>JAJTUV010000238.1:140000-740000 GCA_021653895.1 Mastomys natalensis | reverse complement strand
CATTATCATTGATAGAAAACATTGTCTTTGTTTATCTTTCACCCAAGGATGACTTCACCAGTACTGGCGCTTGTCTCTCCCTGACTTTGTAATTTAAAGAAACAGTGTAAAAGCTACTTTACCAACCACATCTTCTCCCACTGTCATAGAGCAATATATAAACATATGTAAGTTTAGAGAACTGGTCCTTAGAACCCTTATAAAATGGACATTATTCATTTCAATTCTACAATGGGAAAAATGACTTGAGGAAAACAGAATCAACAGGGAGAAATGTAGCTAGGTTTGATACTTTCTTTAAAGACCCACCTATATTTAGTAATCCTTATTAAAATTGTTTTTAGTTTCTTACCAAATTTCCTAGAGTGTTAAAACTATATGGTAATTTTATTAAATATTTAGATCCATATATAACCTGTCCTTAAATATATATATATATATATATATATATATATTTAATTTATATATATATATATTATATTAAATTATAAATATATTTATAAATATATATATATATTTAAGGACTCCTTACCAGTACTTACATAAGTATTTGTTGAGTGATCTATGAACTCCTGCTGCAAGAGGAATGTATCAGGATACTACAGAGAGCAGTAGGACACAGACACTGCCAGAAGATGGAAACAATGTTAACATTCCCGAGAAGAAAATAAACAATCCAAAAAAAAAAAAAAAAAACCACAGGAAAGGTCTGTGGATTCTGGAACCCTAATTGCTAACAGAAAGGAGTTAGTGTGGTGTTTGTCACAAACATCTAAAACCGTGGTGTCTACTGGTAACTATTTCTTGTAATTCAGCATTTCACATGATGAAGCTGTTCCAAAAGTGACAGAAGCAAGGGCCAGTGATTGTAACACATCTGTTAGCAAAACCTAGGGAGACAGGATCTCTCCAACTGGTTCCCTGATGGTAAGGCTAAGCAACTGCTTGGTTGCTAAATGTTTAGACCTCAACTTACTTGAGGAGCAATCAAGGGTATAAAGGCTCTAGTGCTTAACACGAGCTTTTCCCAAGTTCATAATGTCAAAGCTCATTTCAATCCTAAACTATTTTTCATATTGTTCTAACAGTATTATCTATCAGTTTCCTGTAAAAAGTGATAGAGGACCTCTGAATTTGACTGTAAACATTTGTGGGTTTCCTTCTACTTACTAGAGAACAAGAAAACAAATAGCAAGGAATTCAATGAAGGCTGGTAAATCTGAAGAATTTGTATTATAGCAAATACACACTTCAGCTGTTATTCACAGTCAGCCCAGGTCAGGGGCCAAGAGCTTTGCTCCCCATTGCCCCTTGGTTTATGACAATTGACGTTCCTGCTTGAGGTACCCAAGTTTTAAATGCACAATGAATGTAGTCCTCAAACTAAAACTTTAATTATATTTTAATTATATTTTATTTGTAATTAATAGATCATAACTGCTTATTGGATTTGGCAAGATATTTCATTAATTGAATCCAGTGCTTATGTTAGAGTAATTATTGTGTCAATTGGGTCAATATTTTACATTTTATTGCAGTGAGAATGTTAAAAGCGATTAGCATCTTTAATCAACACACTCTGTTCCGTCTAGAACACCACTACCTGACTGCTAGTGAATTATAACATTATACCTGCTAGCCATCCCTTCACTTCCACCATTTCAAAACTGAAGAACAAGGGGCCGGACAAATGGATCCGTGATTAAAAGCACTAGATCTGAATTCAATTCCCAGTACCCACATAGCAGTTCACAACTGCCTATAACTCAGTTTCCGGAGGAGCCAACAGACACATATGTAGGCAAAACTATGACCCATAAAATAAAAATAAATTTAAAATACAGAAGGACTACCCACTACAAGACATTTTAAATATTAGGAAGAAATATTGAGAAATTTATTTTTAAAAGTTGTAGTGTTTTCGAGACTGGTAGTGGAGACCCTTGAGAGGACCAGTGGCCCAGAATAATTTCATTTTGAAATAACTGAAAAGAAAATTCTGTGGGTTTTCGGCTGAAGCTATAGACAGCTAACTTTAGTATGTGACTGACAACAATTACTTTATTGCATATCTGAAGCATCACTGATGTGTGTTAAACCCTTTAATGGGGTAATATTTTTAAGTGTGCTTTATTCCAGTTGGGGTGTATGATTACAGATTGATATTATCCATCAGATGTGTATTACTGTAGATACAGCCTTCACATAATATTATTAGCAAGGATATGGAAGCTCTGACTGAAAGGACAAGGGAAGTCAGAAGACTGTCAAGCATGGACTTAGGCTTGGTGAGCTCACTATTGCTCAGCAGTCAACACAGAATTAGGAATTCCCAAAGGTAACCATGTTGATGTCCAAAGAACAAAAGCTAGACCCTCCACAATGCTTAACATTCCTTCCCTGACCATTACCATAGACACAGTTTCATGAACTTATATGCTGTTCTATTTCTCTAGTGCATTCAAAAATGGTTATTTCCCATGGTAATAAAATTGTTTACCAGGAACTAAACACTAACCAAAGAGTATGCATCTGGGGACCCATGGATCCAGCTGGATATTTTAGCAGAAGATTGCCTTATCAGGCATTACGGAGGGAAGAGCACCTTGGTCCTCTGGAGGCTCGATGACCCAGGGTAGGGAAATGCTAAGGTGCTGAGGCAAGAGTGTGTGGGCAGGAGGCAGAGCATCCTCATAGAGTCAGGAGAAGGGAGAGGGGGATAGGGAGTTGTGAAGGGGAAACTGGGAATGGGGATATCATTTGAAAATCAATAAATAACTAATAAAAATTGTTACCTCCTAGGCAAATGAATGAGAAAACAGAATGTATGATAGATACAGATTTTATTTAAAAAAATCATGTCAAGCCACAGTTCTGCCATTTATTAACTTTTGTTATGGATGAGAGCTCTAACAATAGACTTCCTTACTCTAAATGAATGCAATTTCCATGTAACGTAATATTCAGAATTAACTAAATAAAGGCTTTCTAGAAATCAACTAATCAATTATATGAAAATGAGGTGAATTATTGGAGGTCAGGCCTCTATCCCCACCTTACAAAGATTAGAATCGCCACAGCTCTTCTATACTTAGAGAAGGGAGGAGATGTCAGGGGTAGCCCTGCTTATACACTGAAGGCCTAAAATCGCAATAACCTGACATACATACATGCTAACACAAAGTTTGGGTCTCTGTGGAAAAACACTGAAAGAGATGGCTATAAGCTATTGTAAACAGGCAGTTTTGTGGAAATTTACCAGCCTGAGTAGTCATAGATCTTGAAATAGGCAGCCTCGGCGGACAGTACCAACTTAGATAAGGACAAGTGAATCATAGGCAGAGTCATAGTGACCTTCCCCTGAACCTTCACCCAGCTGATACCCTGTTCTGAAAGGTATCTGTACTCCCCCTGAACACCTACGCTCCCGTGTCATTCCCTTCCCCACATCCTGCCTTTTTGTGTTTATAACCCCTGTGTGAATAAGTAAATTATGATGTGATTTAAATAATTAAACAAATTTTTAAAAAAATGAGGTGAAAATCCATTTTATATGTCTTAAATTAAAATTCATAACATTTATATAATTTTTATTGAAATGGCATTTACATTTCAGGTTCAAATATTCCTCATATTGTTCTATAGAATCAAAGACATTTGGGTCTCAGAATGAAGTAGTTGCAAACTGACATTTCAAAATAAGTCCCAATTATGGCATTTAGCACATTTTTTTTACTATATAGTTCATTTGTTACAGATGGTACATGGTACACATTTTAAATAATAACCACATTTTAAAGGGCAACACAATACAACAAAAGCAATTAAGCTTCCCTCCCACCCAGAACTGACAATTCCTTGAGTAGAAAAACATGCTCGTGGTTTTTTGTACGCTCTTTCCAGGTACTCTGTGTATGTGAAGTTACTGTCTGCACTTAAGATCTTTTGGCAAAGTCCCCAAATGTCAAGAGAGCTGAATAGAAGCATTTAACATGAAACTATTCTATGTGAATAATTATCAATAGTCTTACATTTTAAACAATAGTAAATAGCATGAGAATGTGTGTATTTAGAATCTCTGTGCTAAAAATGACTGTTTTAGAAATCTTAATTGTGATGTTATCTTATCATGACCCAGATAGTAAGTAGGTGCTCACTTTTCACTCAGAAGTTGTTAGTCTATGATGAAAATATGCTTCCAGATATTATGAAGAATGATACTTTTGGGGATGTTGTGGTCTCAGACAAAATACTACACTATATAGCTGTCCATATAGAGCTGTGAATTCAATTAGTGATTCACAGCACATTACGAGGAATTCATATACATTTTAGTTTAGTTTATATGTAAAGAGATTTCTGATTAAGTCTGCATAAAAATGAGTTAAATAGCCTAAAGCACTTGACATAAGGACAAAAATGAATCTACTACAGTTCTCTAAATATTAAAGTTGGTTAAATAATTAATTGTATTTATATGATTTTAAGTATGCATGTGTGTGTGTGTGTGTGTGTGTGTGTTCATGTTTTACAAAGGCAAAGGCCTTTATATTCTCTGAATTGTTCATGGAAAACATAGTATTAATATAATCTTTAATAATGCTGTTAATTGACCATTATATAAATGTGTAGGAAGTCTGTAACTATTATTTATCAGTCTCCCAAGTTCAGAGTACATATTTTAGACCTACATTTTGCTTAGATTTCATAATTTCTCATATGACTTATAAAATGCATTATTATAATATTTAAATACTAAGAGAATATGATGACTAAAACTAAATGTTCCCTTATCTTTTCTTAATTTTCCCATCAAAATACAAAAAATGTTAAATAATAACCAATGCTCTATTTAATGTAGTATAATGATATAGAGCATTAATATTAATTTTCAGCCCGAATCTTGTTTTAAAAAATTGCCTTTTAAAATATACAGTAAAATTTAAGCAATATCAATGTGTTCCTTAAAAGCATAATACTATCATCAATATGAGGAAGAATTGTATTACTTCAAATCTAATAATTCATGTTTACGTGACCATCTTGTACGCATAAAATAGTTTCCTAGGAAGCTTTAAAAATATTTCCAAGAAGTTATGAGAGTGTGACTGGCATTTGCTGTAGTCTGTTTTTTAAAGCTCAAAATTCAGTGAGAAGAAAAATGAATGATATGTCTCCACACACCAAAGTACTTGGGAAATAGAATGTTGCCTAATGCAATATTCCTTCTTTATCCTGCAGATAAATCCAGAGTCACCACGGAGACATAAGCAGACCCTTCTTCCTCATGTGGCTTTCCATCATGTAGCACAGGGCAAGGGAACCTCACAAAAAAGGCATGAAGCATCCTTTCATAAATGTGACTAATACTTCTTCTCTCCTCCCTGAGGGATGGCTCAGAGCCGGGGCTAACCCCTTTCTTATTTTTTATTCATAGTGATATTGTACATAAGACAAAATATTTTTGTAAATCTTATTGTGAGTTCCACATATTTAGCAACTAACATTTCTGAACATCTTAAAACTAAAAATTATATTAATCCTGCCAATCCATGAGCATGGGAGGTCTTTCCATCTTCTGAGATCTTCTTTTTGCAGAGACTTAAAATTCTTGTCATACAGATTTTTCACTTGCTTGATTAGAGTCACACACACCAAGGTTTTTTATATTATTTGTGACTATTGTGAAGGGTATCATTTCCCTAATTTCTTTCTCAGCCTGTTTATCCTTTGAGTACAGGAAGGCTACTGATTTGTTTGAGTTGAGTTTATATCCAGCCACTTTGCTGAAGCTGTTTATCAGGTTTAGGATTTCTTTGGTGGAAGTTTTAGGTACACGTAAGTATACTATCATATCATCTGCAAATAGTGAAATTTTGACTTCTTCCTTTCCTATTTGTATCAGTTTGACTTCCTTTTGTTGTCTAATTACTCTGGCTAGGACTTCCAGTACTGTATTGAATAGGTAGGGAGAGTGGGCAGCCTTGTCTAGTCCCTGATTTTAGTGGGATTACTTCAAGTTTCCGCTTAGTTTGATGTTGGCTATGGTTTGCTGTATATTGCTTTTACTATGTTTAGGTATCGGCCTTGAATTTCTGATCTTTCCAAGACTTTTACCATGAAGAGATGTTGAATTTTGTCAAATGCTTTCTCAGCATCTACTGAGATGATCGTGTGGTTTTTTTCTTTGAGTTTGTTTATATAATGAAATATGTTTATGGATTTCCATATATTGAATCATCCCTGCATTTCTGGGATGAAGCCCACTTGATCATGAAGGATGATTGTTTTGATGTGTTCTTGGATTCGGTTTGCTAGAATTTTATTGAGTATTTTTGCATCGATATTCATAAGAGAGATTGGTCTGAAGTTCTCTTTCTTTGTTGGGTCTTTGTGATGTTTAGGTATGAGTATGAGTGAATTGGGTAGTGTTTCTTCTGTTTCTAATTCTTAGGCAGATGGATAGAACTAGAAAATGTCATCCTGAGTGAGGTAACACAAAAGAACGCACATGGTATGCACTCACTGGTAAGTGGATATTAGCCCAGAAGTTTGGAATATGCAACATGCAATTCACAGACCACTGACACTCAAGAACAAGGTAGACCAAATTATGGGTGCTTCAGTCCTTCTTGGAAGGGGGAACAAAATACTCACAAAAGGAAATACAGAGACAAAGTGTGGAGCAGAGATTGAAGGAAAGGTATCCAGAGACTGTCCCACTGGGGATCCATCCCATATACAGTCACCAAACCCAGATACTATTGAAATGCCACGAAGTGCTTGCTGACAAGAGCCTGATATGGCTCCTGAGAGGCTCTCCAGAGCCTGACAAACACAGAGAAGGATGCTCACAGCCAACTGAACACAGAGTCCTCAGTGGAGGAGTTATAGAAAGGACTGAAGGAGCTGAAGAGGTTTGCAACCTCATAAGAAGAACAACAATATCAAACAACCAGACCCCCCCCCCCAGAGCTCCAGGGACTAAACCACCAACCAAAGAGTACACATGGAGTGACCCATGGCTCCAGCTGCCTATGTAGCAGAGGATAGCCTTGTCAGGCATCAATAAGAGGAGAGACCTTGGTCCTGTGAAGGCTAGATGCCCCAGTATAGAAAATGCCAGGGCAGGAAGGTGGGAGTGAGTGGGTGGGTAGGGGTACACCCTAATAGAAATAGGGGAGGAGGGATGGGACTAGGGAGTTTCAGGGGCCAGGAAAAGGGGATAACATTCGAAATGTAAAGAAAATATCCAATAAAAAAAAGAGAGAAAAAATATAGTTTTTTTTCATAGTCAATATATTGGGTGCTCATAACTGCTAGCACTCAAAACTGTGTTACTTATTAAAAAATACACTTTAAAAAAATCACCACTTTAATTCTAACAAAGTCAGATAAATGGAAGAAACTGTTTCAATGTGGTTTTTTTGTTTTTTTTTTTTTTTTTTGGGTATCTATGTATGCATAACACCTATGTGGTGGATTTTTTTATTTGTATGCAAATTGCTTTTCATGGACTGTTAAGGCCATTCTCATTAAATGGAATGTGATTTAAGGAAATTTGGGTACATTACTTAATTTGTTGAACAAACTTTCAAGATAATCATAATACAATCGGTTGAATGGATCAATAAATCATGCATGTTAATTCCTGCAAATTAAAATGTAAAATAATCAAAATCACTTGAAGGTCTGGGAACAAGTATCCTTATCTTTGGGATGGCTCAGTTGAGTAGAGACAAACTCTGTGACTGCAGCTTGAACAGTCTCCTGGATCCTTTTATTTTGGATGTTAAATATATTCTTTCTGCCTCAGATAATTGTTGCTCAGTGATAGAGTGCTTGCTTCTCATGCATTAGGCTTTGGGTTTCATCTGCACTATTAACCAAAACAAAGGTTTAAAGAAATATGGTTGTTTTTAGTTGTACATTCGCTGCTAGGAGGAATACTTACCTTTTTAGAAGTGAGTTATTGATTTATTACAATGTATTTATAAAATAGAGTGAAAAGAATAAGAAAGAGGAGAGAGGGAAAAAGGAACATGTCACATCAAATAATCAGACATAATATCTTAAAATACTAAAACTAGTATTGTCAAACACAGGGTATTCTAAAAGAGAATTAGTCAATCATCCGGGTTTCATTCATTGTTAATAAATGTAAGTTATATATTTCTTTCTTGTGTTTCTTAGAATGAGGATTATTGGTGAGTTTTCACTATGGATGGTATATAGAATGATCCTTTCTGTAGGAAGAAGATGTCAGGATGCAGGGAAACTAAAAAGAGCTGTTTTGTTTGGTTTTGTTTTTACAGCAGTCATGGTTACCAATGCTACTACACAGAGGACATTTTTTCTAAGAGGTAAAGGTGACAATATTTAATATGCAGTTAGGAATTAATAAGGTTTACTATCTCTGATCAGAGATAATGATAATTTGTGAAAATGTAAATTTGACTCAAAGTCAAGCGAAGATTTAGTAGAAAGAAAGATAAGGATTGGGACCCTGCTGTTTGTATTTTCAAAATGTGCAGACTAAAAAGAAATACACCAAAGAGTTCCAGGGTCTATTGGAAACTCAAGATATTGGAAAATTATTATTAAACTAAAAAGAATTGATATTATATAACGGACAGCATGAAAATATACTGTCAAATGAAAAAATTGAATATAGTTCATCTAGGAAAAGTAATTGCAAAGTAAAACACATATATGCTTATATGATAATGAGAATTTGAACCATTACTGATCAGAGATGTATATTTTAAGGATTTTCATCTGTGTTCCTGGTAAACTATTATTTCTGACATTTTCTTAATGGTCAGGAAGAAATTAAACAGAGGAGATTCCGCAAGCTGTCTTGAATATATGAATAACCAGATGTGGTCTATTAGCAACTCTGAAGTTATCTCTAATAAATTCAGACACAGCTTTTTTTTTTTTTTTCAGCTTACAGGATCTTAATTACTTATGTATATCTTCATGAAGAGATCCTTCCAATCCTTTGATCATTCTAAGTGGAACATTAAAGACTTTCTGTTCTCTTTCAACTTTCTCAAACTACAATAACCACTTAATGTTCATCCATGTTTGCTCCTCAGAGAGCAGACCTTGGGCCTTGTATATCTTTTTCTCCTAAGTAAAATAGAGTTGAGATTAAATTATGTTGAATTAAAGTTAACTAAACAAAGTCATTCATTTTCTAATAGAATTCCAACTTTGCCATATACAGTAGCATTTTGGATATCTTTCTTTGAATCTGTCTAACAGTGATAGTAAGACATTGGACATTATTCTACTCTCTGTACTTAGTGCAGGTGTGGATAAACTGCGGTCCCTGGGAAAATGTAAACTGAAAAGCTGCTTCCTCCATTTAGCACATCTCCACGGCTGTTTTCAGTACTGTTCCACTGTAACAGAAGAGTGCAGCACTGGTGACAAAAACCAAATGGCTGCCAGAGCCTGCAGCGATTGCTCTCTGACCCTTTGCAGGCAATGATTTCCAACCTTGAATGGACATCATAAATGGCATCAATAGTTTGTCATTTGTTTTCATTATCAATCATTTTCTATTAACGGAGCTCATTTTCCTATATGAGCATGTTGCTTCATCTTTGTGAAATGTTCTTTAGTTCAAGCCCACATAGAAATCAATGAATATGTCATAAAGGATAAAAAAGATTACAGATTATTTCTGGGAAATCTAGATGTATCTTTTATATAATCAACTTTTGTTGCTAATGAGCAATTACAGAGTTCATACATTTAGTATCTTTATCAGATTTTCTAGTGATTTCATAAATACCACAACAGAAGGAACTTGAGGTGGAAGCAATTTATTACATCTGACACCATTTAAGTCACATTCTGTCACAAAGATAACTCAAGGCAGAAACAAAGCAGAAGCCATGGATGAGTGCTGTTTGCTGGCTTGTTAGCCCAAGAATGGTAAAATCCATCTCAACACTAATCATAAAGGATGAGAGGATAAGATGATAGATGAGAGCTGTACCTAAGCTTTGCAAATACATGGCTTGGGCTGAGCTCAGAGTGTTGCTTTCTCTGTTCTATCCCTAGGCCTAGGCATGGAAGCGTCTATACTCTGTACAATCTAATCTTCCAAGAAGACTAATTTTCCAGTTTGACTAATTCAAACTGACTTTTCTTGGCTTCTGACTGAATTGTTCTGCTCAGCCTCCAGTTAACTCTGGCAATCTGTTCTAACTTTCTGACCTTTCCAATTTTTGGCTTGTTCTATCTCAGCTACATCCTGTCTCTGGGAAAATGTCCTTAAAAAACAGCCTCCACTCTGTCTCTGTCTCTTTATCCCTGTCCCTTTCTGTGTGTCTCTCTGTCTCACCAGCCTGTCTGTCTCTCTCCCACCCCGTGTGTGTGTGTGTGTGTGTGTGTGTGTGTGTGTGTGTGTGTGTGTGTTGCTGTCTTAAGTTTCATCCCTTTCCTGAACCGTTCTGATGAGACTTGGAGTTGGGTTTACTCTATCTCTGACACATTTTTTCAAATCTTGTTTCAACCTGTCATTTTCTCTGCCTGGAAATTAGGCTTCATTTTCAAACATGAGTGCTTGCTTCTTCAAATTAACCTTACCTACAATGTTTGGGATTAAAAGTATGTACCAAGGGTGTGTCTGTTTTTCAGCCAGAGGAATTAAAGGTGTGTCATTCCAACTGGATCACACCAACTTGGAAGGTCTTTGGATGTGATCCTTTGCTATACCAACCAAGAAATGCCCTACAGGTTTCACTACAGGTAATTTGGTGGAAGAATTGTTTCAGTAGAGGTTTCTCCTCCCAGATATCTTTAGTGTGTGTCAAGTTAACAGCAACCAACTAAAACAAAACAAAAAGCCAACCTTATCATATATCATTTCATTTCTGACAGAAACTCTGTTACTTAAAAGTTAGTACTACTTTTAGTAGCAGTGGTAGTAGTATTTCATTAAAAATGAGAAAGCATGCAGTATCTACTGAGTGTATATCACCAAAGGAAAAGAGCACGTACAACAATTTTTCTTCATTCTAATGATAACCGCCCACCACCACCACAAATAGTTAATTTCTGCAACTCGGCAAGATTGATGGAATGACAAAGCTTTGAAATTACAATCTTTCTTCATCACCCTAGTTTTTCTGTCCTAAAAAAGCTATGGATTTGAGTTCTCACTGATTTTAATTATATACCATCTTTCAAAAACTCAAAACTGTTAGAAAGTTTTATTTTAGCATTTTCTTTTCTCCCTTCTTTCTAAGGGAAAATGAAAATGAGTATAATAACTAATATCACTAGTTTAAATGTCATTATTTCATTTTGGGAAAAAATTTATAAATCCAAATTATTAATAGTATTAATACTTTTACCCTCAGGTCATCATGCTGTGTCTGTACTATAAGGGTATAACAACCAATGCATCTCAGTTAAAGTAGTTAAGTGCATGAACATTTAAAACACAAAATATATAAAACAAAGATGGAGGCACTCCTGAGCAAGGTAAGGTATTGAGGTAAGCAATACCTTACCTCAGAACTGTTGCCATCAGAAGTCAGTACCTGTGTTTAACCATAAAACTCTTGGAGCCCATGGCCTGCACCAATCAGAAGCAGGAAGCAAAAAATGTTTGCAAAGAAGGGATGAGCTTCTCAAGGGCTACAAAACCCAGGTTCCAGATGGGTTCAACTGAGGGTCTCCAACATACCTCAGTGAATATGAGTCCCCTAAGCTAACAGCAAAGGACCCTTCTGATGTCCACATCTCCCACCAGGACCTCTTGCCTCTGACCTGAGTCTGACTAGGGTTAGTGTAAAGTGACCTGCACCATAGTTAACCTTGGTAAGTGTTAGCATTCTGTCAAACTCCACCTCCACAGTTACCTGGCAACAGCCAGGTATGCTCCTCCCCACAGCTACCTGGCAACAGCCAGGTAGCCTTGCTCACTATTATAAAAAGGACTGCCTGGCCCCTCCTCTCTCTCTTGCCCCTTGACCCATGGCCTGCAGGTTGTATCCAACCCTCTCCCCTTCCCTTTCCCTTTTCCCTCCCCCTCTCCACATGGTCATGGCTGGCTACCTCTCTCTCTCTCCCTTCTGCCCTAAATAAACTCCCTTCGTGGAACCCTCTGCCCTGGCATCTTCTGTTCCAAGCTGCTGCGTTAATAACAATGGTGCCAAAACCCGGGATACAAAGACTTCGGGGACCTCAACATTCGTGTTGCTGCAGTGTACTGCAGCGGCCCCGCAGCCACCCTGCTCCCGAAGCTCCAGATGCTACCTACACCACCATAACCCTGCTGTCATTCCTGCCGCTGCTGACCACGTGAATTTCCACCGCTGCTGTGAAACTTCCACCACATGAGCACCGACCGCTTTCCACCACTGCTACAGACAAGCCCCATCTGCTACGAAGCTCCGTGCGGTTCTCTGGGTATTAGACCTCGCACACTCTAGCAAACACACACAGGCTAATTAATTTTTAAGGAGCTTCCAGGTGGCAGAAGGGACCCCAAACATTTGAGTAGCGTCTGGCCAGCACTCCCTAAACTAAGGGGTTGGCTTGATTGCCCCAGTCCATATGACTGGCCTCTAGACTTTGGCACATTGCGTGATTTCCCGCACTGTGGCAGCTCCTGGGTTGACCAGCTTCTGGTGGGCTGAATCAGCCGGGGCACTCGGGTTTTTTCGTGATGACCTAAAATCCCTATTTGTGCCCGTTATTTTTTGTTTTTGATATTTCTATCAGGGCACTGATTGAAAATTAATAACGACTGACTGTCACGCAATGGGCTCAGCTTCTTCTTCTGTGCTGCCTCAAACTCCACTGGGTTGTCTATACATACTGCTGGTGGTCTAGTTCACTGTAGCTGCCTGCCAGAGGCACTGGGCAGCGACTTCAGCAGCTAGCAGGAAGTCCCGCCCTGCTGCCGCTGCCAGCAGACCTGATTCACAGCGCCCGCCAGCAGTATCCACTGTATCCAGTTTTCTTATTCTAGTCCTAGTCAAATGTTTCTTTGCTAAGGCTCTTTCCGACTCTGTCTCAATATAGTTTTACTACTGCTATTGAATTCTATTCAGTTACAACCAATGGGGATGAAAGGCTTGAGGTGAGACAAGTGGACCCAATGAGGTAGTCTTCAAGTTTAGCAGCTGTAGGGGTCACGAGGATTACCTTAAAAGGACCCTGTCATTTAGGAGAGAGAGGTGAGGGCCGATGATCTGGAGGGGAGAGAAGCACTTGGTCTCCAATGTTTACAGGCAGTGGACATGAGACAGTGTGTGGTCGAGGTAGATGGTGGTCAGCAAAGTTCCACAAGAGAGAACAGAGATGGCAAAGTAATGGGGTCAGCAGATGGTCTGGGAGGGGAGAGCACTTAGGTGAAAGACCAGGAGTTAGAACTGGACGTCCATACATGAGTTCAAAGGGTGAGGTAAGGAGAGGCCGCTAAGGGCCGCAGCTCTGGCTGCCTCATCAGCTCAGTTGTTTCCCCTGGAGACAATAGAGTCATCTGTCTGGTGAGATCTGCAGTGAACAATCCCAATAGTTGTGGGGAGATGGGAAGCCTCTAGCATGAACATGATTTGGTGCAACTGAGGTTGTGATCAGTTAGCTTCACTGTTTTCAAGGAGCAGTAGCTGCAGTCAGCTTCCATTGATTCCTCACTGCCCTTTCCTCACTAGAGGACATGCACCACATGGATTTCTGTGCACTGGACAATAGTTCTTATGACTCACTTGTCCCACCATTTACAGACAGATCATTAGGCTGTTACATTCATTTGCTGTGGTTCCTTTGCTTCTCTTTCCCTGTGCTGTGAGGGGTAAACAATAAACCATGCATTCAAAAAAAAAAAAAAAAAAAAGAAGACAACAGGCTGTCTGCCTCACTGTGATGCCTAAGCCACGAGTGTACACAAATGTAGTTCTCAGTGATTTGTAGACATCTGCTCACCACTCCATTCTGTAGTGTCTGCGGGCCCCACACTACACTTTGTTTTTCAGTGTCTTTAACTTCATGATTAAAACAACAATGTGAATTTTGAAGTCAAAGACATTCAATCTGGTTTTGGTTTGGGGATTCTCTAAGTTGCCTCCTAGTGCTGAGAAAGAAGTTTGTCAGGCAGAAAAGATTTGAAGATGGTAAGACATTTCGGGTGGATGCTTCTAGACAGTCTTTTAAATAAAACAAATTAATAATATATACATTCTAATGATGAAGAAATACTTACTATTTTTTCTTCCTCATTCTCTGTTTTTAATAACTATGTTCATGTTTTTTCTACACGTGGTTGTGTGCTGAATAGGAGAGAGAAAAGAAAAAAACCAAAACCTTCCACATTGAAACATTTTTGGTCCTCATCTTCTAGACGTGGAAACAAGCCCTTGTGTCCTCTAGAGTGCTGGGCAGATAAGGTCACTTGGTGACTTTTGCTGATCTGAGTAGTCTGGGCTCTGTAGTAAGGAGCTTGGTTTACGAAGCTTGATCTAATGTATATTATGGCCCTAATCTAACTAGACATTTCTGTCACCTGAATATAACTCTGGGAAAACTGAAAGCGCTTTAAACTGATGGCTGGGAAGGCACTTAGTGGCGTTGGGGTGGGGGAGGGGAGTTTCCCAGGGTCCTTTGCTGAGTAAGAAAGCCCAGAAGAAGCAGATGGCAAGCAAAAGCTGAGTGCTCTGCTCTCCCAGTTTAATTCTTTTCTGAGACAAGAACACCCCCCCATCCCGACCCCCACCCGCTGCTGCTCATGGGTGGCAGCACCACTTCAGAGGCATTTTCATGTAGATAATAGGCACAGCTCTTGCTTTCCCCTCTGTAATTCTCAGTAACCTTTAAATATGTGCAAACCACCCTTTTCTCACTGTTTCCAGGCTCCTTATTAGGTCTTGTTTGTCCCCATCTTTAATCTCATGATTAAGAGAACAATGCAACTGAACTCTGAATTCAAAGGCATTCTTTCCTCAATCTTTCATCCTGGGAGTGTCCCCCCATCCTAGCAGTCTCCCCCATACACAGAGCATGATAATTAAAGACATGGCTGTTCCCAGTAGTTGTAATGTGTTGTGGAAAATTAGAAACAAATGGGATGGTGTAGGTCTTGTGGGGAATGAATATTTCAGTAGATGAAGAGACCCACCTCACTGATAGCCACATTTGCTGAAAATCAACTTGTCTAATCCTTAAGGGATGAGGCTTACAAGGAGATGTATATTTTCACCAGCTTCATGTACATAAATTTCTTGTCTGAATTCCCATAGGTATATAAAAAAATAAGTGTGAACGCCAGAGATTGTATCGTGCTACTACTGCTTTATGTGTTTTGTTGTTCACTGCTTAGCAGTAATCTCACTGCCTTCTCTATGACTAGGGTTTGAACACAGTCACCCAGTTGACACGCATTGTCAGTAGGATGCGTCCTATATTTTCTTGATCCTAGACAGAGGCTAGCCCTTCAACACTTTTCTTGTTGATGGCTTTAAACTGAAACATTACATTGAAAAGCATAAAGAATGCGAAAAACATGATCCTAAAAAGACCTCAAAAAAGACCCTTGTCAACAGTTTGAGAACAAAGACGGGAAATTCGAGGACTGCCTTCTTTGATGTCATCTGGGATGTTGGCTTCAAGCGATTGCAATTTTTCAGTACTCTGCACATGTTCTCAAGTGACTGTGGAAGCAGGAATACTTGTTCATGAATTACTGATACTCTATCTTTCAGTGAATAGGTAAATTTTGCAAGAGCAGAATTCACAATCAGTAATGAGGATGGATAAGACAGCAACTGCATTCCTATAATATACAAAGAGATGGTAGAGTAGATAGACTATATGAACTAATAAATTAGAAAAAGATATAATTATGTAGTAAACTAATATAAGATAATATTGTAAGTTATACTATTTAAAATACAAAAATAAAGATAACAGTGGAGTACATTCACACTGCAGGATTATGCCGGGGTTAGGAACACTAGGTTTCAAATTGGTCTGGATGTTCTGGATACATAGATTTATAACAAGCTTCTGATATACAGCAAGCACAAATAATAGACAGAAAGCCTGAATAAACTGAGAAGTTCCAAGCAATGTCAACTACACACTGGCACTTTCTCTTCTTATTCCATACCACTTCTCTGACCTACGAAAGAGAAAGCTTTATGACATCTTTTCAGGAAAAATAGCATGCTTTGTTAGCAATTCACAAACTCACTCTGCATCTCCACCACCTACAAACTTTGCTTCCTTAATAACTGTCAGGTGTAAACAGTACTATGGGCGTGGACACTCATATTTCAGCCAATAAAAAACACAACCACAATACCATATAGAAAGCATACTGCTCCTTGAGGTTTAATGCTGGCAGTAAGGTTGTCCAGATAAAAAGGAGCATGTGGCAGGAGCCAGTGTGAATGCTAGAGTAAAACCTACTCTTGGAATTCATTGTGTGCATCTCCTTCCAACTCTGAGTTTGTCAACACGACAGGGACCAGCAGACCGAAGTGACTCTGTTGATGTAAGTTAAGAATCTGAGAATGTGTGTTTCAGTTAACCCAGGTAGCTAATATTCCAGGAGCAGGATCATTGTAAGGATCCAGATTCGTCAAAGAATGATAGCCTAAACTCAAACAGCATGTAAACACAAAGAGTGTTTTCTTCTGCAGAAATCCAGCATCCTGGGGTCTCCCATTGCCAAGATAGAGAGATAACCAAGTGAGCTCACAGGTCTGATTAAAGTACATTAAGGGAATTCCGGTGTTGGTGGGTTTGTCTTATTCTATCTCTAATAAATGACATTCCTAAACTTGCCTGAACTTGCCTAGTTCTTAGGTCTGGTCTCCTAAACTGCCAATTTGAAGACTGTCATGGAGTTAGCCTAGTCGTATCATTATAAGATTATGACATATTTGTTTTAATAAACACTGATGATACCAACTAGAGAAAAGCATCTTAACTTGATTTAGCTTTAAGATATTCCCATTTATTTTAGTGTTTCAATTTGGGTATTCTTACTGTATATTGTAGTGCAAGGGACTTTCTCTAATACGACAGATTTACTGTGAATTTAATATTATTTGAATTCAAATTACAGACAGACAAAGGATCTTTGTTTAAACTTAGATTCTAATGTCTCAAGTTATCATATCCCAATGGGAAATATTACTCATGGCATGTGTGTGTCTCTTATTTCTATATAGAGGATCAAAAACACAGAAGTATATTGTGAATAATATTGATCTGGAGGTCCCTGGGCCCTTGCAGCAACATCATAAGTGAAAGACCTGGTACCTAAATTTTAGTTGTTAGAAGATATTAGCTGATTAAAATATGTTTTCTTTTTTTTCCTCCTCTCATTCTATATTTTTGGTTCTAATGTGATGTAGAGACAGGGGCTGAGGAAATTGCTCACAGGTAAGAGCACTTGGCGGTCATATAGAGGACCTCAGTTCCATTTCCATACCCATGTGGATGGCTGACAACTGTCATTCCAGCTCAGAGAGCCAATCTTTTCTAGCCTCCTCATCAGCTGCACACTTTTGTATATACACATACATTTAGGCATATACACATGCACTAAAATAGATAAATACTTTAAAATATTTTCATGGCCGCTCACACTGACACAGGTACCTTTCAAATTCTTTTCTCTAGGAACAGATAGGATGATAAAAGACATAAGTGATGAATCATGCAAAAGAATCTTACCAAAAAATATGAAGTACATTCCTGAAATATTTCTGAATAAGCCAATGTATTGTATACATAAGCTTCTATGGAATGTAAACATATATAATTAAGTAGATAATAAGCTGTGCTATGACACACACAAAAAAAGAAAACCTACTTTTGGAAGTAGTGGTTTCTATGTGTTTTTTTAGTATTCTTTTTTTTTTTGGTTTTTTGAGACAGGGTTTCTCTGTATAGTCCTGGCTGTCCTGGAACTCACTCTGTAGACCAGGCTGGCCTCGAACTCAGAAATCTGCCTGCCTCTGCCTCCCAAGTGCTGGGATTAAAGGCGTGCGCCACCACCGCCCGGCTTTTGTTGGTATTCTTGCACTTGTTTTTATTGGTGTTTTGACATTAATTCTAAAAAGCTTAACATGTAGGAGAAGCAGTCCCATGAGAATGACAAGGTCAACTGGACGACAGCTAAGCCTGAGTGGTTCCCATTCAGAAAATGTAACAATATAACTAAAATTCATTTTGATGTTTTGATGCACCATTTGAAATAGTTCAGAAGAATTTAACTCCCCATAAATTATTGCTATATATGAATGAATGAATTCTGTAGATATAAATAGTGCATCCCCACCACCATTTAACCTATGCTATATCTATACATGTTTAACTCATGGAATTTATGAATACAGACTAAGGGGTATCTAGGGCCATACTCTAGTGGAAGAGGTCATGCCTAGCACATACTAGGCCTTGCCTCTGGCAACATCCAATGGTATGTGCTATTTTGAGTGCTTTCTTACAGGGTTCCTGATTAGCCTTAAATGGAAGCTCAGATCAAAGTACTGACTTTGATTGAAAGCTGAGATATTGTAATCTCTATAGTTTATTTCCATTTTCCAAATGAGTTTCAAAGAATATCAGAGCACTAACCAAGGTATTCATTTTATTTATGTCATTGTGTTATTTTCTAATCTTTTTAGTTAAGAAATGTATTTAGGACATATATTCTGAAATATCTATTTTCTTCTTTTCACTCAAGTAAGTCCTATTTTGAGTAAAAGGAGTTAAGTAGGAGTCCACACTGATTGAATTATATTAAAGAGCTGAAAGAATGGAAGGGAGAGAAGGAATCAAGAGCAAAGCAGAGTCCAGCATCTCCAAATCAAGAATTGAGTACCATTAAAATACACCCTTGATGAGTTAGAATACAGAGAAACAGGTAATAAATGTCTGGAGTGAGGTGAATCACCTGTTTCTCTGTATATTACCATTTAAAGGAAGTCATGACAGAAAATAAACCTTGATTTATATATCTACTTTTGCTATTTTGCTAAAACATGATTTTTACAATGATTTCCAATCATTCTCTTAATAAACCATAATGAAAATTTTGTTTCTTTTAGAATAAAATTTTTATACAGAAATTAAGAACCACCAAACAATGCACACTTAACTATATCAATACCATGTCTAAATGTTTTAACCATAAAGGACAATACATATAAATTTTTTCAGCTCACGAGGAAAAAGCATATTGTCAAGAGCAAAGAGGATGTAAATGTCAAATTTTGCTTCAAGGCAATCATTATATCTTGCTGACTTTAACTTTTTGAATTGTCTGACTTTTCCCTGAAAGCTTGTTTTGGAGTCTGAGAATCCACAGAAAGCAGCCAACAGAAAAGATGTGTAAGACAAGTGGTTGACTGTAGTGGCTTTTTTGTCCATGAATCTGATTAATTTTTAAATGATAGTATAAATAGCAGTGAATTTTGTGGTTTTATTGTTTTTACCCAGCGTATCTTTTAAATCAGTTACTTGTTTTCCTGGCAGGATATTGCAAATAGAAGCTTTTGCTATCAGGATGGCTAGGAGGATACTAAATTTATTTGTAAGAATTTGGGCAAGCTAGTATCATCTTCTGCCTTCAATTTCTGGGAATAAGAAAAAAAATCATAGATCTTAGTGACATCTATGTTCTCTTCCAGTGCTAAAAGTCTGTGATTATTTGCCTAACAGAGTCCTAAGTTTTTCTTTCTGGGCTGTCTTGAAGCAGTCCCTGCAATCTGCTAGGCTTCATTGAAAAAACAAGACTGCAGCAGAGACAGACATTCATGATGCCCAGATCACTTCAGATACATTAACATGACATTTACTATAAAAGTGGTTCTGCATTGCTGTAAAATACTCACCGTATTATATTTATTTTACTTCTAAATATACAGTTGTAGAAATGTCTGAGATGCCTCAACTGTTCCTAATCCAGAGATACACATGATAAAATTGGAAAAAATGCACCTGTTATGTGGTTTAAAGTGAGAGAGAAAAAATTATATCTCTTACAAATTCCTTCCCCAAGAATAAAACAAAAGGAAAACACTGTTTCCATCACAAATATCCATCAGGGCTAGGAAGATGCCTCAATGTGTCAATTTGTAAAGTGCCTGGTGTGCAAGAACAGAACAAGGACCTAAATTCAAATCACCAGGACTCAGGTAAAAAGCTGGACACTGTGGTATGCATGTGTCAACCCAGCGCTGAGAGGGTGGAGGCAGATAGAGGAAGGCTTCTAGCCTTCTGTATTCATACTTATACTGATAAATGTACACAAGAGAACATATGCCTATCCCTTGCTAATTCTGTACAGAATATTTTACTTAGTTCTCATAAATAGCTGTCAATCTACTCATCAAAAAGCCTAAAATTCATTCTTTGGAGAAACAACTGAAGATAATTGTTTCCTTCAGGCATTTGTTCATTTAATATACAATGATTTATTATTTCCTCTGTTGTCCCTGGAATTTGTATTTTAAATATTTATTTTTATATTTAATTATGTGTATTATGATGAGTGTGTGCTCAAGGGAATGCAGATGCCCGTAAAGACCAGAAGGCCTCTGATCCCGTAGACCTTATGTTACAGGCAATTGTGAGTTTCTTGATTGGGGTAATAGGAAATTAGCTCTGCCTACAGATCAGTAAGCCCCTTAACTGCTGAGCCATTGCTCCAGCAGTAATATTTTTCATTGCTACAGAATAGGCAAAGAGTAACTAGGCACAGATTAGTAACTAAATGTGACCCCAGGAGGCAGACAGTTCAAACTCAGAAATGTGGTCAATGATTTCAGAATAATTTCAAGCCAAGTCCCACTAAAGAAGCATTGGATATGGCTTTACAGTCTGTTGCAAGAACTGAAGCAAAGTGTATGGATTTGGGATGTATCCTGAAGTTGAACTTAAGGAAACATGTTTGGATGTGGAGCTGAGGAGACACAAGCAAAGAAAATAACTCCTAAGCTTTGGAGTTAGAAAATACTTAGATGATGGTAGTAATAGTTTTTATTGGAGTGAATAGTCAGGGAGATCCAGTGAAGTGACTGAAGAAGTGGATGATATACACAGCTCTGTGGATAAAAGAAATTAGCATAAATCCACGTTTAAGTGAATCGAATTGAGTCAAACATGCATGTTATAATGCAAAGAAAACTAAAGTGCACTCTGATTTGGTGAGTTCTCTTTCACTTTCAGTTCATTATTTTATTTTAAATGATCATATAAAATCAAATCTATTTGTTTTGTATAATATGATGGTTTGGCATAAAGTATGCTTGATTATACCAAATCAGTTTGATATATGGATTTGTCCTGATTCATTCCACTTTTGTAAAGCTACCACATTTAATACTCAGCTTCAACTCACTTTACAGCCCTTCTTATTAATGCAAAGGAAGGAAATATAAAAAGAATAAAGCAGTCAAAACAGTTCAATTAATACCCTTTGGTTCAAAGTAGTATGTAACTGCATTTTCTAACTCAGTATTCATTTGCAGTGAGAAGATAGAGACATCTGGGTCTATTTAACACCAGGGGCTCTGGCATGTAGTAGGTAGTCATCGATTTTATCTCATTTAATACTGGAATTTTTTAATGCAATAGGATTTTTCCAAATTTAATGGAGGAGGAAGGACTTTCCTGAGAAATCTGAAGGACACCCAGCTAAGACTTAGGAAATGGGTGTGCAATGCTTGAAGTCTGCCACCAAACCTGCTTTACATGCTGGCTCAGTGTCCTATGTGAAATTTGATTTCGTACTCAAAGGTAAAAATTCTTCATTCAATTTTCTGGTCTTGAGAATACTCAAAATACTAGTATGTAAATGTCAGAAAGTATGTACCCTTTGTGCCTTCATTGATAATGACTGGGGAAAATAATTTGCTTCAGGGTTTCTCTCAACAAGATATACAACTAGTTTGCAATTATGAAAAGGGCAGTTTTGTTATAAATAAAATTAAGGTGGCACTGACAAGAAATGAATCAGTGAGCATTATAATGACCAAAACAGAACTAGTTTTCCGTTAATATTAAATACCTTGAATTTCCAATTTAATTTTATTTAATGCCAAACATAGAGGAACAATTTTCCATTTCACTGTAGAAAATGCAGTTTTATTCCTCCTAAAATCAAATTTTTACTGCTTCTGGATAAAGTAAATAATCAGCAAGCATCTGAGTGCCTACTTTGTGTCAAGCGAATCATAAAATATATGTATGGCACATACTACATAAATATTATTCTTTTCAAAGCATTTTTTAGCAAGGACAGCAACTTGCTTCCAAGCCTTTAAAACTATGTTTCAAGTCAGATTCTCTGATAAAGTGGATATGCCTTACCAACCAACTATTTAAACAAAATATTTAAACAGAGTTTTCTGAATATTGGCTTGATGTAGTTTCTTATCATACCTTGGCTAAAAATCAGTAATGTGAATCAAAGTTGTTATGTTTGAAAGTATTTATACCTGAATTTAAAGCTAAAGGTTATTTTGAATATATTTTATTTAAATATACATGAGTAGATTATACACTTTATATATTTAAAAAGATTTTGATAATAGTTGCTATCAATGTAAAAACAACCTCAAAAATTCTATCTCAAAATTATAATACCTTAGTATAAATATTGAAGTTTTAAAATTCAAAATATTTCCCAAATAAGCTTTTTATATTGACAGAAATTTTTCTGAAACTTGTCCCTGAGGAAAATCACCTGCAGATACAGCTTTCCCATATTCAGTTTGTTTCCAGTGGATGACGGTAAAGTGTAGATATACCAGGGAAGCTTTGGTTAAGTTCACAAATAAACATCAACTGAGACTTTTTAAGACATGAAAAATAAAATTTCCTTAATATTACTTTGTTATAAAATAATTTTAAATATATTTTAATTAACTTTACAACCAACAGATACACAAAATATCCAATGTTCATATTAATGGTATATATCATAGCTTCTCTAAAAATTGTTTGTCAGATTGAGAATATCTATCTCCTCAGTTACTAGTTTTTTATAGTGATAACTCAAAGCGTTTGCTTCAAACTGTTTGGAATGTATATTATATAGATGCCATCTTCAGTCACTGTGCAATGCAGTAGCACAAAGAAAATTCTTGTTCCTACATAATGATAACACCATACCCTCTGCTCAACACTATGCCTCTTGTAAATCTCCTTCTGTCCTCTGGAATTGTCACTCAATCTCTTTGAGATCTTTTAACATTCCACACATGAATCAAGTTGTACCTTGTATGTCATTATGTTCCTGGACTGTTTGATTCAATTTAGTGATATTCAGTTCCAAAACAAGTGTCACAATGACCAGCTTTCTTTATGTTTTATAATATTATTCTATTATGTATCTTACTTTGTCCTTGTGTCTTTTTCCATTAATCAGTGATGGATGATTGATGGTTCCAGCTTTTAGTGTTATAAACAGTGCTGTGTTGAATCTGGGCCTAAGAAGATGTTTGTAAATACATTTACATTTCCTCTGGATATACACTCAAAGAATTTCTGGATCATACAGTAGTTCATTCTTTTAGTTTTAATTTTTCTCTCTATTTTTGATATTAAAGAAACTTTATCCTTTGCATGGCTCAAAAATATTGTAGAAAAAAGGGCTTGAAGACTGTTAAAGCCAGATCAGGAAGTATGCTGTGAACTATGTCCTTTATTAACATCGGAAGCTACAACTAAACCTTCACC
The DNA here is from genome assembly GCA_021653895.1 of Mastomys natalensis. Classification (NCBI taxonomy): domain Eukaryota; kingdom Metazoa; phylum Chordata; class Mammalia; order Rodentia; family Muridae; genus Mastomys; species Mastomys natalensis. The sequence goes on along the minus strand of JAJTUV010000238.1, from coordinate 716,273 downwards.
ACATAATAGAATAAATTTACTCATTTTCTAGGGGATCTCATATTTTGTCATAACAGCATTGCTAGATTCCAATCAGGAATGTTCAAGGGAGCCTTTCCTCTCTTTCTCATCAATATTTCTTAAATGATCCATTTGGGTTTCTTTATAGAGAGAAGTTTAAACTTAGCTTAGAGAGAAATTATATATGAAGGAATTCCCTAACCACTTAGATGAATCTGAGTGCTGGAAACCTGCCACGTCTGTTCCCACTGCATGTCCTTAGACACACTGCTCCAAGGAAGAATGTCTATCATTTCAATTTGTTTTTACCTTTCAATACTTTATTTTAAACTACAGAAAATCTTTAAGTAGCAACTCTATGACCTGGAATATTTACCTGATGGAAACAAGGTAATTCTGTTGGTGGGAGGAAATGTGGTATAATTCCACATGTATGGAACAATGACCACTTAGAACAATCTACATACTTGTTATTTCTAAAAGTTTTCTCAGTGTATTTTCCTTTGTACTGTTCACTCTGGTTTGGTTAATACATTCTGCATTCCATTCAACATAATTCGATATTCCAATAAATGCATCAAATAGCTGTTTCAAACATCTTCGCAGTGTGAGGCTGCTCATTAAGGGACTGTTGGTACATTACAGGAGTTATTTGTTCTATGTTTCATGAATTTCAGGATCATTACAAAGCATGATAAAGGAAGCAATATATGAGTTGAAATATGTATAGTTTTGACCCTGATAAATAACAGAAATCAATAGAGCGGTATAAAATGAAGTAAGAATGCACTGGTTTAGGTGGGGAGAGAGAGAGAGAGAGAGAGAAAAGAGAGAGAGGAGAGAGAGAGAGAGAGAGAGAGAATGAAGAAGAAAGGACTTCTTAAAGAGAATTTAATGTTAACTAAGTGCCCAGGATGTAAATAAAATCCAACTTTTCAAATACATGCTAGGTGGATTCTAGAGAGGAGTATGGTGAGGAATATACCAGGTAATTACCCCAAACCATTATTGTTTGGGAAACTGGAAAAATATGAGTATAACTGTGACATGAAAATATTCCTAAAGTCAGAAGAAGATGGCTGTGGTACCAAGCAAGGCAATCTCATATCCCTTAAAGTTCTTTCTGTGTACAGTAGTGAGAGAATGGTGGCGAAATGATTTGATAGTATATCCATTCTTAAAAACAATGGTGACAAGTGAAGCTGATGGTTTTGAGATCTAAGAAACCAGCCATGCAGAGGTTCCCTGGAAGGACTCAGCGGACTTAAACACAGCACAAAGAGCAACCCCATGTTCAGTGTGAGAGAAAAGAGAAAATACCGTTAGTTGAGAGGGCTCTGTGTGTTCTGTACCTGTGGTCTGGATAAAGGGATACATTCTTACCAGTGTGTCTACACAGCCAACCTCAATTGAGACTCAAAGTTCAAGGATTGGAGGACAGTCAAATAAGGAAAAGGTTCAGATATAACTGATGAAATTCCATATTCCCAAGAAGAAAATTGATTGATATTCAGTGACTCAGGCCAGTAGTAAAACCTTCTCAGTTACTCAAACTTTTGTGGCCTGAATTCTTACATGCTGGCCAAGGGCCAAACCAACAAGGAAGGCTCCTGTAGACAGGTGTCCCAGGACTGCAGTCGTTGAGATAGAGATGTGACTAACACATCAGACAGGTAATGTGAAACTTTAACTAGGAGGAGACAGGAGAGAAAAGTAGTTTCTCTCTGTCATCTATAGCAGTTTCTGCAGTTCTCCTAATCTTTTAGGGGCTGTGACTATGTCAAACCACGATTCATAGCTTTAAAGAATAAAATAAATTGAAGACTGGCTAGTATGTAACACATTTATTAAAAGCAATTTTAATATGTATTTTAATCAAGAGACTTGAGAAAGAGAAAGGCTTGGCTAAGGGTTTCTTAGAGGGGGGCAGAAAGCTGCACAGAGAGACACACAAAGAGATAAACTTCATAGTCATTAAAACAGTCTCTCTCTCTCTCTCTCTCTCTCTCTCTCTCTCTCCTCTCTCTCTCTCTCTCTCTGCGTGTGGTGTGCATGTTTGTGCATATGTGTGTGTCTGTGTGTGTGGTGTGTGTGATATGTAAATAAGATTTGGAGCTGTTTTCTTCAAATTGTATAGAGTTACAAATGAGACTGTTAGGGGCCTCCTTAGCTTACGCCCTCCATTTTATTTCTATTCTCCCTTTTGTACTAAGCTAAATTCTAAGAAAACTCTGTATTCCCAGAAATGGCTTCAGGCCCAGGTGCCCCATATGAATTTAAACCACGATGTCTTACTGTATGCTTTGTTGGTTAGCACACAATTGGAACTGAAACCCAGAAGATGCTAAAGACGTTTTGATTGCCTGGTCGCCATCCAGGCTAAGTCCTCTTGAAAGCTATCTGGTGTACTTGACATGTAATAACACACTTAAGATGCTAGGTATAAAAATGGTTGAAAACATACAACCATGTTCCAGATTGGTTGCCTATACCTTTGCCTCCAGCCCACCTAATTTTTACTTAATTAATTAGTTTGTTTGTTGATTGTTTTAAAATATTGCTCTGTCCTGGCTCTGCTGATATGGTTTGGATTCCAAACCCAGCCTGCTCCCTTATACAGCACCTTTTTGAATAAAGAAGCTGTTGTTGGCTCAACCTTGCTTTTCATAATGGATTATTCCAAATTCTCAGACCCTAACAAGATCAGAGCAGTTCCTGAATTTTACTTGACTGGATGACAGTGGATGTGATAAAAACTAGATCACAAAGATACAAAAAGGTAGGATATCATTACTGTAAATTAAGGTAACAATCTTTTTTGTTTTGTTTTTAATACAGCATTTCTCTATTATGAGCCATGGCTCTCCTGGAACTCACTATGCAGACCAGGCTGGTCTTGATTCACAGGGATCTCCTCCTCTGCCTCCCTAGTGCTGATATTAAAGCTGTGTGCTACCATGCCAGGCTAAATCTAACAGTCTTCATGAGTTATTTACGAAATGCCTGTGAAGTTGAATGGGACCTATTCAGACTTTTAAGCCTGGGTAATTACCATTTTAACAGACAAATATTGGTATATGAAAATAATATTATCTGTGTCTGTTGGGTAACCCTCATAACAAGGGTTTATTGGGCTAGGACATTTATTTGTCAGATTCTGAAGGTCCTATACAGGCTCAGGGCTGAGGGTCTCCTTATGGTCTCCGTTCTCTCAAAACGGAAGTAGTACTCATCTGTTCTGTCCAGTCAGAGTCCATTCAGTGATGCAACATTTCTGCTCCTTTAAGTAACCCCTGAGCTATGTTCTTATAAATTCCAATAAAACTCATTGGTTCACTTAGTTGGAGTTTGATGGTATCGAGACTTTGATTTTGAAGAAAATATAGCCGAATCTGAGCACAGCAAACATGGCTATGGCAGGCCTTGCCCTTCCCTTATTCCCTCTGCCTTGCTAAAATCCAGTAGATTACATTCCTAAAGCTAACCACTAAAGTCTATTCCATTAATTGGCCACTTTATCCTCCTCAGGCAAACTACCAATACCCAGTTATCAAAGTATTGAACAGCAGTCAAAAGCCCTTTGTGGCTACCCTATCCAATCAAAATTAAATACCTCATCCTAACACCAGGTTTCCTCTTTTATCTTTATAAATTATCATTTGCCTTAGTGCCACATCTATCTCCTGCTATGGAGAGGCAGTCTTTTCTCACATACTCACCTGAAAAATATCCTTCCCCACTCTCCCTTGTTTTTTTCCTCCTCCTTCCTCATCCTCTATCTCCTCTTTGTCTCCTATTCCCTTCCCTTTGTCTGTCTGGGGCCAGTAAATCTCATTTGTGCTGAGAACTTGGCCATGGGATGTCTTTACTGATACTTGTCACTTCTGATCTGTCCTGGGCTCTCAAACTGGCATGAGTAGACATACGCATAGATCTTCCCAGAAAAAGTTTTGTCACACAATTCAAGCCCATTTCAAATTTTCTTCCCTCTAAAAAATCCATATACAACTTTGTCAGCTTTTACCTTTCTCCTGAACCCTCCAGTCTTGAGACCATGTCAACTATCATTTGTATTTTGTTGGAAACACTATCTGGTTGTCTTGTACTGTACTTTCTAATTGTTGCATTTTACTTTCATTCTAGATTGCTAACTTTCTCATAGAAAGGATGAGTTTTGATTATGGTTTTGCCATTCACATGATAGAATCAATTTTGTAGGAGTGAATGTGACAGTTTGAATGGGTTTGCCTGCCATAGATTCATGAGTTTGAATACTTGCCATAGGGAGTGTCACTATTAGGAGGTATGGCCTCATAAGAGGAGATGTGACCTTGATAGAATAGTGTGGAGGTAAGACTTTGAGATCTTTTGAGCTTAAGCTATGCCCAGAGTGACCATCTTCTGACTGCCTTCAGATCAAGAATAGAACTCTCAGTTCCTCTGGTACTGTGTCTGCCTGCACACTGCCATGCTTCCTGCCATGATGATAATGGACTAAGCCTCTGAAACGATAAGTCAGCCCTTAATTAAATGTTTGCTTTGGTAAGAATTGCCTTGGTCATGCTGTGTCTTCACAGCAATAAAACCCTAACTAAGACAGTGAGTCAAGGACATAAGAAAAACATGAAACAAATGCATAAAATTGGTGTTCCTTTTGCATTTTTCTTTTCACATGTTTAGAATATGCCAACTTTTTAATCCTCTAACAGAACATAAACAACTATTTAGCATCCTTATCATGGGCTATTTTGCCTATGACCACGTTCTATAATATTCATGGATATTTTTATTCTTATAATAACTTTCCTCTTTTTGGTTCAAGGATGCCTAGCTTCTTTAACAACAGAAGAGTTAAGTGTTTTTCTGGTGGAAAAACAAATAACCATGTGAAGAAACATCATATTTAATTGTGTGACCAGCTTTGTTGTTATTTTATCTCCTGGTAGCAGAGTGAGCATATTTATTATTGTTTTAAACTTTACTAGCCACCCTGATGGTTTTCTTAGGCTTGTTTATTTTGGGATGTGGTTATGATTCCTACATAAATGTTTACAGATCTTGTCAAGTTTCAGGCTACTTTTAGAAAGGCTATCTCCTCCGGAGGTAAGAATTTATAGTCTTACGACTTACCCACAAAATATGGTAGCATGTTTGACATCAGCAGCAATGGAAATAGATATTTTTATAATGAGATTAGTCTGAAAGGATAAATACCAGACTCTAGGAAATGCCTCTTCCTAGCACAGCAGACTAAGGAATTGCTACTCAACCCAGGCCATAACAATAGTGGTGGGTGGACACATGACAAGCAGGAAGTGGATTGCAACCACTAGCCCATTCACAAATGCTACATAAAAATCCCTACAGAAACGGACCATTAGTTATGAATCACAAAGACTGAATGCACACTTTAAAGCCAAACCACTTTTTTCTGTTTTAATATGAGGAAGCAGATCTTAAAAGTTAAAGAGTCATATATGTTACCTATCACTTTGGATGTCTACACAAAACAAATTTTAATTAAGATATCATTTTTGCCCTTAATCTCGTAGCACATTTCTGTTTAATTTGATGAAAATCAAGAAAGAAAACAGAGATAAGAGGATCTCTCTAAATGCAATGTATATTGCAAATGAGTTTGGACATTGTCAAGTTCCAAAGTATAAAGGAACTGGAAGAAAAGGGATTTAGAATGTGTTCTGCCTACTCACACCATATTTCTTTCAGTTCCTGGAACTGTTTTAAGACATTTAACATATTTCATTGTCTTAATAATGCAATATGATCTCAAAGTGGTAGATACTACTGTAATTTTCAGGTTATGAATGGAGGACCTGTGCCAGTGAGCTGTTAAATGAAGCTTCTAACCTCACTTTTGTGTAAGGGGAGAAATACATCTTAACACTCAAGTTGATTTAGTATCAACATTGTACATTTTGTAGCATACAATCTGCCACAGATACCTCTGTCCCAAGAAAATCAACTGACCTAGACTTTTCACTGTTTATCTCCCTCCCTGCCTCCAAATAAGCACTCTTTCTCCTCCCTTTGAACTTTGTTTATTAAAACCCCTGAACTCCAAGATAGTCAGTTTACTATTTTCAAGTCACTGTTTAACAAAATAGGTTTTATGTATTTTTTCAAATTAAGGCAGCATATTTAAAATATTTAATGACAACAATGCATAGGCCATGGCCCATCAAATGAATTTTAATATTGATCTGAATATATTTTACTGTTCTGTATCATATGTAAACACAGGACTATTTAATAAAGTTTCTAACATATGGTAATTAATGTTTCACAATCATTTTTGCAATATATTTTGTAGCATTTCCTCATGTATAAAGAATTCTCTCAAGATCTGTATTTAATTTAATAGTGTATCAAAACTTATTAAACACATTAGTGTGAGTTTGAACATTTAATTAACTGCAGAATTTTACTATGATCAATAAAAGTATGACAGCTATCATAGGATATATTTATGCTCTTAGTTTCTTTTCATTTATGGTGACAAAATGCCCCAACAGCACATGGGAGAATTTATTTCAACTTACAGTCCTAAGGTCCTTGAATCGTGACAAGGAACTGAGTGGAGCAAGAGCTGGAACCAGCCAGTCCCAGCATCCCCAGTCAAGAAGCAGAGAGTGACAGTTAAATGCACTTGGCTAACTTGAAACTGTTTACAAGGCTTAGCACTCAAGCCCAGGGCATGTGCTACCCACCTTTTATGTGGATATTCTTACCTCAGTCATCTTAATCAACATGCCTTCACAGACACAGACGTGCCCTGAAGCTAAATAACTACTCACAGATCTGTTTGTATCCTAACTTACTCAGCTTCTTTCAACTTGACAATTAATACTGACACAATCATGACTTCTGCCTCTGCAGATGGAAAAATTAGTAGAATTTTATCTACAAATAAATTATCAGTTTTTTTCTTCTATTGAAAATAGACTTTTTCACACAATACATGCTGATTATGGTTTTTCTTGAGGCTCTCTCCCTAGTTCCTTGCCACAGTTCTCTCCCATCCACATACATACCCTTTCCTATGTCTCATTAGAAACTAAGCTGGTATCTGAAAAATAATAATCAAAATAAAATAATATAAATAAAAAAGAAAAAATAGAGTATGACAAAACAACTGAAGGACAAAAAAGAGCCATAAGGAAAGCACACAAAGTGAATTTTGACATAGAGACACGATGTTTGCATACACTTTGGCATCCACAGGAGTCCCATAAAAACCCCAAATTGGAAACCATAATACATATGCAAAGGACATGTAAGCTAAAAATAGATAGATAGATAGATAGATAGATAGATAGATAGATAGATAGATAATAGACAGACATAAAAAAGCCTCAGCCAAACATTAAGAGACAAAGATCCTCCAAAAAATGCCAAATGCAATAGAGTTTATTTTGTTTGGCCATTTACTGCTGGGCATAGGCCTACATTTAAATTTGTTCTATTGCCCCAAGTAGACTTCCCTGGAGAAAACTAATTTTTCATTTGCAAATGGCTAGTTAGAGGTAATTTCTGTGTTAGGGGTGGTGTTGTCCACTTCTCCTTTCTTCTGTAGGTCCCAATCTGGTGCTGACAATGCAGGTTCTATCCATGCTGCCTCAGTCACTGTGAATTCATATGTACACCAGCCCTGCTGTGCTTAAAAGGCCTTGATTCCTTCATGTCCTCCATTCTCTCCAGCTTTTCCTTTCTGACTCTCTTCTACAGAGTTCTCTGCACTGTGAGGGGATGGGTTTGATGGAGACATTCCATTTATGGGTGAGTGTTTCAAGGTCTCTCTTTCTGCATAGTGTCTCTCTGTGTGTATTTGTTCCCATCTGCTGCAGGAGAAGCTTCTCTGATGATGGCTGAGCAAGGCAGAGATCTATGAGTACACCACAACATCATAGGGAATCATTTTATTACAACATTTGTTTTTAACAAAAAAATAATATTTGTTTTTATCATACATGCCTGGGCTGTCTAGGCTCAGGTTATTAAGCAGTGTTATTAGGGGTCCCATCTCATCTTGTTGGCCTTAACTCAAATATTAGTTAGTTACTATCAAAAGCTTTTTGCCACTATTGCACCAAGATATCTTGTAGGCAGATCACGTATAGATCAAAACGTTTTATTTCTATAAATTATTATAATTTTGGCCAACTCCTTTCATAAGGATTATGTCAGTTTCCAGTTTTATTCTACACACACGAGGAGCGGTTTCCTAAAGCTTCAACAACACTGCTATTGTTTATCTTCAAAGTTTAGAAACAGTAGCAGCACTCCAGAGCACAGAACTACTATTTTTTTAAAGTCAATAATATTAACAACATTGTTAGTTTTTGATAATGTGTACAATAAATTAGAATAATTCCTACAACTATTGTTAAACATCAAGTCAATGGGTCTCATGAGCTAAGTTACCTGCTGTATAGTAAATAAAACAGTTATTTGAAAAGTTAATAGCTGCCTCTTTACTATTGGTTTGAAATTTTTCTAATTTTACCTTTGAATTATTAGTTCTTCAAAGTGTATTTATTTTATATGTTTTGGATATTAACATTTTTAATGAGATAGGCTGAATCATATTTAATGAATTATAAAGTTTTGGGGGTAATGGTCTTAGTATTAATCCCCTTGTTTAGTTTACATAGGAGAGTGATTATTTTGTTAAAGCAAAGCATGTTTACCTGAGATTTTAACTTATATTTCTATCCTATACTTTCAGACTAATTATTTGTAATCATTCCTCAATTTTAAATACTATTTTATTTAGAACAGTCCTCATTCCACTTTTTCATAACTGCTCATCTCAAGGTAAACTTTTACATTTCAACAAATAATATGGCAGTTACTTATTATTCATTAGTGACTTTCAACATACTGGGAGTATGTCAGGCTTCCTGTCACCCCACTAGGACCTTGCAAGAGAGCAGAAGGTAGGAGTTTTGACAAAAAGTGGGTACACAGTTTGCTATTAATATGTGGAGTTTTGCTTGACTCCAAAAGCACTGCAGTTTGACCCAGAACCTAGAAGAAAAAAGTTTACATGAGAAATTGCTAAAATGATTTAAAATTTGTGTAGAAACAAACAGTTTAAAGTAGTTTGAAAATAAACACACCATCTAGCTAGTGCCCTTTTCATCATGCAACTAGGTTGTAAGAACCAGGACTGCAGCATATGTTCAGGAAAAGTGAATTTGTGTGACAGTCACATACCTGAGCACAGTGCCATATGTCCTCCACTGATTCTGTGTCTGAGAAAGTGAAGAGGCTTCTCTAGGTTCCAATGTAAAGCAGAATCTAACATCATAGGCCCAGATAACCTTCAGCTCTAACTTTACTGCATATAAAGGTTTCATAATATAACTGGAAAGACAGAATAACCTCCACTTGATTGAGTTATCTACTCTCCTACGGACAATAGATTTTTCCACACAAGTTTAATAATAACCAAACATTGCATACAATTCAGTCTTTCTCATCTATTTCCCTCACACCTATCAGTTCCACCTGATTTCAACTATAAATCATAATGAAATTTTGCTTATGTTCTCCTCTCTTGTTTCCTTCAGTACAAGAATGTGTGCCTGCTGGAAGCATGGTTTTGAAAATGAAGCAAGCTGGAAAATTTCCCTTCTAAATGCTGGTATTAGGCAAAAATAATGGAGAAATAAAAACAGAAGTGAGTTTTATAAGATTAGTTGAGTATCTGAGCTCTCCAGATCACATTTTCAACTCCAACAGAAGGAAAACAGCTAAGTCTTGCCAACTCTCTTAAAACACTGGCCAAAATAAAAGCAAACAGAGAAATGGAAATGACTGTATATCCAATAATGATAATCTACCACCACAGTATGAAAACTATGCTTTTCTAAATCAGAAAATCTTTGCACAAAGATTTTTCTCATTTTACTTTATGGTCACTGAGGTTTCTCTAAATTTTAATCACAAATACAGGGTGCTTAATATTGGTTATCCTTTCAAGGAGATGAAATAGAAATTACATATTACATTCTGCAAAATATTTATTCTAGTAATTAGTTCCTTCTGTGTAACTGGGAAATGTTCAAAATGCATACTTTATCAAGATTATTTCCTTTTGTGTGTGCACACAAGCGTGTGTGTGTGTGTGTGGTGTGTGTGGCATGTGTGCGTGTAAGGTTGAGTTTAGGTGTCAGCTTCATGTGTTGCTTCTCCAGCACTGTTTACCATTCTAGAGGCAAGTAGAACCTGGGAGAATGGAGCTGCAAATGATAGGGATTAAAGTCTCATGAAAAAGCCAATTTTATTCAGAGCATCTAACAACTTATACTCAGAATGTTAAGAGGAGTCACATGACTAAAGTGCACAATCACAAGGGCAAGCTACATGTGTGGGCAAGCTGCATGTGTCAGACACATATCTTTCCATACAGGCATAGAAGCAAATTCCAATGACCAGTTGTAAGATCTCAAGTAAATTCCTACAGGCTTCACCTGGGAGGGCAGCAAAGACATAATCTTAGAACAACTCTGTACTTTGAAGAAACTGTGGGTATAAGACTTGGTTTCTTGGGGTTTTCTCACAAGCCCTCAGACTTCTCGTAAGACTCCATTCTTGGTCCATATTCTGACACATTACTTCACCATCCACTTTCCTTTCTAGACAAAGTCTCTTATTGCCCTTGGGATCATCAAGCAGACTGGATCATTTATCTTTGACTTCCTAGTGAGGGTATGACAAGTGTGTACTGTCAGGAGCAGGCTTTTTACATGACTTCTGGGGAACCAAACACAAGGCTTCATAATTGTGTGGCAAGCACTTTGCTAAATGAGCAATTGCCTGAAGTGTGTGTATGTGTGTGTTTTATTAAAATAATGTATACATGAAATAATATTTTATTGAGGACATTCAGATAGAATTAAACCATCTTACAAGTTTAAACATTTTAATTGAGTTAGGAAGATGGCTAAGTTGGTCAGTATAAATACCCAAATTCAATAGTCATGTTGAAAGCTGGACATGCATACACATGCCCAGAAACACAACACTGAGAGCATATAGGAGGATAGAAATGGAAGGATCACTGGAGTTTTCTGTCTAGATGCTATCTTCCTTTATTTTTTTAAATATTTTTTATTGGAAATTTTATTTACATTTCAGATGTTTTCCCCTTACCCCTTTTCCCCTCCCTCCCAGGAACTCCCTATCCTTCCCCCCTCCTCTTGCCTCTATGATGGTGTACCCCACCTACCCTCCCCCGTACCTCACCTCCCCACCCTCAAATACCACCCCCCACGATGTCCAGCGTTCATGGGACCAAGGAGCTCTTCTCCCACTTATAAATAGCTCCCTTGCATATATAGCTGGAGCCATGGGTCCCTCCCTAAGCGCTCCCAGGCTGGTGGTTTAGACCCTGGGGGCTCTGGTTGGTTAGTATTGTTGCTTTCCTCATGGTGTCACGAATCCTCTCAACTCCTTCTATCTTCACTCTATCTTCTCTGTTGGGAACCCCATGATCAGTTTAATGGTTAGCTGTGAGCATCTGCCTCTGAGTATGTCAGACTCTTGCAGACCTCTAGGAGACAGCTATATCAGGCTGCTCATAGCAGCTTTATATATAATAGCCAGAAACTGGAAAGAACCCAGATGCACTTCAACAGAGGAATGGATACAAAAAATGTGGTACATTTACACAATGGAATATTACTCAGCTATTAAAAACAATGAATTCGATAAATTCTTATGTAAATGGATGGAGCTATCTTCCTTTAAAATGGTGAGCTTCAGGTTAAGTAAGAAATCATTTCTCAAGGTAATAAGGCAGATGTAGATAGAACAGTGTACATGACAGTTTTTAGCCTACACACGCATGCTGTGTGATCACACACACACAAACACATACACACATGCTCACATAGTACATACACTTACACGTAAACTATACATATTAATAAATTATAAGCCAAAATTTTAAAAATGAATATATATAATCAAAAAACACTAATATGAATAAAAATATTTTTGATAAACTATCAGTCCTGCAAGGAGTTGAATAAGCCCTTCCAGGTCTATTACTAATTAGAAGCATATGAAATACTGGATCATGCTACACATAGTTCTTTTATATAGAGTGCCATTTTTATTCTACTTGAACATGTTCTCTTAATTATGTGATTAATCATAAAAACAAGTTCTATTTACAGCTTAATTTAAACTATCATGAGTCAACTTAAATATTAGAAATAGCACAGTGTACAAAATACCCTCAAGCATGCTTCTGTACCTGCCTGCATGCTTCTAATTCTGCTGTTACTGTAGCTCCTTGCATTTTCCTTATGACAGCATAAGGCATATTACTGTCTCTTATATGTGTAATCTAGTTAATATCAAACAATCATCTCTTTCTCAAATAGGTTAACGGGATTTCTAGACAACCCCATGATATAATATATTTTATACGTGTGTTATATATATATATATATATATATATATATATATATATAAGCCCATATGAGTGAAAAAGACACACACAAAGACAGAGAAATGAATACATAGAAAGATATCTCAAAACCTTAAAGTAGTATGCAACATGTGATATTTTCTTTATACACACACACATACACACACACACACACACACACACACGTGTGTGCTTATTGTGTGTGTGTGTTGTGTGTGTGTATATGTGTGTATGTGTGTTTAATCTATTTCTCTTTAGGAAATGTTAGTAGTGAAACTTTCTAAGATCATGCTAATAATAATAGTAATAGTCTTTCAACATGTAAATACTGCCTTTAAATAAAATCATAGCTTAAGATTATATGTTTAAAATTCTGGTAAATTTTTTTGAAGGTTCATGTATTTTATTGTGTTTGGGAAGGTGTTAGGACATTTGTTTTTCAAATTATTTTTGTCTCTTCTGTAAATCTAAAAGGCCCTTAATTTAGTTGATCATTCTGATCTTAAAGTCCACTTTAAGATTGTGCTATTTTAGTAAGAGTTTCATGACAACTACCTCATCTCCCTTGTACCAAACCGAGCAGTTCAGCTGAATTTTTCTTCTCACATATTTCATCTTTAAAGGAAAAAAAAATAAGTTTTGTTTAACATTCTAACAATATAGCTCCCTTCTAGAGCTTGTCTCCCAATGTTTCTTTCACCACCTGTTTTTATTTCAATTTTAAACATTATATATATAACTAATATGAAGGTATTTAGCTGATTGTCTGCCTCTTGGAAAGTTCCAAGCATGGCCTGTGAGTCCTCAATGCTTCTGAACAAAAGCAGGTATTCAAGCTTATTGCCTCATTTTAAAAAATGTATTTATTAATGAGTACTACCAAATGAACACTGAAAGATAAATTCAAACTGATGATTTAATTGGAATTTCTGAATTAAAAGTCCTTCTGGTCAAACATTTGCTTTCCTTTTTAGGCAAGAGTAATCTGAAATATCTTCTCTGTAGATCAAGCTTTTTAAACAGGAACATTTACAGCATCATTTATGAAATTTGGAATGTACAAAAATTCCAGCCTCCTGGAACTTTCCTTTATGCATTTTGTAACATCATGTTACAGCATGTCAAAATTTCTCTCAATATTTCCTTAAGGGCCACCTCCTTTGTCCAGCAAGTTTTCAAGATCTTATAGGCAAAGGTATGTGTTTCAAGTGAAACTATTTTATCAGGACTCTCAATTCAAAGAATACATTTAAAAACAAGTTTTCCCATGACAAAATGTATTTTAACTCAAATACTTCCATTTCAGTCCAGCTGGCATAACTGGGAAAGCTAAAGTGCTGCTGTCTCAGGAAACGCTCAGTGAAGCATGGTTACAACATTATCCTCCTGTCCATCTTTCGATTCATCAGTTTCCATTGTGCTTTTGTAGATCAACATATAAGTTAAGAAAATATCGTTTTTATGTATGCCAGGATGAATTTCTGCCCAGAATTCTATATGTGACACTGTTTTGTTAGGCCATACCAGAATGGAGGGAACAACCTGGTTTGATCGGGTCAGTAGTAATAAGTTCCACATCCTGATTTCATCCACATTTTTATTGGTAATACTAAATGGAGAAATTTTCACTTCCACATTGAATTACACTTGGTAAAAGCAATGGAGGTATCTTCATGCATCTGCTTAGTTTATTTAACAACAATTTGTTGATTCCTTACACATGGAAAATATTTTATAATCTTCCTATATAATAATGAAATAACCAGACAGCCTGTACTGGCCATTTTGAAAATACAAATATTTGTAAATGAAATGATTTCTATATAATACTGACATTAACCTCATTATTTCGTGTTTAGTATTCAGCTATACCCATCAGTACAAGCATTATTGAATGTACTATCACCAGTGTTTTTTAAAATGTACTAAGGTTATCAAATACAGTACAGTAGAATTACATTTAATCTAATCACTAATTAGAACAACATAATAAGGATACAGAAGAATATAAGTTAAATCCATAAACCGTAGCCTAATACATTTTTTTAACTTGGGTGTTACAATTAGAGGTGTTAACTATCAGTTAATTGTTAATGCTCTACTCAGTAAGCTTGCTGACCATTCTACAGGATACCTTACATTTTTATAGATTAGTAAGAAGAATCTCTGGTAGGATACAGTGCTGTCTACTTGTCAAAAAGAAAAAAAAACAGATACTGTAGAGTGCTTCAGAAAAGAAAAAGAAGGTGATTCATGTTTTAATGGAGGGCAACTTTTTTTTTTTGCCTTTATTAGTAGTCATATAATTAGTATTATCACTTAGAGTCAGGGTGATCTGAGACTGAGTAAACCACGTAAGTGGAAATCCTAGACGGTACACTGGATTTCTGCTACTATGAAAGGATGACACAGTGGTAGCTCAACAAGGAAGTGCTCACTTAATGCCACATATTTGTATAATTTAGGTCTCTCTTACAGATATAAAGAGCACATCAAATCATAGACTGATAACACTATACAAATTTTGAAAAATCAAGCCCATGAGATTAAGGTTAAAGCTAATGCAAGCTTATATATTAAGATTTGGAACCACGCATGGAACTTAAACTTGTAATCTCACTCTAATGTAGGCTGTCCAGAAGGAAAACCCCAATCTGTGTTTGGCTTGACTAGCTACTTCTAACAGTAGTTGAAGATATAGCATGAAGCACTAACGGGCATCTGAAGAGGTGAGCGGTACTGAAGAATCTGAGACCCAAAGTCTGTAGCTCAGATGGAGAAAACCTTCACTAGGTTAAGCAAGAAAAAAACCCTCTCAGCTCTGGGGAAAAATTATCGATGACATGTTTTGAGAGTCCAAGATCTTCATTAAGAACAGTGTCTGAACCTAGGTAATCTTAATGATAGAGAGTAGGCAGAGGCAGGTGGATCTAAGTTGAAGGTCATCTTGATCTATGTAGTGAGTTCCAGGACAGCCAGAGCTCATAGTGAGACCCTGTCTCAAAACAACAACAACAAAGCCAATTGATCAATCAATCAATCAATAAACAGAAAAAATGAAAAAAGGAACAGAGCTTCGTACACAGAGATAAGAATGGATCATTTGCATTCTTCTGCATGTTGTCCTCCAGTTGAACCAGCACCATTTGTTGAAAATGCTGCCCTTGTTCCACTGGATGGTTTTAGCTCCTTTGTCAAAGATCAAATGACCATAGGTGTGTGGGTTCATTTCTGGGTCTTCAACTCTATTCCACTGACCTTCCTGCCTGTCCCTGTACCAATACCAGGCCGTTTTTATCACTAGTGCTCTGTAGTAAGCTTGAGGTCAGGGATGGCGATTCCTCCAGAAGTTCTTTTATTGTTGAGAATGGTTTTCGCTATCCTGGGTTTTTTGTTATTCCATATAAATTTGAGAATTTCTCTTTCTAGCTCTGTAAAGAATTGAGTTGATATTCTAATGGGATTGCATTGAATCTGTAGATTGCTTTTGGTAAAATGGCCATTTTTACGATAAAGGACCTTCACATAAAACCAGACACACTGAAACTAATAGAAGTGTACTAAATAAAGTAGATTGTCAAGTAAAAGACAAACACAAACGTCAGTACGAAGCCAAGAAGGGGAAATTTGAGTTAATAGGTTTTATCAAAGAAATTATATGTGACCCATGTACTCAAGCAATTGGACAAAGGTGCTTATTTCAGAATTCTTTTTTTTTTTTTATCTTTGAAGACACTGATGTAGCTTTTCATCTGAAATTGACTCCTTCCACCATACAGACAATAAGGAAAATGCTCAGATACACCATTCAGAATTGGTAAATTTGTCTGTGGTATAATTTAAGGGATATCATGACCAGTTTTCAAAACACTATGATTACAGCTTTATTACTTGCCAATTTTGAAAACCACCTGAAATGTCCGTTTTAATGCAGTTTGATGGGTCTTGTTGGGACAGGAAACTGTTCCTGGAATGTGGTTCTACGATTTATAATCCCGTCTCTTAGATTATTCATTGTTTTAGATGTATCCTGAAGCTACAAGTGTGGAGTTTCAAATTTTATTGTTATGTGTATCAATGTTTTGGGCCAATATGCTATTTATTTTTTGACTTTTAATTTTGAATCCTGCTCAGGTTTCCACATTGACGAGCTGAGCCAAGTCATACATATCCTCCAGGGAATTTGAGTCGTTTTACCATAAGATATAAACCCTGAACACAGCAAGGATTTCTCATAGCTCCCCCTTCCCTTGGGACTACCCTGCGTGACTTCCTTCTGAGGTACACAAACCTTTTGAGAACTAGGAAGTTTAGTAAGCAGGACAAAGGCAGACAGTCCCTAAAACATCCATCCCTATCCAGTTTTTACCTTTTGCTTTTAGCACTGCATTCTTTGCATGACAATTCATTATTTATAAGCAGAAGATAGCATTTCAGATATTCCTTCCCATATCAAGGCTGTAGAACAAAATGATACAAAATACTTGTGACATACAAAGGAAGAATGTGTGTTGGCCATCCATGTTTGAATCATGGGCTTTTAAGCTATTTTAAAATGTATTCTTCTCTCATACATTACATCCTGACCACAGTTGCCCTCCATCCTCCCTCCCAGTGCCTCCTGCACCCCATCCCCTTCTCTCTTTTTCTGTTTCTCTTTGGAAAAGGGTAAAGCTCCCAGGCATAGCAACCAAACACTGCATATCAAGTTGCAATAATTCTTGGCACCTCTCCTCATATTAAGGCAAGACAAGGCAATGTAGTAGAAGGAAAGGGGTCCCAAAAGCAGGCAAAAGAGTTAGAGACAGCCTCTGCTCCCTCTGTTAGAAGTCCCATAGGAACACCAAGCTACACAACCATTATATATATATATTATAATGTTTATATATAATGTATATATATAATGTATATATATATAATATATATAATGTATCTATGTATCTAGTATATATGTATATTGATATATTGATATTGTGTATATGTACATATGTATATATAGACTAGGTCAGACAAATGCAAGCTCACTGATTTTCATTTTAGTTGATTCTGTGAGTATTCTTGTGGTGTCCTTGACCAAACATTTAATAATTAAATTAATTAATATTTATAAATGTATTGATTATTTATAATTATATATATTTATTATTTATTATTATATTTATTAATTGTTGAACTTAAGGTCTCAGCTATTGGTGCTGTTCAGGAAGTTGTTTCCTGTGCCAATGTTTTCAAAGCTAGTCCCCACTTTCTCTTCTAACAAGTTCAGTATATTTGCTTTTATGAAGTCTTCCCTGAGTTCTGCCTGATGTTTGGCTGTGGGACTCTGCTTCTGTTTCTATCAGTTGCTGGATTAAGCCTCTCTGATGATGTTTATACTAGGCTTTTGGGGATAACAGAACATCACTAAAAATCATTGTGCTGCCTTTTATTTTTGGTTCTGTCTTGGTCTCTGGGCTATTGAGCCTCTGGTTCCTGACTCATCAAGAAGTGTCAGGTATGTGCTGCCTCTCATGGCATGGGTTTTGAGCTGGACCAGTTATTGGTTGGCCACTCCCAGGATTTCAGTGCCATCATTACACCAGTACATCTTGCAGAAAGGACAAATTGTAGTTGAAGGTTTTGAGGCTTGGTTGGTATCCTAATCCCTCTCTGGAAGTTTTGCCTCCTTAATGAGATGGCCTGTTCAGGTCATTTCTACCCATTGTTAGAAATCTAAGAGATGGTCACCCTCAAAGATTTCTGGGATTTGCATTGCACTAGATTTCTAGCTCATTGCCAATTCCAGTTGTCTCTATTAGTACCCTCTCCCTCCATCCTTCCCCTACCTCATCCCTCCAGGTCCTATCCCCATTTGCTACCACTGTACCTAAGATATTTGTTCTCACTTTCCTTTCACAGGGAGGTTTACTCATTCTCCCATGGGCTTTTCTTGTACTTAACCTTTGAGATCTGTGACTTGTAACATGATTATCCTTTATTTTACAGATAAGTGAATACATACCATGTGTCTTTCTGGGTTTGGGTTACCTCATTCAGGATGATTTTTTTCTATTTCTAACCATTTGCCTGCAATTTTCATGATGTTTTTTTTTAATAGCTCAGTAATCCTCCATTGTGTAAATGTACCACGTTTTCTTTATCTGTTTTATCATTATTATTATTCTCATTATTCAGTTGAGGGACACCTAGGTTGTTTTTTGGTTTCCAGTTCTTAGGAATAAAGCTTTTATAAACATACTTAAGCAGGCTTTCACTCCCACCAGCAATGAAGAAGTGTTCCCTTTGTTCCACATCTTTGTCAGCGTGATCTGTCACTTGTATTTTGATGTTAGCCATTCTGACAGGTGTAAGATTAAATCTCCAAGTAGTTTTGATTTGCATTTCCTTGATGGCTAAGGATGTTGAACATTTCCTTAAGTGCTTCTTCATCATTTGAGGTTTTTCTGCTGAGAATTCTTTTATTTAGATTGTATCCCATTTATAAAATGCAGTTTTTGGTTTGTTGATATCCACAATCTTGAGATCTTTATATATTTTGGATATTAACCCTATGTCAGAAGTAGAGTTGTTGATATTATTTTCCCATCCTGTAGGCTGATGGTTTTTCCTATGACAGTGCCCTTTGCCTTACAGAAGCTTTTCAGTTACCTGAGGGCCATTTATTAATTGTTGAACTTAGTGTCTCAGCTATTGGCGCTGTTCAGGAAGTTGTTTCCTGTGCCAATGTTTTCAAAGCTAGTCTCCACTTTCTCTTCTAATGAGTTCAGTATATTTGGTTTTTATGAAGTCTTTGATCCAGTTGGAATTGAATTTGTGCAGGGTGATAGATATGGGTCTATCTGACAACATTCAGTTAGACTAGCACCATATGTTAAAGGTGCTTTGTCATTTTAAAAGAGAAAAATTTCAACTGTTATATTTCACCAAAGAAGATTCAAGAGCCAGATACTGTGGTGAAAGCCTGCTCAAATATACACAATTTCCTTATGAAGGCACTTAATGCTATGAACTTACCTCTTAACACCCACATTTTGAGCACTCTATAGACTCAGTAATAGTGTCAGGCCTTGGGGCCTCCTCTTGAGCTGGATCCCACTTTGGGTCTGTTACTGAACCTCCTTTTCGTCAGTCTCCTCTCCACATTTTCTCCTGCAGTTTAATCATGTTCTTAACTCTGTTAAATTTCAGTGATTATCATGACACTACAATCTGTTTCATCCTCACTATTTCTCTTATATTAGCAAGTGGTCAGTTAATCTTTGGGGTTTATACTGGAATTGTTTTGGGGCAATGGCTGGGGAGGCTGTCAACACTAGGAAATAAACTATTCCTATTTTGCTAAACTGTTATGTTACAAATTGCCTTCTATATATTTATTTTATTTTTATTTTTTTTGCTATTTTTTTTCTTTTTATTGGAATTTTTTTAATATTATTTTTTATTGGAAATTTTTTTACATTTCAGATGTTCTCTCCTTACCCCATTTCCCCCCTCCCTCCCAGGAACTCACTATCCCTTCCCCCCTCCTCCTGCCTCCACGTTGGTGTACCCCCACCCACCCTCCCCCCGTACCTCACCTCCCCATCCTCAGACCCCAGGAAGCTTCTATGTTGGTCAGAGAAGCTTTCCTTTGTAATGGACAGTGGGTAGAGCAGAGACTCAGAACTGGCTAAAATGCTAAGAACAAGTGCCTCTGGCACTTCACATTCTATTCATTTTACATACTGCAAAAACACGAAACTTTGAAAATATATATTTAATCACATTTTTTTAAAAGTTCAATTTTTTCTTTAGAATGAGAAGTGACATTCTTTACTGAACTTAATTTTTTGCTCTTCATCTGGGAGTTCACTGTCCCAGTCTTCAAAATAATAAATAAATAAATAAATAAATAAATAAAAAAATAAATAAATAGTGAGTTTCAAATCCAGTACAAATTCTCTTTCAAAACACAGCATGTGAGTCAAAGAGATGGTTCAATGGATAAAAGTGTCTACTATGCAATATCAAAGACGTGTGTTTAATCCCATTACTATCAAAGGTGGAAGAAAAGATTTAAATCTCTAAAGCCGTCTTCTGAGGTCCACATGCTAACCTGCCATGACACATGCATATCTGCACTCACACATGCACACATGATAAACACACATCACACATAATAATAGAATTGGAGATAATAAGGTATAAAGCAATTGAGAAAGCCAACCAATATTGGTTGGCCTCTGGCCTTCACACCTGTGGTCATAGTCATGCACATATTTCTCACATACATGTTTCCATACACAGACAAAACATAAGTAATAACAGTATGTGAAGAAGAGTCTTTATGAGATGACTCAGCCAGCATGCAGGAGAGCATGGTCCTCATAAAAATGTCCAATATGTAGAAATTTACAATTCAAATTTATTGATAAAAATTAAAGACAAGGCCAGGCAGTGGTGGTGCACGCCTTTAATCCCAGCACTTGGGAGGCAGAGGCAGGCGGATTTCTGAGTTTGAGGCCAGCCTGGTCTACAGAGTGAGTTCCAGGACAGCCAGGGCTACACAGAGGAACCCTGTCTTGAAAAACCAAAAAAAAAAAAAAAAAAAAAATTAAAGACAAGGGCATGTAAAATTAAGGAAGGGCACAGATAAGATGTAATAGAAAAACTTGTATAAAATTCTCATGCAGAAACAATAGTGATATTTAAAGATACTCTTTTTTGATATTGATAACTTCTTCCATTAAAAATTGTATTTGTGAGAGGGGAATAAATAACGAAAAAATCATTTTGCAGGAACAATGATAGCAAGATAATACTTTGTTTTCTATCAATAAAACCTACAACAGCAAAGCATAATCATTATAAAGTAGCCAGTATGTCCTAAATAACCTACTTTCATTTAAGGCAAATGGAATTGGAGTTAAACTCAAGTCAAAACAAGAGGCAATCTTCAGAATTATTTTAGAAAATTAAACAAAAGCTTGTTCTTAATCTCTTCTTTAATGAATATTAAATACACATATATTGAATTTCGACAACCCAGAAGTAAAGAGGAAAGCTGAATATTACAAACCATAGGTGTGTGTGTGTGTGTGTGTGTGTGTGTGTGTGTGTGTGTGTGTGTGTTAGAGAGAGACAGAGACAGAGAGAGACAGAGAGAGAAGATTAGTAAATACTGAATTGCCTGCCAAATATAGGAAGTTTTCCAAAACCAATTTGCAAAATCCACATCTCAGGAAATAGTCTCGAATGCAATTGTGGGTGCAGCTTTGTGGTTTATGTAGCAATGTAGAAAACAAAACCCATCAGGAAACTAGGAAAACAGAGGTGACTCTGAACCAGTGATCAGTAAGCCAGCAGTATAACTTAAGGACGGTCAGTCTCATCACAGTGTTCTAATGATATATGAAGAGATCTGACTTTTACAAGGAGCCCAGAGTAAGGCTGTGTTGTTCTTTGGAGTTTACTTCTTCCCAGATGCTTTTCTTAGAAGGATACAATGTATCACTTTGGACTTGCACATTAAGAACAAAAATCTCTTTAATTGAAGTATAGGTACTAAAGACTGAAAAATAGAAATGAACACCTGATCAGAATGCTAAATTCTGCAAAGTGAAGTATATCTAAATTTTATTATAATCTTAATGAAAATGTTCTTTTTTTTTTTTTTATAATGACAATATTTTTTCATTTAATTTAATTGCTGCAGCCCAACAAGAGGTACAATGAATACAAATTGTTTACAAATCAACAAAAATGTTGTGTACATGAGCTGAGTCATTTTAATTCTAAAACCATAGGCAATTTAAGATTTTTATAACTGGAAGAGGATATGGAAAAAAACAAATGTTTTCAGCCTCAGTCGTTGCAAGACAAAATGGTCCATCACTAACTCATGGTTAAAGAAAAGGATTGCTGTTAGCAAGCATGTCTTTATCCCTTTCCCTCTTCCATGTTTCAGAAACGTCATGCTATCTGTCCCTGAATTTGACAGTTTCCTACCCAGGTAGTTTAACTGCTCCTATGGGCAGAGCTTAATCTTCTCCTTTTATTTCTAATATAGTGCACATATCATGTTATCTCTAAGAGCATCTCCACTGGATGACATATTATATCATCACTGATTGATGGTCTCCATTGTGTTTTAATTCGTTTAATTCATTTTAATTTTTTGCATAGTATATACTCTGCTTCCAGAAAAAAATAGTAAATTCAATGAGAAAATGTAAGAGAACAGTCAATTCTACTACAAATCGTGGGATGACCAATATTATCTTGCTGAGTAGAAGGCTATTGTCCTTAATTCTGATCAGAAGCTTGTTCTGCTTAACTGATTGTGATCATCAGCATGCACTTTTTGCCTGGTTCCTGTGTATAATGTATAGTTCAGTGAAGCTGATCATACCACACTAACAATCAGAAGGCAAAGTGCCTTGAATACATGCTTCCATTCAGTTCTCATTTGCATTACTGTATTAAAAATTCTAAAGTAGTGTAAGACTTGACAATTTAAGCTTATGTTAATTAATATTTTACTTACTTTTAATTCAAGAAAGTATAGTCACTGATCTGAAAATCATATTTAGTGTCTCAATTTTAAGCCACATGGTAACTCAGTGGAAGCTGACAAATTAGTTTTAGATTCCAAATTTAATTAGCAAGAATTTGAGAGAAAACATATTAATTATACAAAAACAATGATGAATTGCCACAAACGTTACCAACAGAATAAAGTTAGTAACATAAACAAATTAGATCAGTAAGTACAGGTTTGGCTCTGCAACATCTTTCAAATTTCATTGAAGGCTGTGGAAAAAATCATTGAAATATTAAACATTAAAATAGTAAACAGATACACGAGGAAACACTAACTTAATATTATAAAAATATGCCTTTTGAAATTATGATTTTTTTTAATAAAAAACCATATACAGAGTTTCTGGAGTTTCAGGTAAGGATCACTAATAAAGATGAATCATTGAGACTTGGTTCATGCCTGTCTGTAATCTCAGGAAGCAGAGGAAATCACTTTGAGTCTCAGGTTAGTATAAGCTACAGAGAAGATCCTGTGTCAAAAAAAATTCTTCCTACAAAACAAGACTCAATAAAAAGGATCATGGTATAGTAAATATTAAACCAAAATCATTTTTGTTATGAATGATACATGCAAAATACCAAATATTTAGATGCCCCTCTCTCAACTGTCAGCATAGCTATTTATCCATTTGCCAGCTCTTTGACTAATGATAACTTAAATGTGAAAAACTACTTGTAAAAATGTAATTATACCATTTTATATGCATATTTTCTCTTCATAATGCCTTATTCCACAGCTGTTAACAAATGGATCAAAAAACTGGAAACAATAACCTGTGATCAGATTCATAAGGATAAATTTTGATGGACATTCAGAGACAAATGTATAGTTAGTGATACAGATGGCAAGGTGAAACTGTTCAACTAATCTAGAGGTCACTGTTTTGACCCTAATTGGGTACTTTTTCTCAACAAATTATCTTTAGACAAAAAATATTATAAAAATGTTGCCTTTGCTCTTCAAGGCAAGGAAATAATGAGCTAATCTAGCTTACATGTATTCAAACTTGGGAAGAGCAAATGTTAGTGAGCTGTCTGAGTGGATATGAAACAGAACTCTGGTCATAAGTCTTTCTTAAAGTAACATCTCTTCCTTGGACTATTGAACATTTCCCTAAGCCTAGGAAATTTGCACATTATGAAGAAAATTATTTATTTAGCTAGAAAGGTTAATATGGCTTTAAAGAAAAACAATAGATTCAGAATTTGAATTTGTTTTTGTCTGTAAAAGTCTTAAATCCTTTATAAGCCCTGAGTTGTTAGTTTGTGGTTAAATAAAACATAATTATCTGATAAATCTTTGTACTGTGGTCTGATTTTTCCTGTAGCAAATCCAACAACCTGAGCCTAACTAGCACATTTTCTGGCTTTTGCCCATAGAAGAGAAATTGCAAGAAATTGAGCCAGTCTTTCTGTCCTCAGGCAGATTTTTCTAAAAGCTGTTTCAGTTTGCTAGATAAGGAAAAAGTTAAAGTTCTTTTGGCATTTTTACAGGTTTAAAGCCACTAGACAAGATGAAGATTTTTTTTAAGAAGGAAAACACTGTATTGTTTTTCTGTTTTTGTATCTGTTTTAATCTTGCATCCATCAGTCTGTTAATAGGCCAATTGCTAGTGTCTGGTTTCAAAGCCAATGACGTACGAACCCTGCAGATGGCTGGTCCTAGAGTTGGAATGGTAACTAACCAATACCAAGCCTGTAACTTCATCTTACTAAGTGGCATGTTACTTCCAAGCCATAATAGTAACAAAAGGCTAGAAAAAGACAAGGTACAATGAAAATCACCATCCTCAATCTTAAAGATGGAAATAGAAACGAAATTGACAAGAGGAAGGATCACAGAGCAGAATCTCTGCCAGCTTTATGACAGTGTGGAGGATGGAGAATCTGAAAATACAAACCTGCTGTGAAGAGTTGGGTCATGGACAGTTCTCCAATTCTACACGCGTAGGAATAATTCAGACTACAGATAAACAGTTTGTATTCCCTACTGAAAGATTTTAAGTATCCTTGTTGAGTAGATGTCAGTCAAAAGACAGACATCAGCTGGACAGAACTGCCCAAGCAGTGCATTAGTAAATCAATGGATGGAGTAAATGACCTCCCTGGTCTCTTCCAGTCATCTTTATTAACTATAAAATCACTGCAAAATCAAGTAAAAGGAAATTTAATTATAAGTAAATGATGGTGGTTGCGAACGGAAGTCAGTATTCTAACTGAGCCAATGCTGATTATGTTTATCATTCTCTTTTGATTCTTGGTAATTTAATTACTACATTTAACGTTTGTAAAATTTCAAATTCTAGGTGGCCTATTATTCTTTGTGACAAGATAGAAATCAAGAATTTGGCAGAAATTTTTTGTCATTTTTTAAATTTTCCTCATACCTTTAGACACATTGATAAAAATATTAAAGACTTTGGTTATAGCTATAAGAATATTGACAAAAAATGCCCTCTTTATTTTTCTTGACTGTCCTATGAGCTGCTTGGCAAATGATCGTCAGCAGCTCCGTATTTTAAAAACGACATACAGTAATCGTTGAATGTTATTTCAGTCATCAAATATGTTTTGTTTCCACAGTACTATTCATGATCTATAATTACTTGCATGACAATGATGCTCAATAGTAAATTCCAGTCAGGAGAAATAAAAGCAAACCAAGTATAACTTTGTTCTAATTTTCTCTGTTTCTTTATTTCTATATGTTCCTAGTTTAGCATGGAAAGTAACATGTTTCCGTTTAACATTTAACAACCTACATAGTTTTGGTGAAATTTTTGATATATTTATGTAATATTGAGTAATACAATAAGAGTTGATGGTAACAAAACAAGAGTTGTTGGTGACCATTCCTTTGTATCTTAAAAAAAAAAATTAATTATTTTTATTTACAATGCTACACACCAATGCACTCTGAAATAATGCCTTTCTTTTGAAATTATAATGTATTTACAGAATTTCTCCATTCCCTTTCCTCCTCCCAGGCTTTCCCATATACCTCCTCTTGCTCTCCTTCAAGTTCATGAACTCATTTTTAATTGTATTCATATATATATTTATATTGTGTGTGTGTGTGTGTGGTGTGTGTGTGTGTGTGTGTGTATTGTGATTCTACTCTTGGCTGTCAACTAAAATACACATGGAATTAATTAAAACACATGTAGTTAAGTTCACCAATGAAGAAGTGTTCTTGGTTGAATTATTTAAGATGGGAATACCCATCCCAAATCAAGATATTTTGAATTAGAAAGATCCACTTTAAATCTGGTCCATACCTTCTGATAGCAGGCTATATAAGAAGGAAGCACTTGCTCTTTTGCCTAGTTTGTCCTCATCTCAATGGCATCTTTGTATCTTTACTGACATTAGAGCCTACTTTTCTGGGATTCAGCCCTGTGTATGGACTGAACAGCTGGATTCTTAAGTTTCTGTTGCAAGACAGTCGTTGATGAAATAGTTGATCAATATCCTATAAGTCATTATAATAAATACATTTTTATTTTGTAAATGTATTCTATCAGTTTTGTTTCCTTAGAGAACGTGATTAATATATATACAGACACACATTCCTAAAGAGAACTTACTGAGGTTTGTTCCTGCTGTTTGGGTTTTTGAGAAAGGGATTTGCAGCCCTAGCTGTCAAGGAACTCATTCTGTAGACTAGACAGGCTTCACACTATCTCTGCTTCCCCAGTGCTGAGAATAAAGATGCAGGCCCTCAATGTACAGTAGTACTCAATTTTTATAGAATGAGTATGTTTTCACAGTTGATATTTGTTATTGAATCCGAAATTTGTCTGCTCTTCACTGGAAAAAAGGATTTCTTCTCCTCTTAGCATTCTTTAGTTGGCTGTAGTTCTTTCTGTAGGGCTGAATCCTCTTGGGTGTTTCACCCTTTATCATTTGCATGTGCTTTGGTGTCATCCTTGCTAAGTTCATAGTTACACAGTCATGTTTGTGGGAATTTATGGGTATAACTTCTGACATTTTTCAGAGAGACTCTCACCATAAACTTTCTGTTTCTCTGCCTCTTAACATATTTCTGTCCCCTTTTCTATAACATTCCCCGAATCTTAGGTGCAGGTAAGCTTTCTCAATGAATCACTTGGGCCTGAGAACTACATAACTCTAACTATTTGTTGGCTTATTCTTTACTATAATGGTTCTCTAGAAAGTGAATTTCCTTATCAGGAATAAAAATAATGCTGTATAGTGCCAATATTTTATTATTTGTTAACTTTGCTGATTTAAATAAAAGAGTTCAATTTCTAACATTATATTGAAATTTTCATTGACAAACATGGAATTTAAGTTTATTTTCCTTATCATTACCAAAACTCATAATAAATTCTGGCTTTGTAAAGAATATGAACAAGTTTATGAAGGCTTTTATGTTCTTGAATTTGTAAAAATTTTGTCACTCAAATCACAAATAAACAGTTCATTAAAATGACTTTCTGGGTACAGTGGATGGAATCTTCTTGGTTAGACAAGAGTTATTTTAGGGGTAAAATGATAATAATCTTAAGAATTCAGTGAGTGATAAAATGACAATATTCATCTTCTATTTTCAAGAGGTAAAGACTGAAGAGCCTTTCAGGAGAACATGAGAGTTGTTGAGGAGTAGTGGGAATGACTGCAAGTGCTTGAGCCTAGTATTCCTCTCAATAAATTTAAAATATACTCATCCAGACAATTCTGGATCAACACTCACATCTTTATTTGCCTCCTCTGTGATGATGTATTTATAGTATCCTTATATACACCATGTCTCTCCTCATCCCAAACCCCTCCAGATCTCACAAGCATCCACTGGCCTCATCTTTAATTATGACTATTACACGTATATACCTATTCACATATACACAGTACATGCAATCCTACTGAACCACTCAGTGTTGCTCACACCTGTGTCTATGACTAATCATTTGTAATTGGATATTCTATACAGGGTTCATTTTGGTTGGAAACAATTTTATTCCTCCAGTAGCCTGATCATCTAGACCAAGGTAAACAAAAATCTCTACTCCTCTAGATTAAGAATATACTCATATGACATTAAACAAATTTGATTTGTCCCATCATGTGTGAGTGATAAAACCCTCACTGGGGTTGAAGAGATGGCTCAGTGATTAAGAGTACAGGATACTAGTTCATAGGATCTGTGTTTCATTTCTACCCTTCCATGTACCAGTTCACTCTAGGCCCAGGGCATCCAACACCATCTTCTGATTTCATGATACAATGCAATCATTGTTCAGATAAACACAATATATTAACCTAGAAATATGTAGATATGTTAATATTAAAAACTAAAGTGTGAGGTATATTCCATAGTTTTCTGAGTGCATGGAGATCAAATGAAATAGAATTACAATAGACCAGTATATTCCTAAAAAGCTTAAGATGTTCACAGCTAGAATAAACTTGTTTGTGTCCTTTAAAAGAATCAGCTAAAATAGTTCATTGATTTCTTAACCAAGTTCTAAGCTGTCCTTTGCATAAAACATGTATCTTCTCATATAATAGAACACCATCTTCCTAGTAAATATGGAAAGACAACTCTCAGAGAAACTGACCACTGAGCATCCATGGACATAGAATAGAACAGTAGAAATACGATTCTGAATTGAAAACCTACTCTTATCCTTTCACTCTACAATACATTTGATATATAGTACTTGGCTTCCAGGTCAAGAGAAAACAATAGCTAACACATTTTTTCATTTGTCCTATTTTTACTTGGGTTGCCCTATTCATAGCTGCTTAACAAAAACATATTCAAATTCATCATCTTGAGTGGCTCTGTTAAACGTCATTGAGTGGAGTATGCCATGGGGACTTGCTCTCTCTCCAAAGGCTGGTTCTTTTAAACACAGAAAGACATACTTGTCAAGCCTGCAGAAGGCAGTGTGGGGTCACCAGAATATAGGATGATAAATTTAGAAAGCACAATGGATTTGATGGAATAAACTTACAGCAGCAAGATGAAGTGTAACAGAAAAACATGTGGCCCTGATTTTAAATTCAAAAGATAATCTTGTAAGTACAGGATATAACTGCTCAAAGATGAGACCATTTTTCTTCTGAATATAATATATGGGTTGGTCTTCAGAATGAAGAGAGTTCATGGAAAGGTCCAAGATTTTATATGACCACAAACTCAAAATGAGCCAACAGTGTTGCTCTGATACTAAAAAAGAAAATGTACTTTCAGCCTGTACTAATTTTCATATAACAATATCAAAGGAAGTTAAACACACAGATCTGGAGGATGGTCCCTGTGTCTGGGCACCAACTTTAAAAGAACATCCATAAAGGCTAGCCTTCTGGAAAACATGCTGAAGCAATATCCTGGCTAAGGGTTTACCCAGCCATGCATTCATCAAACATTTAAGTGATGTTCTAAAACAGAACTGCACTTAATGAAGAGGGTCAAATGTGATCTTCAGATTCAAGAGCTTTGAGCCTTCAACAGTTGACCTGAGTGTTGACCAAGAAGTCTTGAAGGAAAATGGGCACTAATTCACATATTTGAAGATGTTTTGGATATGGCTTGAGTATTTTCCCCTAAGGGTTTATGTGTTGGATTGTAATCTTCACAGCTAGATAAATTTAGTGTAAGAACTTAAATAACTGTGATATTTTGAGCAGGGACTGTAAGGAAGTAATTAGGAGTAGATAAAGTTATCATTTTTTTTTCTGCCTTGGCTTGATAAAATAAAGGAGACTAATCAGAACAGAAACACCCCAAGCCCTTTTATAAAACTTTTTACATTAGAATGCCTGTACCTTGAGAGGAATCAGGCAACCAGAAAGCCATCCAGACCCAGATCTTTGAACTTTTAAAACTTAGGAAAATCGCATCATATTTTCATGAAGTTATAGTCTTTATTTTTCAGTATTGAAATGCAACATGAGCAAATATAGATAGATAACTTCTAAAAGACTGACCTTTGATTGATGCTGGTCACATAGTGAAAAAAATGATCTAGTTATTTAAATTGCTACACAGTAACGATTAAGCTTCCATTATTAAGAAAATTGTTACTTTAAATCAAGAACTATCAATCATGATCATAAATACAATAATTATAGAAAGTGTAGTAAATGTTGTCTCTTTGCCTTTCCTGAACTTTGAGCTGCCAAGGCATGACCAACTCTTTTTCTATCTTGGTTTCAGTTCTCACCAGTGAAGGAATGAATATTTGTCAATCTCACTTCTTGGATTATTATCTCCAGCCAGTCTTCATTGCTTTGTACTACTGGAGAGTATGATACCATATAAACAGGTAGTCTGTTATTTGCTCACTGAATTGCATATATAATATATGACAGGAACTATTTTACCTGTAAAATAGATACCAAACATTAGCTAAACAAAATAGCTAGAAATTATGTCATTTTCAGTGATAGAAGCTTATTTCAACACATTTGACTGGTCTGAGACAAGTTGTCATATTCATAAAGATCAGAAGAATCAAAAGTAATTATTTTGAGGAGAAAAATGTCAGTGATTAAATCCTAAGTCTTCAAGTTGACATCACCTAAATCTGGTATTCATTTCATCTCTACAGTGAGATTCACTCTTTGTATGGAAACTCTTCTGGTAAACCTCAAAGCCCTTTCAGAACTGTAAAATTTAATGTTGCTATATTTGGGTTCAGCAATAGGAAGCTGCATCCCTTCAGTTGTCTTCAAAGAGCGAATGAATTCAGGGATGTTATGTGGGTATGTTCACAATAATAATATTTTCTGAATATTATGTATATCATCATTTTCTTATTTCCTGTTGTTATTTTCTAATTTTTAAAACCTGAATGCAATTTTATGTTCTTCACCCTCTATTCTACAAGGTTTCTCCCCTTATGTCTCCCTTCTAACATCATATCATCATTTTAAGGTGTGTGTGTGTGTGTATATGTTTATCAAAACTATTGAATTAATTAATGTTGCCAAATAGCATGTGGGCAAAGAACTTTCTACTGTAGCATTACATCTTACCAGGAGTCTCACTCCTAAAGAAAACTGACTTCTTCATGAGCTTCATGAGGTCTGTGAGTTGAATCTTGGGTATTGTGAGCTTTGGGCTAATATCCAATTATCAGTGAGTGAATACCATGTGTGTTCTTTTGTGATTGGGTTACCTCACTCAGGATGATATTTTCTAGTTCCATCATTTACCTAAGAATTTCTCAAATTCATTGTTTTAATAGCTAAGTAATATTCCATTGTGTAAATGTACCACATTTTTTTGTAACCACTCCTCTGTTGAAGGACATCTGGGTTCTTTCCAGCTTCTGGCTATTATAAATAAGGATGCTATGAACATAGTGGAGCATATGTCCTTGTTATATGTTGGAGCATCTTCTGGGTATATGCTCAGGAGTGGTATAGCTGCGTCTTCATTTTCTGAGGAACCGCCAGAGTGGTTACACATCTTACAATCCCACCAACAATGGAGAAATGTTAGTCTTCTCCACATCCTCATAGCATCTACTATCTCCTGAGTTTTTGATCTTAGTCATTCTGACTGGTGTGAGGTGGAATCTCAGGGTTGTTTTGATTTGAATTTCCCTGATGACTAAGGATGCTGAACATTTCTTTAGGTGCTTCTCCGCCATTCGGGTGCTTCAGTCCTTCTTAGAAGGTGTAACAAAATACTCAAGAGAGCAAATATGGAGACAAAGTGTGGGACAGAAACTGAAGGAGGGGCCGTCTGGAGACATTCCACCTGGGCATCATTCCAAGTTCAGTCACCAAAGGTAGACACTAATATGGATACCAGGAAGTGCATACTGACAGGAGCCTGATAAAGCTGTCTCCTTAGAGGTCTGCCAGAGTCTGACATATCCAGAGGGGGATGCTCACAGCTAACCATTGAACTGATCAAGGGGTTCCCAATGGAGGAGTTAGAGAGAAGACTGAAGGAGCTGAAAGGGTTTGTGACCCCATGAGGAAAACAACAATACCAACCAACCAGAGCTCCCAGGGTCTAAACCACCAGCCTGGGAGGACATAGGGAGGGACCCATGGCTCCAGCTGTATTTGTAGGGGAGGATAGCCTTGTTGGGCATAGGTGGGAAAGGAGATCCTTGGTCTTGTGAAGGCTGGACACTGAGTGTGGGGGAATTCAAGGTTGGGGAGGTGGAAGTGGGCACATCCTCATAGAAGCAGGAGGAAGGGGAATTGGATAGGGGGTTCCTGGGTAAGGGTGGGGGGGATGGGGTAAGGGGATAATAACTGAAATGTAAATAAAATATCCAATTTTTAAAAAAAGAAAACTGACTTCCTTTCCCCAGCAGCCATAATCTGCCAGCAACTTTCAAGGACAACTAGGGACTTCTAGTATAACACATTGACCCTAAAATATATTCTGGACTGATCTTTGTGGGTAACCATGATTGTTGATAGTTCACAAATACATATTCAGCTAACACTATTTCAAAATAATCCTCCCCAACTCCTGGCGCTTAACAACCTTTCCACTCCCTTTTCTGTGTTGTCTCTGAGCATTGGAAAGATTGGTATGTGACAGATGTCTAATTCAGGATTAGCACCCTACAATCACTTTTACATTTGAGGTTCTCCATGTTTGCTACAAAAAGAAGTTTATCTGATGAGGGATAAGAAATGAATTGATCTATGATATGGATAAACATTTAGAGAGCAATCTGTTATTATAGCAACCACAGGCTATCAATGATAAGCCAAGTTCCCGGCATGGATTCCTAACTTTTAGATGTTTATCCAAGAGATCCTGAAAACAGTATAGGCTATAGGACTTGAACTTGGTTGTCTACCAGAACATGAGGACAAGAATGTACTGAAGATACCATATGTTTTTATCACAAGACTTAGAGAAATCAAGTGGCTTCTGAATTAGAGAATCTTACTGATGGCCAGCTTGTGTAATGTCCTAGGTTATAGATAGATTGCTAGGAGACAAAAGATGTCAACAATCTCACTTAGGTATTAGTTTTGCAAATCCTATATAATTCACCCAACCTGATGTACTCACTGGACTCATAGTATCAGAAATAGTGAGTAAGCAGCATATGTTTGCATGAATTTAAGCCCCACTCAATAGGACAGGACTCAGAGCGGGCTCTGTAACCTGACTATGGACCCTTCAATAGAGTTTGATAAGCCTTAGGGGAGGTTTTACACTATCCTTTAAAAGAATGTTTTAAATATTGTTTTCCTTTTGTTGGATTTTGTCTTAAATTAGTTTTAAGTAGACATAAAACTTGGTGAGCATTCAATGTCAAAGAACGCAAAGATTTTTCTAAAAGCATAAACAAAGTCCGTTAGTTTTACCTCATAGCTTATTTACTAGCTCTAAAAGGAGAAAAGGCTATCATTATGTGGAAATACATAAGGAATAAAAGTAAGGGTTTGGAAAAATTCCTGACAAGTAAAATTACTTTTATACTGCCTGAACAATAATATGCACTGGTAGCTTTGACTATTGTCACTAAGCCTAGCATTTATCAAATAACCCTACTAAGTTTGGTATTCAAACTTCTCTTTAAGAAGGTTCAATAATAATAATAATAATAATAATGCCTAGCTTGAGGTTTTCATTTTCTGGTTCTTAGCACACTAAATAATATTGTTAAAACAGGAAGTCAAAAACCAAATCATTTTTTAAAACACGTTTTTGACATTTAATTGTTTGCTTGTTTGTTTGTTTTAGTTTTAGATTTACAGCCCCAAGTGCCTTAGTAGTACCATACAAGGACGAGAGAAAACAGTGTTGCAAACCTTTCTTCCTTTTCTCTATGGCTACATCGCAGTGGACTAAACACTCTCAATTTTAAATAATCTAATGAAAATAGAAATATCTCTCAGTGCAGAGTACTTTAAAGAATTTCTAGGAATTCAAAGGTCTTATCTCGGTTTTAAAGAATGCTGTGGTTGAGTCCCAGTGAGGCAATGAATCCACTTATCAGGCAAGGCCCACGCAGAGGCTCAGGAAAGTCTAAAGCCACCCACTGTGCAGCCTAGTTGTGGACTAGGGAAGTAGATTTGGGCTAGAGCTTCTTCCATGATAATGGTTTCCAAGCATTCGGACTCAGGAAGCATGCTGTAGTCTCTCCATCTTAGCTCCCCATCTATCTCCTTTTAATATGTGACACAGGAATAACTGATATCTTGTTCACCTCTGGATATTCACTCTATGATAGATATATCAACTTTGGTGCTCCCACATAAAACAAATCTAAAGAGGTTTCCAGGACAGATTCATCCCTTTGATTTTCTAGACCAAAGCATTCAGATTAAAAAGAACAGGCTCCACACTGTTGTGGGTTATCCTGCTATCCTGCAGAGAAGCAGTGGCCACGGAGGAGCCAACTTCTCCAGATTGACATTTGCTGGATAATTCCAGCCACTTTATAGCTGTTTTAAAATAGGCTGGATGTTGCAAGCTTTTGATGA
Organism: Mastomys natalensis; assembly: GCA_021653895.1. Taxonomy (NCBI): domain Eukaryota; kingdom Metazoa; phylum Chordata; class Mammalia; order Rodentia; family Muridae; genus Mastomys; species Mastomys natalensis. The sequence goes on along the minus strand of JAJTUV010000238.1, from coordinate 681,784 downwards.
CATTTGGGTCATTATGGATGTTCCCTGAATTTTGAGAGCCCTGAATATATGACCACAGTGGCATTCATTTTGACTCTATGTTTACCTGAAGGAATCATGGCTCTGACACCACAGGTCTCTCCTTCTCAGACATTTAATGACCTCATTCTACATATATATGTATGTATATATGTGTATGTATGTATTATACACACATGAATACACATATGTATTTAATGTGAATATGCCCTTGTGCCACAGCTACTGTGTGGAAATCTGTGGACAACTTAATGAAAGTTGATTCTCTCAACCACATAAGTTCTGAGATCCTTAGGTTTGGCAGCAGGCACCATTACAGGCCAATCTTGATGAACCATCTTTTTGACTCTGAAACCCAAATTTTGATTCTTTGTTAGTTTGTTTGTTTCTCTCAAATTTAACATTTGCAATGACCAAAGAACTATTGTATTCAAAGAAGAATATCTTACTTGAAAGTGAATAATGGTATAGAAAATACAGAGTCAAACTTGATGTTCAACATCTTTTCGGGTAAAAAATGTCTCCTTTTCTCCCACATTATTCCAAATATTATGTTTATTGTTTTGATTAAAGGCATGATTTAGGTGTGATTCAACTAAGTATGTTTCAGAGGTAGAGGAACTATTAGGCCAAGAGTACAGATTTTATTTTATATCAACTTACTACTAATATTTATATAAAGAAACCAAGAAAGAATCAAAAGTATCCAGGAACTGGAGAGATGACTCAACAGTTATGAATGTATATTGTTCTTACAAAAGACACAGTTCAGTTCCCAGCACCCATGTCAGGGGCCTTACAACTGCCTGTACTCCAGCACTCATGTATACACATAAAACACAGACAAAACAAATACACAGAATTTAAAACAAGAAACATAAACTTTAAGGGTTTTATTTATCCTTTCCTTTCATTAAAAATAGTTTTTTTTTTTACTTCTTACACAGTATATCTAATCACAGTTTCCCCTGTCTGTAACCTTCCCAGTTCCACAACATATCCTCTACCATCTGGATACACTGCCTTTCTTTCTCTTATTAGAATGCAAATAGGCTTTCAAGGGATGATAATAAAATATAGTAACACAAAACAAAACTAACGCATTGAAATTAGACACAGCAAACCAAAAGAGAAAAAAGGATCTTAAGAAATGGCACAGGAATCAGACACAGACTTGTTAGCACACTAAGGAATCCCATGAAAACACAGAGGTAGAAGCCATAATATACAAACAGAATACTTGATAGACACTCACAAATTTCCCATGAGACTTGTTTCAGTCTTTGAGTTTATATGAGCATTGAAATATCATGTTAATTTAGAATGCTGGTTTCCTTGGTGTCCTCCATCCCATCTGACTCTTCATATTCTTCCCTATGATTTGAAAAGTTCCCTGAGCCCTGAGGGGAGGGATTTGATTGAGACATCCCATAAGAGGCTGAATGAATCAAGGTCTCTTGCTCACTTCATAATGTCTGGTTGTGGGTCTCTATATTTATTCCCATATACTGCATAAGGAAGCTTCTCTGATGGTGGCTGAACAAGGCACTGAGTATAGCACAATACCATTAGGAGCCATTTTATTTTCTTGCTACTTTTTTGTTTGTTTGCTTGATCTAATGTCCTTGCACTGTCTAGCTTTAAGTTCTTGGTCACCCAAGCTCGGTTGCTTATGGGTTCTCTCTATCTCATGATGTAAGCCCTTAGTAAAATCTGAGATTGGTTGGTTATTCCCATGAGCTTTGTGGCACCATTGCCCTAACACATCTTTCAGTCATAACAGCATTGTTGATTAATGAACAAACCAAATTTTTTTAATTTAATTTACATTTTTTACTTATTCACTTTGTGGCACCATTGCCCTAACACATCTTTCAGTCATAACAGCATTGTTGATTAATGAACAAACCAAATTTTTTTAATTTAATTTACATTTTTTACTTATTCACTTTACTTCCTGCTCACTACCCCTTTCCCCACCTGTCATCCTCACATACAATTCTTCCCCCATCTCCCCCTCCCTTCTCCTCTGAGCAGGTGAGGGGTTCCCCTGGGTATCATCCCATCCTGGCACTTCAAATTTCTGCAAGGCTAGGTGTTTCCTCTCTCACTAAGGCCAGACAAGGCAGCCCAGCTAGAAGAACATATCCAATATGCAAGCAACAGCTCTTGAGAGAATCCCTCCCTCCCTCTGACTAAACGCCCCCCAGGTTGTTCAGGACACACAGGAAGGCAAAGCTGCATATCTGCTCTATAGGAGCAGGAAGAACTAGGTCCAGTCTGTGTATGTTCCTTGTTTGGTGGTTCAGAGTCTGAGAGCCCTCAAGGTTCCAGGTTAGTTGACTCTGTTGATCTTCCTGGAGAGTTTCTATCCCTTCTTCCTATTCTTCTATAAGAGTCCCCAAGCACCATCCACTGGACAAACACAAATCTTAAACATCACTACCAAACTCTGGGAAAATTCCTTAGCCTGTGATGAGAATTTATAAATGGATATTTCTAAAATAACCGTTAGGTCAATTTGGAAGTCACTTGAAGTAATAGAATGAGAGAGTCCTTTTGTAATAATAAAATGATAAAATATTGAAGACATGAAACAGAGTCATCAGTGGAACTGTTTGACTCAGGAAAAAAAATCACTACTAGGATTTCAAAAAGACAATGCTAAGTATATCTGTTACATAATAATGTGTTACTTATATGTCAAAGAAATGGTCAAAAGAGCATTTTTTTTCAGTGTAAATTTAGAACCAATTTTTAATTCCAGGCCTATTTATAACTGCAAATGATTTTCTTTGCTCTGCTCCCAAGTCTTACAGAAATATACTTATGGAATAGTCTGTACCTTCTTAGTAACAATGGTAGAGACTTCAGAAACTGACCAGTCTTAATACTTCTTTTCCTAACTACAATTATCGTGGGCAGGTGGAAACCTGATAAATATATTTGTAAAAAATGTTTGCTAAACACTCTAAGTAGTAAACTCTCGTATCATTTCATGAGCTCATCTGTGTTGGAAGTACACATTCAAAAAGGTCTTCCAGAGAGTCAAGAGAGAACTTACTGAAAAGTCACAAATTCTAGACAGTCTGCTAGTTTTTGAGCTAGTTGCAAAGGATATTTCCCAAATGTCATGCAAAAAATTCTAAGGGTGTACACAGGTGTGACTATTTGTGAATCATTTTTCCTTGCATGCAATTCACCTATATGTTTAAATACTTGCAGAGTTTGACAATTATGACAGTAGACTTTCTTTTGAACAATCTATGTTAATGATGGAAATGTTGAATCATTTATAACTTGTATATTTAGAAAATATCACGAGTTTAATTTTAGAAATGTTTTATAAGCATATTGTTGCAAACTTCTCTGTATATCAGGTATCTTATCCTCAGCACAAATCCTTTTGTGGTTTTCATCTGACAATAAAAAAATGCTAAACAATCTGGAGCACATTGTTAGAGAAAAATAGAAGATCAAATAGCACATATTCTCCCTCGGTGTTTGGCAAATGTAGAGAGAATGTCAAGTCTCGTATTTTATCATAAGAACAAATTAGAAGATAATTGGAGAAAAAAACAACATTTTATTTCATCAAGGCTGGAAAATGTATTTTATGTCAGAATTTTTTTGGTATTTACTAATATTTTAATCTTGAGATAAAAATAAAGTAGAATCTTATCTTAGTAATTTACATCTGACTATACAGCAACCATGTTAATTCAAAAGAAGCTGAATGTTAAACATTTTATACACAACGTACTATTCTAATGATATTGAACTCTCAAAGAATTCCAGGAATTGTTCTGATTTTTATTCAGAAATGGATTTACTTTGAAGAAAAATACTATTTTTGTCTTACAAATTGAACTTAATGAATTTTAAAGCTTATGCAATTGTAGTAGAAATGTAACTGTTCTTTGGGAGTAGTACAGAGCAGATGATTCATTGTGAGGAATTAAGATAGCATGTCTCCCAAACATTTCAAAACTTTGAAATAACAACAACAACAACAAACCACACAGAGATATATACAAATGCATGCCATATCTGAAGCACATCTTATTCTCCATTCAATGTAACTTTGACTGCCCCCTTTCTTTAGCTTTGTTTAATTAATTTCCTTTCTGAAGAAATAACTGTAAAGGGGCTGAGAGATAGCTCAGAGGTTAAGAGCACTGTGTTGTTCTCCCAGAGGTCCTGAGTTCAATTCCCAGGACCAGTACGCACATAGTGGCTTATACCCATCTATAATGAGATCTCTGTGTAGATACACATGCAGGGAGAACACTGTATACATAATAAATAAATAAATAAATAAATAAATAAATAAATCTTTAAAAAAAGAAAAGAAAAAGGTTCCTTGTACAAAGTCACTTCAGAATGTAATGGGCAGTAAACATCTCAGTCCTGGGTGTATCACAAACACCACCACTTCTCCAGAAGAGAGAGTTTCTGTGATCACCTAGAAATATTGTCCAGCACTGAAACACAACCAATAATGTCTGTTCAAAGAAGCTTTGAACATAAACCAAAAAAGATTTAGTTCAACACTAGAAAAACATCTTACAGTTATCAAAGCTACATACACACATGCACACACCTTAGTGAAAAAATTTGTAACAATATAAAATAATCATTTAGTAAAGGTCTGTGAATAAATATAGCACCCATGCATAGGATACTTTGTATATTCATCATTTTTTCAAAGTTATGGATCCAGCTTATTTAATCTTCTGCTGTATAACTCCAAGGGTAATCTGTATCTTTGTAAGTTTCCCTCATGTAAACCTAATGCTAATCTACAGAGCTTCCTCAATATTAACATTCTAGTGTTGACCTAACATTGCATGAGGCTTAGATGCTAGGAAATAAGACAGTTAAAAATCCTTTGTAAATATTGAAGTCGTAAATACTAAATATATCTCATTTATTTACTATAGACAAAGAACAAGAGGCAGACCATAACTGAGATATACAGAGCATGAGTTTCATGTTCCTTAGGATGGAATCTAGTAGTTCTGGAACTTTATGAATAGATGTTTTCGCTTGGTTCTTGAAATTATATATATATATATATATATATATATATATATATATATATATATATATTAGCAATTTGTTTTTACACTTTTGGATGTAGGATTACACAGTCAATTATAGAGCCAAAGACATTGGCGAGTTTCAACCTTTGAAAAACATTCAATTACTACCAATATTTTATGATCTATAGTTCTCTGAAGAACATTTGTCTACATGGCTAATACTACAAATTTCAGTGCTTGGCAATAAAAACATAGAGCATATGGTATATATTCACAACAAACAGCACAATATAATGCCTTAAAGTTATTTATGTATATTTATATAGAAATTACCCCAAGAGACTCAGAGTTTAAAAATTACAAGTTGCTAAAGATTTTATAAAGAAGATTAAGCAGACTTATTGTACTGGCTGGTTTTGTGTGTCAACTTAACCCAAGCTGGATTTATCACAGAGAAAGGAGCCTCCCTTGAGGAAATGCCTCCATGAGATCCACCTGTAAGTCATTTTCTCAAGTAAGGATCAAGGGTGGGAGGGCCCATTGTGGGTGTGCCATCCCTGGGCTGCTAGTCCTGGGTTTTATAAGAAAGCAAGCTGAGCAGGCCAGGGGAAGCAAGCCAGTAACATCCCTCCATGGCCTCTGTATCAGCTTTTACTTCCTGACCTGTCTGAGTTCCAGTCCTGACTCCTTTGGTGATGAACAGCAATGTGTGGAAGTGTAAGCTGAATAAACCCTTTCCTCCCAAGTTTGTTTCTTGGTCATGATGTTTGTGCAGGTATAGAAACCCTAAGACACTTATATAACATTGTACATGGGAAAAGAAAATAAATTTTAAAATATATATGAAAAAATTCACTTAGCTTACCTTTAGTAAGGATGTTTTGTTTTCAAAAACATGTATACGCATGAGGCTGCTTGAGTTCATGTGCCTATGTGGATAAAGAATCCAGTGAAGGCCAGAGAAGAGCATCAGACCTTCTCTAACTACAGTTACAGGCTTTAGTAAGCTGTCATGTGCATGCTGGGAACCAAACTTTAGTCCCATGAAAAGCTCTAAGTATTCCACTGCTGAGTCATCTTCCAGGCCAAATGACATTGATTTACATTTATAAACCTTATTTTTATTACAGTAAATAAATATTTTACCTAAAATATTTATTAGATATAAATTATATTTTAGAAGTGATTAGCTTTTCAAAACTTTTATCAAATCAAAATGTACTACATAAGATATTCTTAAATACATTATGGAAAACATAAATTTCCATAATGTTAATACATCTTATAATGCCATCTTCAGCTACTAATTTTTAATTATATATACAATTTCAGTAAGCTTTTTTCTATCCAATTTTAAATGTGAATTTCCACATTCTCTTAGGTATATAGAAATATCTCTCCAGCTCATATTGACCACAAGACAAAAGTCTCTAGCTCTGGAAGTATAGAAACAATGAGTCATCTGACTGCCTATTTCTGCTTTTGGGGATTTTTCTAAGTATTAACTTCTCCTTATAATATTCCCAACATCTCTCTCATTTTCACAGAAAACCACATGCCTTTACCTCTATACCCAATTTCTTTTAAAGACTCGACTCTATACTAAAGGCCTACTTTAAAAAAAAAAAAAAAAAAAAAAAAAAAAAAAAAGATTATACCAGATGTACACTTTTCTGGTATCAGCCCACGAATGAAATAATTCCAGACTTGGCACTGATCCTGGAATACTAGTCAAAACATTTTGTTTCTTTTTGATGAATCTCTTCTTTAGACACCTGTATCTTTTTTCTGCCATTTGATCTAGGTTGGGGACTCCCAATTTCACCTAAACCATCTAACATTAAACATCAAAACCCAAACTATTTATTCTTGATCAGAATTCTCAAGTAATAGATCTTTATGTCTGTAAAGCAAATTCTTTATCTGGTAACCTACAACTTTTCAACTTTAAATTTAAGAAATATTGTCTGTATCCATCTGTAGTAAATCATACTGGATTCTTCAGTTATCTTCAGATTAATAGAAACCTCATTTTGTTTGTTGTTTTAGTTACAATAATCTGACTGAAGGTGAGATACAAGATCTGGGGATGTTATCAAAAGCAATAAAAGGAACTTTATCATATATAGATTTAAAGACTATTAATTGCTAAATAAAGGATTTGCTAAGTAAATGCTAAATAAAGCATCTGGTTATTTGAGGACAGAAAGACTTTATTGTTATCAATTTCAAGTTGTAAACCAAAAGATAGCTTTTTCCACTAGGTTAGCAGATCAGAAAATTCATACAAAATATGCAGACAATATATATTTTCATATAAAGATATATTTTGATACAATCACTGACAATTAACTATTACTAGCAGGTAATAAATTGTACAGATATGGTAATAGAAACATTTTCTTCATTACCTGATGTTAGAATGAATCGTCAAACCCTGTGCTTGAGGTGCTACAGTCAGCACAAAGTTTTTCTAACAATCTACGGACACATCTTAAACCTCATATTCAGTGGTTTCTAGTTGGATGTGTAATAGTTGAATAAGAGTCAGGTATTTCAACAGTTTCCTTCTTTGCACCAAAAATAAAGGACATTCATGTGTGCAGCAGCTATAGTCATATTGTAGAGATGATATCTTGTATATTGTATGGATGCATCACTTGTCAATTAACAAAACCTATGGGCTATAGGAAAGAGTGTAGGTTAAAATAAATGGGTTATTTTGTGATCTAATAAGAGAAAAGCTATATGGCCAAGGTATTTGTAAATCTATTTTGAGTCTGAGTGTTATTTCTGGGAGCATGGGATTGGGAGGAAGAACCAGATCTAACTTCTGTATCATATTAAACTAAACTTGAAAGAACCCAAATGGCCATCAATATAGAACTGATAAGCAAATACTAGTGTTGAAGTGAGTTTCGGCTACACTGCTTTGGATCCCAGGGGGTCACACATGAGCACTGGCCCTGGAGCTATTTTTGAATCTATGAATGAAAGACACACATATTGGCTTATTTTTAACATGCCTTACCTAACTCAGTGGCTGGGCACTTCTAAGCCTCCCACTGCTAGCACGCTTTTTCCTCTGGTACTCCTGGTTCAACACCTTCTAAATCTACTCTTAGTTTTGCTGCCCTGTTACCTTCTGTGAAGCCCATTGGTCTTTGTGTCCTAAATGCTTTTGGGCAGCCCTTTCAGTGGTGGCTTTCCCTTTACTCCTACATTTCAGAGGATCTCTCCACTGCAGCTCTAAATCTGTTCCATCTGTCTCTCCGGGGTCATGGCAATTCTCCCTTCCTCCTGTGTCAGCCTGTGCAACTCTCAGGGTCCTGCCCCAGCTCCCTTTGACCAGTCATTGGCAGTACGCCAATTCTTATTGCCAATCAAATCCAGCTGGGGGCAGGCTTCCTTTAGCCTGTGTCCAAGACGCTGCAAACAAGGTTTTTTGGTAACATAATTAGCATGACAACACCAGCCGCTACATAAATAATGTATAGTGAACAAATATTCACAGAAGAAAAATAAAACAGAAAAGTGATGCTTAGTTAATGTATTTGAAAATCCCAATACTGATTGAAAGAAAACATGCAAGCAATGCTGTATGCTCCATTAATGAAAAAAGAAAAGAAAAAGAAAAGCAACCTTTAGTCATAGAACTTTAAGGGAAAAAAGCACAGGCCACACTAATTCTAACTGGCTAGATTTGGACAACGTTGGTCATCAGTGAACTTATTAAAGAGCTGAATAATTATGAGAACAGAAAAATGAGGTTGAATCAATGAGACTATATTGGGAAATATAAAGAGACTATAAACTGAGTCTGTCTTTATAACATTGGCACAAGTCTTAGCTTTAAGTAGAGGAAGAACTCAGGCAGACAGAAAGGTGTTGATATCTGTCCATGCATGGCTTAGAACAGACCACACTAGACCAAATGGTTCCAAGTGGGGTTTATTCCGGAGATAGGGCAAAGTTGGGGGGGGGGAGGAGAAGAAGAGGAAGAAGAGAGTGAGGTCAGGGGGTTCTGCCTCTTTTACATGAACAGTGACAAAGCCTTTCCCAGGTAAAGGTGGGAGGAAGACAGGTTGATTGTGGGAATGTATGGCGGTTGCCTTGGCAACGATGTGGGGTTGCCTAGATGTGATGTCACTGGGTTCAGAGCCTGATACTAACAGGTGTGAATTACTAAACAGTCTTAGTGACCATCAGAGTATGATATCACTGATCGTTATCTCTGTCCTAGTCTAGAAATGTAGTTTCATGTTGCATAACAACTCATGAATATTCTCATCACTGAAAGGAGTAATGTGCTTCCCATAAAGGATTACTCTTTCTCCAAGGTACACAGTCTTGCCATAATTGGCAATCACCTTTATTTGTGAGTGTTCAATCCCATGAGGTTCTGTTGTCAAAAAGAATCCAAGATAGCTGAAAGTTTAAAACAGTGACTTATTGCTTTCATATGTCTTTCAGGGACAAGAACATAAGAACAGTACACTGGAAAGACCAATGATAAAACAGATAAAAGAGATAGATAGTAAATAAAAGAATATGGCCAAGATTTTTGTTGCTTTGTGGGATTAATGATTATTCCACAAAAGTTGTTTCTAAGTCCCTGTTTTAAAACTAGATAGTGATTGTTTAGCAGCGGTGGGAGGTAGATTTGCCCAAAAGTGTCATGAAGTAATCCTCTTGGAATGATGGAAATGTCCCATGGCATGGATTCAGTGGTGGTTTCATGGGCTTTTACAACTGCACAAACGGACTCAACAAAACAGTTTTGATGTGTGCATTACACTGTACATAAATTATAACTAAAAAAGTAATAATAAAGTACAAAACTGTAAAAAAAAAAAAAAAAAAGGAGTTTAGTGCAAAAGACCTGCCCATTAGAATACATCTCATGTGTAGGCAATACACCTTAGTTTCCATGAATGTAATTCCAGTCTCTGCCTTTTTTCCCTGTCTTGTGAAGAGCTGGTTTCCTCAACATTTTTAATCACTACTGAACCTTCCTTGTATTTTTCTATTTTCCATTTTTTTTCTGACATCATGAGATGCTTCTAATTATAAGATGGCAGTCTCACATTCCAATACTGTGAAATCATGATTATGTTTCACAAGGACTTGAATATAATAGAAAACAAAGCCATAAAATTGAGAAGCCAACATTTTCAGACATTAGCTTTAACTATTAAAGCCACAATGTCTGACTCAGCCTGTTAGATAGCAAGTTAAATGTTAGCTATTTAAATATTGATGCTGACCACTCCCTCATACTTTATAGCTTATAAAACCAAGGACTTTAAAGCTTCAGGACTCTAATTACTAGTTCAAGAAATGGGATCTGAGTTATGCCTTTGTCTCTGAGGTAAGATGCAACACCCTAAGGTGCCTCTATATTTGCTGCCCAGAAGGCCCTAAACCTGGAAGACATTATTCATATGTCTCTGTTACTTACCTGGGAAGCCTCTTACTTAATCTGTCTGCTCAGGAGACATTACAAACAATAGTAGACCTTCTAAAATGTAAATCGTCACAATGATCTCTCTAATTAAAGTTTATTTTATCCCATGAGACTATTCTGCTCCACAATTTGACCATTTGTTGTTTTTCTACTTTCATCTTTTAAAATGCACACTTTATAATAAATCACACCTATCTCTTACATTGCAGTTTGTATATGTCAACTGAATGTTTTGATGGATATCAAGGAAAGGACACAGGGAGATTCAAGTATCCTTTGACATTATTGTCCGATAGACATGAACAAACATCTACTCACCCCATATAGGGGACCAAAGAAGGAACAAAGTAAGGAAACACCAATAAATTTTATTTGGGGTTGCTTACAGGGATATGGATAGTTTATTTACAGGAGCAAAAATGACTCAAAGATAGCTCCATCACCACAGCTCACCCAGCATGAATGACAGCCGTTGAAAGCTGGGACCATGAGTAGAGCCTGCAGCTCTACAGGTTGGAAAGTGTTCTTTCCAAATCAGTTGGTTTCAGCTTCTTCCAGGCAGCTCAGCTGTTCTGAACCTCTGCTAGGCAGCTCAGCTTGTCTGAGAGTATCTCTCATCAGCCTTATCACTTATGTGTCCCTGGGTCGGGAGGATCCTAGGGAATCAGTTGGGTTCAGGGACTTGTTGAATTTAGTTTGAGTGAGTTACTTCCTGAATTTAATGAGTTTGTCCAGCAGCATGATTCACTTCAACACCTTATTGTTTTATTTTTCTGTAAACGTCCTGTTTTTAAACATCCTAGTTTCATCTCCTCTTAACATCCTGTGTTCTAAGAAGCTTCTCATTAAAGAAGGTTTTTACCCCAGGGAAACAGGACACATCACACAGTGATACCTTTTAGTGTTTCCACCTGTTTGCATTTGAATTTTTTTTCATCTTAATTTTCATTAGGTCTGTATTCTCCTGCCTTGTTTTTAGACCATGCAATTCCCTACTCTTTAAACTTATGTAACTTTCCCTGTATGTACACACTTTAACCCTGGCTTCACTACTTCCTAGCTACCTTCATGAGTAAGTTCCTTGTGTTACTCACTTTGCTCATTTAATTTACAGCCCCCACTATATCTATTAACTTAACTCAAGTAACCTTTTTAAAAGGAGCTTGATAATATTTTCTATACTTCTCTGTTTGGTTTCAGAGCCCAGGACAAGGGACTGAGATGCATATTTCACATATCAAAGCAGACTTAGCCTCCAGGCAGGTTCTCCCAGTGTCCTTCAGTCTCTACTTAACATACCTGGCCCCCAACCTTAAATGTTCCAGCACAGAGGCTGGGTTGCCCTTCCCCAGAGGCTATAAGGCTATAATCCAGACCTCTCTCTCTCTCTCTCTCTCTCTCTCTCTCTCTCTCTCTCTCTCTCTCTCCTCCTTCCTCCCCCCTCCTCCTCCTCCTCTCCTCCTTCTCCTCCTCCCCTTCCTTCTCTCCCTCCTCCTCCTCCTCCTCCTCCTCCTCTCCTCCTCCTCCTCCTCTCCTCCCCTTCCTTCTCTCCCTCTTCTTCCTCCCCCTCCTCTTCCTCCCCCTCCTTTTTCTCACCCCTCCTCTCCTCCTCCCTCTTCCTCCCTCCTTTTCCTCCCCTCCTCTTCCTCCCTCCTTTTCCTCCCCCTCCTCTTCCTCCCTCCTCTTCCCCCTTCTTCTTCTTCTACTTTTAATACAGTCTAATACAGGTTGAACTGGCTCATTTCACAAGTGGAGAACAAATCTATCATATGTGCTGTGTCAAAGAGGGATGGCAGGTCTCAGACAATGGTAATTTATTTTGGATAATGTAGTAAGTTAGAGATTCTCTAGGGACAATTTGCATTTGATCCATTGTGACCCATATCAGAGGCTATTCCATTTTTACTTTCCTAAAAGTCTCTCCAGATCTTTGCCAAAAAAAAAATTAAAAAAGAAAAAAAAAAAGAATGTATGTTCAACCATTGCTATGAATTAATACAAAACATAAAAAAAAAAAAAAAAAAAAAAAACCAAAAAACTAACGAAGGAAGCAATTCTGAAATCAGGTGAAGCATGTTATCCCTGACTCCTGGACTACCTTGTGAATGGGGGGTGCCCTAGGTATACATTGATACCTTTACTTTCTCTTATAAATTGTTAACTCACCTTTAATACCGTAAGGAGCAGGCCCTTAAACAGGACCAACTCCATTTTGTAATAGGAAACTTGTTAGGACATGTCTGGTACTTGTAAAGACAAGTCTGGAAGTAAAGTTGTGCTGTGATAACCAGCTGTGATGAGATCAGAGCCCGGTGATAACCAGACACGAGTGGTTATCTGCCGTACGTCAGGAGTAACGCTAAATCCAGCATAAAAGAGGAGCCCGATCAGAGCACTTCATCACACTTGTAGCCATGACTGGCCAATGTGATCCTTCGAACAAGCCTCCTCAGCACCTGATCATGACCTAGCATGATACTTCAACAAGCCTCCTCAGCACCAGGTCATCGAAGAGTTAACCAAGAGACCAACGCCTCCAGCTTCTTCGTGGTCATGCACCCTGCAAGGTCAAATTGTCAACTCAACTCAACTATCTGGAAGCCACAGCATGACTCCACCTTCCCAGACACCGAACCTGTAACCTTGAAACCATCCAAAGGACTCAGGTCCAGGTCGTATAATCCCTGAATGAATGATGTGTTTATTGCTATGCTTATTTCTTTGGTAATTAGCAATTTATTATTTGTGCTCATTGTGCATATTGTTAGAGGCAATGCATAGGAAATGTGGCAGTATCTTGTTGTAACAATTGCCTTAGCATTGGTAATAGTCAATATCTTGTTGTAGCAATAGCCTTAACATTGATGATAATTGTATATTGCTTGCTTTACATCATTAAAAAGTAACTGAATTTTAAAACCTCTGTTTCTCTGACATACTGTCTCTTCCCTCTTGAGAAGCTGATGGTCTCACAGTGAAATATAATATATGATCCCTGAGTGGAGCAGGACCTGTCGCTCCTCTCCCTTCGGGGGATTCTAACCCCTTGTCAATAGCCTGCTAGTAACAGATAAGAGTCCCATAGCCTGCTCACGACAAATACCTATTGATTTATATCTCCAATGGATGTATTCTTCATACTTGGAAGACATTTGATTCCAAAACATGTTAGTTTGTGTTGGGATGATCCCCAAATATTGTATTTTCTAGCTATCAAAAAGTGTTTGCTTGGCTTTTCAATTACTATTTGAAGCCAGCAACACTGGGCTAGCAGGATATATAAATATCATTTCTGCATCTACCTTTAAAAGTAAGGTTACCTGCCCTGAGGAAAGTGACCTTTCCCAGCCTACTAGATGAGAAAAAATTGTGGCTTTTTGCATAATAAAAAAGGGGTTCTTGAGCTGTGGCAGGAAGGAGTGGGGACAGAACTTCTGGGCAGGGAGATTCAGAAGAGAGATGGGATGAAGCTAGAAGCAGGCAGTGAGAACCAGGTGGAGGGATGAAATGGCCCGCAAGACAGGATAAGTTCGTAGCTAGTTTAGAGACTGCCCCAGAAAAAGGTCAACAGCTCTAAACTGTATAGAGGTCTCCGTTTCTTCATTAAACCTCAAGCAGGATCTGAAAAAGCCCCCAGCAATAAAATTTGGCCTGAGAACTAGGCTTTTAAAACATCCTTTATAAACAACTAGACAAGTAGTTTATTGTAAAAACCCAGAGTTAAGCAAATAATGTAAGCAATAATTTTAATTTAAATGCCAAATAGTAACTATTCACAAAGTACCTAATGAAAACTCATAGAAGTAGAACAAGATGCACACAGAACTCCTTTCAGCCATACCAAGAAACTTAGGATCTGCTTCTGGTTTGTCTTTCTGAGGAAACTTGCAAAAACATGTTCATTCTGTTTAAAACATATGACTGGGGGAAAATGTGTATCTATTAGGCATCCTGGGAAGATACCTTGCATTTAATGTGTCATAAAAGAACACTATCCCAAAGATCAAGGACTCTCAGGTCTCAGATCCAGATATTCCTAGAATAAGTCTGCTCTCAACACCAGTTGACCTTCAACTCTATCAACATCAACAACATCTAGGTTAAGTCTTGTTGCCACAAGTAGTGGAGTCTCCTACTCTTTTTTTTTAATCTCTTATCCAGGGAGTTAGTGTCTAACTCTCTTCAGATTATGGGCCTCAATTGGATTCCCATCACCAAACACATCACTTTACCATTATGCTATTAAAGAATTTATTCTTTGACCCATGCTTTTCTATTAATATTGGAATATGCCTTTTCTTCATTGAGAAGACGCCTACTGACAAAAAAGGAAACATAAATTTTCTTCAGACTCCAAAACAAATCCCAGAGTAATGGACATGATCATCTTTCCTGACAAATAGGGATTTGTGCTTACAGATCTGCCCATTAACTTTCAAGAATGGCTACCAACATGGCAGGTATGACCACCACAGCCATAAGCTACAATCAGATTAACACATTTTGTGTTATTCTAAACCATGAACATTAAGCTTTTCCAGTTTGAAACCCTATTAGAATCTCTAATCAGTAAAGTCAGTGTTACGGAATTTTTTAGCTGCTGCTAAGTCACCATGTAATACTCCAGTACTGGCCATTAAAACTATTCTTCAATTTCATCTTATGAGATTTCTTCAAAGACACAGTAGTCCTTCTTATTTTCTCCATGATCACTTGTCTGTAACTAAATCTCTGGGAATCAGACCCTATCTTTATTACTCTTAGATCTCAGTCTGGCAGAAATACCAAATAAGCTAATCAGACTTCTAGTTAAAAGGATTTACTGTGAGATTCGTCTTACTTGAGGGTAATGTTACCAATAGCCCCAATCCTTCCTATTGATGCCTAAGCTTAAGTCCTTTAAAGGTTTTCATGGTGCCCTTTCTATATTTAAGTATGTTTCTAGTTGATAAAGCCTGATATTTAAGACAATATGTCTCTAGACTGAATGAATTCCCATAGGCAATCAAAGAACCTGAGTAACAGAAACACCTGATGTATCAGGAAAATAAACCAAACTTCATTTCAACAGAGGAACAGGTGCAAAACAAAACTTACAAGGAAGGCCCTCAGGGCTAACAATTAACTCTTTTTGGAAAGTCCCTTTCTTTGTTCTTTTATCTCTTACTATATCTGCCAAGGTCCTGGGGATTGCCATCAATCCTGAGCTAAAGCCTTAGAAAAGAGCCTCTGTGGAAAGGAACACCTCCCACCTCACCCTACCACATCCCCAACCCTGCCCCCAAGCCATTTGCCAAGTCAGCACATGAAATGCCTTCAATATTGGATTAAAGGAACTAAGTAAGAATTTGACTTTTTGCCCCTCCATCATTAAAAAGATATACTGCATTTTTTTATTTTATTTCCTTCATGTATCCATGATGACAACTGTAGATCACCTTTGGGATTTAGCTTTGTGATGACATCACTCTTAACTGTTTTCCAGTGGTAAGATCATCCAGTTTCCGTTTTCATTTCATCCATAAGACTAGAAGCTATCAGATATATTCAAAGGACTCCAAACCACACTTACGAGGGAATTTATCTTCTTAATTCTAAAATCCAAAAGAGAAAACCACAATTGTATATACTCCTGTGGCTTCAGAATGGAGAGGGGAGTTGGCACTTGCATTGCTAGTAAGGTCAGAATGGAGAGCTTCAGAATGGAGAGGAGAGTTGGCACTTGCACTGCTAGTCAGGTCTTGTGTATATTTGTCAGGAAAGTAAGTGGAAACATTTTGCACAATACAAAAAGTATACTTAGTGACATATATTGATTATAAGATGTGTTAAACCAGCAACAAGGCAACTCCGATTGAGATAATCATGTCTCCGATAGGCTAATGAACCAGTTACTGAATCAGCCTTAAATTATGAGCCCTTATAGTACAAAACTACTGCCATCTGTAAAAATACTGAAATTGGAACTTTGGAAACAGCCTGGGATTGTACTGCCATGGTCCCATGACAAAGAAGCTACAACAGCTTACCTGTGAGCTGTCTCTATCAGCAAAGGGACTTTGAGACTGGCCAATGTGTGACTCTGGCTCCTTGGAGTTCCCAGAACCATTGCTAAATGTATACACACCCCAGGTCGTACTGGTAGCTGCTGGTCAATTCTCTCAACAACTTTCTGTAACTTTCAACAGTGCCATCCTCCTGACTCAAACACTTCCTATAGGATAGAGAGGTCTATAGGTCTATAGGTCTATAGGTCTATCCTATAGGATAGAGCATGGTCTCATTCAAGAGGATTCCCCATCTGAAGGCTGCAGCAT
This sequence comes from Mastomys natalensis, assembly GCA_021653895.1. Lineage (NCBI taxonomy): Eukaryota > Metazoa > Chordata > Mammalia > Rodentia > Muridae > Mastomys > Mastomys natalensis. The sequence goes on along the minus strand of JAJTUV010000238.1, from coordinate 664,937 downwards.
TTCTGGCCCAGCCATTCCCTGATTGGTGAGGTGTCTGTTTACATGAGACTATTCTATCTGTATAATGACATAGTATTGCAAGGACTTGAGGTAACCATAATTTTTATAATATCATGGTAGTGTAATGAATGTTTGTGTTTACAAACTGAGTACATTAAAATCATGTCAGATAATATCACTGTCCTTTTTAATTGATTTAAATTGGATCTCTGGATTTTTATGGTAGAAATTAGTTATACCTACTTTAATCTTGGTAGTGATTCTATAGGTTTTTTTGACCTTGCATTCTTAGCTGCTGTCTTAATTTTATGTACTCTAATTTGCAGTTTATCTGTGCTTAGATGTTTCTGTAAGGCCTGGAAATCGGTAATCAGAGCTCCTACCCCATCCCCACCCCTCTTTTGCTACTGCAACTATGAGTAATCAGATTGACTTCATACCTACCTTCTGAAGGACTTTAGAGATTCAACTCTTAAGAGGGAATTGTTAGATAATTAACATATTATCTGACTCAAAGTTCATTAGCACTAGAATTCTCCTTTATAATAATAACTCCTGACACTGAGAACTGGAGCCATGGGTCTCTATTAACTGTTTAGAGCCTGATTCATATCTTTAAAAGTAGAAAGACATATAACATTCTGAACCACCTAGAAGGTTATCAACGGACATCTATCTAAAACTGGTTCAAGGAGCCTTAACCTTTATAAGGCAACTCAAACAGATCAGTCAGTCACCTGGGCAGGACATGCTCCTCGGAGCATTGAAAGTGGTATAAAATCAACATACAGCAATCTTCCTAGCCAAACTCTGCTCTTCTTCCGTGAAAATGTTCTGCTTTGCAATGGTCCTTTTGGTAATTGCTCTCTCTCATCCCTGGAGAGTGCTTCATTGTATTCTCTAGTAAATTCTGCCTATCTTCAACATAAAATTCTGCATGTTTCATTTGACTCAGAACCTAAGGAAAGGCTAGAGAGAGATCCTGGTGACAATTCATTTCCTTATAGACATAAAAATGAATTAATTCTACTTTTGGCTTCTGGACAGAAACTTAAATTACTGTTAAGGTTGAATGATAGTACAAGCTACGCATTATTTCACAATAACACTGGATCCTATAAGATCTAACACTTACTTGTGTCAAGCTATACTAAATATGTTATTGCTTTACATATCTACCAGTTTCAAGTATAAAATCAAAGCAGGGAACCTTGCAGGAAATTTCTCATCTTCAAAGTCAAGCACTCATCACCACTATCACTACTGCAGCCTCACATTTTTTCGCTGTATATCTTGAGTTTCAACACTGTTTTTGCTTCCTTATTGGTCTTGTGAATTTATTTAATAATTCTGTCCATTTCATTTTGAAAGGAACACAGATGACTAAGCTTTCTAGGAGTAAACTAAACTATCCTTAGCCTTCTGTAGTCATCTGTACCAACACATTTCTCCTTAGAGTGGCTCATTTTGTCACGATAGTGCCACAGTCCAACTTGGTTTTGTTTGTATTTGTTTGTTTGCTTGTTTGTTCCTACCAATTCTTAGTGTAACAGTGTGCTGCCACCTTCAAACCTAGCCTATCCCCCGGCAGTCAGTTTCTGGGGAGCTACTGCCTCATCTAATGCTTTCACAGTGAAATAGTTGGAAGTTCTCTAGAAGGATCTTAGTGCTTGAATTGTTCCTCAGAGGCTCACATACTGAATCTTTTGTCCCACACTGATGGTATACTATTTTGAAAATTCTGGATACATTACGAAGTACAGCCTAGTTGGGGGAAGGAGATCACTGATGCCTTTGTCAACCATATCTTGTCTGAGGTTTGTCCTTCCTTGGTCTCTTTCTGTTTCCTGTCTAGCATGCCTTTAAGAACACACCCCACCACATTTTTCACCACTAGGAGCCAAATCCTCTTGACTTGGTTATGTCAATTGTGTTACCACTCCACTAGGGCAGGAAAACTAACCAATGCAAAGCACTAGGAAACGTTCTGAGCTCATTGTGACATCTGATGTCAAAGCTTCAGTAGTAAACAATAGATTACAGTGAATTTATTCTTTGTTTGTTTGTTTGGTTGGTTGGTTTTTGTTTATTTTTGGGTTTGTTTTTTTTTTTTTTTTTTTTTTTGAGACAGAGTTTCTTTGTTCAGTCTTGGCTTTTCCAAAACTACCTTTGTAGAAGAGCAGGCTGATCTTGAACTCACAGAGATCATCCTATTTCTGCTTCTAGAGTGCTGTGTTTAAAGGCATTCGCCACCACCAACCAGCTAAGAATTTATTCTTACGACTTCTCTTTCATTTGCTCTAAGGAAATTTGCTGTGGAGTAATATTGCTTAAGTACCACTATACGTGGATCAAAATGAAGTTAGATCATATCTGTTATATTCAAAGGTTTATAGCCACAAGTTGTGCATTGGTGGTAAAAATTACCATTTATCCATGAGTTGCACATGAGTGGATGGATTCAGCTATTTTTAAAAAATATTCTTAAAAGTTGAGTTCATGTTTCACATAGACAGAACATTTTAGGTGATATTCTTAAGCAATATAGCATATACATTTTTGCCAAAAATGTGTAATGCTGTACATATACTTCAGAGATAAATATGTGTAAATTATTTCAAATAATGTCATTATATACAAGAACAAATATTTTCAGATTTTACCACTCCCTGAGGTTCCTTGAATATCATTCCTGGGGGATGATGGGCAATTAGATCACTCAAAATTCAGACTGCCTTGTAACATCTCTTCCAAATTAATTATTAATTTTTATTGAATTAAACTTTCCACAAGATTTTTTCCCAGATGCAAAATTGGTAGTGAACACTAATCACAAATCAAAGTACCTTTTAATACAATTGTGATAAAACATGCTGTAATCATTCTATGTATTCACCTTGCTGAAAGAGAAGCAGTGTGAAATAGATTTTAATTGTTTCATTGTTTCAGAGCATAATCATTAGGTAAAGATAATTTACTTATAGCTCTTCATGCCTGCTCTGAATGACAAGTCTGTCCCTGGTCTACTTCCCTTGCTTTCTTTTCCATCTAAAACCTTCATAGAAATTATATACTAATTTAGGAATATATGATATATTTCAATTTCATATTTTTTACTTTGCTGTGCACATTTTTTAATAAATATTGAGTAATATTATTTTTCAAAAAAGTAAATTCTTATTTTTATCAGGCTATGAATCCAGGGTAATTTCCTGTCTTGACATTAGTAGGATGTTGCAGTAATAATTAACATTTTAATAGACTGCTGCTCTATTCCATGCCACAAATCTGTTCTGGGACTTCTGTCAAACTACAAGAATAATTTAGGAGAAATATGTTTTATGTAAGACTTTAAAGAAAATGCAAGAATAATATTATATCATGTCCAATTATTTCAAGAATGTTTACCTCCTGCTGTGGCAAACCCAATAGCAATTTAGTTCTGCTCAAGGCAATGGGGGGGGGGTCTTCATTTGTTTAAGTTGCATTTAAAATAGATCCCTCTGTTCAAAATGCCATATCAAGGATGTTGTGGCTCATTAACTCAATGCCATATTAGATTCAAACAGAAACATTGGTTTTCAATTAACCTATAGATTTTAGATAACTGCCTCCAATTCATTTGCCATTCAAGAAAATAGCATACTTTTACAATGTTTGTTTTTATTTTTGGGTGACTGCATTTCTTCTGTCAGTATCCCTTTCCCGTCTCTTGTAGTGCTGCAGGCATGACCCATTTTACTCTAACACTCCTTCCTAGGTTCACTCTCCCACAGAGGCTCTGGAATACTTTGATGGCTTTGAAATCGGACTTGGCAGACACGGAGAGAGACCTTCTAGGTTTGGACAGCAATTCCTATGGGGCTCCAGTTTAAAGAGGCAAATTGAAAATGAAAAGGCATTGGATGTACACACACACACACAAAAAAATAGAGAAATGTCTGCAAATGGCATATTATAAAACACAATACCCTACGTTTATTTGTGATGTCTAAAGAATAGCATGGCTTACTTTGCTGAAAACTGTGGTTACTTCAGGGATACATGTGCCACACATGGATTGCTAATTTTCAAAAGGCTCATGATAAAGTTCATTTCAGTTCTAAAACTTGAGTTTACAAAATTTAAACTTAGATGATTCAGATAATCCTGAGTTGTTTGTTTATGCTTAGCCTGACAGAACAGGTTGTATCTCCCTGTCTAGTAGAAAGGTGGGCAGAGAGAGAAAAAGAAAGGAAGAGAGAGACAGAGACATACACAGAAACAGGGAGACACAGAGAAAGACAGAAACAGAGAAAGGTAGCAAAGAAAAAAAAGAATATATATATATATATATATATATATATATTATTTTTTTTTTTTTTTTTCACTTCATTCCTAGGTGATTTAATGCATTTCATGGAAGAATGGCTGGTTTCTAACAATGACAAGCTTTAAAAACATATGTCTGGCCATTATAAGACATAAAGAGTTGAGCAAGAACAATGAGCAGGAGGCATTAGAGACAGACCAGCTTTGCTGCCTATCATCAGGTATACTGAACAATCCTACAATAATTCGTCTACCAGAAGGAAATACCAATTTCAAATTTTTAACAATATAATAGCACATTCTAAAACCCTGAACGTAAGACCTATGTAAAGCAAATTACAGCGAAAATAGAGAACAAATATAATACATAGCCTGGATGGGATTCTACAATTCAACCAATAACCGAATAAAGCACTCAGAAAAAAATATAACAGCATAATATTTTTGATAGTATAATGAATCGACTTTTGATGTAATTGAGATATTCAAAGTTTAGCAACTCAAACTATACAGACATTCTGTACTGAGAAATTCAACATAAGACTGAAAAGGGGACTTATGTTTTCTTACTGTGATTTAACTATATAAATTTTGTTTCAGCTTGTGTCTCTCTGCAGAACAGGATTCTGTGTTTGTCTTGGTCATAGATGGCATTTACTATAGCTGTCAGCCCTTCAGAGAACTGGATACCTGAAAAAAGTAATGAAATATAGACATGTTCAGTGGCATTTTTAGTGTTCTAAACAGTGAACTTAAAGGGCAATCAGGACAGAGGCCTAAGAGATGGAATGGATGTCCTCTATTTAACACGTTGATAATGAAACATCTTTATCCGAAAGTCCCTTCATGTCCCAATGATATGAGCATCTAGTCTTACAGTGTAGTCCTCAATGGAGAGGCTTTTCCTAGCCCAAACTTCAGTGGAGTCATCTTCTGACTATAGCCTCTTATGACTCTCCCAGGCTTGTCTGTTAAGCATTGCACATCATGCTCAGGCTATTTTGCTTGGTTGTTTTGGTGCTGCATCTGTTGCACCTGCAGCCAGTTGAATCTCCTGCAGTCACTCCTGCCTTCTGGGATTCATTGGATTCTGATAGCAAGATGCCTGTAATGGATATTTTATCACTTTTTGAGTCTTCACGATTTTCTCTCCTACTACTATCTATAACCAAAAGATAACAGAAGGTACCTTTATAGTGATAAGGACACTATCAATTATCAAAAGGAAAGACAGTTTTATTCCTTATGTATACTTTTCATGAGAAATGCTTTTAAAAGGGGAAATAATTTTCATTACTTTTGTTGTTCATTTCTCAAAGGAATGACCGAAATCTTGACTGAGTATTAAATGACTCTTCTGTTTCCCGAGCCTCTCTTGCCAAGAGATTCACTGACCCCCGATTACAGCACTGAAGTGTGTTTCAAAACATGAGATGATACAGTCTTTAGAATAATATTTGTTCTGGAGTGAAGAATCAGCAACAGCTATGTGATGGGGAAGACTGGAGCAAGAGCTTCAACCCACTCCTCCCAGAGTCACTTCCTTTATCAATTTGTAACTGAAATCTTGGCTAAGTCATGCAAATTTATTTCAGATATCTTAAATAGTTCACAATGCTTATATAGTAACACACAATAACATTAAGCCTATTTATCAGAAGCACTTTGACAGTTTTCTTCTCTAACCTTGCAACTCATTCTGGTATTCCTCTGGTCCCTTATTCAATAGGATTATCCTCTTATCGCAGTTGGAGAACAATTTTCCAAGAGGGTGAGGCTTTGCCATCAGACTGATGAGCTGTGAATGGTGTGGAAAAACAAAGGAACAGCTGGATAATTTCTTTCTGAAGTCTGATGAGAAATTTGTCATGTTTTAGGCCAAGAATCTAGAGATGCATAATACCCAGAATAGGGTCATAGAAAGGTTTTAGCCTATTTTATACAAAACATGTATATAAGCTTTAGAATTTTTGGGACAGCACATCTGGAGGGAACTGCAGGCTAATCAAGATACATGTAATAAACGAAAGAATTATTGATAGGACATATAAAGATTATCAGAAGCCTTTACATGGAATCTTCGGTGTTATAGTGAAACAAGAGGTAGCCCTAAGAGGATGGTGGAAAACAAGGTGTAATCTGTCTAAGCTGAGAAAGCATGTTTAGAAAATCTATGCAAAACGTAGGTCTGAAAGGAGTATTTTAAAAAAAAAATAAATTCATGCTTATGGAAGCACTCACTGTATCAAGAACTGGAAAAACAGGAGGACATGAAGTTGTCATGGAATGGTGTTATAAGGCTGGGACAAGTGTAAGCTATGAGATGTATGTATATCCATAAAAACTTTCAAAGAATAAGTATTAAGATAGGAAACATGAAGGTAGGAAATTATTGAGGAAATATCTGATATTGATCCTTAGCCTTTACAGGTACACTCACATGAGTATATATACCATTATATATGAATATATAAGTATCATACAAAATATATACTGTATCACATATTTCATACAAACACGCAGTGTTAAATCTCTTAGAGTTTACTTTTACTTTAACTTAATTTATAAGTCTCACTGAGTGGTTTAATATATTCCAATTATTTCATCTGTGATAGAGGTATTCATCTCGCTGTCTGCATCACTGATTGTTATTCTGTGGTGTCCAATATCTATGAATCAAATATTCCAAGGCATATCCAGCTCATCAGATCTCAGAGAAACTCAAAATTCTTCCTCTCATACAACTTATTTTTCCCCTCAGCACCTACCAAGTCTGTTTCTATATCTGTTTAACTACATTAAAGCTTACTGAATATAACAGCATGTACTTACATTTACTTGCTTCATTTAACACCAGGATAATTAGAAATAGCAGCAAAATTAGAATGATGATCTAGAAACTTACCAAGTTTGGAACCTGCAGTTCTTCGGGAGACCCCAGCAACATATCACTACTCTTCTCCCAACATTTCTTGGATCATTTTTCTAAAGCAGAGTTTGGCTAAGCTCAGGCTCCACTATAGATGGTTAAGGTGACTGTGAGAGTGGTGTCCTCTGCGCTGCAGTTGAAGTTGACTGATTTTACTAAATTTTTGTTAGAGTAGACATCTATGGAGTAAAAATCAAAGACAAAATCAGACAGGATTATGGAGAAACAATGACAGACTTTGAGCTCCTCTGGGGAAAGCAAGAAACAAACAAAAACCCAGAAACCAACTCAAAGATCACCATAAACTAATAAATAAATAAAAATTATAAGTTAGATAAATTAAGCAGATAATTACCAATAACTGAATGACGGAATCGATTGCCAAAGTTGCGTAGAGTGTTTCCGTGCTGAGATATTACGGATGCCTCTTGGTACCACAGCAGCAGCAGCTGTAGGGAAGGCACCTTTGTTTCTGAGGTCACTAACAGCATTGCTTCAAAAGAAGCTTTTTAAATAATTTCCCCCCTACTGAAGCATGTCATGTTTTGTAAAGATTGTCCATGACTGAGGATTGCTAACAGAGAGACAAAAATCTTCTGTCACAGGGAGCTGAGCATCACTTAATGACAGAATTTATGCAACAGAATTCACCAGTGTATCTTGGAGTTGTAACTCTATATACTGTTTGGCATTTGCGGGTCTGTAGGAGCTCTTCCCTCACCAATAAACAATGTTTTTCTTCTTCTTAGTATTATTTTTTTTAATTTTTATGAATGTAAATTTAATTAGAGTAAAATGTTACTATTCATCATTTTAAATATTTTTTAATATTCAGCAAATACACTTATTATTGATTCTAAGATGTTATATTTTCTGTAAGTACTCTGAATTAACTCAAATTAATAAAAAGGAACACATAGCTAATTTCACATTTTTAAGTGGAAATAAAATGTAAATATTCCCTGCAGATTCAGAGTACTTGATCATCTATTCAATCCCCAACACTTTAATTTTGGTTTTAAATATCTTAGAAAATGTTTTTATTTAATTTCTCTTGGCATATTTTGGCATTTGGTTTATAATCTTCTGGGAATTAGCATGTTCTGGCTCTGAAAACAACATATAAAACCCAGGTAAAGCCTGCCTGCTCTGATGCAGTAAGCAACCAGGTCAAATATGCTTTGCATCGTCTGAGAAACAATAAGCTATCCTTACTAGTACAACAATTATATCTGCTATTTACTATCTTTATGGACAGGACTGAAAAAAATTATCACAAAAGATAACAGCTTAATAAGCTCAATGTTTCAAGCTTTCTTTATTACAGCCAACATTTACTTTTTAAGCTTAGCACATTAAAAATAAGAGTGCTACTACTATTCTTCACAGAATCTTAAATAATGATACATGTGAAGTATAATAATTAGTTTCCACATATTGTATCCTAAATAACACATGATTGGAAAAAAATTAAAAATACAGAAAAAAATTCTTATAATTTATATCTGCTCTTCCCAGGTACCGTGTAATGCCAAGATACATAATGATTTATTAACATATACACAATACATATATATATATATATTCTAGATATATAAGATGATATATACTCCACATATACAAGATACTATATACTCCAGATATTTAAGATATATACTCCAGATATATAAGATATATACTCCAAATATATAAGAAAAATGAGAGAAAACATAAGCATAAAAGTTACATACAACAGCATAAAAATTAAAAACATATTAATACGTGTAGCAAATAGAAGCTAAATAATAGTAGTTTACTTAGCTATGGAATGATTTCCACAACAGGCTACTGATGATGCTAACAATATCTCCAACAGAATATCACCCCTTCCAGATGCACTTGAACAGGTACTATATTAAACCATTAAAGCTAGAGTTTTAACTTCAGGGTGAAGCAGTTAAGATTCTTGTCAAAAGAGAAGATGGGCACAAGGGAGGATCAGAACTAGGTTTGAGAACTGTCCCAGAGACCATCTGGCCTCCCCAGCCAGAGACAGCATCCTACAGTGCCAGTTATGGACTGTGCGAATAATGACACTGTGGTGGAGTGCAATGAAAGAAGCATCCTGTCGCTGCAGCTGATGCTCGGGCTTTTGTGTGCTTGCCAGTTATTATCTATCACAGAAAACATTATCTTAGTAGTAAAGCCTGGGCTAGAAGTTCAGGACTTGAACAATGGGATGATTTTTGGAATGAAGTAGCTAAGCCTACCTACCTCAGAAGTGTGTGTTTTAGCCTTGGACCTGAACTAGAAAAATTGGAATTGAGAGCTACAGTTACAGAGCTCATTTCAAGGTGGATGTTCAGTTTTATGGCTTGGACAAACAAGATGGTCAGTGACAGTATAGAGACAGATAATGCCTGCTATTCAGTTCTAATGAGTCACAATGCAGATCATCTGCTACAGGCAGAGCGCTAGAGCCCATATGTTGTGCTGGATTATATCTAAGCCAATAGATATAAATATATCAGCTACTAGTGTTTCGTGGTGTTACATAATCCCTCTAAGCCTTCACTATAAGGCTCCATCTGTAACTATAGAAAAGGAAAATCTACCTTTCTAAGCCTCAGTAAGGACTGTTCAATGGAACTTGACAAATGGTTGCTTTCTGAGGACTATGCACAGGCAGGTGAAGTGATTCCTGATTTAAAACAGGGCCATCTGGGAGCTGGGGTGGGACTAGGCACCGGTTGAAGTCAGTATCTGTTTGAAAGACGCTGAGGAAAAAGGAAGCAAGCAACCTCAGTGCAGACAGCAATTGCTCTTGTCTGTAAAACAATACATTGCTACAGAGGGTCACCTGGCAGATTCTATCCTAAGGCATTCGATATGTGCTCTGGTTTTGGACAACATAAGATGCAGAAGTACGGAAACAGAGGAGGCCTGTGACAAAGAGGCTCAAACAGCCAACAAATGGGGATTTCTGAAGACAGTGAGTGAACTGTGAATAAGACACCTACTTAGAAATTCGAGACTAAGAATAAAGGACCCAGGTAGACTGACAAATAGCATATCAGAGAGAAAAAAAAAACTCTACTTCATGGACATTGAACACAATTCATTCAAGCTGTACCGGTCATAGGACCAGTTGTGGAGCACATGTGAAAGACAAGTTTTACTTCTCTTAAAATTGTCAGAGCAAAAGGAAACTTCTCTTCTATGACTCAAACTGTGAAATGAAACTGAGTTGACAATGTGAAAGTTTCCTTTTTTTTTCTTTTTTCCAATCATGTGGCCATTTGAAACTAGGGGCCCAATATACCAGGATCCATGAGATCCTTTGGGCTGATTAAATACAAGCAAATGCTTTGGAAAGCAAATGGTGTGGTATGAAAGATCCTGAATAAAAAGGAATCGAGATAAAAAACTGCATGTATGATGTTTACAAACTCATTACATAGTCATGACTGGATCTCTTCAAAATCCCTTCTTCCATTCAAACCACACCAAAAAAAAAAGAAAGAAAGAAAGAAAAAAAAAAAAAGAAAGAAAGAAAGAAAGAAAAGAAAAAGAAAAAAACAAAAGAAAAATAGATGAACAACTCCTTCACTTATTGATCCATAATTTGATTAATAAACTGTTCTGTCTCTCAGATTAAGAAATATATAGCATAAAGACTTTCTCTAACTCTGTTTTAATTTAGAGGCTCAAATCTGAATTCAGTGCTCTCAGCTAACAGAGTTGCTCTCCACTACATTTCTATCCTATGGTTCTAGCATTTTAGAAGCCCCACCCATGGTTTGCATGCATTACTCATTAATGTCTTACTTTCTACTGACAAATGGCTTCAGGTCATAATCAGGTATCAAACCAATCTGAAGGTGATTCAGCTGCTTAACCAACACAATGTTACAACATTTCTGCTGGCTGCCTGGGCTTGCTGAGAGTCGTAAAAATTGTTTTCCCTCCTACGTACTTAAATGTGATGTGTGTGTTACCATAACACCACCAGTATCATGAATTCAAGATTTGTTTGTTTAAGTGGAGCAGCGTATGCTTTGCAAGCCTCTGAAGTATCTTGGAAATGTAGAAGATTTCAGTTCATTCGGGCTCACAAACTGACATGGACCTTGGCTGAACTTTGAAATGAAGTCTACATTTATCACTGTTTTACTGCATCCTATTATTTTTGTTGGTCTCTTCACAAGCATGCTTTCTCTTTGATCACCCAATGCTGTGTGCTTGTACAGAAATTTACAGAGTTAATCTACAGTAGTCTAATTCTATAAAAATACTTGGTAAGTTGGTGCCATGAGCAAAAGGTCACACTTAAGGTTTTTGAGCCTTATCTTTCACCGTTATCCTTTCTCTCCTCTCTCTCTCTCTCTCTCTCTCTCTCTCTCTCTCTCTCTCTCTCTCCTCTCTCTCTGTCTCTCACACACATGTACACACACACACATTTACAATCTGTACAACTTTCCAAGTCAAACCATCTACCAAAATTTAAGTAAACCTATAATTTAAATTTTTATTATATCCTGAAAGTTCTAAATTTTAATACTATAAATTCATTGAATGTTGTTTGTTTTTCTTTTTAGAGATACTTATTTGAAAAGTCAACAATTCTCAACTCAACCAATCTTCTTTGACCAACTATTTGTCCTAGGACTCTCTTCTCACACATAATGCCCTGAAAGGTAATCCACAGTGAGACGAAGACGCATTGACTTCTAGATTTCCCCAAGCCCTGCAATTGGTCTGCTAAATTCAGTGATGGTACTGGTCTAATAATAACTGATCTCAGTGTTTTAAATGTTTTCCTATCCCTTCTTCTCTTGTTCTCTCTTTTCTGATTGTTTACACTCTTGCTTTCCTTCTTTCTCTTCTAAAATTCATATTTGTCCTCAATGATGTAAGTCTCAATAATTTTGTGATGGAGAAATGATAATCATATAGCTTCAGATATTAAAACTTCAGAAGAGACCACGAGGCCATAGGGTGAAGGGTGGGATGAGAGGGAATGGTTTGGAGATGGGATGGACTGCTTTATTTTACGCCCACTTAACATGGGCAGTCAGTGTTGTGGCTACTTCAGTGATGACAGTAACTAGAGTGTCTAGTGGTCAGGCCTCATGGTCTGTTACTTTGAATCAATTATTATTAGGTTCACTAAATTCTCTGCATTGACTTTAGCTTCTATCACTGGAGTTACCTAAAGTCCTCTTTGTTCCAAGAGCATATGGCAGCATTTGTGCTTGTCCTTTAGTTGGTGGCGTGGTCTTACTCAGCTCTGTTAAAGAGACCCCTAAAACTCTGTGTCAAAGAACATGAGCATAGTATTAGGAAAGTATTATGCTACACAATTCTATAGCCATATCTGAAGGATTCCTCTTAAATAGGATTCTCAGTCCAGAGAGTCAAATCTTATAGTATCAAAAGATTTCTGTTAATGTGGATTGCAGTGTACACTGAGTTGTAAAGTAATTACAGGATATCACTTTTAATTGTGCTCTAGAGGAATGCTGCTAAATATGATGTGATGTGATGATGACTAAGTCTTCTACAATGCTGGGCCCCAAAGTACCCAAACACATTACCAATTGTGTGTTATACAGAGGAATTTTGATTGCATAGAGAATTTGAGATATTTTCTTTGTAGAAATGACAATACTTCATGGTTCTTCTGACTCTCGAGTATAACCATACTTATGTAGATAGTACGGAGAATTAAATAGCTTTTTGAAATGTTTCAATGGGACTCATTAACGGATCCTTAGTTTCACTAATGACATTATGTTATCAACTTTTAATTTTTACTTTATATGTATGTATGTATTATTTGCTTTGTAAACATGTGATATGAATTGGATTTCATAGAAAACACCTTTGTAACATTTTGAATAAATATCATGACCCTCATTTTGGTTGGTGTTTTGTGAGCTGTAGAGGAAATTTAAGTTGTAAAGTTATTGCAGTCAAAAACAATACCAATACCCTGAGTGTTTTGGTGAGCTCCTGGGGTGTTCATAAGCGACAAGAATCAAAGGGTAGATATTAACACCTGACACTGGAATTTTCATTTAAAATTCCCAGCTTCCGAGAGAAACATTATCCACTAATGTAGGCTACCTTCCTTCAAACTCTATTTTTAATTATATAATTTATTATTTTTAATTATATAATTTATTTTAATTTATGTATAAGAGTGCTTTTTCTATATGTATATGTGCACATCATGTGCATGCTGTGCTTGGTACAGAGTCGAGAGGTTATTAAATACCCAGGACCTGGAGTTATAGATGGTTGTGAGCAGGCATGTTGATGCTGAAAACCAATCCCAGGTCTTTGGTATAATAGCAATTTCTCTTAACTGCTGTTCCATATTGTCAGCCCTGTTACTACGTTTTTATATTAGACTTAAAAATAATAAGTTTCCATATGTCTTGTTTGTGCATAATTTTGTTGACAGGTCCTTTTTACTAAACTTCTTTCTCTCATCTTCCTTTTCCTATCTGCCCTCAAACCTTTCCATTCCAGTAGTCACTGTCTCTACTCTAACACATAGCATGTTTTCTATGGTACCTCCATCCAGAAAGGCTCTTCCCCTGAAAGGCCCCTGTCTCCTTTGTTATCCTTGTGTGCACTCCCGGTTGAGGCACAAATCTGAAACTGCAAAGTTAGGATCTCCATTGGAGAGAGAGAACAAGGTGCTTGTCTTTCTGGGCCTGAGTTACCTCATTCAAGTATAACATTTTACAGTTTCATCGTCACCCTGAAGTTTTCCATCTTGTATTTTTAACCTTGTAATTATAAAATGCCATAGAGAGGATTTTGTGGGGGCCGAGTCTCTTTGGGGCTTAAAGGTTTCTTGTGTTTGGATGTTTGCTCTTTTTCTTTCTGGGATATGTTGTGTTTCTACCTCAGTTATGTTGGTTCTCTGTGAGTTGTCTCAGCTTGCTCTCTCCCTGCGGCTTCTCAGGCTCAGCCTGTCAATCCGGAGTTCTTTATGTCCCAATTGTGCTTCTTTAGTATACAACACTTCCACTTGGTTCAGTCTATAGCTAATACTTTCCTCTGATATTCTCATTGAATTTATTGACTTTTTCATTTGCAGAATTACTCTTTGCTACATGTTTTTCCTGTAAAATGTTCAATTTCCCTTCTGTTTCCCCCCCACCCCACCTCCCCACACGGTATCACCATTATCATGCATCGTTTTGATACCTGGTCTATTTGTGTAGACCCTTTCTTCTATGCTCCTGTTCCTCTATGTTCCTGTTTCTTTTCTCGAGGATGTGACTTGAATCTCCGTGCTTGTTTCTATCATCTTTGAAGTCATTTTTATTAAGAAACTGTTGAAAGTTTTCCCTAGCATTTTACTTAATTTCAGTATCTTTGCATTCAGTAGATGAAGTGTTACGGTCCTGTGGATGGAGGGATCAAATCCCCTGGGGGAGGAGTTAGTTATGATGTACTAGGGGGATCACGCTTATGATGCTTTTCCTTCTTTCTATGCTGTGCTTTGTGCATCTGTGGTTTTGGATATCTTTTCGGACTTTATTTATAGATCTTATTTTGTTTTTCTCTTATAACTCAATCCCAGGTATTGAGCAGGGAGGAGAAAACAAACTGGTTTGGTTTAGCTTCTGCTTCTCCCATCTATTAGGGATCTGTGTTGTCAGTTCAGCTCGGTATTCCCCATGGGTTGATTTCTGTTCTAGGGACCATGCAGTTGTTCTGCCCCTGAATTCTGGATTTGTTCTTTCCCTTCTTACCTGGAAGTTCGGACTGGGAAACAGATGCGCTGTTTTCCTTGCCTGTACTTTTCATTACTTTCTTTTACATACAACTTTGTATTCCAAAGTTATAGATTTGTAGTTCCAAGCCTTATGTTTTCTTCAGCTTGTGAAAGATGCCATTGTTTAAGACTTGGTGTCATCTGTTTTCTAGTCCTATCTTTAATTATTTTTATCCTCTCTGTCTCTGTCTCTCTGTCTCTGTATCTGTCTCCCCCTTCCCTCTCTCATTGCATGCGTGTTTTCTCTGAATGTAATTGCACCATGTGTAATAATATAGTGCCTGGGAGATCAAAAAAAGGGTATCAGGTCTCCTGAACATAGAGTTACAGCCAGTTTTCATACTCCTTATGGGTGCTAGAAACCTGAGTTTTCTTCAAATGCTTTTAACAAGTGAGACATCTCTCTCTTTTCCCTCTCTTTGCCCTCTCTTTCCCTATCTTTGATTCTTAGTTTCAACTCACTATAGTGAACTTGATTTGTAGTGACTTATACTTTTTCTAGTTTGTAAAGCTGGCACTAGACTTTTCATTGGTCAAATGGTCACAATAAAATTTCCAGTCGATTGAATGTATCTTCCACAACTTTTTCTGCTGAAGTCTGATATCCAGTGTAATGATGTTTGGTAGTAGAGTCATTAGTGAATAATTAGTCCATGAAAGTAGAGCCTTTAGGAAGGAGATGGTGTCCTCAAGAGAAGAGATGAGAGAGAGCTTATTCCTTAGTTGTTTCCAAACCAAAATGAGGAAGCTATCCAAGAGTCCAAATGTGCTAGAAATCTGATCTCCAATTTCTACCCTCAAATACATTTCCTCTTTAAATACCCAGTGTTTTTAAAGCGGTCAAAATTGACTAAGATACTTCATGAATGTGTAATAATTTAAAAATGAAAAACTGAATCCAAAAGCAGTTTATAGTATTGTCTTCAGAAATACTTATATGTATAGAATATTAGTTTGTGAGCTTATCTTCTTAGTAGTCTTTCAAAATCATTTGTCAATGACAATTATTATCAGAACTTTGAATAAATCACACAATAGACCAGTGAGGGGGTGGGTCCTGAAGGATCATAGACTCTGTATTTTGTAGAAATTGACTAGAAAAGCCTAGCACACACATCTAGACATGACCTGGCCTACATTGCTATGCATAAATAGACAGTTGAACCCACAAACTAAGTCTGTAATAGTTGCCTTGAATTATACTGCAATTTAATTTATCTATCTATGCTGCCATGCTAAGACCAATTAAGTGATTTGGAAATAGTATATTGCTAGATAAAAATCATAAGGTTCATTTTACTTTTAATCCTCCTTATATCTAGTCTTCACAAAGTTTGTTTTTAAATCTCTATTTCAAAGATGGCACACTGTTATTATTTAATAATCCTCGGGGAATTTAATTATAACCTTAGTATTTTATGATGGAAAATATCTGGTATCCGTAAATGCTTTGAAAATAAATGGAACCATATCAGTGGAAAACATTAACCAACGGGGAATTCAAAATCCTCAGCTGTAATTAAGTTCAGTGAATAGTTTTATATACTAGACAGTAATTCTGGGACACATTAAGAGGATGGCTGGAATAGCTCACTGTCTAATTTTTCAAAGGACATTAAAAGTGACAGCGATCCTGAAACTCTACTTGGCTTCTCTTTAGATTGTAAATGAAATGGACTACCAGTTGTTCATATATTTATTTAAGAGTAATTACAGCTTCTGTTCTAGACATTAACTTAGCCCTATCCTTGCATGGCCTGGAAATAATCCACCCTTCCAATCCAGAGGGCAATGTTATTATAAGCTAAATTTACAAATAATATAAATTTAGTTATTACTTATATTAGCACAATTGTATGCTAATCATTTACTGAAGTATTTTGTTTTTGAAGACAAAAGGAGTATAACGAGGATGAACAAATTAAAGGTGAATGAACACAAAGAAGATACAGGGATGAGCATGGCAGAGTGATGGCTCAGGGGCTAAGAGCATCACTTTTCTTGCAGAGGATTTGAGGTATCCTGGTTTGGATTTTAACACTCATATTGTGGCTCACAATAGTCTGTAACTCCAGTTCGAAGGAATTGATTCATCTTTTGATATCTGTGGGTTCCTGCACATATATAATATATATATATATATATATATATATATATATATACACACACACACATATATATGATGTTTCCTACCTTGATGGTTCAATCTTCTATTAAGCATCAGTACTTATGATTCACACCAAATGATTCACATTTAAAGTGTGAAATCAGTATGATGAGAGAACAACCCATGTCTCAAAGTTACATGTTTGTTAATGATTATGACATTTTGAAATCAGTTTGTAGCTACATAATGGTAAAACATCCATATAAAGAAATTTAAAGGCTATCAAAAGCTGACCTAAGGTAAGTAGTAGAGATGTAGTTCATTACTAGAGTACTTCCTGAGCAAGACAGTGCCATGACTTGACAGCACAGCACCACATAGACCTAGTCCAGGGCTGCAGACCTGTAATCTTCAGCACTTGAGAGGTGATAGAGAAGACCTCTGAATTCAGAGTGATGGCAGAATACATAATGGATGTAAGGCCAGCCAATACTATATGATAAGTACACACACACACACACACACACACCACACACACACCACCACATGTTCACAGTTACACAGAGGTGTTCACTAGCCTAGGGAATCAAAGACTAAATGCATGCTTGATAGTGACTTGCTTTTCAAAAGTCATTCTATGAGGCTCAACTATGATGTAAAAATTCCTTAGTACAAATGACAATAGGAAGCTGGATAAATAAACCCTTAATTTGTAAAACACTTCTCAGTCAAGGCCACTTAATACAGATTTAACCAGACTGCTCTATGTTTTCTAATGAAAAATAACATTTGAGTAGATATAAAACATGTGTTTTGCTAAAAAAAAAAAAAAAAAAAAAAAAAAAAAAAAAAAAAAAGAAAGCAAAAAAACCAAACTCTTCTATAATTAATTGACAAGTTCAGGTCATGAAGCCTGGCATTGCTGTGCTTACTCGTATGGAATTCTAATTTAGGCTGTAACATGAATTATGATTGCATCGCTATAGTAGCAGATGACATGGGAGACTGCATCTCGTCATGGATGGAATGAGAGCTAAGTAGGTCTCTTCTGCAGAGGTAAAACATGATCTTATCATAGGTAAAAACTGTTCTTAAAATGTGGGGAAAGTATACAAGGAGAGAGAGAATAAGGGATGCCCTTTAAAAGGGAGGCCTTTATAAGGGAGGCCCTTTGGCCTCTTACAATAAAGAAAAGTGGAATTTACATTTCTACAACAATACAAAAATCTCTAACAATCCCATGTTCTTATTCTCAAATGCAGTGGCCAAATGAGGAAGAAAATGATGGAGAAAGAATCCAGCTGTGGGATTCATTTTTAGCCCAAAGTAAATAATCATTGAGCATAAGTTTCCTTTCTGCATGTTACTGGCTTTCAATGTATATACACTCATAATGAAGAAGGCGTGAGTTTAAGCTTGATGTCGCCTGTAGAGCTCTAGCCAACACCTCTGTGGCTCTGGAATCTGATCCAGCGGCTTAGTGCTCACAAACTGATGTTTAAAATGATGAAAAAAATGCTTCTTTACTTGCTAGAACGTTGTTTTCATAGAAAGTCATAGTGTTTGGGAAGCAATAGTTAAAATATCTTCTGGTTTTAGAGTTAGCCCAAGTCATGGCAAACAACCACAGCCCTTCGCAATTGCTTGCATTTAAGTCAAGGACATTTAACAATGGATCTAAAGTTTATTACAGCTTGGCTCTTTCTCTGTTCCTTCCATAATGGTTGCAGATTATTTTCTAGTCAGAATTAAAGAATTTAAATAGCACCAAAGGCTCCAACACCATAAGCAACTCCCTCAAATATACTTTGTGATTAACCAATTATTTTTAACTCTTTCATTCATTTACACTCATTCAGTAAAGATTTCCTGACATTTCTTAAGCCTCAAGTCAAATGTCTGAAATATAGCTACAAAAGCACCGTAGTTCTTTTATATTCTTAAGATCCATAAGGATTTTTCTAAGTGTAATATATTATTATATGTAGGTTATGCATGTGTGTGTACAGCCATGAAAAGTAATATGTTGAATGTACACAGTTCACATATTTCATTAAGAGCCAAAGGAAGTGCTGTGAATGAAAAGTAAAACACACTTAAAAGACCTACCTTAGTTAAGTCCATGTACTTTCTAAGGTAGTTCAACCTTGTCTGTTCTTAGGAATGTTCCTCTAGGAACTTTTGATAATGCAGTTTTACATGATATTCTTCTGAGTGGTCTCTTATATATTCTTGTCATGGTCATTGCACCTCCAGCTCACATCCTTCTGTCTCTGAGCTGTATGGTATCAAGATCTAAACTCCCTTGTTGTTTGTTTGTTTTTGTTGTTGATTTCTCCTGTCCTTGGCTGTGGATGTTGGTGACAACAGTTCCCAGGAGGATATGGTGTCTTTGTTTATCACTCCTTAGCAAGGGGTTCAGTTCTTTAGAAATGAGAGCTGAAGCATTTTCAGAGACTGTAGATAGTGGGGTACTTTCTGGTAAAATAAGATCTTGATGTTTTCCCCCAAAACAACAGTAAAGAGGAAGCTGTCAACTTTGGTCACAGTTGTGGCCATCTGAGAATTACTGGATTGTGCTTTTCTGTGTAAGCCAATGTCACGTCACACCATCAGGAGGCTCAATTTTCTTTGGTTTATTATCACTTTTGTCAGGCATTCTCTGTTCCCTGTTTAATCCAAAGAGACATCATTTCACGTGAAATTTGATATCCGTTTCCTTTTCATAAAACGAGCACATTTCACACAGAGAAAAATAATTCTTCATGTAAAAATTTTAGAGTACACTTTTGCTATGGATATCGATGCCTTCTCAGAGAGGGACTTCATGGTTCAAGGAGATTCTCCGGAGCTGATTCCACAGGTAAGGAGGCTTTCTCTATCCCACAGGTAAGGAGGAAGTTTGCAGAGTTCACAAGCTCAAAATGAATGAGAAAAAAAAATATGTAGGGAAAGTAAGAGTTGCGTAGAAACCTCAAACCTTGCAAGGCAGTAGGAACAGCAAAGCATTTTGTCTTGTAATAATAATGATCATGGTGTATGTCACATACAGGTCAATCAATAGGTTATCCCTCCTACCCTTGACTGCCTCTCAGAATTTGAAGTTAAGGCTCTATTGCTGAGTAAACCACACAGTTCAGACACAGGCCTTAAAAGAACTGAGCTGGAACTGATCTGGGAATAGCTCTCACAGTATTGAAGGTGTTATGTCAACTTCCAAGAGAGAAAAGCAATCAACAGTCAGATCCAGCTGTAAAACCTATGGATCAGTGACAAGCATGGTACAACATTCCTGAGGGTGCACATTATGGTCACTTATATCTTAGAACTTTCTAATTGGGTTTAATGCCAGCTCAATAGGAAGGT
Source organism: Mastomys natalensis (assembly GCA_021653895.1). NCBI lineage: Eukaryota > Metazoa > Chordata > Mammalia > Rodentia > Muridae > Mastomys > Mastomys natalensis. Next base: position 644,447 of record JAJTUV010000238.1, on the reverse strand, counting down.
ATTATTGCCTGGTACTGTAACCTTCATCTACTACCTGTGGCTAAAGAGACCAACGACTGAGGATAGAATGTATCTACTATAGCCACATTCATAAACCAGTATAATCTTTAACACACTATAAATACTGAGCCTCATGCTTACAGATAAATGAAACTCTCATGCTTTATCAAAAAATGCTTCTTTTTTGCAGTAAAAGGGACCATTACAGAAATTTTAACTGCTCAAAATGAATAGTGCAAATGACTGGAATGGCTGGATTACAACTCAATACTTACTCTGTTCTAAGCTTCAGAGAAAATCACAGAAGTACAGGTAAAAACATTGTATGAGTCAGGGGCCCAGGACATCTGCTCTGAGGCAGTGTCTTCTATGTATGACAGGGAAGTTGCACCCAAGGAATTTCACAATATGGTACCTAAACATGATCATAACACCACCAAGCCAGTTATGCCAGGTGAAGGACAAGAACTCTCATAAGACCTGCCTTAATGAGATCTACAAGCAATATTACTCCAAAAGAAGTAACTGCTTGTCAGAATTGCACTCGTAGTATGCTCTCAAGTCAGCCTGACACGATAACATGGCAAACAAATGGACTCAGGAGTTGTATCTATATATACCCATGTGCTTAACAATAATAAAACAAGGGATTATGAATGAGACAAAAGGGGGAGAGAGAAATGGAAATGATATAAATATAAACCTAATATATAATTTTATGTTTAAATAAGGTCTGCGAATGTAGACAAAGTAACCATGGAAGTTTAGGCCATATAACCAACCTTTGGGCTCAAATCGGGATTGGAAGGAAAGCAATGATTGGTGGCAATCCCAGTCTCCTTCGATTCTTTATGCTCTTCTTAGAGACACAGAAACCTTTCCTGAAACTTCAACGTTGTAATCTTTGAATATTTTATACTTAGTGAAAGTAGGTAGGAGAATTCATTTCTGAAGAATAAATCCAATTGTGGCATGTTAATTTTAGAATTTTGTTATGTTTAAGAGCCTAACCCAGCATTATCAATAAGCTAAATATTTGATTTCAAGCCAAGCTAAAATCCACCTGAAAAATCTATATGCTCCACCCTGAGGTGATATTACCAGTTTGGCCAGCTTGCTTTTATATCTGTTAGTAAGAAGCTCTCTCTACCTTCTTATAGAGAGACAGGAAGATAAGCTGAAGACTTTCACTGGAAACATGACACATGGAGAAACAGAAAACTCAAGTTAAACATGGTAATATTTCCCATGAAAATTGAAGTAGGAATCACTTTTCAAACTCAATGTCTCATTATTGAGGTAAAATTCAACTCAGTTTTCTCCTAGAATCTTAACTAGCAGCAAGCACTTGTATGGCAAGCAGTTGTGTAAGCAGTGATCCTAGAGAGAATTGATATAGAAAGAGAAGCATGAGCCCATGTCATGCGGTTAATGGCTTCTGACTACTTGTAGAACGCTAGGACGTCATTGGAGCATGAGCAGACTTGCTCTGCTGAGGGGTGTACGAACTGGTATGACCTGCTGTGTTCTAGCCATTATTGAGCCAATGGTTTTTTGTTTGTTTGTTTGTTTTGTTTTCTGTTTTTTTTTTTTTGTTTTTGTTTTTGTTTTTTTTTTAATAGGGAAAGAGCTAGGATTTTATTTCTGAACAGTTTTGGAGACTGCTCAGAATGTCCTGTGGTAACCAGAGAAAGTCTCATAGCAAAGACCTATAGGAAATACATTTTCCCCCCATAGAGAAATAGTAGCAGAGGGAATTTCTGAAGGGATGGTGTCTATCCAACTGTCAGATGCTTGGGCTTATTGTGATCGATAAGCAACATCAACATCTCAACATCGTAGCAATGTGGATAATGATTAGCCTCTAGTGATATAGAGTTGACTCTCTGCCCAGTGTTGGCCACTCCACAATGTATACATGTATTGAGACTTCACAGTGTAGTTTAATTAGATATATAGGTATTATATTCCAATTAAAAATAAAAATTTTGAAGTATGTGCAAAGGTTTTTTCATTGTAATACGTAGCTTAGTGTTTAATGATCATTATATTAATATCATTTTAATATTAATAGTCAAGATTATTATTTGAGATTTTAAAGTGCTATGGTGTTTGTCACTCACAGTATATGTTTCCATATTATAAAACATATTCTTGATTTAAATAAAAAGAATATGATATCTAATACAAAGCCTAGTAAAAATTGTCCAATAGAGATTATCTTGTTTGCAAGGGACCTTGCCCAACACTACTACATCACTAAGATTCTGTGAGATCTTATATTATACTTAACATTAGTTTAAATGTAAAATTATGAAGAGATGAACAAAGCAAACTTCGAGGTTCTTCCCACCTCTCAAATTTCTGTGAGGTATGACCAGAAATTTACCAGGTAAGTTTGTTCCATATAAATGGAACAATTCGCTTTGCTTGAGTGTACATAGAATAAAATTAACCACAGTACTTGCTAAAATGCTAAGACTGCCAAGATCAGGCTTATCCGCATGGTTACAATGAGCTCAGCAGGAAGCAATTTGGCCCTTCAGCAATACCACCCTAGCTAGTATCTGATAGCTAACCTAGTCCACAGAAAGTTATATTTTTTTTTTTTTAGTTTTTTTTGAGACAGGGTTTCTCGAAAGATTCAATTTTAATGAGAAAAAAGTTACTCAATTTAGAAAATCTCACTAAGTAGACTACTACATTAAAATGTAATTTAAAATCAAATAGGAAATAGGTTGTACTATATGTGAATGCTGTAATGGACACTAGCTCCTAGAAGAGAGTTGGAAAAGGGAATTATGTACAACTCAAGTGGAGCATGGTGTAGGCTGATACTTGAGTCCTGAACTGGGAAGTGGCCCATCCCAGGGGTTACTAAAATGTTTGAAATACAATGGTAATACTCTTGCTTATTTTACTTTTATACAGTGCCTTACTAGTCTGTGCATTTATTTCAACAAAGGAAACACTATCAACTGAATTATGGAAATGACTCACTTAAGTCCACTCAGGGACTTTTGTTTTTAAATCAATGGCTCATTAAATATAGCTCATCTGTCAGCTGTTTCAGTTTTACTTGGTTAATTTCTTTACTTACATTTGCTTATACAAGTATACAGTGTGAGTTTTTGTTGAAAATATAATTGTATGTTGCTTACAGTATAATTTGCTAGATAATAGTATTCAATAAGCAAAATAATTTTTAAAAAATTAAAATGAGTTCCCTTATATATTTTCAGTATATTACCTCTATGCCTTGAAGAAGAAAAAAATGCATTTCTCATGTTATACACACACTTCCCAGTCCTGTGACAGATCTCAGTGGACTAGTAGAGTAAACGAACATAAGTGTCAAGGAAAAGGTAATGACGGAAGATGTGCATTAAACAAACATTACTTCAGTGACAAGAACGATTCCCTCAGCAATGACCTTATCCACTTAAAAGAATGCTTTGAAGGTGGATAGTGACTTCTAATGAACTATATTTCAGGTTTAATAAGTTCCATAATTTTCAGCCCTAAAAGTAACTAAACAGCACAAGATTTTCCTTCTTGGGTAAATTTTTAGAAGCTCACAATGAAGTGCAATTCAAAAAATAATATTTAGATTGAAAAAGACAGTCCGTTTGAAGACATTCAATCAGCTTCATATAACATTACTTGTTAACTTTAAGGACCGTTAATGCTAGGAATGGATTTCTTCTATTGCAGTTATATTGTAAATAGATCTTGATGAGTTGACTACTTAAAATGTGTTCTTTGTCTTTATTTTTGTTTTGTTATTTTGTTGTTTATTGTTATTGTTGTTGTTTTGTAGGCCTCCAAGGAAAATGGGGATAATAGATCTAGGGGAGAGGGCAAGGGGTGGGAGGACTGGGGGACTGGAGACTGGAGGGATGGAAAACTTGCAGTCAGGATGAAATATATGAGAAAAGAATAAAAAAATATGTTTTTAATTCTTTTTGGGGGGGTTAAGAAAACAAAGTTATGAAATTGTTATCATTTTTTACCATCCATAGTTTTTTCTGAATTATGAAACTTTAGTTTTTGGAAGAAAGAATAAGAGAAGGAAATATCTCCAGGTTTCTTCTGAATCTCCCTCCCCCCATTTTAGTAATATGTGATCTACTGCTTTCCTAGGGTGTAAGGTGGTCCTAGCATATGCATAAAAGGAAATATACAAAAATAATACCCATAGGAGATGAATATGATTAACTTTATCAAAAAATGACAATAGTAAAGCCAGTAGCATTTCCAGTATTTCAGTAAGAGACTGTTTTCATAATAATGGCAGAAGGAAGAAATGGTAAAAGTCACCGAAACCCATGTAGGCAACAGGCTCGTGAAGTCTTTATTTATTTCCTCATTTGACAAGTTTTTTTCACCTCCTTCAGTGGGCTAAGAATCAAGCTAAATACCAAATTAAGAAGAAAAACTGGCAAGACATGTTATGTTATGTAACTGTTACAGTTTTTGCCTATCTCTAATTTCTCTAAATTTTGAGACTTTATTTATGCAAGAAGGAATAAGACAAGAAAATTCTAACCTTTTGATAGAGTAGAAGAGATGGAAAATTAGCCTTTTAATGTATAGAGTGCTTTTAATAGAAAAGTAAATGTAAGTTAATCAAGAGAGTAAATACACAGTATAACAACAGAGATAAACAATTACCATGGTTAGGAAAAGAAGAGGTGACAAAAAGAGAGACTTGATAAACAATGTTGGTCACAGACCATAACCAGGGAACAAACTTTAAATGAAGCAAGAAGCTCAGTCTCTTGCTCTTTCATTCTAGGTAATATATGTTGAGAGATTCTAAAAATACACACCAGACATCGTTTTGTAAGTTTTCCCTCGTATATAAGCACATTTAAATTTTCTCGACACCAGCAGCACTACCCTATCCGAATAAATATATGACATAGGAATACCATGTTTAGAATTAATCAGCTCTATATCAAAAATTTTGTTTTGCAAGTAGCCAGAATGAGTAAAGAATACCAATATTTTTATACAGCTAGATAGAAACTGTTACTCAAAAACATGTTTATCACATAAGGGGGCAATATTAGTACTGCATGGGTACTTTTTGTATATAGGCAGACTTTTCACTCTACTCATTGATTCAATAACATGAACATGGATAAATCACTAGAAATATAATCAAAATATTTAAGTTAAAATGAAAACTAAAGAATATATGCATACCTATGTATATAAATGATATATTTATAAACCATTATCGGATTCGGTTTGGAAGTATTGTTCTGAGGACTTCTGGATAGCTGACTTTTCTAATTTTGCTCATTGTTCACAATGTTTTGATACCCTGGTGGTAACTGGTGTCATGACTCTTCTTGTACTCTTTGCCACATTTGAGGTACAGTGGTACTTTTTTAAAGTTTGAAAGTTCTCATCAGTGAATCTGTGTGTCCTTGAGTTTAATCTTGGTGAGGGGAGACTTGCTACTGTTATGTCATGATTCTACCTCCCTGATGATTATTTGATTTTTTTGTTTGTTTGCTTGCTTTTTATTTTATTCTTCTTTCATATATTACATTCCCTTCCTCTGCCCCTACTCCCCATCTTCTCCAATCTATTCTTCCTCATCATTCTCAGAGGAAAGAGACAGAGGGAGAGGGAGAGAGCAGAGAGAGAGAGAGAGAGAGAGAGAGAGAGAGAGAGAGAGAGATCTCCCAGGGATACAGGATATAATAAGACTGGGCACAACCCTCATATCACAGCTGCATATGTCAACCCATTAGGAGGAAAAGGGTCTCACATGAGGCAGAAGACTCAAAGACACCCCTCCACACAATATTACTTTTGGGAGTCTACAAGAACACCAAGCTACTCAACCATAAGTTATACACAGAAGACCTATCTGAGACCATACAGGGCTCATATCATTTCAGTCTTTTTGAGTCCCTGGGTGTCCACCACAGCTTTTTTTTTCCCACACCTGGGTTCTTACTTGAATCTGTGGGCCATGTTCTCTGATATCTTGACCCTCTGGCTTCTACAATCCTTCCTCCTCCTCTCCTTTCTCTTCTTTGGTGTTTCCTGGCTCTGCTTAGTGTTCGGTTGTGAGTCTCTGCATCTGCTTTCCATCAATACTGAATGAATGAAGGCCCTCTAATGATATTGGGCTACATACTATCATATGAGTTTAGTTGGATTTATTTATTTATTTATTTATTATTATTTTTATTTATTTATTTTTGGCTAGTCATGTTTGATTCTATCCTGGTCTCTTGGCTGTCCTTCCTCTGTTTCCTGGATATCCAGCAGTGTCAAACCCAGGTTCTTCTTTTAATTATGGTAGGTCATATATCTAGGAATTTATCTAGTTCCTTTACAAGTTTAGAGAATGTAAGTTTTCTTGTTATTTTTATTTTATTTTACATTGCATTCTAAGAATAGTGTAGAGGTTCAGGATTGTTGTTTCTGCTGCTGTTGGCTAATTTTTAAATTTTATTCATTATTTAGCAGAAGACTAGGCAGGCTCCCCACAGACCTTTTCTTCTCTCTCTGTTCTCCAATCAGATCGTCCCTCAGGCTTTTCCCTAGCACTGCAACAGAATCCAATTGCAGACTTCTTTCACCCATCCATGCCTCCTGGCCTCGCTGTCACCAAACCTCTAGAGGACAATTCCTACTCTTCTACTCAACCACAAGCCATGTCTGCCAGAAGATCTAGAGGCCTGCCTATAGACTTTCTCTATTCTTTCTTTCCTCCTACAGACTAAATCCTTTCAGGTTCTTCCCATCTGCAGTCTCCCTCCCAGTTCCCACCTCCATGCCTCCTGTGGAATCCCATGGATCATTCCTTCCTGAAATCACTACTAGACCTATAATCACTCTAAACCAGACACCAGAGTAAAAATAATGAATAACAATCAGATCAATATGTCTCCACCAGAGTCAGCTATCCTATCACAGCAGGCCTTGGATATTCCAATATAGCTGAAGAATGAAAGAAAGACGTTAAAACCAGCAGCACTCAACCTGTGGGCCATAGACCCTTTGAGAATGAACCCTTTCATAGGGGTTGCCTAACAACAGCCTACATATCATATATGTACATTAAGAATCATAAAGTAGCTAAATTACAATTATGATATAGCAATGAAAATTATTTCATGGTTGGGATCAATATGACATGAGAAATTGTATTACATGATTGTAGCATTAGGAAGGTTAATTACTACTGCCTTTTTGAATATGGTACAGGTCCTTAAAGAGAAAAATAATAAATCCCTTAAAGAAAGCCAAGAAATCGGCCAGGCAGTGGTGGCGCACCCTTTAATCCCAGCACTTGGGAGGCAGAGGCAGACAGATTTCTGAGTTTGCAGCCAGCTTGGTCTACAGAGTAAGTTTCAGGACAACCAGAGCTACACAGAGAAACCCTGTCTCAAAAAAAAAAAAAAAAAAAAAAAAAAAAAAAAAAAAAAAGAAGGAAAGAAAGACAAGAAAGCAAAAAATTAAATGAGAAAACAAATAAAACTGTATAAGACCTGAAAATGGAAAGAGAAAGCAATAAAGAAAACACAAACAGAAGGAATCCTGGAAATGAGTAATCTAGATGTAGTCAACAGGAAATGCAGATGCAAGTATAACTAAGAGAATATGAGATCAAAGAGAGAATCTGAGGCATTGAAGATCCAAATAGAAGAAATGGATATATCAGTCAAATAAAATGTTAAATCTCAAAAATTTCTAGCACAAAAACATTCAGGAAATATGGGACATTATGAAGACGCCAAACCTAAGAATAGTAGGAATCGAACAAGAAGAATTCCAGCACAAAGACTCAGAAAATATTTCAACTTGATCATAGAAAATTTCCTAATTTCATAGAAGATATGCCTATATAGGAAGCACATAGAACTCCAAATAGATTGGACCAGAAAAGAAATCTGAAAGGATATTCAAAAAGGATAGATATTATCTCAGAGTAAAGATTTGAATGATCTCATTTCAAGTAAATGAATCTAAGAAGCAAGCAGATGTGGCCATTTTAATATCTAATAAATCTTTTTTGTAGGGGGCGGTTCTGAAGCCAAAGTCCTGTATCCCAATTTGTTCTTGATCTGTCAGTAAAGAAAGCCATGGGCTAAGGTACAGGCTGGGCAGAAGGTACAGGCAGGACTTCCAGGTCCCTGGTGGCAGGCAGAGGGAGATGCAAGGAAGGAAAACAGAGTTCACCATGCTATGGAGAGAGAAGAACTAAGAGCCATTTGAGACCTCAAAACAGACATGGCCACACAAGCTGCTCCTATAGGAGTTTAGCAACTCAAGTTTAGGGCAGGTGGGAGAGTCAGTGATAAGAAATTGATAAGGTAATACTTTTCCATATGAGAGATAGTAGCACCCAGCGTTGTGCCAAGAAGGCAAGTTGGAAAGGAAGAACTGTTTGTGTGTCTTTTGTCTGAGGATTCAAGTGAAGCCAGAGAGGGCTGATAGCATAGCTGGTCCTGGAGCAAAGGTGGGTAGAGCAAAACTACATGCAGACTTCAAAAAATAATCAAAAGTGTACAAAGAATTATAAGCAAAAATTTTTTGCAACCTACTTTTAATAAAGGTTTAAAGCTCTCTTCTAGCCCACCACCCAGAAGAGGTCAAGAAAGAGAAATGTTATTAGGATATGGGGGAAGTGGACCTGTTCAGCAATAGTTCACTGGGGGTGAACTTGACCTTTGGCAGCAGTTCAGTCTTGTAGCAAACACCAAATATGACTCAGCAGTTACAGACTTGTTAGTCCTCTAGGCAGACAGACAGCACACATGACCTGGCACCTATAGACCAATGCTTTCTGCAGGTAGACACCAGGCCCGAACCTGCAGTTGATGTTCAATCCTGAAGGAACCATTAAGCTCACCAACTGGCCTGAGGTGAGGCTACAGAAGGGGCAAACTGCCACAGGAACCTCCTAAGCGGTTCTTGGATGAACTGCTCTCAATGGCAGTATAGCAAAGAACAGTGAGGCAGAGCAAGCCAAACCAGTGCTCAGTCAATACTCATCTACTATCTGTGGGATCATATTTATACTCCTCCATCAAGTGTCCTTATACCTGTGTGCCCCAGAAAAATACCATTTGACATAACTAACTTTCAAAAGAAACTAGAAATTTCAACTTCAAAGGATACTACATATTCATCAAATAAAAAAATGTACCAGGATGGCATTTCAATTTTTAACATTCTACCTCAACTAAAAGGGCACCCATTTTTGAAAAAGAAACACTACTATACATATTTACCTTCACCCACTGATTGTGGGAGATTTCAATACCACACACTTACCAATGGACAGCTCATCCAGGCAAAAAAAATTAAACAGGGAAATGCTGAAACTATTTTATTTATGAGCCAAATTAACCTAACACATATTTCTCCCAAACACAGAAGAATAAAATATCTTGCCGGGCGGTAGTGGCACATGCCTTTAATCCCAGCACTTGGGAAGCAGAGGCAGGTGGATTTCTGAGTTCAAGGTCAGCCTGGTCTACAGAGTGAGTTCCAGGACAGCCAGAGCTACACAGAGAAACCCTGTCTTGAAAAAACAACAACAACAACAACAAAAAAAGAATAAAATATCTTAGCACTTCACAAAAATCTCTCCAATAATGACTACATTCTCTGACACAAGGCAAGTCTCAATAGATGCTAGAAAATTGAAATAACTTCTCGAATCCTATCTGACGATGATTGAGTAAAGCTGGATATCATCAACAACAACCAAAATAACAGAAGGTTTACAAATATGTGGAAAGTTAACAACTCTCTACTCAGTGAAAATTGTGTACAGATCTACATAGAAAATTCTCAGTATAGGAACCTCAAATGGCTGAGAAACAGTGAAATGCTCAACATCCTTAACCATCAGGGAAATTCAAATCAAAACTACTTCGAGATTCCATCTTATACCTGTCAGAACAGTTAAGATCAACAATATAAGTGACAGCTCATGTTGGAGGATGTAGAACAAGGGGGAACACTCCTCCATTTCTGGCAGGAGTGTATTCACATTAAGCCACTATGAAAATCAATATTTTGGTTCCTCAGAAAACGTAAATTGATCTACCTCAAGACCCAGCTATACCACTCTTGGACATATACCAAAAGTCTCCATCCTACCACAAGGACACTTACTCAACTACTGCAGCTTTATTCATAGTAGCCATAAACTGGAAATAATCTAGATGTCTCTCAACTAAAGAATGAATAAAGAAAATGTGCTACATTTATACAATGGGGTATTACTCAAATGTTTAAAACATGAAATTATTAAATTTGCAGGCAAATGGATGCAACTAGTAAAAAGTCATCCCGAGTGATGTAACCAAGACCCAGCAAAAGAAATATGATTATATATATATAAACTTGTAAGTGGATTTTAGTTGTTAATTAAATGATAATCAAGCTACAATCTAGAGGCCCAGAAACATAAAGATGAAGACTGTAGGTGAGATGCTTATATCTCTCTGAGAAGTGGTAATAGAATAGAGTTGAGGGTGGACTGGGAGAAAGTGAGATGGGAAAAGGAGATATTATTTGAGATGAGAGATGTGAGGGAGGGAGTGCAGGAAACTTGGTTGGAATTGAGGATTACATGGTGAGGGGCACTGTAGAAACCTACTGCTGTAGAGACTTCCTGGAATCTACAAGGGTGATTCTAGCAAGGAATCCTAGTAATGTGGGGTATGGCCATCTTTTGTAGCCAGCCAAGGCTTCCAGTGACAGGACTGGGTTGCATTTACCTAATTTGTTGGCCGAGGAGGTCCTGTGAAGATTCCCAGACAAACTAGACTGATGTTAGAACAGAGGGTTGATCTTCACAAACTGACAGTAAAAGCCCTATTGCTGAGGACAACATCCATACAGCTAGTTGATAGTGGAAAGGTAGAACTGGTGTTCGCACAAAACCTTCACTCCTATGATTTAGTCTCTTTAGTGGAGGAAGGTACTCTACAGGCTTCCAAAAAGAACGTGGACACAAACCCAGCCACAAGAACTTATGAGAGTGACCCAGAACTTATGAGAGTGAATAACCAATGCCTGATTTAACATGAGGCCTAATCACAAAAGGGAGCCCTTGCAGGGTACTGCTTGGATAACCAGGAACCAGAGATTAGATATGGCAGGAATGGTATAAAAAATAATCAATGAAAGGCGTAGCAGTGGTTCCGATGTTGTCCTGTGCCCCAATTTGTTCTTGATCTGTCAGTAAAGAAGTCTCGAGCAAACTGCTGGGTGGAAGGAATAGGTGAGATTTTCGGGTCCTGGAGGGAAGCATAGAGACACAGGGACAGGAGAGACAGAGTTTGCCATGCTTCTGATGAAGAAAAGTTGACTAGCCATATGAGGTCTCAAATGGAGTGGCCACACAGGCTTCTCTTATAGGCAGGTGGTCAGGGATGTTGAGCAGGGACTAGATTTAACTGAGCAACTAAAGTTAGGGCAGGTGGGATATACGGAGGTAAGAATATTGATAAAGGCATGATTTTCCAGATGGGAGATAGTATCATCCAAAAATTGTGTGAGAAAGCAAATTAAAAATGAGCAACATATGTATGTCTTTTATCCATGGATTTAGGGGAAGCTGGGTGGGGGCTGGTAGCAAGGCCCATTCCTGGAACATAGGCAGAGTAGCAAAAGCTACATGGAACAGAAAGGATTCCTAATAATATTCTGGTATGTACTCTTAAATTGATTCCTTATCCAGCCATCATCGAAGAAGCTTCCTCCAACATTAGACGGGGACAGATGCAGAGACATAGCCAGACAACATGAGGAAATAAAGTCTAAGTTGGAGGTCTCACTGGCTCCCTTACCTTGGAGATTGGGGAATCCAGCAGAAGAGGGGACAGAAAGATTACAGGAGTCAGAGGGATGAAAGATACCAGGAGAACATGACCCAGTGTATTAAGTACTCAGGCAATATGTGTGCTCATAGAAACTGCATTGACCTGCTCCAGGTCTTCTGTGTACATGTTACGGTTGTTAGCTTGGTGTTTTGTGGGACTCTTAATAGTGGGAGTAGGTGTATCTTTCACTGTTTTGACTGTTCTTGGGACATTTTTCCTCTTGTTGGGTTGCCTTCTCCAGCCTTGTTGTAGCACCTTTTGCCTTGTCTTAATGTATTTGGTTTGGTTTGGTTTGGTTTGGTCTGGTTTGGTTGTTCTCACTTGGAAGCCTACTCTTTTGTAAAGGGAGATGGAGGGTTAGTGTATCTGGGGGGGAAGGAGAAGTTGGGGAGGGAGCTGGGAGGAGTAGAGGGAGAGATGATTGTGGTTGGGATGTATTGTATGAGAGAAAAATCTATTTTCAGTAAAAATTGTTTATCTTTTTATATGTGGATTGGTGTTTTGTATGTTTGTGTGAGGGTGTCAAATCCCCTGGAGGTATAGAGAGTTGAGAGCTCCGTGTGGTGCTTGGAATTGAGTCAGTGCTCTTAGCTGCTGAGCCTTCTCAGAAAGTAAGTTGTAAGATTATTCTTTAGTGAATCTGGAGATTTCATTGGGATTCAGTTTTACTATCTGGGGTTTTCACCTACTCTTCTTTCTCCACTTCCTCTCCTTTTTCTCCTCCTCCTTCTTCATTTCTTTGTTAGTTTTGCTAGAGTTATCCTATTCTTGTTTGCTACTTTAAAGAAACAACTCTTCATTTTATTGATTTTAGGTATTGTTCTTTTTGTTTGTTTCTTTATTACCTTTGGTTTGGTCTTAATTTTCTAAATCTTTGGGAACATCGTTAGGTTATTTGATTGAGACCATTAAGATTTTTAACATTTAACCACTTATAATGATAAAATTTGCTCTCAGAACTGCCTTAGCTGCATGGCAGTTTTTATGAAACTTTCTACTTTAATTTTCATTTAGTCTTAGGAATTTGTTAACATTTCCCCTTTATCTTCAGTTATTCACCATATTTTTTGTGTAATTGTACCAGAGTGCACCAACTGGGTCGAACAGTCTCTGAGGGGTTTGAGGATTAAAGATAGAAAGGAAGAAAAGATACAAGATGAGAAATAGATTTGGGAGGAACTGACAGTAAATACTGAAACAACCCGAGTTTATTTTTGATAGCACTTTTTAATACCCACAGTACCATGGGAAGCACACAAGCCTTAAACCAGTTGTGAAATATACACAGGACGATCAAAGGTCTCCCTGTTTAATAGAAGTTCAGCCGCTTGCCTTGAGCCTCAAATAACCTCCTCTTCATTCCATACCTCAGCACACCCAGAAATCTGCCACAGACCTGACCTGCCTTGACCTCGACCTGGCAGGCAGACTTTCACAGAAGCATGCAAAATGGCTCCCTACAGTATACTGCTTTGTACTCATATATTTGTATGTTTCTGTATTTATCTGTTTAAATGATTTGTGTTTATTAGTCAACTGATTGAAAGATATAACAAATTTTTAATTCTTTTTACATTATTGACTTTTTTTTGTAATCAAAATGTGCCTATTCTATGCAAGGTTGCGAATGACTGAGAGAATTATTATGCATAAGTATTTAAATGAATTATTCTGTAATAATTTAACTTATATTGATAATTTTCTATTAATTTATTAATTTTAGATTAATGACTTCTATAATATTTAGAGTGCATATTAAATCATAATCATTATATTCAGGATTTATCTGTGCTTTATATATGCTAGTGTTTATAAAATTGTGAGCGATTTCAATCAATATATTATAAGTATTTTATGAATCAGTTTTTCCATTATTATATTATGTATTGGCATTTTTTATTTCTTCTGATAATATTTTGGTTTTAAATCTCTTATTACTATTTTGAACGTTTTCTGTCTTAATTTTTTCTATTTCCATTTCCTTGCTAGATTGTCTTTTATGATTTTGATTTTGTTCTGTGCTTTCTTACTAGTTCTATCTGCTTTTTTAAGACAACAGATATTTGAGTCCAATTTTTGAGATTTCTTTTTGTGCAATGATTATATTAATTCTTTCAGAATGTCACAGAATGTATTTTAATCATATTCATTTCCTCCCTAATTCTTCTCAGGTATTTTCCTACCTCCCTACCCACCCACTCTTCACTCTCTCCATCTCCCTCTGCCTTTCCCCCTCCCGTTCCCTCTTCCTCTCTCTTTCCCTCCTCTCTCTGCCCACTCCTGTATTTTTTCCTTTGAATCTGTATAGTCCATTTGTGATGACTGTCTACTCTTGGACATGGGGCTTTCTCCATGGAGTGTGGTCCATATACCAAGCTTCACACTATTTAAACAAAACATAACAAAACAACAAGTAAAACCTGCCTCTTCCAGCACCAATCAAGTGGAATAATTCCTCAGCAATGGGTCCCCTCCGAGCTCAGAGCTCATCAGGAAACAGCATCTTCATCTTTGCTCTTTTACTGATTAGCGGTGGGAGTTGGTGCCGACTCACAAAATCTAAGTAACTCGTACAGCCCCAGGACAATCATTTCCAAGAATACACTAAGAACATTCTCGCCTACAGCATAGAAAGAATTGACTAATGGGCAAGTTTCTCAGTAGCTTTGGCCCCTCATAAATCTCTTTAAACCCATACTCTGGGATACTTCATTGCCACTTACACATCTCACATGTGTGTCACAGCTCCCATGCCCACTGTCCTGCAGCCTTACGATTGTTTCAGTATCTGAGTGGCAAGGTAGAGGACAAAGGCTTCGGGCCTTTAGCTACTTCTTCCTCCAGCCAGTAAGCCCTGGTAGAGGGCCAAGATCTACACAAAACTCTCGAAATCACACATCTACTGCCTAATTTTATTTGTCTGCCCAGACTTTAGAACAAAATAGAGATTTAAAAGTACCGTAAATTATAAACAATACTAACATTTTAGTAACAACAAATGTGAAAGAGAGAACTACCACTATCAGAGACAATTTAAAAAAAAGATGGCGTTGGAGTGACTTCTTCCTGTGTCTTCAAAAACTGAAGACTACAAATTACATACACGGAGTTCAACCTTTGGATCCTTGTCTTTCCCATGGGTTACACTGTTTCTGAACCTCTACTGGACAAATGCCTCATGTCTACTAGTGCCGTCTTCTCTTCCATTTGCATACTAAGGACCTCTGCTGGCCACATTTAACTCTACAGTCTATGAGCCTGTCCCGTATTCTCCAACTCTTCAAATCCTAACTGATCTGATGATAACTGTTATCACCAGATCACACCCCCATGGTAGTTATTGTTTTAACTGAAAGTGTTTGCCAAGAGCATGGGAGGTGAGAATGGCAATAAGAACGCTGAAATCTGTACAGATGGAGAACTCATACATACATTCAAGATGTATTGGATGCTGATCACTCTGATAGAGAATTGCAGTTGAGATATAAAGTACACCAATAAAAGCTGAGAATTAGAAATCTCATCATCATTGAAACTCACTTCAGTAGATGACAGAGGTTCATTCATCCTCTGGCCTCAGCCGCAGAGCTAGAAAGCCTTTGTTGTTCTCAGTTGGTGGAATCTTCTGGTCATGGAGGGCAGGGCGGCTGACTATGTAATTCCATGCCTGACTCTAGACTCCTGTCACCTGAACATTTAACCTTGTCAGTGTCAGCTCTTTCAGTCTTCATAACTGCCTCTATGGGATTTTTCTTGTGTCTGGAACTATAGTAAGCCAAGGTGTCTTAGGTAGCAAAATTTTGACAAATGATTGTTCCTCAAAATGATGTGCAGCCACTGACCACTGTGAGAAGGATCATTATCTCCAACATGGAGCTGATTGGAGGCTTGTGATGCTGAAGAGTCCTTTCTGGATGTAGCTTTGCCCAACTCCAGGCTGGCTTACCTTCTGGAGGTGGTTGCTGCACTTTATCCCTCCGTCAGGCAGTCTCCAAGGCTGGAGCGTTGACCAGCTTGTTTCTTACAGGTACAATTTTGCATCTTTTACTTGGCACTTTTTGATATCTTCTACTTCTTTTGTGGATTATTCGTACTTTTTTTGTTTAGAATCCTCCTCCTCCTCCTTTTCCTCCTTCTCCTTCTTCTTTTCTTCTTCATCTACTTTGCCTCTGTCCTTCTCTAGGTCACAGGAGGCAATATCTAGCCTACCTTATTACCTGAATATCTTCAGGCATGTTTCCTACCATTTACATAATACTCATAGTAATTTATTTTTCAAAGAAATTTCTCTCCTCTTTTAAACATATGTTATACATGTCATAGAAAATTGAGTATCTTCTAAAGAAGGCACATGATTTAATATTACTGTTAATTTTCAACAAAAATGGAGACAGATGAATGAACATATATGCCTCTAGGTTCCCCTATGTTCTAGAATAAGCCTCACAAAATTAAGTAATTATTGCTAAAGAGAATGATGACTGTCTTAATGTCTTTTGTCAGCAATGATCTATAGTAACTTCAATTTTTAGCATTTCATAAAAAAATATTGAAATAAAATGTTCTAGTGAATCAATTGCTTATTTTTGAAAAATATTTAGTTTTTTCAACTATTATATAATTATACTATTCCCCTACAAAAACCCTCCCATATATCCCTCCTTGCTACCTTCATTCCAATCCATGATTTCCCATTCACTGTTGTCACATGCATATATGTATAATTGTATGTATAGTCTGTATAATACATACATACATTATGTATACACATATATACATATATATTTATATAAATATAAATACACACACATACACACACATCACACACACATACACATTCATTTCCGAGCTGACCATTTGATATTGGATAAAAAACTGATGTGATCTTCCCTGGGGAAGACTATTTCTTCTATCTCAGCAACCCTGAGCTGTCTGTTATTTTTTGTGTAGGGCTGAGTCTCATGATCTTGTTTCAGTCCACTTTGGAAAATCCATTGTTGTCCTTGTCAGCTGCTCGTTTAGGCACCGGTCATTCTAAAATTTTTCTTTACCTTTTATACATTTTTCCATAGAATTATTACTTTGTAAGATAAAAGAGAAATGTAGTCAACAGCAAATGATGGATTAATATTGGCCTGATGAATAGAAATAAAACCTTATTTTTCCAAATGTTTTAACATTTAAAAGTCTTGGCTTCACTACTGAAATGATAAATAATGGGATACACGACAGTTAGATGGTTTTTATTGCTCTCAGAAACCTCTTGTTAATAGGTGTGATTCCTTGACATATTGAGTTTGGCCTCACTCTTCAGTGGTTTCAGTTTTATTTATAGAATAGAGTAATGAAACTAACAGCATATGTTGAATTCAAAGCTATGTTTCCATAGCACATTTGATAAACACAAACCTGTCTGATTCAAACAAATGTCAATATGTAAAGACATTTTAGTTGTCCCGCCCCAGTCCCCAGGGACTTTCTTATCAAGAATATATGAGTCCATGCCAGCCTAATTAGCTGATGGAGAGAACATAAGAATTAGCAGGAAAACATTCCTTTACAATCACAAGTAGTTCCTCAGAGAGATGACACAGGAAGATTGGACGCTTGTCAAATTCTCTTCAGACTGGGTCAGATGCAGAAAGGAAGACATGGAGCAAAACTAATCAAAACATAAAGTTGCTATGTAGTATGTAGAGTCCAGGAAACCCATAAGCTCCTCATTCCCCGGGCATATTTTCAATATGACATGTTGCTCTTAAGAAACGAAGCTTGACAAGGAAAATGGTTTTAATTTTGGTCAAAGTTGTAAGAAAGCATATTGTTCATCTTGTAAACGTTTCTACAAGTGATTACATTCAACTTGCTTTGTGTTTAACTTAGAGCTTAACACACACACACATGCACACACATGCACATGCCATGTTGATTTTACCATGGCTATAGCAGAAACTGACACTGTCTTACCTCTTTCTAGATTTCAAACGGGAAGCAGAATGAAGGGAGCTTTTGTAGACAGGGTATGTGGCACACGACTTGTCTGGAATCATGGAGAGATGTTCTATCCTTCATAAATTTTATAGTCTCTTCCCATCTGTTGTGTATTTTTGTCTACAATTTCTATTAGAAATTCCAAATTTTCTAAAGCCAAGATATTCAAAGGAAAAATGCCAGGAGACTAAATAAAAGAATTCTTTCAACTTTAAAGCAGTGATGTATTGGGAACATTGGAGAAGAGCTGGGACTTAAATCTTGAATTGAAAAAGTATATAAAATACTAGAACTTTCCTACAAAGTAGAAAATGTCTAAGGGGAATTTTTATAAGCTGGTTATTTATAATTCCTTTCTATTTCCTCCAAAAAGCTGTTAGTACTTCATACATGTCATCTTCACTCACCTTCATAATTTCCTTGTGTCACCTAGGTTTACCTTTCTCCTTCTGTTGGTCTAGAGAGGCAGTTCCTCAGTTTTCTGAGTAAGATCTCTCCTTGTGAAAAGAACCCTTGTATGTTTTAAATTGCTTTTCCTTGTTTTAAAATACAAGAATTAGAACTCAGGGGGCTCGAGAAAGATCTGGATACCTTTCTGATTTAGCTGCATGATTCAGGAGTTAGCAGGCCTCTCCAGCACCCAAATTTTCCACTGCCTTACTTGAAGAGTAAGTAATTACATAGTCTCTCTTTTTTTTTCATTCTTCATGTACAATATTATCCTCTGGCCATTGGTAAAAATTTGTAATGCCAGAGAAAAGAGAGCACAGATGAATCAGCAGTGTAGGTGCCAGCAGATGATCACAGTAGGAATTTGGGGTTGAGAAACTGAGATAACCACACTAACATCACAATGGTCTTGATCAAGTAGAGAGTGTGTTCAGGAAAATTGTGTCTAGACCTTAAAGCTTCCAGAAAACATAATAAAATGATGATACCTAGGAAACTAGCTCTTTACCTTGATTAAAATATTAATGGGGGCTAGAAAGATGGCTCAGTGGTTAAGAGTACTTAGTACTCTTCCAGAGATCATGAGTTCAATTCCCAGCAAATACATGGTGGCTCGCAACCATCTATAATGAGTCTGAAGTCCTCTTCTGGTGTGTTATAGTATACTCATAAAATATATAATTCTTAAAACAACAATAAAAAACAAATGAAAATACTAAAAACCTGAAAACAACAAAATATTAATGGTTTCACACTTGAATGAACAAATCAGACATGGATAAACTACCTTAAATCTCCATGCAAGAGTTTCCCAGATATGCCAAAATAAGGAGATTGGCAAGTTCCCTCCTGAAAAATTTCAAAGCATAAATGATAAAAACAATCATTTTTATTTTCTAGGAATTGTACTTGATACTGTGAAGTGTTTTTGCTTGAAAAACTTCTAAGTTGGGGTAAGAATGGCAGGAAACCGTTTAGGCTTATTGTTTCCTGTGTCACAACTTTGGCAGTCACTAAACTGTGCATGAGGGTAGTTACAGACTAAGACTATGATATAAGGGCAGTGAGAACCAACTGCTTTGTCTTTGTGGTAAATGGAAACTAACTCATATAGGAACATTGAGCTGTGACCATACTTGATAGTATGTGACCAGACGTGATAATACATTGGTTATGACTGAGCAGTCAAATTCTTGCCAGAGTGCATAAATACAAAAGAGAGGTCTAAGAACTCAAGCCAGTTAAATGCTCTTGGTCCATGTTGTGCAGAGAAGCCGTAGATGATTCTATTGGAGCTGCCAGGGCCAAAATATAGAATCTGAACTTGAACATACTTTTTTATTCACACAGAGTCTAATCAGTGGCTTAAAGAAGCCTTATTGTCTCCAGATGCTTAAGCACTCTGTTTTTCTAATAATCAGCCAACAACTAAACTTTGCAGACAGAGGAAAACATTTTGGAGAGTCAGATTTTAAAACCAAAACAAAAAAAAAAAACAAAAAAAAAAACAAAAACCAACCAACCAAACAAACAAACAAAAAAAACCTCAATAGCGGCATCTGTGACTATATACTATACCAGAAATAGATTTAGCCAAAACGAATATCTGAAGCAATCAGTCACTATATGAACAAACAAAACAACAATAATCACCACCTTAAGATAAATTAAGCAGAATTTGTTGGTTAAAATGCCAAGTTTTCCAGGAAAAACCATGGGTCATGTAAAGAATTAAGAATGTGTTGTGTTTGTTCTCATTAGAAGGAAAGAGGGGCAGGTAGGTGTGGGGAAGAAAGTCAGAATGCCAAGGGGCTGGCAAGAAGGCTATGCAGGTAAAATGCTTTCTTCCAAGTCTGACAATCCGAGTTCAATTCCTGAAACGCAGAGAGGCTAAAAGAAAGAATCAGCCTCACAAAGTTGTCGCTGACTCTGCCCTAGATCTTGAACTTGGCAGTCAAAAAGGCCAACATGAGTACATTAGGAAAGTGTATTTAAAGAATTAAAGGAATCCAGAATATTAATAAATCAGTAACAATTCTCATCAAATTCACATAATTTTGTAACAATGGAAATGAAAGAATTTAGATGCCCTGGAAATACTTTTTTCTTTATGTACTTAACAGCAGATATTGTGTGAAGAAAATGAACAATTAACCAAACACAACACTGAAAGCCATGAATGTAATTTATCCTGATGTCCTCATTTGAAAGCTAAGTAGTGAAAGGAAACTGATGAAAAATCAAAAGATCTCAGAGATCAGCTGAAAATAGAATAGTACTAAAATAACGAAAACAATCTGAAAAGCAACAAGGACTGTAGATGTATACTGTCTCATTTCAGAACTAGAAGTAACATTTTTGCTTAAGAGAATAACTGTAGGATGTGACAACATGTCGCTGATTGGGACAAAATGTCTAAAAAATGAGGCTGTTTCACTGAATATGAAAATAACAGTTTCATTTTCATAAAGCAAAGAAGTAACCTAAATAAAATGCATGCAGTTAGATATGTCAACACTGTGCACTTGCATGTGCATGCACGCACAAGCACACACACACAGACACACACACACACACGACACACACACACACGCATACAATCTTCACATATGTATGCATATTATATGTTTATAATATACAACATAATTATATTATATTCATTTATAATTATATCCAATGTATAATTAAAGTCAGAATCATATGCACAAACTTATATAGAACCATGGAACTTATAACAATTTTGAGAATGGTAAGAACCAAAGACATTAGAATTCCACCCATTGCTTAGAGCATATAAAGTCATACAGCTACTTTCAGAAACAGTTTAGAAGTATCTTTAAAAATTAATCACAAAGTGCTGAATAAGCATAATTCTATAAGCTCTTTATCAAAAGAAATCAAAACATGTTCGCACAGATGTGTGCTTGAATGCTTATAATAGCACTGCTCATAATATCCAAGCCATGGAAACAGTCCACATCTCTGTCAGCAGATGCATGGATAAATCAAGCGTGCTGTGCTCAAACAGTGAGATAATATTACAAAAGGAAAGAATGAATTTTAACGGGATTATCTTAGGAATGTACCAACCAGAAGAACCTGAATTCAAAACATTGTAATCTGCATCATTCTACTTACATAAAATATTAAGGGAAGGAGAATGCTGAGCGGGGTGAACACACTGGCTACTGCCTTGGCTTCAGTGAAGATGCAAGGTGAACTATAAAAGAAAGAGCAGAGCATGGAGGACCTGCTTGTTTGGGAACCAGGGATCTAAAATGTGATGATTCTTGCAGAAATCTACAAACACTCTAAACTTCTGAATTCTACATATATGGCAAGTGAACTTCATGTTATGCATGTTGCAATTCATCCCACTGTAAAAAATAAACTGGTTTACTTTGACATATTTGATACTCTTTTTTATATAAGTCTTTGGAGTTCATCTTTAGTGAGCATTAGTTTATTCACCCTTAAAAACTAGTTATGACTATGGACTAACTTCATAGAGTTTAAAGCCTTGAGAATTCCAATACATAGGTGACACTAGTCTTAAAGAACACTTTTTCCCCAAGTCGTTACATTTATTCTTTTATTTTATGTATATGGTGTGCACGTGTGCATGTGTACATATGATCAGTAGCCCGCATCCCCACTCAGGTTAAAAGAGGGCATCTGATTCCCTCAAACTGAATGTATGGGTGGTTAAAACTGTGTGTGGATACTGGGAACTTAATCCCAGTACTCTGCAAGAGCAACAAATGCTTTTAACTGCTAAGTCATCACCCAGCCCTTGTGGGAACAGAATTCTTTCTGTTGTTGCTCTGTCAACTTCTTAACAATTCAGCAAATAAAATTTCTAAGAATATTTTAAATAACCAATATTTAAAATGTTTATAATGGGTAAACAAGGAAAATGGCATAATTTACATTGCTTTGCAGTCTCTGGGATCCTCGCTGTTTTCAGTTTGACAAAACAGTGACTTCTTGGAGGTGACCATAACCCTTATGCAGGGTAATTCCTTTTAGGGTCTTGATATGCATTTGCGTTTTTTGGAAGCTTACAAAATAGGAGGAATGTATGTAATGTTTCAAATAGCCTTAAAGTTGCTTATTTTTCCCCAACCTTTCCTCTGCCTTCCATCCACACATCAATCTTCCTTACCCTCTTCCATGTTATACAATATGTGCTCTACCTCTCTTTTCTTTCTTTCCTCCAGCTTTTTTTTTGTTTTGTTTTGTTTTTTAGTTTTGTCCTTGTATTTGTACTCCAAATTAAACACACAGAACTTAAGATTTAAAGATAGAAGGCACATCAGACAAAAAGTTTTGTTCTTTTTAGGTCTGGGTTACATTAAAAGATACTTTATTCCAGTTACATCTTTTGACCTGATAATTTCATATTTACAGATGAATAAAATTCTGTTTTTATAACTCTGTTATAACAGTTTTATAATTCTGTTTTTATACTTTCATTCTTGACTCATGAGTTGATGGACTCCTAAGCTGCTTTTTTCCCCCCTAGATATTGGGAATAGAGCATCAGTGAGCATGGTTGAGTAGGTCTCTCTGAAGTGGGATATGAATTCCTTTTGGTTGTAGATCCCATGCTTAGGAGTGGTAGATTACATGGTTGATTTATTTCTAGATTTATCGAGGAACTTTTGATTCCATAGTGGACACATCAGTTTGCACTCCCGTGAGCAATGAATGAGTTTTCCTTTCCCCATATTAATATTAATGGTGTATGTGTTTGTGTGTGTGTGTGAGAGAGAGAGAGAGAGAGAGAGAGAGAGAGAGAGAGAGATCGTAACCATTCTGACTGGTTTACAAGGAAATCTCTAAGTAGTTTCCACTGAAATTGCTTATATGACTAAAAATGTCAAGCACTTTAAGAATGAATCATAGCCATTTGTATTTTCTTTTTTCTTAGAATTCTTTGCTCCGTTCCATGGACCATTTCAATATTGAAATGGTGTTGTGTGTGGTGTGTGTGTGTGTGTGTGTGTTTCCCCTGATATAGAAGGCATTACACACTTTGATTATAAGACAACTAGAAATCAAATTAGTGCTGCTGGGAAAGCTCCTTTTTCTTTTTTGGATGTTTTATAGCCATTTTCATTTCTTCTTTTGAGTATTCTCTGAAAAGATTCCATAGTCTATTTTGACTTTTTTCTTATATTTTCCTTTTTTTTTTAATTTTGTTTATTTACATTTCAAATGTTATTCCCCTTCCCTGTTTCTTTTCCCCAAATACACCATCAACCCTGCCTCCACAAGGGTATTCCCCCACCCATCTACCCACTCCCACTCCATCACCCTAGCATTCCCCTATGCTGGGGCATCAAGCATTCACTGGACCAATGGCCTCCCCTCCCTTTGATGCCAGACAAGGCCATCCTCTACTATATATGCAGCTGGAGCCATGGGTTCCTCCATGTGTACTCTTTTGTTAGTGGTTTAGTCCCTCAAAGCTCTGGGTGGGGTGTCTGGTTGGTTGATATTGTTGTTTTGGGTAGCTAACAGAAAGGCCCAGATACCAGGAAAGCAAGAGGCTCCCAGGACCCAACAGGGAAGACATTAGCTGAAATACCCAAGAAAGGGGAGAAACAACCTGTAGAGATCATATCCAGAGGTTAGGCACAGCCCCTGGTTGAGGGATGGGACCATCTACCCTTCTCAAAATTTTAATCCAGAATTGCTCCTGTATAAAGGAAATACAGAGACTCTTTAGTGGAACAGAGACTGAAGGAAAGGCCATCCAGAGACTGACCCTCTTGGATATCTATCCCATATGCAGCCATCAAACCCTGTAGGAGGAGCTAAGGTGAAAGGAGTAAGGAGAGAAAGGGGAAAAGGAAGAGGAGGAGCTAGGCGAGGGAGAGAGAGAGATGTAGGAGGGTGAAGAGCCACACAAGTATGGAGAGCAGTCCCGGGTAACAATTTATATTTAGGTTAGCTAATTGGGAAACACCTCTAATTGAATGGACATAATGTTATTGAGCATTACCAAACATATAAAGCCTTTGATTAATCTTTAAGCATTAGAGTTTCATTCATGCCAGGTACAGCATGGATGATGAGATGGGCAAGGCTCAGCCCAACCATGTGGAGACAGCATGGAAGATTGCAGAGGCATCTCCCACGCTGCTGTCTTGTGGGTCCCAGGGCCTGGTGTCTCTGACCACCTGAGCAGATGACTCTGGCGCTGGTGGCCACAGGTCTTGTCTAGTTGGGAACATGGCGGCCTGATTCGAAAGACAGATTGGGTGCCACTGTTTTAAAAATATCTCCTGCAACAAAACCCAGACACTATTGCTGATGCTAAGAAGTGTTTTCTGACAGGAGCCTGATATGGAAGTCTCCTGAGAGGCTTGGCACTTTTACTTTTCTTGAATGTGACCAGTTATTCAGATAATCATCTACTGGTCTAGAAATTAACTCAATATTGGAAATAACAGTCTTCATTTAAAAGTCTGGTTCTGGACATTTTCAGAGACATATTTGGATGTTACCTGCAGTTCTCTATGATGTTATGTCAGTAAGAGATAAAGTTGGAGTAGGATCTGGATTTCAAACAAGTGTTAGTACTTGTGTTAAGGCTCTTTTAATTGTCAAGTTAAAATTATTTTTGCTTCTTCTACAGTATTTAATGTAAGTTGAATTGATTGTACACTTTCTAATTGTATTAGTGTGTTGAAATCTGGCATGTCAGTTATGGAGGTCTATCAACCAGCTTTTGTTTGTTTTACCATGAGTATCACAGAACCTTGTTCTTCTGAAAAAAAAAAAAAATTTGCAAGTTTTGGAAGAAGTAAGTTAGGCTTTAAGCAGAAGCAAGTGGACTTGATTATAGATGGTATAACAGCTTTAATTACATTAATTGCTAGCACCACTTTTCTGCAATTGCTTTGATACAAGAAGTTAAGACAGCTACTTTTGTTAAACATTTAGCAAAAAATGTTTCTAATATGCTGAATAGACAAGAGGATTTAGATAGGCATTTGGAACAACGGATTAATCCTATTCAAATTCTTGGAAGGAGGTTCTGAGTTTAAGAGTAAGAAGCCATCTCGAATATCATGCCAAATACCATTGGTTTCATGTTAGTTCTAAAATTTATAGTGGTAGTCATTATAATTAAGAAAAAGGTTAAAGACACTTGCATTGTATTTGGCATAATTCTAACATCTCTTTGGGTGTTTTAACTTTGCATAGTAAGTGTATGAATTTAAAAAATGCTGCTCTGCTGAGTGTCGATGTAGCAAATACTGCTGATAAAATTACTCATGGCCTGAGGTCAGTATTTCTATTTTGGTCAAGCTTCAAGAATGGCATATATAGCTTGATCATGCTAGCCCTTTTTGTCCTGAGAATACTTTTATCCCTGCCCATCATGTTAAAGCTTGTCTTTAACAACATCAACATATGGACAGCCAAAGTACATGGCTTGAATCTAAAAATGGACCCTCAGACAGGTATTAAATTAACAGGCTGGCAAGCCAAGGACGGGTAAGATTCTGCACAGAGCCTTATCAACCTAAGACATAAATGCATTGCTTTTGATAATGCATATTCCATGATGAGTAAGGAAGGCATTCTTGTCCAATTGACCTAAGACAGGCTCAATCTTGTTTATGAAATAAAAAAGTAGGGGAGGTGGAGAGCTTTTGGGGTTGTTTGGCAAGAGTCTAACATGGGCCCAGGACAAGGAAATGGGCTGCTTGACAAGAATATGACATTGGCCAAGGACAAGAAAGTGGACTTCAGGCAGGAATCTGACATTAGGCTAGAATAAAGAAGTAATTTCAGGCAGGAATCTAAATATTAGGCTAGAACAAAGAAGTAATTTCAGGCCGGAATCTAAATTTTAGGCTAGAACAATGAAGTAGGCTTCAGAAATGAAAATGACTTTGGGCTAGGACAGGGATTTTGGCTCAGATATTTTGGTCATCCTGATAAGCCCCTAGAAACAGTGATCACTGGAGTGTTCACAGAATTTTGTATATTGCCTTGCTTGTTCTTTGATTATTTGTGTTTATTGTCATGCTTGTTCCTTGATTATTTGCATCTATTGTATTGCTAGTTTCTCAACCTAGAACTGACCTTAACATGTAATTAAAATGGTATAAAAGCAAAAAGGGGGAGGGAGGATGCAATAGGGAGTTTCTAGGGAGGGGAAATGGGGAAAGGGGAAGGCATCTGAAATGTAAATAAATAAAATATCCAATAAAAATAAAGAAAGGACTAGTTTTCATAGCATGAAATGATTACTCAGAGCTGTTTAGATGGCTCAGTTGTTAAGAGCACTGACTGCTCTTCTGGAAATTATGAATTCAAATCCCAGAAACCATATGGTGGCTCACAAACTTTTGTAATGAGATCTAATGCCCTCTTATGGGGTGTCTGAAGACAGCTACAGTATACTTACATATAATAAATAAATAAAAAACCTATGAGCCAGAGCAAGCTGGCCTGGAGCAAGAAGGAGAAGGGAAGGGAAAAAGAAAAAAGAAAAAAAAAAGAAAAAAGAAAAAAGAAAAAGAAGAGAGGACTACTCAGGATGCCAGGGAGGAAAATCAATAATTTTATGCAACTATAAGCACTATAAGCTATACCAATGACTTGCTTGAGAATATATGCTTATGAGTGCAATGGAAAATGATTGTTTTGGAGTCTACTCACTGATTTCTGATTAAATTTTAATATATTTCATAGGAGAAAATTAATGCCTAGTAATAGAAATCTCCCTAAGAACCTATAGATGGGAAACTCTTAGATCCAAAGGGTAAAACCACTAATACTTTGATGAATGGACTTAATGTCAAACACCTTCTAAATCTAAATTGTATCAATGGTCTTACCCAGTGTTGATTCATATAAACTATGAAATCATCCTGCCATAGTAGCATAACAGTATGAAAACTGTGGTGATAACCAACCATTTTCTCTTTGGGTTTGAGAACTACTCCATTTCTATTTCAGCCCTAGGGTTCTTTCTGGTTCAGAGCCAGTGCAGGCTGGTTCGTCTCTCTGACTTTGTTTGTTTATTAGCCTAGTATTGTCTAGATGGCCTTGTTTCCTTGGTGTCTTCCATCCATTCCGGCTTTTATCCTCTTTCTTCCTCCACTTTCAGGGTTCCCTGATCTCTGAGGGAAACATTCCATTTATGGCTGAGTACTCCAAAGTCTCTCTCTTACTTGTTTTATACATTCTAGTCATGGGTTTCTGCATTTGTTCTCATTGCAGGAGAAAGCTTCTCTACTGATGGTTGAGCAAGATGCTGACCTTGAAGTAGAGCAGAATAGGCTACCGTTTTATTATGTACCATTTTATTGCAATGTTCATTTAGCAGAATTTAGTATTTGGTTTTCTCTAGATGCATGAGCTATCAAGTCTCAGATTCTTTGCCACACAAGCAGCATCCAAGATGAGTTCCATCTTATGGTGTGGGACTTCAATCAAGTTAGATATTGGCTACTTCCTCCCAAAACTCTGTGCTACTATTATGTGGGAAAAGGGGCCGCAGTGGAGGAGTCCTGGAGACTTCCAGGTGGTGGGTCCCACATACAGGAGAAACTCTAAGGTTCTGGAGGCTGGAAGCTTTGGCGAAGGCAGGCCCCAGTGATATGAGGAAGTCTTTGGTTCCAAAAGGGTTGATTTCATGGCGGGTGGTGGATGGATCTGGATGTACCCCCTAACCCCCTGAAACTAAGGGCAGAGCTGAGTTAAATAGGGAGGGAGAATGGGGGAGGTTCTGGGGAAGGTTTAATTGGCTCCGCCCTCTGGCCTTCATTGGTATGTAAATCTCTCTAGAGCCTGAGGCCTATACTCACACCCTCTATCTGTGCACTTTAGGAGGGGCTGTAATGGCCTATGTGACTGAACATTGTAGGTCCATGGAGATTAGACTGCTCATCAGGACCCTGGGTTCTGGGGACTTGGCTGAACTCCTCCTATTTTCCATTTTAGTGCAATTATAGTGACAATAATTTTAATCTTGGAATACAGAAACATTTTAATAAAACTGGAAATTCATTTATGGTCCTTTATTTTGAACAAATATGTTCATTATGAAGTAATGATGGGCAAGAGAATTGAACAAAACAGAAAATAAAGTCAAAACTCAGTCTTAAGCATTTAAGCATCTCTTACTACAATAAAGCAGTCAGCACTTACCAAGGCAGCCATGATCCAACGATGGAGCTATCAGTTTGGGGTTTATTTTAGAACATAACCAATCTCCAACCTCATTCCTTTGCACTAAAATGTCAGTAACACCCAAGTGGATAATATAAGGCTTTATGGGTAAAAACATGATAGCTCTCATGTCCTGTGCATTCCAGACTGAGAGAATTCTTAGATCTTTCAGAAAAGAAAAACCTTTTAACTTAAATTTGCAACACATGCAATTATATTAATAAATACATATAATAGGAAATATATATCTTGTAAGTGGAACATTTTTATTTTATAGTTTATTGAAAATAGATTTTTCTCTCTTACAATACACCCTGACCAGTTTCCCCTCCCTCCACTCCTCCTATCCCTAGTTTGTCCCCAGTTCTAACCCTCATCCATTTTCCTTCAGATAAGAAGAGGCCTCCAAGAGACAAGAACCAAACATGACAAAACAAGATACAATAAAGCAAGGTAAACTTCTCCTGCTTGAATGTTACGACTCTTAGTAAACAATTTGTATGTAAGATAAATGACATTGGTCCAAGGACCATCTTGCCCGAAAAACAAGTTTATTTATTTTGAAAATGAAGGGTTAACTAGATTTTGGTTATTTTTAGGAGATGACAACAAGGAGAAATAACACCACGTGACACAAAGTGGCTAAATTAATCTGAAAGAAGTGAAAGCCCACAGATATACCCTTTTATTAGTGAGAAGTCGACAACAAATTAAATACTGATATTTAATGGAACAATTGGTAAATTAGAAAGTAAAATTATTAATTCAATTTAGTCAGATATGAAGGATTAAATTGTAAATTTAAGAAAAGTACAGAACGTGTGTCCTTCTGTTATGTGCACTGATTTCTAAAGAGCTGAGGAGAGATAAGGAAAGGATTAGTTCTTCACAAAAAATAGTCAGAGTTCAAAATTATTAGCCTACAAACACGTTTTTCATCTATATTAATCCAATCTAGGCTCATTATTCCTAGATTTTCCTTGTAATACTTTCAAACATAAATTAAGAGCATTTCTATGTCTAATTTCAATTCTTGACAAATTTTGTGAATGACAGCACCCAGCAGGACACATGTGTTGCTCTGGGCCTATTAACCCCATGCTGAGGACATTCCAGTGGTTTAATTACCTTCCACGTGTTTCAGAGTTTAAAAGTGAAAGTGAGATGGGAGGGCAGACAGCTGAAGAAGTGTTACCGTAAAAGAAGAGACCAGTGAAATGCAATAAACCTAATCTTGAACACAAATGCACACAGCTGTGCAGTCTTCGGGCTCCAGAGAACCTGTTGGCATGTAACTCAATATTAAGAGAAAACACCCCTATTCTCAGAAGAAAGTTCCCCATTCCTTTTGCTTTCTATTTAAAAATAATCTTGGACTACTAGTCAGCAGATGCACCCAGAAAGGCTTCTTCCTGAGAGATCGCTGTCCTAAAAGATGAGGTGAACACAAACAATACCCATTTCTGCATCTAATTCCAACTGTTACCATATGATTAAAATGACATTAGCTTTTAGAGTGCATGAAAGCAGGGTTGCGGAGGCAAACCAATACCAATATCTGTGATTATACATTATTAATTCATTAAAATACCTTGTTCCTCTTTATTTCTCTAAGTAAAACTCCTAATACATGCTGCAGTTGATTTGTAAAATGAATGAATGATGTAGTCTGTGATACCACATTGTTTAGCTGATGATGATATTTTAGTGATCTTCTAACTACATTCCTGACATAGATCTTCTTAGCATATACCCTTAAAATGATAATTAAGAAAGTCAAAATATATAAATCTGTTATATAGAGTATGGAGCTAATTCTTATCAGCTTCATTACTAAACTATGGAAACTACAAAGTCTTACTAAAAATATTATTAAAGCCTCTCACATTTTCTCATGGAACACCATGAATGCAAGCCTAGAAGACAGTTTAAGTTGTATGTAGCCAGTGTCTAGGACAGGAGAATAGGCTTTGAGTATTTAAAGAGGGAGGGTGTAGTCATCCATTGTACCTTATTGATATGATCTGTATGAGTAGAATAAGATTACAAGGAACTGTTTTACTCTAGTGGGTTATTTCTTTCCTTCCACATAACATGGTGAACATTATAATGTCTTCCAGGATGAAAAGATTCTGATTTTATGAATCATAGAGACATTTTTTCTTCTGATATTTAGCATCCATCTGCAAAATTGTACCCCAGCCCTTTTTCTATCAAGGAATCCAGAGAGGGTTTTGCTTTCATTTCACATACTTTGTTATTTTAAGCAAGTGAAAGGTATTATGGTGCCCTCTCTGGGCACATACTAGCCTCTATGTAAGAAAAAGAGTTCATCTGCACCAATCTATTGTTCTGTTTTCAATGACCCTTCCCTCTTGATCTTCTTTCCTATAAGCCATGTAAGAGATGAAAAAAATAAGAATAAAAGTTTATACATGGTGGTGTTTGGCCTAGTACATAGAATGTTAAAGGACTTTCATCTTCCCTTAAGTAGAAAACCAACTTAAATAAAAATGAGTATTTCCTCAAAGCAGAAGCATTAAGATAGTAGAGTGGGGGGAAATGGGAAGGTCTGCATTAAATAAATGACAAGAGGGGAGGCTGGGGTTAGCTTGCTGGCTACACTAAAGGGGGGTGCACCTGAGGGTGCCACTTTCCTATTGTCCCTCTAGCTTCATTACAGAACCCTTTTGTCATGGAGCTGGGAGCAAAGCAAGGAAGAGAAAGTAGACCTCATATGACTGATGAGATCATCACTGATCCGAGGAGAGATAGGTAAGGACTATCAATAGAAAAATAGAACTGAAGTACTCATTGTGTGAACTTGAGAGCCTCAGCTCCATCCCCAGAGCCCATGTAACAAAGACCAGACATCAAAGAATGCGTTTGTAATCCTAATGCTAGAAAGACAGAGATATGTAAATCCCGGGGCTTTCTGGCCAGCCAGTCTAACCTACTTGGCCAGTGTTAAGTCAGTGAGAAATGCTGTCTCTACACTTAAGAAAAAAACATCTGAGGTTGTCTTTTGACCACACGTGCCCCCTCCCCCCTTCACATACACATCATACACACACACACACACACACACACACACACACATACACACACACTACAAAGGTACACATATACACACAGTGCACATAAACATGCAAATGTACACATACAGGAGAAAGAAATACCTGGAAGTGGAGTGTCAGTCCCTACTTAAGAACCTACTTAAATGTCCATCTCTTTTTTTCCTTCTCAAAATAAAAGAAGTCTTCATTTCAAGCCTGTAGGTCTGGCACCAATTGTATGTGCTAGTCAATCGTTTTTTTTTAAACAAAACACCCAATATTATTTGAATATTTTATTGATGTATACAAGGATTTAGATCCAGTCACCTCACTACCACTCTCCAACTGCCTTTTACGGGTTAAAGTTTTCATGTAGTCTTCATTCTCAAGATTGTTAATGTTCTTATACAGCATATTAGTTATGTTGAAATGTGGTTTTCTTTTCAGACAGAGTCTTTCTATGTCACTCAAGCTGTTCTCAGACCCATGGCAATACTCTACCCAGCCCCCTGAGTGCTAGGAATACAGAGATGTACTACCACAGCAGGCCTAACACTTCCCTCATAGATCTCACTGGTTTTGTATTTTGTTGGCTATGGTAAATAGGTCAATATAAAAAAACAGTACAATAAATCACAAATTAACACCCTAAATGACTGCGTTAAATTATTAACACATTTTACATTGTATTCACATAAAAACTGAAGTAAAGAATAACAATGGGATCTTTCCAAAGTAATCATAAGATTAACAATTATAATTCCTGTATTTTTAGAACCTAATTTATATAATCTTCATATGAACATAAACCAAAATATAAAATCTCTGAAATCAATGTTCTAGTAAAAGTACATTAATAAAACAATTTATTCCTTAAATGTAAAAATCCATTCAGAAACTCTTATGA
Source organism: Mastomys natalensis (assembly GCA_021653895.1). Classification (NCBI taxonomy): domain Eukaryota; kingdom Metazoa; phylum Chordata; class Mammalia; order Rodentia; family Muridae; genus Mastomys; species Mastomys natalensis. Next base: position 611,970 of record JAJTUV010000238.1, on the reverse strand, counting down.
GCTATATTGTTTTGTTCCCCAAGTATTAAATATATCTTGAATATACTTACAAAGTAATGGGCAATTGGTTAGAAATATGCTAATTTTTCTAAATAATAAATTATATACTACAATAGGCTGATTTTTGTGGTAAGTACTTTAATATGAATTTTGAAATCAAGCAATGAATTGTGACAATTATAGAAATCATCTATGGCCAAAGCATAATAGCACATTTTTTGTGTATTAATTACCCTGATTAATAGACTTAGATTTTCCTTTTAATTTACTAATGAAAGCTAGAGTCATGATTTTGTTCAATTTCTATGACAATTATATGAAAGGAAATATTACACAATTGCATTTTCAAATAGGAACTAGAAACAATTTCTAAACCCATGTGTCCATCACGTAATGTCAGGAAACATCAGAGTTTTAAATTGTGTACAACGAAAATTTCCCAGTAATTTTAGAAGTCTTTTCTATAAGATCATGATGTTATGGATACTTTCTTGGTTTTTACATGAAAATTAATTTTCTGTAATCTGAATTTACTCTTTTAAATGACAACAAAATTGTTTCAAATGTGAAATCGTAAATCCAGGAGGTAAAAGCCTTTGTAGCATAATGCCAGGAGTTGTCTTTAGATCAGGACACCAGTGACACTGATAGCATATGACACCCTTCAATAGAAGTGTTGTCATGCATGTCCATGTGAAATTTATGGGTAGACCTTTTAACTCCTGTCTTCCATGGACAGCATGTTTTGCCTTCTGGAAGGGAGGCACTTTGTTATCAAAATGTAACTCAAGTCTCTAGGATATGATTACATACTTAAGGCACGAAGAATTAGCAATGCTTTCAGCAGTCCCTGTGGACTAACTTTGGCTTTACAACTGATCAAGACGGGTAGCTGGCTCACTAGTCATCCGCATATTACATTCCAGAGGAAAGTCAAACTACACCCTCAGTTTTGTTAGGTTTATTATTTATGACAACAGTGAAGTCTTAATGCTAATATTAACTGGATAACTGTTCCTAATGTGTCACTTAAAATGCCTAGCCAAAGAGGGTAAGAATGAGTGTTGATTTTACCATTCACTCAGAAACAACTGACAATTTGGCAGCAATCTGTGTTTTGTTAAAATTTCTTAATATCTCTTTTTATATTGTTTCCTAACAGGGCTACTTTTGTGCTTAAAAGGGAATAAAGAACATACTTTTCAGAATAAGTAATTTAAACACAAAAGAATAAATCTTAGTCATTTAGTCATTAAAAAAGAATCTGGGTGAAATTGTGTTTATGTATAATGGAATAAGACAAAATGTAATCAATGCTCAGGTGAAAAGTTTAATACAACCAGAAAATCCCCTTTCTGCGTGTTTAATGTGCATGGTTCTTCTCAACATGGCAAGGGTATTACAGATAGCCTTTGCACATGTTTAAAAACCTAGTGTGTATTCCTGACATGCTTAACTTAATCTAATGAGCATAGAGATTAAGATACACAAATGAAACCTCAGCAATTTATAGTTTTCGGATAATTTCAGCACTCCCTGCCTGTTGGATGTCCCATTGGGAACACGTATAAATCAGATCATGGCTGACATGATTTGCTTGTGTGCTTCACTAGTGAAATACCATTAATGTAAGCATTTTAGTCAGTTGTCTGAAAATTTGTGCATCGTGTTTCATTGTTTCACCTGAGCTTTTTTCTTCATTGATATACTTTCTGGTAATTTTTATACTTTATCCTCTGTGAAACACCAAGAAAAGATTTGCTATAATATTTTTAAGAATCAATATGTTATAACTGTTGCTAATTAAGATAAGACAAGAAACCAGTATGTCAGTAGCTGGTGAATAACTTTCATCTCCAGTCTCTCACACTGACAACTGAATTTGAATCAGTTCAACTAATTTTGACAGAGATTGCTACATTTTCTTGGCATATGTCCAGAGATTGTAGTCTTATTATCTCTGAGTCTGAATAACCTACACATCCAGGTTACAAGCAACAACTTGCAATTGGAGTATTTCATATAATTAAAAAAATTTCTAACATTGAAGGGTCACAATATAGCACTTAGATATCACCAATCAATCATCATGTTACCCATGCTGACTCATTCAGACTCAGACATTTACAACCTGCAGCCTGCGGGTTACATGCATCCCAGATATCTGTAAATGTTCCTCCCCTGCTCACCCCCAAAATGAAGATGACAGGCACATTGCCGTGTCAATAGGTTGGATATCTTTTCAGGCATGCCACTGGGAAAATTCAAATTAAAACTCCTTTCAGTTTTCATCTTATTCAAATTACAATGGCCAAAATAGCATAAAGGCAAATCACACAAAACACTGACAAGGATGTGGAGACATAGAAATATATATTCACTGTCGATGGGGATGAAAACCAATGCAGCCAGTATAGAAGTTAGTATGGCAGTTTTGTAAAAGGCTACAAATATTCTTGTTAAATGTTCCAAGCACACTACTTTTGGCCATATTCTCATGAGATTCAATATCTCAGCCAGGTGCTGGTAGTATACCTCTTTAATTGAAGCACTTGAGAGGCAGAGACAGGTGGATCTCTGAGTTCACGGCCATCCTAGACTACAAAGTGAGTTGAAGGACAGCCAGGGTTATTACACAAAGAAACCCTGTCTCAAAATAAGTAAATAAAATAAAAAATATTCAATATCTCACTACCAGAAGACTGGAAATAAGCTAGATGTCTATCAAGAGGCAAATGATACATTTACACTACGTAATTTTATTCAGAATTAGGTAAATTTAAATTATGACACTCATAAGTCAATAAAGATGGAAAAGAAATCATTGGGAGTTAGGCAGCCCAGCTGCAATCCTACAAACGTCACATGTTCCATTGCTGAATGTCAGCTTTGTATCTTTAGCTATGTGTGTTTAGAATGCCCACAGAGGTCAGAAAATCAATAAGGGGCTGTTTTGGAGTTATTTTAAGGGTGGAGACATAAAAGGAATTGGTATAAAGGAGAAGAAGTGAATAGTGACAAGGAAGGGCTAAATGGGGTGGGGCATGGGAGGCCAGGGTTGAATCATAAACACATCAGGCAGGTGATGAGCAGCACAAAACACGTTTTGAAAAAGTCATATGAAAACTAACTACTGAAGAAGGCCATAAAATACACACACACACACACACACACACACACACACTTAATGGTTAAAATATTTTAATGGGGTTACCCTATTTTAAAAAGGGAGACAAAAGCCACAGTATAAAAAATTAAAATCCCAGTGCTAGTAATGATAAGATTCTATTACTGAAGATGCCACATATTTGTATCACAGAACACTGGGAGACCAAGCTGGTACTCACTTGGAAGGTTCATTACCACTGGCTATCTTTCATGGAGCTAAAAGCTGCTGTGCTTGCAACCAAAAGAGAAAAAAGTAATCATCATACTTACCTAAATGTGAATCCTTTGGGTTGTAACTCTGACTGACTTGTTGGGATGTGTCATCTGGGCCCAGAGAGATGGCTGAGTAGATGAGTGCACTTGTTCTCTGGGAATGGACACAGGTTTGATTTCTAGCATCCAGGTCGTTCACGACAGTAATTCTAGTTCTAGGAGATCCTATAACTTTTTCTAGCCTCTGGTGGTAGTAAACATGAACACAGTGCACAAATATACATGTATGCAAAAAGTCACACATAAAATAAGATGAATAAATGTAATAAAATAAAGTAATTTAAACAAGATATTTTCATTCCTACAACAGTAGCAGCAATGCTATTGGAATGACCAAAGTTTATGATTGTATTTTAAAGGCCACTCTACAAGATGGAACTCAAACCTGGAACCATTATCAGGGCCAATAACTGGTGTAAAAATAGTCCCTAGGGGAGGACTTACTCTGCTAAATGGACATAATACTTGACTAACTTCTAATAACTTATTCTTATATCCATAGTTTAGTACATCTCTCAAGCCTCATCAGAAATGCTTCGTTTTGGAAGATAGTGATTACCACAGGGACTTACACCTAAGTGAATGTAGAGTGTTAAATCCTAAGTGGGATATTTATATCATGCTTCTCTCAATTCTCAGGGATTATCCTGAAAAATGAGGTGGGAAGATTGCAGCAGCTAGAGACACTGGATGACTACAATAAAACAGTGTTTTCTAGATACAACAGGACAGTTACACAAATGAACTCATAGCACGTGTAACACTGTACACAAGACCTGTGCAAGACTGTGTCAGGTGGCAGTATCCCAGCAAGGGTAGGGGATAACATGAAATCTCTCTGCTGGTGGAGGAGCTAATGGCAATTTTGGTAATTGATAGACACTCTGAGAAAAAAAGAATCTGTTTATTTTATGGTGTGATACCTGATAGGATAACCATACTTCAGTGAATGGTCACATATCACGAATATAAAGGTAAGATAAATTGGACTCCAAATATTTTTCAAAAAATGATGTCTAAAATTTGGGTGAGTTGGAAGGCATTGTTGATCTGGGAAGGATTGGGATAATAAATATAATGACTTTCTTTCCAACAGAGACTTAAAATATGAGAGTAATTGTTGACCTATTCGCATATATCTTGTCTTAAATGCTTCTAATCAACTCAATATTTTAAATTGAGAACTTTATTCTATTTTAAATAAGAACTTTGAAAAATGTCAATCGTGGGAAAGAATTTCCTTTTTCTGAACAAAAAGACTTTATATTTTCAGTTCACATTTATTAGCTGCTTGGTATTTTAATAATTTCTATCAGTCTACCTTGTTTATGATTTTGCTGGAATTTTAGTTTTGCACCTTAAGAAAATTTATTCTGTAAGTTAAAAAACAGACCTATTTTGTTTTCTATAATTTACAATATATACTTGTAGTTCAGATAATCATTAATGAGTTCCAAAATATTCAGATTGAACAGTCTTGGATAAATTATCGATACTGATTTGTTTTGGATTTGCCTCCACCAGAAAAATATTGAACATTATTAATAGTGTTATCTCTCAGTACTAATATCAAAATATTAAATCTGAACTGTTTTAAGATTTAAATACGTAAAACAGTGAACACAGAGTTTTGAGGAGAATACTTGCTGTCTTTGTTTTCTGTGCATAAGGATATTTTCTTCTACATACATCCTTGAACATAAACCCATCAGTTATTTACAGATCAGCTTTAAAAAAATATTAACAGCAAAAATTATAATATGTAAAATAACATTTGTAAAGAACGAAATGAAAAAAACATTATAGAAAATAAGATTTAGAAGTAAAACTGGAAAACAATTGTCATTTTAACTATTTTAGTTTGTATTACAATCATTATCTTGTCAGATTGAGAATTTAGTGCTTTTAAGCATTTTGTGTGCTGGGAAGCTTGAACATCTAAGGTTAGCGAAGGCTCCAAGATGATAAAGAACGCATTGAACAAAAATGTAATGAGAAAAGACTTGACTTTGTTATCATTTGCATGTGAGGTTTTTACTTTCTTCTGGATAGCATACCAATATGTAGTCATCTGTCTTCCTCTAAAATAGAGAAAGCACTGCATGTCATGGCAAACACTAGAGATAAATCTAGTAACAACTGCTTAATTGAAGTACAAGAAAGAAAAAAAAAACCCTTTTCTCCTTGATGCCTTAATGTTCCTGGTGATTTACATTTCAAGAAGTCCACTTCATATTGTTTTGGTTGGATGATTGGAGGAGAGAACCCTTTCACTGCTGTTTGCTTCAGTTGAGTTGAGATGGAATGGTTCCAGTTGTGTAAACAGCTCTTGGTGATCTCAAGCCTTCTTTCCAGTGCCCCATGGAGACACAGTTGATTAAGCAGGGCACCATGTGGGCAGGTGTGGAGCATAAGCTCTTCTCAGTTCCACTAGCCTCTGTTGTGCTTCTCGCCCCAGTTCTCTCATGGCTTGGAACACAAAGCACAATTTACTTTGAGGAGATTTGGGTCATGTACACAAATTGGAGATAGAATTAAGTTAATAGAGGGCTTTTATCATAGGCTTGGTTGAAGCCAGTCCTCTTGAGAACAGAGACTAATTGACTGGTCACTTCATGTGTTTACATGCTCTGGTGGAATGCTCTGAAGATAAGAGCATCCAGGCAACAAAGAGGATCCAATTAACAAGAACATTGACTCTGTTCCTGCCTGGAATTTCTCAATGGTAACAGTTTATGTATCTGGTGGATTTGTTTATTGTTTATTTGGTTGTATTAATGGAGGGACTATGGAGACAGAAAGGGAAAAAGAACCCATAGCAAAAAATATACTCACCAAATCTTTTGCACATTCCAATTAGCATTCATGTATAACTGCTTTGTGCATTTATGAAGAAGGAATTACAGTACTTTCTAACAATATTTTATATATAGTTGCAGAGTATGCCTTAAGAAAAAAAAGTTTAGTGCTTTTAATCTGCCATTGGTGCATAAAATATTTTAAAGGGACTAAATATTTCTTCTTAAATTTCTCTATGTATGGTAGAAATTGCCTATATGCCAATAAGGAATGTTTTATTAATATGCTTGTTACAAAAAAGGAACATTACATTACTTAGATATTTTAATAAATACTAATCAATGAATTAAGATTTTAGTCAACATATTATAGAGTACAGATTTAAAAATTTTATGTAAAATTCTTTTGGGTGAATATACTTCAGAAGTGCTTCCTATTTCTTTCTTTTGCCTAAACAAGAGGAAAAGCAAATTTCTTGCATCACTTTATATTCAATACTATAGTTATAGTTTACATAAAATATGAAAACCAAAGATTTGAAAAACAATATTGTACAATATTCTACTTAAAACTACATGTTTTGAGAGTTATTTTAGTATGTAGTCATTAAAATCATATAAAGTTCAAGAAAATAACATATGATGAATAGTCTTCCTTGCTCAGAGACTAGCATAATTATTAATGTGAACGGCCATGCTTCTCAAAGCAATCTCCAATTTCAGTATAATTTCCTTCAAATTTCTAGTTTAATTGTTCAAAGAAATTTAAAAAAAATTCCCAACACTCATACAGAAAGGCCCATGATATCGAAAATAATCTTAAACAATCAAAAACAGTATGGAAACATAACCACCCGATTTCAAATTATACAAAAGAGCTATAGTAATGAGAACAGAATGGAACTGGCAAAACACACATACTGATCAATGGAATAGATGTGAGGACCCACATATAAGTCTAAATTCCTATAGACACATGAATTCTTTTCCTTTCTTTTTTACTAAGGACAACATTATAAACCGGGAGGTGGAGAGTAGGGCATGTACATCTCAACAGTGCTGATCAAACTAAATAGCTCCATGTACAAGAACTAGCAGATTCTCATATCTCACCCTTATCAAAACTCAACTCCAAATAGAGTACTTTAGTATCTCACATAAGCTCAAATTCCTTGAAATGATTAAAAGAGAAATGTGCTTACTCTGGTAGGCATAAGAAAGGACTTTCTGAATAGGAAAGGCAATTAGGCCAACAAGTGAGAAATGGGACCTTATGAAACTCAAAAGTGTCTATCCAGCAAAACTTACCATAATTGATTGAAGAAGCAGAATACATAATGAAAAAAAAACTTCACCTGGTATACATCTGACAGATTTTATGTCTGCAATATACAAAGAACTAAAAAAGTAAACACCAAGAAAAACAATCTCATGTAAAATTGGGTCATGAAATTAGACAAGGGCTTCTCAAAAGAAGAATTTGAAATAGCTAAGAAATATTTTTTAAAATGTTCAGCATCTTTAGCAGTTAGAGTGATGAAATTAAATCTACTATGAGATTTTATCTTACTCGAATCAGATGGCTAAGATTTTTTTTTTAATGGAAACAAATGGTTGCACGGATGTAAGCAAAAGAGAAATTACATTCACTACTGGTAGAATTCTACCTCTACCTATGATATTCAATGTACAGTTTTCTGACACCACTAAAATTATTTCTTTTTTTTCAGTGCACAACTCCCATTTTATTCAATTTGCAACCTCAGTACATAAATAATGTCATACATATTTAAGTGAATCTTCCCACATTAATTAACTGAGGAATTCCCTCATGGACCCTGCCTCAAAAGGATGTAGATTGTACCCAAGGAACGGCACTTAAATTGAGCTTTGACCTCCACAAGCACCCATCTATACACCCACCACCCATGTGAACACACACATGTACAAACACATAGGCACACACACATACACATGTACACACAACACACACACTTATATCCCTGTGTGTATTTAGTTATCCACTCATCCATTGATGGGAACCATGATGGTTAATCTCAATAATCAACTTCGATAAACTCTAAGGGATAGGCCTCTGGATATCAATGAAATATTATCTTGATTATGTTAGTTGATGGGGGTGAATCTTTCCAATGTGAATGGCTGCATTTCTTGGCTTGGAATTTTTGGACTGTATAAAATTAGCTGGATATAAGCATACATAATCGCTTTCTGCTTCTTGACAAGGGATTCAACATGACCAGCTGCCTCAATCTCCTCCTGCTGTGACTTCTCCATAATGGGATATGAGCCCAAATAAGTCCTTCCTTCCTCTTCATGGCATTCTCAGATAGTTCATCAAAGAAACTGGCAACAAAAGCTGCTACCTAAGACATATGATATATGTCTTAATATAATATATGATACAGCCATATAATTAGTGACTATATTCTGAAACTATCCTACCTCCTACTATATAGATACTTCCTTGTACTTGTTCATTGTTTCTCTTTTCACAATAGCCAGGCAATGGAAACAGCTTAGATGTACATCAGCAGATTAATAGCTGAGGAAATGGTAGCATATTATATACATATATACATATATTTATAAAATCAATATTATCAGTTGTAAAGAAAAATAGATTACAAAATTTGTGAGCAAAGAGAAGAAACATTTTGAAAGATATAATTCAGATTCAGAATGACAAATGTCATATGGTTTCTCTCTTAGTTGGATGTCAGATTTGAGCCCTTAGATTGTGTGCATACATTGGAGTAACAACAGATACACCCTGTGAGAAACCATAGGGAGGCAGAATTCAAGAAAGGTGGAATAGAATGCAAGGAAGTTGAAGGAGAAAAGAAGAATAATGCAAAAAGAAGCATTAAAAGAGACTAGGAATGAGATAGCTGGGTAGACAAATGAGGTGAGGATAACAAACACCTAAAGACATTTGAACATGCCATATGAAAATTAGGAAAAATATTTTCCATCAAATCAAGAAGACATTGCTTCTGCAGATGTGTTTAAACTGTTGCAAAACTTTGAAAATGACTTCTTTACAGACTAATCTCATAGATAATCTATATCAAAGAAGTCTACCCAACTAGAAACTTTCTAAAATATGTACATATACATATAAGAAGAGTTACAAAGAGGGCTTCAGGAGAGAATGACTCCCTCAGATGCCATAGGTTATTAAATAAAAATTCTATTGGCAGAATCAGTTATCACTTTTCAAGTTGTATAGTAAGGTACTCTATATTCCACTAAACACTGCAAGTTAGTGTCATTTTGTTGTTGTTAACCTCCAGAACCCTATTCCTGGAGATTCTACATACCTGTTTCATAGAACATGAACTGATCAAACTTCAACTGAACTAGAGCCCCATACTTTCTGGCTAGCCTTCACAGTACTGAGATATTATATGCACATTACTGGTTCAAAAAGTGTTGAGGAATCTTACCCAGCTGTTAACTTTGAGAGTTACAGTAACTACTGATTTGCCCCAAGCATGAAAGCAAGCTACCAAACTCTAGCTGGATACAGAACACATTAACAACATAGAACACATGCCTCAAAATACCCATGACTAGGTAAGTCATAAGCCTTTGGGGAAAATCTAATACTATTATTCTGCCAAGTGGGTATAGTTATAAATTGTTCCCTAACTTCTTATCATTATATCCATTAGTAGACTTCTCTATCCTCATCCAAGATGGTTCTTTTTGCAGTAGATTAGATTAACATAGACATTCATAACTGGTTAATGTGTTAAAATAAGAGATTACAGACTAACCAGACCTACATGATATTTATTACACTTATCCTACAGTCTCAGGGATCATTTCAAAAGACGAGGTGGAAGCTAAGATCCACAAGTTGTATATAACAGTAGCAAAATTATATATGTTAACATGACAGTACTGTTGCACAGATAAACTCAGTAGTTGTTACTGCATAAATAAGAAATTCACAAGACCAATCCAGACAAAATCTCAGCGTGAATGGAGATTTGGCTCATGAGGTCTCCCATCCATCTGTAGACCTACTGAGAACTGATAGCTGCTGGGGAAGGGAACACAGATTACTTTTCTTTAATGATAGAGCCCTTGAGAGACTACATATGCTCTAGTATATGGTATTATACTTATGCACATAAATGCAGCACTATTTGAACTGTTACATTTTTTTCATTGAAAATACATTCTTCTCTCATACAATACATCCCAACCACAGTTGTCTCTTCCTCCACTTCTTCCAGTTCTTCTAATTCCACTTTGCCCTAAGATCCACTTCCCCTCCATCTCACTTCAGAAAGGAGTCAGCCTCCAAAAGATAACAAACAAACAGGAAAGAAAATAGAATAAGAGAAGTCAAAAGCTATCACATGGAGTCTGGACAAGGCAATCCAATCAGAGGAAAGAGTTTCAAGAGCATGGAGAAGAGTCAATGACACATCCATTTATACTGCTAGGAATCCCACAAAACACCAAGGAAACAGCTATAATATATACACAGAAAATCTGGTGCAGACCCCTGCAGACCCCATGGTTGCCATTTCAGTCTCTATGAGACCATATGTACCCAGCACAGTGGATTCAGTGGACCATGTTCTCCTTGTATCCTACATCTCCTCTGACACCTACAATCATTCTGCCTCCTCTTTTACTGGATTGCTTAATATTCAAGGGGAGGAACCCAGTGGAGACCTCCAATTTAGAACCTCCACATAGTTTCTGTGCACGGGTCCCTGCAGCTGTTCCCATTGGCTGCAGGACGAAGCCTCTTTGATGACAATAGAACAGTAGTTTAATATAATATCATTAGGAATCATTTCAGTGACTTTTTTTTCAAGACCAGTCATATTTTGTTCAACCTGGGTTCTCTGAACTATCCAGTCTCCAATTTCCTGGACATCCAAGCAGGGTCATGTTGCATGTAGTTTTACCCTCTGCCAGCCTTTACTCTGGGAAGTGACCACACTGTTAACCCTACCCTACTTCTATTGAATCCTCAGACAAAGACACACACACCCAGTTTGTTCCTTTTCAACTTGACTTAGGACACAATTGCTGGGCCCTACTATCTCCTGCCTGGAAAAACAAGTCCTTATCAATTTCTTAACTCAGTGTCTTTCACCTGCACTAAACCTCAGCTGCTAAATGCCCTTGACAACCCACTTGTAGAAGCAGCCTATGTGGTGACTCCGTTTTGAGATTTCATATGATTACCTGATTCTCCTCTTTGCAACACATGGCAAACTCCTTTCCCTTCCTGTGTTCCTCTGCCTGCCTTCATCGACCCAGAAGTCATGCCTATCCATTCTGCCCAGCTATTGGCTCATAGCTTTCTTTACTGACAAGAACCAATTGGGGAACAGGACCTTAATATCAGAACCACCCTCTGCAGTGTCAGACATGGGCTCACTCTCCTGGAGTGGATCTCAATTTAAATCAGTCATTGATTGGACATTCCCACAAGATATACACCATCTTTGCCCAAGAACATCTTCCAGGTAGGACAGAGTGTAAGCAAAAGGTTTTGTGGTTAAGTTGGTGTCCACATTTCTCTTTCAGTAACCTTAGAGTATCTTCCCAGGACAAAATGAATAGAATGTAGGGGTAAAGACTCCAGGCAGACATCAGCTCTAAGTCTCTATACTCAATGAGCGCTGTGAATATTGTCATTAGCAATGGATGCTACTGTCAGTCTAAAGAGAATAACACTCTGTCTTAGAATCAGCTTGAATTATTTGGGAATCTCCATTGGACTTTTGCAGTCAACAACTCCACTACGTGTAACACACCACTGGAAGTCCTGACTGGTTAAAAGAGATGGCTAGTTCAGACTCCATATCCACTATTACTAGAATTACTCTCTAGGGTCACCCTCATAGACTCCAGAAATTTTCCACTGCACTAAGTTTCCTACTGCCCCCACCATGTGATGTTCAATTACAACCATAGCTCCCAGCACTCTCTCCCTCTCACATCCTGTTTCAACTACTCCCTCTTGTTTCTGCTCAACCTGTCCATACACCACCTGTAAAACCTATTCTATTTACCATGCCTAAGGATATCTATGTGTCTCCCCTAGAGCACATTTCTTCACCTAACTTCTCTGGGTCTATGGACTGTAGTTTGCTTATCATTTACATATGAGCTAATATCTACATATAAGTGAATACAAACCATATTTGGTTTTCTGCATCTGAGTTACCTCACTCAGGATTTTTTTTTCTACTTTTATGCTTGCAAGTTCCATGATATCATTTTTAACCATGAGTAATACTCCATTGAATAAATGTACCACATTTTGTTTATCCAGTCTTCAGTTGAGGTATATATATGTTTTTCACAGTTTTTGACTATTATGAATAAAGCCATAATTAACAAGTGTCCTTGTGGTAGAATGGAGTTGGAAATCTGGGTCTTGAGGAAGAGTAACTCAAAATTTTCTGAGGAAACACTATATTGATTTCTATAGTGGTTATACAAGTTCACACTTTTACTAGCAGCCTTCTCTTTTGATAGTAGTCAGACAAGGGCCTGATGAACGATTTTCTGATTTTGTTCATTGATTAATAACAGCAGCAGGGAGGATTTTTGGTAATGCAGAGGCAGGTATAGATTATGTGAAACAGCTTGCATATGAAAATGCCAATCCTGCCTGCCAAGCAGCCATTAGACTCTACAGGAAAAAGACAGACCTTACTGGATATATCAGACTCTGTTCTGACATTGGGCCCTCCTACCAACAGGGCTTAGCTATGGCTGCTGCCATCCAAGGACAATCAGTAAGAGATTTCTTGGCAAGTAGAGACAAAAAGGCCTGTTTTAAGTGTGGCAAGCCTAGACACTTTGAAAAATATTGCAAAATAAAAAATGAGTTAACCCAGAGACAGCTCAGAAAACAGCCTGGGCTATGCCCACATTTCAGACATGGAAGGCATTGGGCTAATGAATGTAGGTCCAAGATAGATGCACAAGGAAACACTCTTTCCAATAATCAGGGAAATGGGAACAGGGGTCATCCCCATGCCCCAGACCAACACAAGCCAAAACAGGCTTATGGGGCAGTCAGTTTCATACCAGCAAACAACAACAACAACCCCTTTCAGAACTTAGTAGAACAACACCAGGAAGCACAGGACTGGACCTCAGTTCTGCTACCCACACAGTATTAACCCCAGAAATGGGACCCAGGCCTTACCCACCGCAGTGACTTTATCAGATCTGCCATTTAACTTGGATCAGGCTGTAAAGGCTCATGAGTTACATCACTTTAATTCTCAAACTTTAAAGGTCATGTTTGAAATTACCAGAGAACAAGTAGACAAATTGTCAAACAATGTCAATCATGTGTTACACTTTTATGAGTTTCTCATTTGGGTGTAAATCCAAAGGGACTGATACCAAACAGTCTCTGGCAAATGGATGTTACTCATTATAATGAATTTGGAAATCAAAAATGTATACATGTATGTGTAGATACATACAGTGGTTTCATTGCAACATTGCAAACTGGAGAAGCAAGCAAACATATGATCACTCACATGCTTGCTACAATCACTGTTTGGGTGTGCCTAAACAGATAATGACTGACAATGGCCCAGGTTATACAAGCTCCAGTTCCTCCAATTCTGTGAAAAATTGGGAATATTACATAAAATGGATATTCTATATAATCCACAAGGTATGGTAGAAAGGGCACATCAAACCATTAAATGTCAACTTGAAAAAATTAAGAATGGGGAATGGTACCCTACCAAGAGATCCCCCAGAAATATTCTTTATCACATGCTCTTTATTTTAAATTTTTAAACTTTGGATTCTAAAGGAAAATCTGCTGCAGATAGATTTTGGCATCTTGATACCAAAAAGAATTTTGCAACAGTCATCAGGAAAGACCCATTAACTGGAACCTGGAATGGGCCAGATCCAGTACTTATTTGTGGAAGAGGTTCCAACAGCATATATTCCCAAATGGCAGATGGTGCCACACTGGCTGCCAGAGAGACTGATTAAACACATAGACAACAATAACAAATCCAGTGAGGAGAAACCCCCTGAGAAGCATATTTTTTCTTTGCAAGAAACATGAAGATGCTTCACAATTGCCTCCAAAGTGGAACAGATCAACCAGCATACCTGACTTGGGAAATTATCAATGCAGAAGGAGACATCACCACCCATACCTCCATGGTGGCTCTATTGGACTCTTGGTTCCCCAACTTATGATTTAGTGTGGGTACGTTGTTTAAACCCAGGAGAAAACCCATTACCACAGTTACTATAGCTGTCTTTTTGGGGTTGAGATTGACTGGGTGGGGACAGGGATTTCCTTACTTGTTTTGTTAAGATCAAGTTATGATCAGTTCTGTACTTCTATAGATTCAGATTTAGAAAGAATGGAATCTGCTATATCACATTTGTAAAATTCATTATTCTCCTTAGCTGAAATAGTGCTATACTTTTACTCCTCCAACAGAGGGAATTGTGTGTTGCCTTTAAAAACGAGTGTTGCTTTTAAACCAACCATTCAGGTATTGCTATGACTCTTGTCTCTCGGGTTCATGATGTTCAACAGACTGATGGCTTTTGTACAACAACAGATAGACACTATTCAAATGAAACCCATACAGATCTGTTATTACAGGCTGGAAGTAGGGAACTCTGTCATCAAGACTGATGATAATTAACCCCTATTTTATGCACTAAGCCAGATAGTCAATGACTGGTAAGAGAACACTTCAAGACCATTTCCCCTAACTGGGAGGCCTCACCATCCTAAGACAGGAGCTCAGCCAAATGGTTGTTGAGTATCCAAAGACAGGAAAGGGAGGCTGGGGGTCCTTTGTTCCGACCTAAGACAGACACAGTTTCTGTAAGTTTTCCTAGCCTTACCTTTTGAAAAAAATTAAAAAGGGGGACCTGTTGGGAGCTGACTCCTAGCAGAAAGCGGCTATCATCTTTGTAGCTATCTCAAGCCATATACTCTGACAAGAGACTTGTTTTTCATTAACCCACAACAGCTGAGCACACTCTGATAAACATCTTGTTTTTCTCATATATCTTGTTTTGCTGTTTAGTGCCCCCAGCTGCAAGGCATATGTGATAAAGTGTCTTCAGCTGTGTTCTGCTGCTTATACACGGCTGCAAGGCATGTGGTAAAGCATATAAATACCCAGGATTTCCTTTCAATAAAGGGGACTTGACCAGACTCTGTTTTGTCTCCATTCTTCGAGTCACTTGCCCCTCCATCCACACTCTCTCTCTTGCTAGACCTTGTTGACTAACCCATGGACCAGAGCAGCAGTGAGGGCTGGGACATCTGGCATCCAACGTGGGATGTGGACTGGAACACTTCTGCTCTTCACATTTTGTTTGGTCTATTTTTTCACCTATGACCAGAAATAGTGAAGTTAGTGAATCAATCATAAATACCCAATATTAAGCTTTTCTCATTGCTTTATTTCTAATGATGATAAATTCCATTTGACCGTTTTACTTCAGTAGTGATGCATTCCATTGTATAAATGTTTGCCTTAGTTAAAGTACAGAAAAACATTTTAATTCAAGATAGCAGCAGCCACAAGCACACATGGTACCACAGAGCCTGAGAGACTCACTGAGCTCTAAGGGGAGACAAAGCAACTGAGGACGAGTGTACATAACTCACAGTAACTCTGGAACAACTCTTAAAAAAAGAGGCAGGTTTCATGGGAAGATACTTTAAAAAGTGGTCTTATGAAATTGGAAGGAAGGATAGCAGAGCCATGCTCATCTGAGAGAAGTGAAACTAGATCAGTGGGCGGGTACTGAATGGAGGGGAGCACAGCTGCAGGTGACAAAGGAACATGCTATGGCTGAGTAGGGTGCATTTTCCTCACCCAGAGACCTCTAGCATGTAGCCACTGCAGCCTGTGCTGCTTAGTCTGATGTGGAGAGGAGGGTTCAGGGCTTCATCCCAACCGGAAGGCTATAAGCATGATGGTTATACCCAGAACCCTCTTGGATCCTGTCTCAGATATCGTATTCTGATGCAAGATCACCCAGACTTTGGGCAACAAAGTATACACACACACACACCCACACACACACACATATATGCACATATATATGTATGTGTGTGTGTGTGGGTGTGTGTGTGTGTATTTATATGTATGACACACTGATGTTTTCAATGCTACTTGGATGAATAAATGTTTGATTGGAGAGGTGGGAAAGATGGTAGAATGAAGTAGTACATTCATGTGTGTGCTGCAGCGAGGCATAATTAGAGATGTAGAGGCAAGGTGACAAAGGATATGTGAATGTCCATAGTCTGTGCTGCCACCTGAGGCCAGGTTAATGTCCTTGGTCTACGTTGTTTCTAGAAACCCTGTGGATGTCTGTGGTCCATGGTGCCAATGGTTGTTATGGCCAAGAAAGCTTCATTGGCAGTGACATTGATGACTGCAGACTCACAGTTGAGAATGAACAACATTGAAGGATTCTATCACAACACCCCTTCTCTCCTCCCCCACAAAAATAAATAAATAAATAAATAAATAAATAAATAAATAAATAAATAAAAAAGCCAACAGTCTAGACAGGAAACCATTGAAGATTGTCCTTACAAATTCTGATAATGATGTTGATGTGTAGCTCTTCCTAGCTGATGCTCCATGTTCCATAGTTGACCATGATCCAGTGAGTATATGAGCAACACAAATTGGATTTGGCGTATATTTTTCCTTCTTTTTAGTGGAGGGCACAGGGTGGAAGTGTGGTATTGGGAGGAATGGGAAGCAAGTGTGATTGAGGTGAATTGTATGAAATTCCCAAATCAATAAAAATATTATGTAGGGGAAAAAGCCGCAGAGAAACAGACAAACATTATAACTCAAAATATGATTTTGTTTTATATACATGATCACAGAAATTGTTCTAGGGGAATCCTACATCAATAGAAGTTTCCAGGAATAAGAAAGTAGTTCAGTGGAGAATGGTGCTTACTGTGCAAGCATGTGGTCCTAAGTTCAAATCCCCAAAACTCATATGAAAAGTAAAGATGATCCCAGCACTGTTAGAGAGCAGAGACAAGAGAATCACTGGGGACTGCCAGCCTAAGTTCAGGGTAAGTGAGAGCCATCGTGTTAAATTAATAAATCAGAGGGTGATAGAAAAAGACACTCAGCATCTTCTCCTGACTTCTGCAAGTCTACAGAAGTATATACACATGGAAACGTGTTCACATATACCACATACACTATACACCTAAATACAAACACAGAAAACCCCCCAGCTTTTCTTTGGAGGCAGGAGTGAAAAATGGTTTGTTTTACCTTATACTTCTAGGTAACACTCCATCAATGAGGAAAGTCAGCTTAGGAACTCTAGGCAAGAGTTCGAAGGCAGGTACTATATTCCATTGAGGAATACAGATTTTTTGGGTTGGCCCTCCTGGCTTGCTCAGTCTGCTTTCTTATACCACGGAGGACTACCTATTTAGGGGTAGAAGTGTTCCAATCATTGATTAGATCCATCCATATCAATCAGTAATCAGAAAAATATGCCCCTCCACAGGCTAGTCTAAAGACAAACTGGTGGAGGATTGCAGTTCCTCTTCCCAGATAAATCCAGATCCTATTAATGTGGAAAAAAACACAAAAATGGACAAATAAACAAACAAACAAACTGAATCTGAACAACTAACCCTTTCTCTGAAATACAAACACATCACTATTATACCCTCAAGGTATTAAATTTTAAAAATCCAACAGCCGTTAATAAGTTCAATACATAAAAGTCCAAGATTTTATTAAAATATTCCACTACTCCTGAAAGTCCAGAGTTTATTAACTGTGGGCTCTTGTGTAATAATAATAATAAACTTATGTTCGTACCCCAAGAGATAGGAACTATAGCACTGTTACATTCAAATCAAAGCAAAACTGGTGTAAGAGCAGAAAGCTCAGTGTCAAACATCTTGAACTCATGATCTTTAGGGTTCCAAATGGTGGCTTGTACAACTCTACTTCTCTGCAAACCCTAGATTTTTAAGAAAATAAAAAATAAAATAAAATTTGCATAGCATGGAAATTTTTCTTTGTAGTAAACAATGACTATCTTCTTCAAAATATATTAATATGTTAAAAAGTTTAAAATACATTTTTTAGATGTTTCTTTAAAGAAAATGAAACTTTATTTCTTTAGGATTAAGAAAACAACCAAGCAGCATACAGTATCTTCTCTGAGGCTCCGACACATACATAGCAGAGGACTGCCTGGTCTGGCCTCAGTGAGAGAAGACACACCTAGGCCTTGAGACACTTGAGGCCCCAGAGTAGGTATGCCTGGCAGAGGATGGAGAGGTGGAGTGGTGGGTGTTGGGGATTGGGGACATTTTCTTGGAGACCAGGGGAGGAGAAATGTGATGAGCAACTGTGGGAGGGCAGACCAGGATGGTGGATAATGACCGGACTATAAAAAAGATAAAAGTAACAAAGATGAAAAAAAGTATAATTAATTTTTGATGTGATTAAATTATAGACTACTACAGAAACATAGGTTTATGAACTAGTAGAAACTTTAAATGAGTTGTATAGCTTTCATTTCTTCTAAATTCAGCTTAACTCTTCTGTCATAATACATTGAAACATTTCTACAATTATATATTAGCTAACACCTCACTGGCTATTTATTGTTAATATACCAAATGTTAATTAAATGACATGCAAAGACACATGCATGCACACACAAATATATACATATATACACACACACATATATGTATATATATGGCATATATATGGCATACATTAAGTAATCTTTGAACAATTCACATTTTATCCTGTATAATAGTGTATAATCAGTGTATTTTGTGATGTAATGCTGAACTTTAATATATTTAGCAAATCTGAAATATTAAAGGCAATGTTTCAATTTTAAAAATAGACTGTAAATTTGAAAGAGAGCAAAGGGCATATGTAGGAGAGTTGGGAGGATAGAAAAGGAAGTGGGACAAAAGTAATGATATTTTAATTTCATGAGAGAGAGCAATCTTTCAGCTTGTAAGAAAACACAATAGTTTAAACTGCCTTTGACTTTCTGATCAACACTACAATAGAAAAACTGGAATCAATTCTTTTCCTAAAGAATTATGTGTATATATTCTGCAGCCAAAACCCAATGAAATGGTACTTAGCTATAGCATTAGCAGTAGGGAAATAGAGGCAGAAAGCTTACCACTATCTAATCAAGTCTGAATTAAGCCTGAGCTCCAAAGCAAGAGTGTTAAAAAAATAAACAAAGAAACAAACAAAAACCAAAACCCAAAACAAAAACAAAACCCTAAACATAACAAGAGCAAAACAATGGCCAAAAGCCATGTAAGATTTTCCGTAAAAACTACAAAATAGGATTGTTTTAATATCTTTTCATAAATTTATATTTATAATGCTATTAATATTATAGGAAGATGAAAAAATGTATCTAAAAGTATTTACTTATAAATTTAACATATATTTTAATGTCACACAATATATTAAATACCATATTCTGTATTACAAACAGAATAGAAAAATCTATCCTAACCACAGTACTTTGTAAGTTATAGAGATGCTGAATGTATGAATCAATCAGTAGGATTTTTTAAACTCACAAATGACCATTAGAAACAAGTATGTTTATGAATAATCTCAATTTGAGAAATTTCAGCTCTGCAGTTCCTCCCATGGTCTGTTCTGTTTGTTTATCCAAGCAATATGGCAGCTTTAGCTTTTCTTTTTCCAAGTTTAAAATGCTACATTTTTGTTGGTTTTTGAGTAAAACTAAGTTTTTACACTATTAAGAAATTTGTGTATTTTCACACATTAATAGATCTGTATATTTCTCTTTCTGAATGTGAAACAAAGAAAAAGTCAAAATGACACACTTTCTTTTCTCCATAACATGCTAACAGGAAACAGAAAAGAATTTCATAAATGATTTTTGCTTTGAAATTTTCAGCAGATGTGCATAGCGTGTTCTGCCTTCTCCAGAATATTTCCTTAGAGGCTGGAGCGATGGCTCAGGGGTTAGGGTTATGTGCTAATCTTTCAGAGGACTAGAGCTAGTTTCCCTGCTCCCATGTCAGGCAGCTCTCCTCGATCCAATGGACCCCACTGGTCCCAGACTCACTGGATCGGAGGTCTGCCATGGCCACTATGGGAATCTGCATTCACTTGGACAGACCCATACATAGGCATGCGCGCCGCCACACACACACACACACACACACACACACACACCACACAGAGAGAGAGAGAGAGAGGAGAGAGGAGAGAGAGAGAGAGAAGAGAGAGAGAGAGAGAGAGAGACATACACACACATGTTTTTCTTCAACAGAGAAATACATTTCTTAAAAAAAGGTCTCAGATAAATTTCAGATTTAAAATTTTAGCCCTGTGATCCTAATAGCTCTCCATTAGAATACACAGAATTTCCAACTGAGGTATCTGACAAGTCCTTTCTATGAAGTTCCATCCACCCTGATTTTTTAAAGTTTTAACACAAGACCTATAACAACCACTTGACTGAGAAAGCAGTTTTTACAGATACTGTCGTTACTTGTCCTAGAGACTGTGTCTGCTTTGGTGAGTCAGTTATCTGTTTATCATCAATCAGCACAACTCACTGCGTTGTAAAGCCTGACTTTATCATCAGTTCCTCGATTGTTGTCCGATGTAGTAAATGTTAGTAACAGTTACGTTCTCCATTCCCTGTATGTGAAAGACAGGACTCATGAGCAAGGGCGTTACCTGAGCAAGCCAAGGCATTTCTGAGAGGTCTTTTTTATGTTTAGTTTCAGTCTGAGCAAATGAGCTTTTAAAAAAGAATTTCAACTTTAGTGGATTTGGCCACTAGATTGAAGTAAATAACAAGTGTGTCTTCCCAGCCATCAAGTAAAACACTCCTTTTCATCCCTCGATTGTGAAAATATTTGACTTTCAGTGATTTTTTTTTTCCCACTCATCAGAGGCCAAACATCCTTTTAGAAAATTCTTCTCATGTTCTTAAAACTATTTCCATTCAGTTCTTTAGGATGTTTCAGTGACAGGAGATGGGATGTGGAATTGACCTCTAAAGGGATTGATTTCTTTGTAAAAACACTAGGTTCTTCAATACAAAAAAACGAGAAAAGTATGTTATTCGGTGTTTTGCACTGTCAAGCACGTGCTTCAATGACCCTTGACCAAAACAAAACATTAAAAGTGACATAGCCAGAAAAAAAATGTTTTTGAAAAGAGGCTGTTATCCATAAATAAAACCTTCACATTATATATAAAAAGCTAATATAAATGCAAAACATAACTGTTTTAGTAGATCCAGGACATTTTTGTACTTATATTTTATTTATATGTCTGTAGAGAGCTAGAAAAACAAAGCACATCAGACCAGATAGGGTTGTATCAATAAACCATCACTTTGGTCTTTATCTAGAAAGTAAAGAGTACTTACTATGCGTATGTTCAACATTTTCATGGCAGAATTGCCAGACGTTGAGGTTGTTTAAATCATCCTGCACATGGGAAGCTGTACCATTATAACTATGCGACATCATGTGTGTGTTTACACATATGTACACACCTACATGTACATAGACACATGTGGCCATGCGACCTGTAATGTAGAACAAAGTATTCCACTAATCGATTCAGAGTGGAGATACATGACCTTGTAGTCAACTAGTTTTATTTCATTGTCTACTCTTTTTTATCCCTCTGCTCAGTTTCATTAAAACAAAGAAAAGTTGGCGAAAAGTGATTGAGTGCTATGAGAATCCACAGCCCTCCTGTCAGCTCATCCAAAACCATTTTAATATGACTTTCCAAACGGCGGTAGTACTGGTAGTTATGGTGAATGAAATGTCAGTGTTCACAGGAATGAGAGAGCAGCCACTCCAGCTGCTAATTTTGGGAAGTTGCATATTACTCTCTAACACTTGGTGCTTTCTGCTTTATGATAGGTGTTTTTATGCAGACTACTACTTCTCCCACATATAGGCAATGTAAGGTTATTTTGCAAGTGCCCTTACTTCCCTAAAGAAGTTGGCTATTGGTATAAATTATACATTCCAAATTGACAAATATAAGTCTTTCGTTTTTTTAACCACAATATTCCCTGAGCTGGGTGAAAGTGATATATATACATGAGGAATTCAATGAATATGTTTTGAATTCATAATAATGCCTGAAGCAAAATATCATTGGATTACATGATTTATTTAACTATATTCACCTCTGCTGTTATATACTTTAGTCCCAATAGCCATTTTGTCTTTGAATCTATTAGACGAGGAAAAAAATCAGGTATCAGTGGACTGCTATTGAGAGTCATAGTAATATTATCAATGTGGCTACTTTAAGTTGTACTTTTGTAATTACAACAGTACCTGTTCCCAGACAGTCTCAGAGAAATATTATGGTTTCTATTCTAGATATTATTTTGTTATGATTCAATTGTAATTGTTACAACTGAGCCTCATCTTGCTAACTGTTCTATTATTCTATTGTTCAATTCTACAGTGATAGACAATATTTGTCCATTATATTAGGATGATCCACTGAGAAAATTTACTGAGGAAGTAAATAGCTTCCTATAATAGAAAAATAGCTTTGGATAAATTAATGCTATAGGTATTGTGTGTGTGTGTGTGTGTGTGTATGTGTGTGTTATTTTCTAAGTATCATTTTTGGATCATTTAAATTATAGTTCATTCATTATTTCATTGTAGCTTGAATAACATTTGTTTGGATATAATATTGAATTGTTTTTATCTTAGTTACCATTACTAAGAACTAAGATTTGGTTATATAATCAGTCTGTTATGGGTTTGAGTGTGTCTCCAAGGATTTTATATTGAAATCTAATCTCTATTATGAGGCATTTAGAGAATGGGAATTAGACCTGGTTATGATATTTAGAGATGGGCCTTTCTGGAGTTGCTTGATATCAAAGGAGAAAATTAGGGCAGAGCCCTCATGATTGGACATTAGTGGATTTTTAAGAAAGAAAAAGGAGAAGTGGGAAGCATGCACGTGCGTGCGCACACACACACACACACACACACTTTTACATGTAGATAGTCAGTCATTTGCCATGTGAAGAACGATCTTAGGACTCTGGCAGTAACCAGGCCATCACCAGATTCAGACTCTTGAACATCCGTATCTGAGAATTAAAAAAAAAAAAAAAACTTTTTACAGTGACTCAACTTCAAGTAGTTCATTATATTATCCAAAGTACTAATACGCATTTTCATTGAATTCTAATTTCCAAATTAGCCTTTCGAACTCTAATTTTTGCTTAGACTTAGTTTGATAATTTGGGGTAACATTCTATATGAGCTCCCTGAATCAAATGCAGGACTCAAAAAAAATATCTTCTTTGGGACCACCACGCTAGCGTTTGCTTACAGCTTAGTTCCAATAGAAGTAAATAATCCTGTGTTAAGATCTGTAGTTTCTTGTGGAGCTCAGAGTGTTCATGTGTTTCTGGTTTATGTAACCACCCATGTCATTAGAAATAGTCAAATATGAGGTTAAAATACCCAGAAGTGATGAGAATTTTAGTCATAATAGAATCATGATATTTTTAGGCACTTGTCAAAATTCGACTGGCAAATGCAAAATTTTAATATGGCAAACCTCACTGAGTAGTGCCATGGCTATCACAGCAAATCAGGCTCCTAGGAAAACGTTTACATTAACTTCTCATTGCTATCAAATTTTGTATTGCTATCTAAAATTCTGCATTAAACTTGGAAATATATTCTGGGTTACATTTCACAGTAGATTTGTCTACATAAATGGAAACCCTAGGCAAATAGAACAGTGAACACATTTATTTGATTTTTTTTTCCTCCTGTGGTTTAGCCTAGAAAGAAAACCATCAAATAGTTACATATAAAATTAGGCTCAAAAACATGACTCTTAAAAAAATACATTTTTATCTTTGCTAATGTGACAGTTAATAATCTTAAGCATAAGAAAACACAGATATTTTTTATTTATTTCTTGTGGTATCTCTGTGAAAGCGAATCACCCCTGAACTGCAAAATATTTTAGTAAAAGTGAACAGAAAAAATCCTAGTATCTTTGCAAGTAAATATTTAATAAACTATTTTCATGTTTTGCTTTAAAATTATGTTTCTTATTTCTAAATTACATCTTACTTGAGATTCTGAACATTGTAAAGAATGCAGAAACCATTTTAAATTTTACATCTTGACAAAATTAATCATCTAAAATAATTTTACACATGTTACTATTTTTCTATTTAAAACAAAATTATACAATACATTCTGATCATTTTTTTTACTCTTCCAACTCCTCTCCACTTCCTTGACTACGAACCCTCACCCTTTCTTTCTCCTTAAAAAGCAAATGTTACACAAATGAAATAAAACAAAACAAATCAACAAACACACACAGAAATACACACAAATATGCACACATACACGCACTTACACAAAATTCAAAACCAAAATAACAAGTAAAATATCAGTAAGACAAAAGTGCTCAGACAATATTGTATGAGACAAAAAGGCTACACACAATATCATTGAGTTTGTTTCATATTGACCACATACTCCTGTACATAGGGCCTGTCATGAAGTGTGTTTAAGATATCCAGCAAGATTACATTGGAGAACGAGAACGTTATCTTTCTGTTTTTCTTTGCAAATGGGTTCTAATTGCACATATCGTCTTTGTCAGGACAGGAGTCAATGTCTACTTCCCTTCTCAGTGTTGGGATCCCATTTGGCTTGAAGCTATGCAGGCTCCGTGAGTGCTGCCACAGTCTTTTAGTTCTTCTTTCCTATTGTGCTTGGAAGACACTTTTCCTTGGAGTTACCCATCCCCTCTGACTCTTTCAATCATTCTGTCCCCTCTTCCTTACATCATCCTGAGTCAGAAGGAGGAGAATTAGATGAAGACATTCCATTTAGGATTGAATTCTCCAATACCTCTCAGTCTCTGCACATTTTCCAATTGTGTGCGGATCTCAGTGTTAGTTCCTATCTACATCAGGAAGATTATAATGGTGACTGAGTAAAAATTGGTCTATGGTGTATTAAATTAGGAACAATTTTACTGTTATGTTCATTAAGCAGAAGAATAGTATTTAATTATCCCATATCCAGTCTCAGGTTCTTGGCTCCATAGAGCCTTAAATCTAACCAGAGAGTGATTTACAAAATCCCCCAATGTTTGTGATATTGTTGATACAAGCATATACACATATATACACACATCCATGTATACATACACACATATCATATTTGGAGTTGAGGCTTTGGAGATGTAACTTAGATACAATGAAGTTATCAGGATAGAGCCATCATGATTGAATATTGGTGGATATTAAGATGAAGGAAAGGAAATAAGGAAATCAAAGAATCACATGCATGTATATGTGATTACCCAACTAGTCCAATATAAGATCCTTGAAGGAAGAAAGTCATATCATATATGCATATATTGACCCTTAAACAAATGATCCACTGTTAAATGACTTGCTAATCTAGGCTTACATGTGGCAAACGGAATTGTCTGCCCTGGTTTTTCACTTCACTGTGCTGTTTGGAAGAATTGGATTAAATTTTATCTGTAGGATCTATTTGATAGGTTAAATAAGCATGCACTCAGGGAATCCTTTCCTCTTTCACATTCATACTACAAATATCACATTTTTATTTGTACAGTGACATAAACTTCCCAGAGCACTGACATATACTTCCTAGAGTGGCCCTTGCCATCCTTACCTCTAAAGTTACATTCCCTTATTGCTGATATATATTTCTTTTTCTTTCTTTCTTTCTTTCTTTCTTTCTTTCTTTCTTTCTTTCTTTCTTTTCTTTCTTTCTTTTTTTTTTTTAGGTTTTTCGAGACAGGGTTTCTCTGTGTAGCCCTGGCTGTCCTGGAACTCACTCTGTAGACCAGGCTGGCCTCAAACTCAGAAATCCACCTGCGTCTGCCTCCCAAGTGCTGGGATTAAAGATATGTAAGACCAACTGCCTGGCAATATATATTTCTTAAGTTAGGAATGCTCATTCTCACTCTTATTTGTAGCCATTATTTAATTGATTAAAATAGTATAAATTATTGAGGAAAATTTTCCTATTATTTAAAATATAGAGACTAACAAATAGAGACTCTCTTTCATTTTTGAGAATACTGGACCATTTTACCCAATCTCTTGTCTCTAAGACAAAACTCTATTTCTATTTGCTTTGCATCTTAGCTTTTTCCCAAGACGATTCAAGTGACTACCTAGTTAAGGTATGGAAGATGCAGAAGATAATGTGTGTACAGAGATTCCAGAAGTCCCTTTCAAGGCCGCTTATCTATGAGCTCTCCACACATCTGACTAAAAGTTGCTGTTTCCGAGAACAGGTTAATGGATACCTGCTCTGACAGGAGTTCACAAAAATGATTATTTTCCCCCTGAGGACAAACATGAAAGAAGGCTGAGGAGATCTCTCAAGGCTCTCTCCAGACATGTGCAGAGCACTGATTTATGACAGAAAAAAATGTTGTTGGCTTTTTAGAGGACAATGAACAAACAAAGGAGTGTACATTGAACTTCAGTTGATGGATGTGACAAGGGTTCTCGTTGTTCTAATCACATGCCATTACCTTGAGTGCATTGCAACTGGCATTCTCTAATATATGCTTTCCCTTTTTATACAGTATAATTTTCAGCCCATTAAGATTGCCTACAACTACAATGAATTTAATAAGCTAAAATTTTCCTCACATAAAATTTATAGAGAAATCAGTGTTTAAGTATAAATAACCAAGAGACAACTGTAGCATTTCTGTAATTATGGCATAATTTTAAAGTATTTTTATGTGAAATATTAATGGCTCCAGTGCTAAAACCAGAATTGACTGGTTTCCCATTGTTTCCATGGCATAGATCTATGCTATAAGCTTATATGAAAGGATAATTTCAGACAGAGAAATGAATCATGTGAACCTAAGGTTTTCCATTTAACTCACGACAGCATACATCCTATGCTATGCTTTCAGAGGGGAAAACTACTACTCTTAAAGTAGCTATCTGTGATTTTCTGTTATTCTTCCTCTACTAAAGTCAAACAAAACCTAGCGTTGTGTCAATGCATGCCACTCCTCTGGGGCCCTGATCTTGGCAATGATATTGTGTGTATACTTCTTGTGTCTTACTTAATTCAATAGTGCAAGTGTGTTGTGCAATGGTATTTTCTCACAGTAGAAAATTAGCAGTATTTCCTCTTCTGCATAGTTTCATTTTCAATGAAATAGTAAGACAATGTTTCAGACCTTATTTCTAGCTTTGGTCATTTATATCTTTATGTTCCCTGTATTTTCTGTTTCCTTATCTCATGTTATATATCAGAGCCCATGAGTTGTCCTTAGAGTTGAATTGTCCCTAGATACTGGTAATTTATGCCTCACACAGTGCCACCAAATTTATGATACACACATACACACACAGACAGATAGATATAGGTGTGCCCACACACACACACACACACACACAAAAACACACACACAGAAAGATAGAGAAACAGAGACAGAGAAGGATGGAGGGACAGAGACAGAAAGAGACAGAGAGATAGAAAGGCAGAGAGGCAGAGTGAGAGAGAGAGAGTTTAGAAGCATCATGTTAACTTATAACTTTAAACAACTCTTTAGATTGACAACCAGTGCCTCCCTACTTGGTCTCCTATCTTATCTCACAAGGCATAACTGAGTTACTCCCTTCTACAAACCTCTGGCTTTTACCTATGCAATCAACCTCCTAAGTTCTCATGTAGCCAACCACATTCTTGATTTCTACCTCATGTTTCACTGTTTCTTATTTTTGGACAATTTTCAACTCTCCTTTTTTTATTATTAAATTTGATTTATCTTGAGTGTCCATTTCACAGTCTGAGATAATTATAAAATTATTACATATGAAAATTCTAGGTTCAGAGTATTTGGTCTGAATTCATCATTTTATCTGAAAAATGTAATTTTAGATGATTTGACAATTAGCTTACAGTTGTGCACAGACTGATAGAAATTTCAATTCTAAAATGGAGCAAAAGGATGATAATGTAGAGATGGTCACAGTGAGTTACATGGTGTATGGAAGTATAAATTCTACCATGGGTGCAGAATAATAAATTCTTAGGAAAATTAATAGAAATTCTCACTAGTGAATATTTGTAAAACCATCTTATTTCATGTCTATTATAGAAAAAAATCATGTTTGCTTTGAAGGATGATTTACACTATGCATCCAAGCACTTATTAAGAGTCCAGCCTTGTAAATGTGCTAAGGGGATATTGGGCACATTTTTTTTTCCTGTGAAACCATCCTTCTGAATCCAACATGGTAAACTCTAGAAGGTACAGGTCTATACAAGGGCCTCTACACTAATAACTTATTGTGGGGATAAGTATTGGAAAGAAGTGTGGGGAAATGGGAATCGTGGAAGGAGGAAGAGCCTGTCTAAACAAGATGTCACCCATGCTTACCTGAGGCCAAATACCACACAGATTCTATGATTTCCATTTGATGGACCAAAGAGGTCATCATTTATCCATATGCTTCTGCACTCTGTGGATCAAAGACTTCTTTCAGTCTTATACATGTTGAAGGAACTGGAATCTCACAGTCTTTGTGTCAAAAAAGTCTGAGTAAATATTCAGACTGTTGCAAGAAACACTAGTCTCTGAGATGAGGGGTGGTAAGGATATAGGAGACACTTCATGAGAATTTCCAGCACAAAATCTAGACATTGGCAGAATTCAAATGAGCTTTCATTGTTCCATTTTCAGACTCATAATCTGCTAATGAAATTCAGAGGCAGAAAATTCTGTGCTTTGTTCACTATAATTTAAAAAAAAAATCATGTTTTTCAGGACAATTGTCACTTTTGTCCATACTTGATCTTCCTCACTGCCTTTGGTTAAAGCACCCCCATTGTCCTTTAGAAAATTAAAATAAAATTAAATAAATTGGGGATGTATAGAATCTCAGTCCTTCATAATTAGAAACATTTTGTAATATTGAAGGTATATTGGACCCTGCAACCAGTTCTGAAACTAACCAAAGAAGCCAGTAGGATCTAACATGAGGCTTACAGGGGAAATGTTTTAAGACCACAGAACACCCTGAGCTGTCAGCACTGGCAGGAGGGAGACCCTGTGAATAGACAGTCTAACTCTAACATTTTCTTTTGTGTGGTTGCCCTTCTCCAAGTTTATATGTATTCCACTGTTTACATGTCCAGCCTCAGTACTTCACTTCCTTCCACAATAACCCTGACCCCTATACCAGTTTCCATGCATTTATAACTGAAGATTACTAATTAGATCTTTTGAATGCTTGCCTAATCTAACCATTCCATTTGTTTGTCATGCTACATGGGGGACAGATTAAATGATTCTTGTGAGTCTGGATTTCGTGATATGATTCACATGTTATTGGCACCAGTTTGAGTACCTTTTCACATTTCTCTACAATGCTGTGGTCCTGCATGACATCATTTGCTTTAGGCAATGCTCCCTTTTGCCCTGCTGTTTTCTGTTCCCTCTGGAATTCTTGGTATTGTTCCAAGCTCTAACTACCTCTTTTACTTTCCCTATACAATCTCTCTCTACTGACAATGTTTAGGATTAACTAATTACCATCATTCAAATCTTGACTCCGTGATGCTGTTGATTAAAGCATACAGATCCTATTTTGTTTACAAGTTCAGATGGTAATCACATGAATGCTGTGTAAGCTTTGTTTAACTTTAACTGTCTAAAGAACATCTTAGTTTTCTTATCTTCAGTTTGTCTTTTACTGGAGACAAAGCCCATGGATCTTGTAGTCAAGTTGATTTGTGTTGAAGCCCTGGAATTACCACCCATCTCTGGGAAGACTCTTAAATGTGCTTTTCCACCCATGGGTGGAAATAGTTAAAATACCTGCTTAGAGATATGGAAATTAAAACCTATACAAGTAAAATGGGTGTGAAAGAATCTGAACATTTGAAACAAAAACTGATGCTTTATAATTACAGTTATTAATAAAAATAAATCTCATCTATCATTTGAAAATTTACAAAGTAAACCAAGTGTTTACGTTGGGGGAAGTACATTCAAATTAACCAAATTTGTGTGAACCAATACTTCACATTTATTTTTAAATTATGCTATTTTCGAAATCATTCCATTTTCTCACTAACTAGAGATAAAACTCATAAATCTTTTAAGAAATATTTTCCAAGATTTTCTTTGTCTTAAATCAGTCTGCAAAAATGGTGGGAAGAAACTAATTAGCCTAATATGACAGTTGGTAGTCTAGCCTTGGCTATTTTGTAATCTAGCTAGGACTTGTAAGTTTAGATACTACATGGATAATGGGAAATACATAGATAGAAGACAAAGATGTGAGTGAAGATTTAGATGAATGAGACAGTAAAGAAGACAATCAAATGTGCACCAACCCCTTCAGCCATGTATTTGTGAATTCAGATATTAGTTATTGGTTTTACAGTTGTATTTTAATTTTTATAGGAAATAGTTATCTCTCAATAGAATTTGCCATTCTTTAGACATATATTTTACAAAAATATTCAATTAATTATACTGGTGTAGCCACGTATAGACTGCAAGTTATCTACCTTCAGAGAAAATTTATAGTTCTTAATAAAATTAGCCATCTTCCTCTGTCTGAGTTTAAATTTCCTTGCTTGTAAAGTGGAAAATACAATAGAAAAAATGTCCTACTACTACATGTTCATCAGGACATTGAAAATAATGAACAACAAAAAACCACTTTTCAGCAACAACTACAAGCTTTTCTTAGTCCCTAGATGCTATGCTTGTGAACCCAAGCACAGCTTCAGCTAAAGCACAAGAATGTGACGGAAATTCTTGTCTCTGGAATCAGGATCAAATATAGTTTCTATTCTGAGTTATTATCAAGCAGAATTATATGAGTTCATAATGTAAAAAAGATGATCACTCTTCAATAAATATAGTAAAATATCATGAAATTAGTGAATAAAAACACAAGTCATCAAATATATGAGGTATTGCTATCATTTTTCTTTTTCCAAAGATATTATTTCTCACCATAAAGAATAAATTAAAACTGAATTCATGGGTATACAAAAACCTATAATAATAGACTTTATGAATAGGATAAATGACTAAAATATTCTAAGAGATGTTAAACATATATTTTGACTAGGGATATTGAAATTATACAGTGTTTTATTAAGATTCTTTGATAACCTCCTTAATAAAAATATAATATCTGTTTAATTCACCTGTATATTAAATATTTAGTAACAATTAAAAAATTCTGTAATTTACTAGTTTCACTTTAATCTTCAGTTCCTCCCTATCTTGGGTCTATAAAGCAATCATTGTCTGCAGATCACTATTTGACTATCTCAGTCAGTCTACATAAAATGTAATCTATGTCTCACTTGCTTGAAATATCCAGTATGGAAGATACCTGATCATTTCACCTCAAAATTTTATTTGAAATGGTGTAAGTCTCTACCACAATATGGGCCATAGCAATGAATGTAGTTCTTCATTCTTTGTATGTGTATTTGAATTTAGATTTATACTTCCACTTGCTTTCAGTAAAACACAGCCTTCCGTCTAGAAGAACATAAGTCAGTAGGTAGAGCCATGTGGGTATATTCTAATATTTAATTTCTAATATAGTAGATATGTCAAACAAAACATAGTCCTGTTATTTGACAAAGTCTAAGATCTTCTACAGAGAAAGAACGTTAATGGTTCTTGAGATTAAAGGACAAGGGTTATGCTTCCCTGGAAGAAATACATAAATGTGTTTTTGTCAATCCAGAATACTGTTTATATTGTGTCATAGTTCAGAAAATGGTGTGTTAATGTCAAGATATTTGAAAGGGAAATAAAACATACAGTCATCAGTCACTGTGAATTGTTATTTTTTCAACATAACAAGCAACAACTTGTTTCACTAATGTGTTTTTAATGGTGTCATAAGGGCTCCTCTGGCATTCCAATCTGGACCCAAAAGGTCAGAAGGATTTTATACTTTAGGGTGAAGCATGTACAAAGCCTCAGTTGTACAGCAATGTCTGGTATGCAGGGCACGGCCTGGAGCTGAGCCCATTCCACCAAATCTTGATTCTTCCTTCCTCTACCCAATTATGCGTATGGAGCAATATTGTTCAGGAATGTTACTGTTTAAGGCCTATCTGACTGCATTTGGTATGGTTTTATTTAGAATATATATTATTTAATTCCACCTCTGCTAAATATCACACTGACAGAAACACACATCTAAGTTAAATTTTTAAAAATGTTTATAACAATCCTTTTGCTTCTTGAATTATGAAATTTGATGTTAAAATTTTCCTTGCAGTTTTCCATAAATTATAGTCAGTTTATATTTTTCATCTACATTATGGAGCCACACGATTTGAGACTCTAAAGACATTCTAACTTAATGCTAGATTAAATTTAAAAGGTTGTCTAGAAAATTTGTTACTAAAATAAAGTTCTTATAGAAAATGCCCAATAAAGATTTCACTAGCATACACAGATCCTTACTATTCTATTAGAAGCAGAGAGATGTTCTATAAGGAATTAAATATTTTCATTCACTCAAAGAAAATATAGATAAACAATAATATAAGAGAATTCTTGTTTTTCTAATAAAAAATAGTGATTTCTATGTTTATGCTATTGGTGTGTTTAAACAGTAAAAAGATTTAGTACATTTATTGAAAAGCTTATCTTATGGAAAGACAGACAAGTAATCAAATGATTTCAAGTGAATTTCAGTAAGTACCAAGGTGCACACGTAGTATATAAAGCCCACAAATTCCTTCAAGAAATATACATGTCTCCTAGTAATGTCAGAAATTAAATCCTAAAGTCTCACTAAAATGACTGTCCAAACATGAGCTGAACAAGGATCACATCAGTGGACAAGCTAAAGTAGATGGGGAAAGGTCTCAGCCCTATACAATGAACTACAAACATCCAAGTAAGCTAGGAGTGGAAGAGGTGGTCTTCCTCAGGGAAGAACACACAAATTGGTTTTCTAGTGTCAAATGAAAACATACTGAAACTATATAAAGTAACATTATAAAAAATGAGCGGATTGTATTTGGAGTTACATATGTATAGTCATATATTCATACGATAGCAATGAATACAGGGGTCATGAACTTGAAGGATAGTGGGTAGGGGCATATGGGATATTTTGAGGGAGAAGTTGTAATTATATATAATTCCTAAACAAGTTTAAAAAGAAGATACGCTTGAAAGAGCAGAATGAGGAGCATATTGGATAGTGGAAACTATGGAGAGAAACCAGTTGAGAATTATCTGGAAAATTTAGAGAATTAGGACAAAAGAAGCAATTGCAGGGACATGGCAGTGAGTGACTAGGGACGTTTAAATAATGTTAAAATTTGAAGAAAAAAAAAACATGAAAAGGGCATGCAGTAGAGAGACTTCAATTTGCAAGATGAAAACTCTCTTAGCCAACCATTAATGTGCCCTGTTATTTGTGGTTTAAGTCATATACTATCACACATATGAAATGTTACATGATTAAGACCCTGAGATAATTATGAGACGAAGGAACAACACGATCATACTTACATTTCAGATATACTGCTAATGTGAGAATGCAGTCTGTGGAGATATGTGGAGGAGAAACTGCAAACATGAGAGAACAGAATATGAAATAATGCGCAGCAGAAAAGATTAGGGGGTTTACCCCGTAGGTGCTGCTGAGGAGGAACAGTGAAGGGACAGGCACAGATACGTACACATCATGACCCACTGAACTCAGTGACTAATTAGGTGGCTATGGATGAAAGAGTTGTAAGAATGCAGTGTGATTGCCAAGGTCTTCTTTTTAGACAATTGAAAGGTGAAAACACCATTCAAATAAGGAATGCTGGACTAGGAGTGACATGTTTCGTATGAGGTGTCATGGAATTTCCTAGTACAGATAACATTAGGCAACGAATTTAGAGATTCTGAATTTCAGATTTCTTGGTTGTTCATATCAACTTTTTCCTTTAAACCCCAAATTAGAGCATATGTTTTCTAAGCTAGTTCTTCATGTCTTTTTTTTTTTTTCCAAACTCTCCGTCTTCTTATGTTTTCAGAATTTAACTGTCTACAGGTGAAGATATGCGTAGTCATTCAGGTTTCTTTCAAAAGTTAGCATGATTATTTGTCCTATTATTACTCAGAAATAAGTTTTGTAATTTCTTTCATTCATAGCCACTGGTGAAAAACAGGGCAGTCTTGTTTTGAAGTGGCACACAGCTTCACTGTATAGACAAATACATTACCACCATGGCACCTGAAATATTGGAAAGATGACACACAGTGCAGAAACAGACCGAGCTGATCTTACAGGGCTATTACTGGCTGGGATTCTTGATCTCATTTTACTATAAAATGCCAAAGAGCTGCTGCTGCAAAATGGCAGCTGTATTACAAGACATAGTGAATACCTGTCCCCAAACGTCATCCCTCTACACATAGCTGCTCAAAAATCAGCTTTATCTACTCCTCATGCAACAAAAGTTACAGCTTACATTATGCTTCTGTCCAAAATATTATATGCAGACCTAAGTTCCTCTGGATTTTGTTGTATAATACTCTACGTCTTTTCTCTTGGCATGTCCATAATTGTGTGTGTGATATCCAACATACTAGCCTAAAAAGAGGGGAGAGAGAATATGGAACACAAACGTTAATATAAGTCATATGGAATTTCCATTATATGTTCAACTCACAGTCCCTTAAAAATTACTTCTCAAGAGAAAAGAAAGATAAAAGGGAGACTGAGAGATGTAGATTTTTAGTATGCCGCTTACCCATTCTTTAGAAATGTTGGAGTTTTATAAGAAAAAAATGAAGGAAAAATAGATAATAAAAAAGACAGACAAAATTAATATTTTCTCCCATAAGTATGTAAATAGCTCCTTTATTATCATATCATACATAGCCATGGTTGTGAGAGTTACATCTGTGATTCCATATATATCCACAAATAGTTCATCTAGTTTACCCTGTAACTTACTGGAAGCTCGCTTGTTCCAGGGTGCGTATTCTGAACAGTTCCAAGAGTTTAAACTCCCCATAGTTTTCAACATCCAATAGCTTTCTACCCTCTTTTGTTGCTAAGCTTAGAATTCTATAATCTGTTAATATAATCACAGACTTTAAAAGTCTTAAGTATCATGATATTCTTTTACTTGTAGTAGATTATGTAAATGAAACAATAAATTGAGCCCTAATTTAGATCCTGCATCTCATGCTTGATGTTTATAAGTAAAATTAAGAAACTAAGGTAACTTACTTAATATTAATTATTATAAACAGTGAAGGCAAAGATTTTTATCTCAGAGCCAATGACTTGAAGAAATGTAAGGCTCCATTCATAATAAAAATGTTCTCGACATTGTGAATTTCAGTTCCTCTCTAAGATTCTGCCTAATGATCTCATGTCTCACACATAAAGCCCTTTATCTTTTCTCAACCAGATTAACAAGTCAACCTGAAGATTTCTAGAAGGTTTCTAGAAGAAGTCCTCCATCCATCAAATCATGTTCCCTTAACTCTAAATTCCACCCTATTCAAAATTCTCAAGAGGTAGTTGCAGACTCATGTTTCCCAGAATTCTCGTGTTCCCTTCACTGTGGAATTAAGGTTTTATTATCTACAGCATTCACTACATATCTCTAGCTCAGCCAGCACGACGAGGTCTAATATGGAAACATTCATTTTCATCTTATTGCAGTTCTATGTGCCTTCTATTTTTCTTCTCAAAATGATCTCTTTAAAAGTGTATTACACATTTTATAATTTTTCTCTTGGTTGCTTGGCTGACTTTACTTCATTTATTTGATTCTAGAATCAAATATAGGACTTTCCATATGCTAGACACACACTACCACTGAGCTTTATATGTCATTCCAGCTCTTAGCTTCACCCCCTCTCCAGCCCCTGACCTCTTCCTTCTTCCTCTCCCTGTCTCTGCAGCGCTGGGGATCCTTGCTCATTAAAACCATTAAGTAATACTCATTTGCTCCTCAGCACAACCCACACTACCTCCAGTTGCTGTCAGTGCCCTGCTGTCACAGACTCATTGACTTCCCAATTAAAAAGACATTATTTGACTATCATCTCGGGAATATATTATTTACGCTGACCTCCTGCTCCTTCTTGAAATTCCTTTCTTGTGTTCTGATCCTTTGATTTGTCTCCAGCCTCCAAGGACACTCATTTCCCTATCTGCTCTTTCCTAAAGCATCGACTCTGGAGCTCTTTAGAAGCAACCTGAGCTTTTTTCCCATCATGCCTCTTTACATCTCCACCTGGGAGCTAACTCCATTCCCACCACTCTAAATAATAGATACAAGTTAGTTAGTGTCTTACAATTTCAAGTTTCTGATTACAACCTCACCAGAGAGATTCAAATTTATATATAATTGACTTTCCCTTCGAAGTTCTGAGTGCATACCTTAAGGGAACCTTAAAGTTAAATTATCCACAATAAAAAACTTGATTAGATTGCAGCCTGACATCCTCTAGCATATATATGTTTCCTTGCATTGCAGTAAACAGTAATATGTTCACCTACTTATCGTTTCCCGAAAGCTGTGATTGTGAACTATTCTGAACTTCTCATTTGGCCCCATTTATACTCACTCTTAATTTCTACACTATGGCACCATGACTTTTAAGGCCTTGCCTTTGCATTAGTTTGAAGCCATATCTCTATCTTTGACCCTACCATCTTATGTCTAGTTGTATCCTTCCCTTGATTAGACTATTTTGTCTAATCACATTTAAACTGATCTCTGTTTTTATTTTTCTGCACTTAGAATCTCTGTCTCCCTCTTCTCTCTCTCTCTCTCTCTCTCTCTCTCTCTCTCTCTCTCTCTCTCTCCCCCACACACACACACAATCTTTAATTAGCCAACAAGAAATTGTAAGATCTATTTTATTTACAACCCCATTCCATGACATTTCTATGCAGGCACTAACCTGTCCTTAATCCCTACACCAGCCTAGCCTTTATCCCTACACCAGCTTGCTTTTAATTCCTACACTGGTCATGCAGCAGAGCTTATGTGTTGCAATTCTGTCTACATTTATCTCTTCCTGAATGTTTTATTCTTAAATTCTTAATTGTTACCTTTTCCAACACTCTTCTAAGCTGATTTAATGGTAAGCTTTTACTGATCATCCTATAAAATATAGTCTTCGTGCTGCCCACAAGAACTCTCTAACACATCACTTAGAGGCTTTCTTTTCTAGAATCATATGAAACTATATAATTATATGATTTTCTTCCAATTTTTTCTTCTTTGTCGTCTACACATAGGTGTAAACACTATGATTTTTGATCATTTCTGTGGCTTGTTCTATCTTGCTTAATCATAATGGCCTTGGAATGAAAAACAGAATTTGACACAGAGCAAGTCGTCAGTATTTGTTGAATAATTCAAAGGATTTGAATGCGATAAATAATAGGTTTACAAGGTACAAATGTAATGGAATTTGCACTGTGAATGTAACCTGGAAGTATAAAATTACAGACAATGAAGGAGTATTGATTCCTCTAAAAACTGTCAACTGCTTAATGTGTTTGTAGGTACAGGGTGGACACAAATGATGAAAGGCAGAGAATGAAACCATTGCACATCTTGCTAAATATTTAGTATTTTCTCCTTCAAGTTAATAAAAATATTGACTTTGGTTCTTCCTCCAACTCCTCCATTGGGGTCCCCCTGCTCAGTTCCATGGTTGACTCCAAACATCCACATCTGTATCGGTAAGGCTCTGGCCTAGCCTCTCAGGAGACATCCATACCAAGCTCCTGTCAACAAGCACTTCTTGGGATCAGCAATAGTGTCTAAGTTTGGTTGCTCGACATGGGGTGGATCCCCAGGTGAGGTAGTCTCTGGATGGCCTTTCCTTCTGTCTCTACTCCAGTCTTTGTCCCTGTATTTCCTTTATACAGGAGCAATTCTGAGTTAAAACGAATATGTGCATTGTTAGTTTTGTTAAATTTTCCTTTACTGTAAACAATAATATAAAAGAAGATAAGTCATTTATCTATAATTATTGTTATTGGATTTGCAATATTTTGAATCATCAGTACGTGACGAAGGAGACAAATCATTTTGCAGTGTTTTAAATGGAAAGTTTATAATCATCAATGAACATGTTTTTGTAAATTTATTCATTATACAGTTACTTTATATTGTTAATCATTTAAAACCCTTGACCATTTTTACATAATATTTATCTATTTTTTTGTATTTTATTTGTTCATTTCTATTAAATGATTTATTTTATTTTGTAAAATTTAGCTTAGTTTTTACATCTGCTAAATAAAAATATTTTTGTTGATGTGCATTTGAATACATATGTTTTCCAAATTTAGTTGGTACCCTTCTCTTCCTCCCTCTCTTCTTTCTTTTTATTCTTTTCCTAATTTTTCTTTTGTATCAAGTTTATTATATATTGTCACTCAGCATTTTATTTTCTCATGTTATTTCTATCATTTCTTATATATTTTTCTGTATAAAATTCCTCAGCTTCAACGTCTCTAATACATATTCCTGTAATTAATGTAATTTTCTAATGTTAAAAAATATTTTATCATTTACCCAATGTTCTGAATATTATGTGAAACATTTGGCAGAGTGAAATGATAATCTATATGATAGGAGAAATCTGAAATTATATAGATTCACTTTAACAAAATACTTCGAACAATCAAACTTATACAGTTATACTTTATCTCATGATTTAAGAAGTTGTAATACCTGATTAACAGTACCCATTGCTTTGTATCCCATAGCAAGGCATGACATTACAGCGAGACAACTAGGTTGAGGAAAACTGTAGGACTCATCAACAAGAAATAGAAAAGGAAGAAAAAGAAGGGACTGGGTTCTATTATGTCCTCTGAAGATACAAAGTTGACTCATGTTCATCCACAAGGTTTTACCATCTAAAGATTTTGCCTTTGCTAATAATACCATGAAAATGCAAAATTTAACAGATAGAATGTTAAGGGGACATTTAAAGGTCCTCTACAGTTTTGACATTTATGAAAACACACTAAGAATCATATAATCCTATTTATGTCTATCAAAGATACGTGTTTAGTATACACGTATATAGTTACCAAGGTCACCTGTGTACAAGTGCAGGACCAATCTATGTTATTTACATTTCTCATTGGGGTGAAAAGTATTTGACAAA
The DNA here is from genome assembly GCA_021653895.1 of Mastomys natalensis. Taxonomy (NCBI): domain Eukaryota; kingdom Metazoa; phylum Chordata; class Mammalia; order Rodentia; family Muridae; genus Mastomys; species Mastomys natalensis. The sequence goes on along the minus strand of JAJTUV010000238.1, from coordinate 572,402 downwards.
AGCAAATTAAGCACAAGCTAAATTTTTTTTATTAGAGTTTGCATGAATAATCACTCTTTGAAGAGTTAGGGCAACAGAAGCATGAGGCAGTTGGCCCATGACAAATAATCAAGAAGCATAAAGCAATGAATGTTGGGGCTTCACTTTTATTTTCTTTGTTGGTTCTTGAACTCCTGTCCATAGTATTGTTCTTCCTATACTAGGTACCATGGTAGATTGAATGAGAATGGCTCCTACAGCTTCATGTGTTTGAATGTTTGGCTTATAGGGAGTGGTACTATTATTAGGCATGGCCTTGTTGCAATAGGTGTGGTCTTGTTGGAGGAAGTGTGTCACTATAGGGGTGGGGCTTTGAGGTATCATATGCTCAATCTACACCGAGTGTAGTACACAGATTCCTGGTGCCTGAAGATCAAGATGTAGAACTCTTCAGTACCATGTATGCCTGCATGATTCCATACCGCCATGACAATAATACTCTGTAACTATAAGCCAGTGCCAATTAAATGTTGTCCTTTATGAGAGTTGCTGTTGCCATGGTGTCTCCTAACAGCAAAAGAATCCCTAAGATATGTACTTAACATTTATGTTCTGCAAATCATATTGACAGGTATGTTCCTGTAGTAATTTGAAATTTCATCAAGTTGAAAAATATAGCTATCAAGTAGGTTATAGACAGTGATTATTTTGACTTCACTAGACATTTTCAGGTTGTTTTTTATGGTTCCTATAAAAATAATCTCTTACTTATTACAATGAATATTCTCCCCATTATAAACTTCACACAAGCTTGCAATTTGTGATTTCAGTTAAATAAAGGGGTATGTAAATATTTTCTAGGATGTGAATGTATTACTTTGTATTTTCTGTTTCTCTCACTAAGAATGATGCTTCTTGTGTTTGTGTAACATGTTTAACAGTTACAGAATCTTCATTTATGTAAGGTCATGATACATTTTTGTTCTAAGTGGCAGAAAATTGTTCATATTTACACCAAGAAAATCTGAAAAGTAAAATTCCTAGGGTCCTTTGAACCTCTGGGAAAGTTAGGAGGAAATCTTTTGTAGCTCTTTTGTGTGAAGTACATCCAAATTCACTCCTGCTCTCACTTGTACATGAAAACTCAACTAAATGAAGTGTAACAAAATTTTCTTGAGCAATGTCACCTTTGCTACATTTAAAACAGGGCTAGTGAAGAAACTTTCCTCATGCTCGAACCACAAAGTGTAAATGTGAGGACAGCTCTCACATAAAGTTTTAGAGACTGAAACCCAAACACCATAGCATGATGACCATATTTACATAATAATAAACACAAGATAAGGTCATATTTTGCACTTTGTTATAGAAATTAGTTTAACCTATTTGTTGCTATCTCAAGTTTAATACTTTTAAAATAATTTTTTGTTTTACTTATTAACTTTACACCTCACTCACTGCCCTCCTCTGGTCAATTTTAATACTTTATAAATGTATTTGCTGACTTATATTTTTGTGCTTTTCCACTCTTTCGCCTAACATAAGATTCACATTTACTAAGGTGTGTTGTATCATTCCATTCCTGTGTAGTTGTTTGAAGCAATCAATTAGTCACAGTAAGGTAGTAAGACTAGACGATACAAACATGTTTTGTTGCTCTATGGAAAAATCCTTAGTTATATCTTTAATTGAAGGATTTTCTATGGCAAGAAATAGTGTAAAACTCAACTTTGTCCTAACTAAAACAAACAATGAAAATTTGTATGTGTTTGGAGTAGAAAATAAAAGTTTATAAAGGGGAATATTAAATTTATATGTGTGTGTGTGTATGTGTGTGTATTATGAAAATATAGTATGAGCTTTGTTTTCAAAACCATCAAGAATTCCAGATGTTGGTAAACTTTACATTTTTCTTCCTTTGGGATTATATTAGACTGTTGAAGATTCTCTGTCAGTTCAGTCTCTATCAGCCCCTATGAGCATAGGTCAGTACTCTATGGGTTTTCTTATGTTGTCCTTGACCCTCTGGCTCCTACAATCCTTCCTCCCCTCTTCTGCAAGATTCTTAAAGCTCTGCATAATGTTTGCCTATGGGTCTCTGCATCTGCTCTTCTTTGTGCCCATCGCTAGCCTCACTGATCATGATAGGCTCTGGCATTGAGTATAGCAGAATCATTTCCTTGACTTTTCTTTTCTTTTCCCAGTTGTATTTGGTTTTATCTACCCTAGTTCTATGGTCTATCTAGCTTCTGTTTCCTGGCCCTCCAGGCAGTGTCATGGATATCAAGCTGGACCAGTCATTGATTAGCCACTCCCACAACTTCTGCACCATCTTCACTCCAGCACATCTTGCTTGTAGACCTACACAAATTGTAGGTCATAACTTTTGTGGCTGGGTTGGTGTACAAATCATTCCACTGGAAGCCTTTCCTGGTTACAGCAGATGTCCAGTCCAGGCTCCTGTTTTCTCTATTACAAGGAATCTTAGCTAGCATCACCCTTACATACCCCAGGGAGTGTCCACTGCACTGAGTTTCTAATTCACCCTCAAAATGTCTCTCAATTCCAGTCGTCTCTCCCAGTCCTCTCTCCTTCCATCCCCTGCCCACCAGATCCATTCTGTTCCTGTCCCCAACTGCAATGAATATTTTATTTCTCCTTTCAATGACTTTAGAGGAATACTGATAAAATATCACTATTCCTGCTAATGCTTATTGTGAAAATGAGATGAAAAATTTAGAATTTATAAAATTTGAAATATGAAATTATACACTCTTCACTAGGAAGATGTCAGGATAAATTAGGATAAGAAACTCATGCTTCTGTGTAGACTGGGGTCCTGGAAAGAGCGACAATGAATATTTCATGGGTATATATCTATTTCTTGGTTAGTTTAAAAAAAATTCTGATGTTCAGTCAAGCTTTTAATGATCTTAGAAGTTCATAACAGAGAAAATACTCAACAAAATGGAAAATCAAAAACAAGTTAGAAAATTTAACTAACAATGTAAACTGCCACACCAAAATTAATAGTTAAATAAATGGATACAAAACCATAACATAGAGTAAAAATCTACAGAAAACTCCACACAAACCATTTGTCTGTCAAATCGCAAAATCTTTATGGTAATTATAAACTAGTGGAGGGGTCAATTAAATGGCTTAGCAAATAAGGTAACCTCTGCCACGTTTTAAGGCTAAGTTCAATTCCCTGAATCAACATGGTAAAAGGAAAAGAAACTATATCTGTTAGGTATTCTTTGTCCCCCACAGCTAAAGTATGAGTATGCATGTCCAGACACGTATACACATGCAACATAAATAAACAAAGAAATGAAATTATGTAAAGCTTTGGAAAACAAATGTGGACAGCTATGAGAAATAAAATCTTCAGCCGGGTAGTCAGTCAAGAGGAATATGGGTGTTTGACGAGTTTACCTCCAACATTCCCAGTAGGACCTAATGACGAGTATTGCAGAGTAACACCCTAGAGGTATCAGTGGTTGGGAGGTCCGAGGAGAGAGGAAGAACTATTTGAAATAGGCATTTCCTTTTCTCAAGACTTACCATCAGACAAATTATCCTACGACACTGTAACTTTCTAAGGGGATGAAGACTGCGCAACACTGGCATACCTCAGCCACTCTCTCCCACCTGTTATACGAGTCCTGAGAGAAACTGGTGAGATCGAGACAGCCTCACAACAAGACTGACTTAATTACTTATTTACTTTCAAATGTTGTTTACTCTTCTATAGAACAAACAACATGCCATTTTGTGCTGTGTTTTACTCCATGAGGAGAAGGTTTGAAATATTTCTGTTCCCTAAAGTTGTTTGATCACGTGACGTCTTGGAAATCATTGTCAGTTTAAGAAATGCCATTCAACAGAGTGACCAACCTCAGTCTTTGAACACAACATAGAAGAGTACCTTAGTAATGGCCCTGTTTTTATTTTAACAATATTATAAAAATTATAATATTATTACTTCATTGCCACTTTCCCTTCTGCCTTCCTCCCTAGCTCAAAAATAAGGAAGCATCATAGAACCTCTGAACACTTTCTTCCAACTAAACCTCAGTACCATGCCATGAACGTCCTGTTAATAATCTTAATTTAACTGAGTTAAGATTAATCTTAGTTACTTCTAATACATGTTCCTACCCCAGAGTAATGTATTCATCACACATTTAACATCAGTCTTGAACCTAAGCCTCTAGAATTGTGAGCTGAACTAAATATCACTTTACACCTTGAGTAGTCTGTACATGGTACTTTGGTATTGTTATCATGTCACTAATGCATATCAGTGTAACTTCCAGAATGGTTGAAGTCATGTATGAAAATCGGGGTAAATTGTGTAGAATATAGAAAGTCTAAAAGCCCTGAGATACTAGCTTACAAAAAAATTAGTGGTTTTAAAGAAACTCATATGCTATGGATTTTTAAAAGAATTATTTTTTAAATTCTGTACATGAGAAGTATATTTGCATAATTTCCATCCATCTCTCTTCACCCTTCTATTACCTGACTTCAAATTTACATATACATTATGGAGTCCATTTAGTATTGGTCGTATATATGTGTGTTTCAGGCAGATTATTTAGGATTACCTATCACAGTGAGAGTCCTTGAAGAAAATGGATTGTCATTTTCTAAGAAGCCATAATTTGCCTGAAGCAATTAATCTAGGGAAAAGACCTTCAAAAGTTTCCTATCGACTTTGGCATAGCCATTGGTGGTGTCATCGTATATGTCTTCCTTATGCAGTCATATTTTGTGATTTTTTTTAATGGGGATAATTTGTCATTTAAACTGAGAGATTACAGAAGTTAGATATAAAAAGAATTCCAACAGTATTTATTTAAATTTTCTACTCTCTAATTGTACTCTTTCCCTTTGTATCCTGCATCTCCACACTTTTTGAAATAACACGGACTCCCAGTTCAATTAACTTTCTCCTCCTAGACAAAGGATGTATTTCATCTGACACTGTCCATCCGTCCTCAGTCTAGGATTGTGAAAATGTATCTTCAGTCTAGGCTTAGTCTTTCATTCATGTTTCAATCAAAGTTTCTCCCTATCTGAAAACACTTTGACCAGTGTCAGACATTTTCTCAGTTACCATTCACACATTACATCTTCATAACAGGCTTTTTATCCTCTGCTACTTTGTCCTCAGATCCCTTTCAGTCAAGTAATAAATAAATAAATCAAATGGTCTTCAATTAAATATATATTTTCTCTCTTTGAGATATAGCTATGAAGTTGCAATGCCTGTATTACTTAAAAGATTAGTAAATTTGATAATTTTCAAAATAATGTCTAATTGAATAATGCTTTTACAAAAGATTTGTTTTTGAATTGGAAACAGGATCTAACTTATGTTGCCCTGGGTGGCATAGAACTCACTATGTAGACAGGGGTGATCTCACATTCAGAGAGATTTTCCTGTCCTTCCCCATTTGCTGGTATCAAAGGCATGCTCCATCATGCACCTGGTTATATTGTATTTATTAAAGTAGTGACTGGAGAGGCTAAGATAGTAGCTCAGTGTTAGGTTAGTAAATTCTCATCTATGATGGCCAGCAAGTCATCAAGCCCCACTAGTCAACAGACATATTCAGAAGACTGCCCATCAGAACAATATGAGAAAACTAATGTGTATATAGACATATAAATATGTTCACCAATCATCTATAATCCATCTGTCTTGGAGCATAGTCATCTAAATCAGTCCGGACATTTGATAATAAGAAAGTAACATGCCATTTATTAACACTGTATATTTTATCTTTATTAATATGACAAAACATTCTAGTGAGCACACTGGGATCGTTCTGGTCTGTCTAGCTGATGTTTGGAGTGGGAGTTAATGACATACACACCTGCACCAGCTCTTGTGTAAACTCAGTTTACTCCTTAGCAGCTGAGAAATTCCTTAGGTGTTCATGTTTATCTGCAGCCCTGAGGGCTATTAACTGAACTGCCAAGAATTTCCCATCAAATCTAATAGAAACTATTCAGTGGGGGTAAAGAGATTCCCCCACCTAACTTTTATTCTTTATTTTGTTTTGCCATGCTATAAAATCTAAAAAGAATATTTTGATTAAATTCTACTGTGCCTCCTTATTTCTTAAAATGATTTTTAAAATTATGTTTTAAAATACATTACATTCTCTTAATGTAAGAATAAATGAACTTTAATCTGGAAAGCTTTGCTTTATTCGCAGGTTTCGAGTGATACTTAAGTCCATCCTTTCAAAAGTTCTTCTGAGCTTTTGCTGAGGTTTTTAGGCAACTGCATTTGAGGATGATTCAGGTGTTTGCCAGGGGGCCGATGGCAGAGCAAGGGTCACTGGGACCGGGACCACTGACCTCTCAGCAATTCCTCATCACTCTCCTGATGGTTTCTGCTTCCCAGCTGCTCCCGTTCTGCTCTAAGCCCTAAAGGAAAATGCTCCAGTGGACAGGGTGAACAGAACCTACTCTGACTTTTCTCAGAGAAAGCTTGGTCCTTCTATCTCTTCCTTTCTTGAGATTGTTAAAGCGAGTTTGCTTCCAGGTGTCCTTTCTTTATTGAAGGCCTCAGGGTATACTCTACATTCCTAGGGATACCGGCAGGTAAGAATTCGGTATCATCACAAAGATAACAGCCAAGTATTCACAGAAGCTACTATTATGTTGTCCTCAGTGTTGAAGAGGCACTTTTATAAACTGTATTTTCCTTTAGCACTGATAACTTCAGCTTCTAATTTCTAAAATCAAGAACATTTTACTAAATTATCAAACTGAAATAACTGAGTATTGATGAAGTTCAATTATCAATTATCTATTTTTCCACTTTTGACATATCTTGGTGGTATCATTTTTAATATTTTTCTGTGATCTCAAGCCAATGCATATTATTGTTTTGCCATTGGTGAGCAGACCAACTTATTCTCATTTAATCTGAAAACGTCTCTTTACTTTCATAATCTGTTTTTTTTAGAAAAACAGAACTGATCCTTCCTAGAAGTAGGAGATCTCCTTAGTTTCATTTTTCTTGTAACTGACATCTCTTCTTCTGTACCACCTATCAGTACAGATAAAATTGTAAACACTGGCTGCATCTCCTAGCTATGATGCTTGCAAACGCTCCTTTTCTTTCATTGTAAATTAATAACTGAACAAAGTCAAGCAAATTGAGGGCTCAACAGGAGACTCTGGCTAGCCATCCCAAGAAAAATACAGCTTTCCATTCATATATTCTCTCTACTCTCTGATGCCACATGTGATTATGCAGTCCAGTCATATATGTGAATATTCTCTATCCTCTCATAAGAATTTAGACACTCCAGAAGTACCACTCTCCAATTCTATTCATCAAAACCTGCTTTAAGGGCACAGAAACACTCTAGCTTGATCACTGGATGCCATTTTAACTGAGAATTTTCATAATCACAGAGAAAGGTCATTATAATATGCCATTGGTTCAAGTAATTTTCTGAATCTGATTACTTACCACTCAAATATGTGTTTCCTTCACAATGGCTGTTTTTGAAAATCTATCTCACCCAAGTACGGGAAAATCTTTTCTAATAGTAACTTCAACACATTTTTGGTTTCAAGATGTTATATTTCACATTGATTAAAAAATATATTTGCACTAAAGAGAGATTCCCATAAGGAGTTTGATATGTCAAATAAAGATGCTTTTCTCTCTTAAAAAATGAAATGTTGTCTTCCTCAGGGTTTCCATTGCTGTAAAGCGTGACCAAGGCAACTTTTGTAAGGACCACATTTAATTAGGGCTGGCTTACAGGTTCAGAGGTTTAGTCCATTATCATCAAGGTGAGAACATGGCAGTTTCCAGGCAGACATGGTACAGGAAGAATTTAGGGTTCTACATCTTTTTCTGAAGGCATCTAAGATGATGTTCTTTTTTTTAAAAAATGTAATTTTTATTGAATATTCTACTTATTTATATTTTAGATGTTATCCCTTTTCACCATCCCCCCTCAGGAACTCCCTATTTCCTTCCCCCTCTTGCTGCGTCTATGAGGGTGTGCCCCCACCTATCCTCCCACTTCCCTCTCTCTGCCCTAGAATTCCCCCACACTGGGACATCCCGCCTTCACGGGACCAGGGTCCTCCTCTCCCACCAATGCCTAAGGAGGCCATCCTCCACTGCATGTACAGCTGGAGTCATGGGTCCCTCCCTATGTGCTCCCAGGCTGGTGGTTTAGACCCTGGGAACTCTGGGTGGTTGGTATTGTTGCTCTCCCCATGGGGCCTCAAGCCCCTTCAGCTCCTTCAGTCTTCTCTCTACCTCCTCCATTGGGGACCTCATGATTAGTTCAATGGTTAGCTGCAAGCATCTGCCTCTGTATATGTCAGATTCTGGCAGAGCCTTTCAGGAGACAGGTATATCAGTGTCCTGTCAGCATGCATTTCCTGGCATCCACAACAGTGTCTGTGTTGGTTGATAGCACAACGGATGAATCCCCAGGAAGGGGAGTCTCCAGATGGCCCCTCCTCCAGTCTCTGCTCCACACTTTGTCTCAGTATTTGCTCCCTTGAGTATTTTGTTACTCCTAAGAAGGACTGAAGCACTCATACTTTCGTCTTCCTTCTTCTTGAGCTTCATGTGGTCTGTGAGTTGTATCGTGGTTATTGTGAGCTTTTAGGCTAATACCCACTTATCAATGAGTGCACACCATGTGTGTTCTTTTGTGATTGGGTTACCTCACTCAGGATGATACTTTCTAGCTCCATCCATTTGCCTAAGAATTTCATGAACTCATTGTTTTTAATAGCTGACTACAGTGACAAGGCCACACCTAATCCAACAAGGTCATACTTCCAAATAGTACCACTCCCTGGACCAAGGTTATTGAAACCACCACAAGCATTTTCATAGACCTGGGTGATACTGCTTAAAGAATCATTTCATATTTCTCTCCCTTTCCACATGAGTGCAAAAATACATAAGAGCTTATTTGTCATATAAACATATGAGTTACATAGGAGGCTTATACTATCATATAGGCTTACATACCAGAATGCCTATATTCTAAAGAGATCCATTATTTAATGCTGACTTATTTGATTTCTTTAATCAACTTCATTTTTAGAGTAGATTTATCTAGTTGTGTTTTCAAGAGAACTCTAACCTTCATCTTGTACAAACTTGGCTCCTAAGTATCCCCACTATCAATATATCATTAGAAACTTAATTCTTTCTCAGATATACTCAGGATCATTCTGAAAACTAACAAATTAATAAACATGGACAAGAGATATTTACTTCTGTTGTAAGAGTGCTGTTATGCCTGCAATGAAACTAATACTGCCTAAGATTTTCAGGTTTATATATTTGCATGGTGATTCATATGTAGGAAGAAATTGTCCCTCCTTAAACAAGTACGGGTTCCAAGATTTTCCTTCCCAACACTGCTACCAACTCTCTGGATATGTGTTTTGTTAAACAAAATTGCTGAATTATGAGAAAAAAAAGGGATGATTCCCCCAAAGATATAGATACATGTAATATCTGTATTGAAGATGAAAAAGGAAAGTTACTAAAATGTGAAAATGGCAGTTAGGGAACTGGAAACCATTTAAAGGAGCACCATGATGATGCAGTCTTTCTGGAAAAACTAAGTTCACAGAAGTGGACTTCAAGGTCGCCAAGGACTGACTTAAAAGCCCATGATGACTGGGTAGCTGGTGATTTTGTTGTATATGTTGGATCTCCTGGACCATGAATGAAACTTCTATGTTGCACATAGATAAGAAATTGTCAGAAGCAAGAAGGTGTTCCATTGTGTACATTTAGACATTTTGAAAAGGAAGGTGATTTAATGGCTGTGAGGATATAGAAAGTTCCTAGAGTAGCATTTCCATGCTAGAAAGAACGAAGTATTTATCAAAGTGGCAAGCACATGGCTAAGGATGGGAGGAGATATGAAGACTCGGGAAGAAGTATCAACACTGATGCCTTAAAAGCCAAATTAAACAAATGAGGTCAAAACATGAATTCAATACTTTAACAGAGAATTTAATACCAGTGACTGTGGATCTTAAAACAACCGAGTTGTATTTCTTAGAACTCTGAAGCTGGTATGTCTAAAACCAAACAAGCTGCTTTCAATATTTACAGAGAACCTGTTTTCTGAATTATGCATGGTTTTCTTATATTTTCCCAGTTAAAGCCTAGCCTTTAATTGCTGACCCATCTCTCTACCCCATACATAGTTTTCTTATGAAATGCAAAAGGGAGGTTTCTGGAGAAGTTAAATAATTTCATCAATCCAATCCAGGAAAACTACCTTCACGAACTAAACATTTCTCAATTCTCCCACCTCCTAACATTGGAAACTAGACTACAATGAATAGATTCTAGGAAGAAACAAACACTAAAACTATATAAAAATCATGTGGATACTTGGAATGTGATCAAACATGCTTTGCTAATTCTTATGCTTCAGAGGCATTTATAAGTTCTAGAGAAATTCTTTCCAGAAGAATAAATAACTTCTGGCAAAATATATGAACTTATAGGGAAAAAAAGCAGCCAATTAACTCAACACTACTTTTCAAAGACAAAAAAAAAAAAAAAAAAACCCAAAACCCTAAATCCCTAAATGTCAGAATTAGGGTCTCAATTATTGCTTTACAGTTCAATTTTATTTTCATTTAAAAGTGCATAAAGGTCGTTGTGCTTAATACTTTTGCCTTATAAGGAACTGCAAGGTTTTTTCAGTTGCCATCACTTGTCTACTGATGTATAGATAAATTTTATGGGACCATAAATTCCAGAATATAAACTCAATAAAGGAGTAGAGGGCATGCTCTCTGAGAACATCTGTCTTTTAATCTACATTGTTTCTATACCACAAGGGAAACTGTTTAGCCTTCATTTTAAACAATACTAGTATTTTGACGCAAATCTTTGACTTATAGTGCAGAGTCTAGCTTTCCAATTATAAACCTAGAAAATTGGTTGTCTTTTGGCTGTAGCTCTTCACTCAGTCAACTGTGAGTTCAAAATCTCTTTGTTACTTCAACCACACCTGAAAATACACTTTCTAGGGTGTTCCCACAGTCACAAAATCAAAGAAAATTCTCTATAATTCACATTTGAAAGTATACTCAAGTAAAGAATAAGAGGCTGTTTAGTATACAATAAGTGTATCATTCAATAAAAATGCAAAGTATTTGCATTAAATATGTATACCCATTGCCTCTGTAGTAAGTACAAAAATCTTCAAATGATGATAAATTTCACCTGTGCCATAAAGTGAGCATTTGAAACTAAACTCCTGATCCCATTCATAAAAAAGCACCCTTTTGTTTAATGAACTGTCATATAAACTCGAATGGGTAAAGCATATTTACAGAAGGGAGAGTAAATAAAACATGAAACCCATGGGATTTTAAACAGAGAGCACTATAAGGAAAAATATAAAAATATATTTATAGAAAAGGATGAAATTGTGGGAGGAAGGAACTAGAGAAGACTTTTGATAGTTTAATGATGGGTTTGTGAAAAAGAAACAATAAATATGAGGTAGGAATAAAATCCTTCTTCTTTCCGGTCAAAATTACTGTAAATGGAGGTGTTTTTAGCCCTTGGTAGGTATGTAAGATGGTGTACCATTGCATGTCTATTATATTCATTCAGTCCAGAAAACTTTCTAGAAAATAGCATTATTTTCAGAAAAGGACATTTACAATATAAAAAATGAAATGTACTTCTTTAACAATTATTTAGCAATTCATGATAATATTAAAGATGTAAATACGCTAGTGAGGCATGCTCACATTTGGATTAAGACTTTGCTTTCAAAAAGTTGTGAATTAGTAAAACATTAGCACATTAACAGCAGCCACTGTTTGAGCTTTCAGCAGCATTCTTTTATTTTTTACCTCCTTATCTCACACTCTTTATCATTTATTTACAATTATATTTTTGGCCAAAAGATACTTTGAACACAATGTAGCTATGAAATGTATACATAATAACCTACATTCTGGGTTTAAATAAAACTGTGAGCAAATAGGATTGGTAGAATCAAGACTTTCATTCTTTTGTGGTTTAATGTTGGTCAATCATAGAAACTTGTTGAAAATTGTTTTTAAACTGTATAATCATAACAAAATAATTAAAAATTAAAAACTAGTAAAAAAATAGCAAAGTATTTCACACCTACTTTATTTAGTCTGCCTATGATGCATACATGCTAACATATCCTTTAACATCTTTAGTATATCTAATGTATGCACATCAATCCTTTGCTTAAAAAAAATTCTACAACAACAACAAAAAAAAAATCTCCCTAGCAATTAGAGGAATGTTCTGCAACACACCTGCTCTGGCAAGAGATCCCATCAAAATACCAGCTAGATCAGTGTGCTCTGGCTGGAAGGCAGACATGCCACACACATTAAATCTCTCTGGTGGGAACATAGACATGGCCTTAGTGCACGCCTTTAATCCCAAACAATGCAGGTTAAGTTAGTTTGTAGAAGGAAGCAGTCAAATTTGAAAGTGTTGTCTAATTGAAAAGCAGACAAAGTGATGATTCGGAGAGAGATTTGACCACGTCTGTCTGGGTTCTAGCCTGATAGAACTGGTGACTGAAGTAAAAACTCTACTTTTTACTTCTTTCTGTTCCTCATCATTCTTCCTCAATCTGTTCGTCTGTCTTTCAGTAAGGCAAGACCAGGTGAGAATTAAAGAAACAGACAATCGAGATGTCATCAAGAGAGCCATCACCAGCCACAGGCCCTATTTCTCAACTATAGTAATTATTCAAAAGTTTTCGTAATAATCATATAACCATGGATATCAATGACGTATGGGTAGACAGCTCTGCCGTCTTTTCAAATACATTTCCTTCCCCGCAAATTTGTCATACAGAATAGAAACAGAGTAATGTTTTAGGAAACATAATCTGAAATATGCTTCATTTTCATGATTTCTTAAGATTTATTTTGTTTTTGTGTGTTGTACATGTGTGTATACATGTCCATGTGAGATAACGCATGTGTGTGTGTGGTGTGTTGTGCCGGCAGCCATGCACATGCACGGAATGTGGGTAGCTTGTGTATTTGTTGACATAGATGACATCTAGTGTCTTCTTCATCACTCATCTTATATATTGAACCAAGGTCTCGCTCGGATTGCACTGTGACTTCCATGTCTTTGACTCCCATGTCTTGGGATTATAGGTGGGCCACCACACCCATATAATGTTTCCATGGATTTGAGATATTTAAACTTTAGTGCTTACTTATTAAGTCATGTTGCAGCATTTTTTCACTTTTATTCTTAAATAATAATTTTTATTTTAGAAATCTTTATAGTTCCAACAATAGTTATAATAGAAACTATATGAGGAAAATGATAATTTTATTTTTAAAAAGATAAACAAATACATAAAAATAAAATCATAGAAGATCCCTGGTTATAAGCACTCACAAAAAGGGACCTATCATACCCCATTTTAGGGTTGTACATTAATGATTTGTTCAATCCTGTTTGGGATTTGATGATTTCTAGGTTTTCATTTTATAACTATATAACTTTATAGCTGTAGTTTTTGACATTCCTAGGAAGAACACTCTTAAAACTCCTTGAACCTCTGTCTCTTAGAATCATTTTGTCTGCTCTTCTACTGTGTTCCTTAAGCCTTTGATTCAGGGGTTAGGATGTAGATATATCTTTGGAAATGGGCTCCAATCTCTGCTTGTTGATTCGTTGTGACTTTCTGCAATGGTCGACATCAACTGCAGAGGGAAATTTCTTTTATGAGAGGCAAGAGCAAAGGAAAATTATTTAATTAAAGTACAATTCTAAATTAATGAAGCTTTATAAAAATTATTGATCCAGTCAGGGTGATATATTCCAGCATGTAGATAGTAGACAGAGGTTGATGAGTTCAAAGCCAGCCTGGTCTTTAAAGTGAGTTTATGCCAGCAAGAGCTACAGAGCTACCCATCTCAAGAAGAAATTAAACTTAATTAAAACATCATCTAGTGTGGTGGATCACAATTTATTCAATGTTTAGCATTTAATGTTTTTCTAAAAAAAAAAAAAAAAAACTATCCTCTTAATTTTTCTCCATTTCTTTAACAAATCTTTATTAGTTCTGTGTTTTCATGTTCAAAGGTCAACTTTTGTTTTCTTTAAATAAAAAGCAATTCAACACCTTAGTCATCTGTCTACATAAGCATATGTCTCATCCTTTCTTATTTATAATCATCTATAAGGCACCTGGAAAAACATCCTTGGACATGCTCAGTTATTCCAAGGGTGGAAGAAGTCATGGAAAAATATTAAAATTTAGCACAAAGCAGATCTCTTGAATTTGATCTTTCAAATAAGAAAATTCAAGAAAGTAATAATACTGGAAATTTTATCTTTGAGTAAATTAAACGTTTTTGTTCAAGAAATTGTGGAATGTGTGAGTTTAAGTTGAAGGAACACAGTGAATCCTTTTTGCACTTACATTTAAACCGAGGGGATTAAAAATGCCGTGTCCTAATTTTAAGCATGACATTTTCCAATTTCTAGTCAAGTATTACGTTACTACTTAGTTCAATTCAAAACATATTGGACCAGATTGACTACATCTGTTTCTATGTTTACTTTATGTGATCAAGAAGATTGATTTGAAATGTGTAATGATTGTTAAATAGTAGCGTGACTGGTGGTTACAGATAAATTGACACATTTTAATATTTCTTGTAGTTGTAGAAATATTCAAAACCAAAGACATATTGTGTCACATTTAATCCCTAATTGTCTTAGGTATTTGTTTCATCAACCATAACAATGACATGAGGGTTAGAAGCGCTGTGGTCAGTTGCAGACTGAGCAACAGCAAGAAAAACAGCTCTGCCTACCTGTCCAGCTCTAAAATACTGAACTGCCAGAAAGGAACAGGATAGTACCAGTATTGTTGACATTCTTATTTCTTCTGAAAGTAAATATTGCTGAAAAAATAATTCTTAACATTTAAAGAGTTATTTTTTTCTAGTATAAGCAAATACATTGATTTGGATTCTTATTTAATCATTATTATTTCGTTCTTATTGTTAGATAATGATAAAATGATTTTTTGCAAGCATTTATCTATTTCATGGGTATAAATGTGGCATTTTCTGGTTAGATTTCGGTGTACCTCACTAACAATAACAACGAAAAAATGAGGTCTCCTCGTTGAATCCTTTTTTCCATAGCAGTAACATATTCTTCTGTCTATGATACTGCAGTTGAGGTTCAGTAAGCTTTAGTCACCTTGACTGACATCCACAAAGGTTGCAAAGCACTTTCCAACTTCCCTTTTCTTCTGCCTGTTGCAACTGCATTTCAGGTGTCCTGCCAATGCTGCTCTGAAGCAATACTATCTATGAAGAGTAGATGGGAACGGATTCCATTCAGCGTTGCCATTTCTATAATGCTTATACAGTATCCTGCTGAGAGTTTAGTATTTCTTTTGACTGAGAAATATACACAATCTTTATTTATCACTTGCAGGAGAGATGAGTTGAATATGGTTGGCCTTGTTAACCTGCAATGTAATTTTACACCAAAATAAAACAGAACAAAAACAAAATCAAAAGCGTAAAGATTTTTCATAAAAATGGGGAAACACTTTGTTCATGCAGCCTTATAGCAGGGATGAATAGATATCTACTAAAAGAAGCCGTTTCTCCATTTACAATGGAGTGGAATCATGCTGAAGTACGATCAACTTCATCACATCTTTAGCTGCTCTGTCCTAATGCACCACAAGCAGAGTAGGTGTGTGCTATTTATGTCCCAGTGCTTGTTGACTGGAGCTTGATATAGCTGTCTCCTGAGAGGTGTTGTCAGAGCCTGACAAATACAGAGGCAAGGCGGATGCTCGTCCCCAACCATTGGACTGAGCACTGGGGTCCCGGATGGAGGAGTTGGAGAAGGGACCGAAGGAGCTGAAGGGGTTTGCAGTCCCATGACAGGGGGTGGGGTGGGGTGGGATGTGGAGCAACAGTGTCAACTGGCCAGACCCCCCAGAGCTCCCCGGGTCTGGACCACCAACCAAAGAGTAAACATGGAGGAACCCATGGCTTTGGCAGCGTATGTGACAGAGGATGGCCATAAGTGGGAGGAGCAGCCCTTGGGCCTGTCCGATGTCCGATGCCCCTGTGAAGGGGAATGCCAGGGTAGGAAGGTTGGTTGGGTGGATGGAGTACCCTCATAGAGGCAGGAGGTGCGGGGGAAGAATAAGGGGTTCCAGAGGGGAGACCTGGAAAGGGGATAACATTTGAAATGTAAATAAAGAAAATATCCAATAAAAGGAAAAAAGAATTATTTAAAAAGAGTGGTCCATATCGTTGCTTAAGTGTCCATCTAGCAGCTGGATGCCTTGAGATACGAGCTTCCTCGGGTGCTGAGGGAACCGCTAGAGAAGACGGATGCTTTAAGTATCCAAGTAACAAGAGGCTTCTCATGGACCTCAAGCAATGTTATCAGACAGATGTTGGCAGAAATTAAATAGATTAAGGTAAAGAAACTTTCTGATTATTAAAAATTATTAATATAAAGCAATCGATGACTCATGGTAGACAAAAGGGTGTGTGAGGCACAGAGACAAAAATGAATGAAAAAAACAAGTGTCCTTGATCGTTTTCCTAATTTGTCAACAAAAATGATCCATTCAACAATGTCCTTGTGGATAATGAATGAGATGTTGATACATGTTTATATTACACATCCATCATTGTTACTTTAGGTAAATTCTCTCTTATTTGGATAGCTATATTTTTTTCTCTGAAAAAAACCAAGAATATCTATTATAGTAACTCCATGATTACTGTCATAGCCGCCCATTCTATATTTCTACTAACACAATCAGCGATGTTTTTCTCTAAGTCTCAATGTGAACTAGGATTTGTCCAAAGGGGTAAAATGTGCTCTGGAGAAAACATGCTAGCTGTGAATTTTCCACCAGGATTTAAGGGTTTTCCCCGAATGCTTGCAGGTACTGGGAAGAGTTATTAAGTTCTCTGGTCAGGTGTTATATCTATAAAATAAAAATAAAGGTGAAATACTTCTTTTTCCAACAGTTCCGTAGACTGACTGTGGTTAGTGTGTTTTTGGTGAAAATGGAAGACAGCAATAGTGAACTTCTAAGTGAAGTGCATAGCTTTCTTCAGAAAATATTATCAATAATTTGAGCACATAAGTAACTTTAGGCAACCATGCCATTTTACTATTCTTTCCTCACGTTTTTTTGTAGTACAAGCTAAGACAGCAGAAGTGCAGATTTATGTGAGCCCTATCTCCAGCCAGGCTCAGATTCCTTGCTGCTGCTGAACTCATCAAAGAAAGTCTCCATCAGAGACTGCAGCAGAAAACCGTATCACTTCTGTGCCCTAGACGAGGGTGGTGCTTTCACAGTGATATGCCCACAGTGAAGAGAAAAGCTTCACAGGTTGTAAGAAATTAATCAGTTCTGTCTGTGCTTTTAGAAGGGCTTGTATACTCCACACAGAGAAAACTCAATACATCTTTTAAACAAATCTCATAAGAATGAAAAAAACTGAAAAAAAAAAAACCATAAAATTATGTAATTTATAGTCATGTATGTTAAAATACTTTTTAAAATTAATTTGAATGATTAATTTTTTATTACTAGAATCTTACTTTACAAGGTTTTTTTCAGTGTTTTCAGCTTTCTTTTTTTTATTGGATATTTTATTTACATTTTAGATGTTATCCCCTTACCTCATCCCCCACCCCCGCCCAGGAACCCCCTATCCAATCCCCCTTCCTCTTGCTTCTATGAGGATGAGTCTCCACCTACCCCCAACTCCCACCTCCCCACACTTGGATCCCCCCACACCCGGTGTCCAGCCTTCATTGGACCAAGGATCTCCTCTCCCACCTATGCCCTACAGGGCCATCCTCCCCTACATATACAGCTGGAGCCATGGGTCCCTCCCTATGTGCTCCCAGGCTGGGGGTTTAGACCCTGCGAGCTCTGGTTGTTGGTATTGTTACTCTCCTCATGAAGCCTCAAACCCTTTCAGCTCCTTCAGTCTTCACTCTAACTCCTCCATTGGGGACCCCTTGATCAGTTCAATGGTTAGCTGTGAGCATCTGCCTCTGAATATGTCAAGCTCTGACAGACCTTTAAGGACACACCTATATCAGGCTCCTGTCAGCATGCACTTCCTGACATCCACATCAGTGTCTACCTTTGGTGACTTCACATGGGATGGATACCTAGGTGGAATGGTCTCCAGATGGCCCCTCATTCAGTTTCTGTCCCACACTTTGTCTCCATATTTGTTCCTTTGAGTATTTTGTTACTCCTTTTAAGAAGGACCAAAGCACCCCCACTTGGTCTTCCTTCTTCATAAGCTTCATGTGGTCTGTGAGTTGAATCTTGGGTATTTCAAGCTTCTGGGCTAATATCCAATAATCAGTGAGTGGATACCATGTGTGTTCTTTTGTGATTGGGTTGCCTCACTCAGTATAATATTTTCTAGTTCCATTTACCTAAGAATTTCTCGAATTCATTGTTTTTCATAACTGAGTAATATTCCATTGTGTAAACGTACTATATTTTTTTGTATCCATTCCTCTGTTGAAGAACATCTGGGTTCTTTCCAGCTTCTGCCTATTATAAATAAGGCTGCTATGAATCTAGTGGAGCATATGCCCTTCTTATATGTTAGAGCATCTTCTGGGTATATGCCCAGGGGTGGTATAGCTGGGTCCTCAGGTAATGCTTTGTCCAATTTTCTGAAGAACTGCCAGATTGATTTCCAAAGTAGTTTCACCATTTTACAATACCACCAACAATGGAGGAGTGTTCCTCTTTCTCCACATCCTCGCCAGCATCTACCATCACCTGAGTTTTTGATCTTAGCCATTCTGACTGGTGTGAGGTGGAATCTCAGGGTTGTTTTGATTTGTATTTTCCTGATGACTAAGGATGCTGAACATTTCTTTAGGTGCTTCTTGGGAATTAGAGTTTCCTCAGTTGAGAATTCTTTGTTTAGCTCTATACCACATTTTTAGTAGGGTTATTTGATTGTCTGGTGTCTAATTTCTTGAGTTCTTTATATATATTGGATATTAGCCCTCTATTAGATGTGGGATTGGTAAAGATCTTTTCCCAATCAGTTGGTTGCCATTTTGTCCTATTGACAGTGTCCTTTGCCTTACAGAAACTTTGTAATTTTATGAAGTCCCATTTGTCAATTTTTGATCTTAAAGCTATTGGTGTTCTGTTCAGGAACTTTTCCCCTGTGCCCAAGTATTCCAGGTTCTTCCCCACCTTCTCTTCTATTAGTTTCAGTGTATCTGGTTTTATGTGAAGGTCCTTTATCCACTTGGACTTCAGCTTTGTACAAGGAGATAAGAATGGATCGATTTTCATTCTTCTACATGTTGTCCTCCAGTTTTTCTTTTTAAGGAATTTAAAAAGAATTTTATTTAAACAAAACATCACATTACTGTCAAAAGTATAAATGCACTAAGGCATTCAGAACCTTGGAAGATGAGATTGGTAGGTAGAAAATAAGTTTTGAAGCAGTTAAGACCTTTAGAAGTTTAAAAAATCTTGGTGTACTTGAAAATATTTGGATTAATAATGTATACATTTAAGCAAGCAGCTATATATGATTAGAAATTCATCAACCTTTTAAATATTACTTACATTTTAGCATATGTGTCATATGCAAAAATTATTGCTTGCATGAGTGTTTTGCCTTCAAAAAAAAGACTAATAGCTAGTAACCTGTACGTGAGGAGTTTACATGTCATTAAATAATGAAGGTTAAAATCCTGTAGTTATAGACTTTTGTTGATAAGGAAAACTTGACGTTTAATTAATGCTGGTGTTTCTTCACATGTTTGTTCTTTTTAAAGGGTTGAATCTTAACTTTATGTTAATGAAGACTTATCCCTCTTCTTTTGCATAAAGATACTCATAACATTATTTAACACTTAGAGTAAAACACTTTGTCTATGAGCAACTATCCTCTACATGTGAATAAATATTACATACCCTTTTATATAGTGTATTTTATATTTACTTGAATTAGTCAGTATCATAACCATGGCCACTAGTAAACAGCAAATAAAAAAATACTGACAACCATGTCTGATAACACAACAGTTCAGGAACACAGGGCTTTATGTCAAATAAAATGTGTAGTCAAATCCTGGTCATTATGCAACTAATAGCATTTAAATCTAAATCCTAATCTAGAACAAAGAAGTAGGCTTCAGGCATGAAAATGACTTTGGACTAGAGCAGGGAAGTATGCTCAGATATTTTGATCATCCTGATAGAAATAGTGATCACAGGACTTTGTTTATTGTCATGCATGTTCTTTGATTATCTGGGTTTATTGTCTTCCTTGCTCCTGGACTATTTGCATCTATTGTATTTGTTAGTTCCTCAACCTAGAACTGACCTTAATACTTGCATGTAATTTAAACAGTATAAAGGCAAAAAAGGAGGAGGAGGGATGGGATAGGGGATTAATGGGTGGGGAAATGGGGAAGGGGATGGCATCTGAAATGTAAATAAATAAAATATCAAATAAAAAAGAAAGAAAAACAGAAAAGAACAGAAAACAATTATTTAAAGTTACTTTTTTGTTAGTATCCAATGTGAAGTTATTTTAAATTTCTCTTTGATGGAAAATAAGTTTATCCATTTGATTTCATATAGAAATTTACTTGATTCTGTATCATATATTGAATAGTCCAGTGGACTTATGACAATAATACTTCCCAAGTCCAGAATCCATGTTTATGCATGCGAAAATTTTTATTGTTCTATACTTTCTCAACTCAATGACATTTTTCTTATTTCTGGTAATAAATACCTATCAGAGTCAAAAAATATGACGCTTCTTCCAAAAGTGTGGTATTATTTGAATTTTTGTTTCCTGCCTACTTCTGCAGTTTTCTTAACAAGTTAACCATGTTCTCTATTGAGTGGCACTTAGGTTTTCATTCCTAACACAGGTCTCTACTGTGTCAAATGAAATTGCCTATTACAACAACAGGTAATCTCCACATGGACTCAGGCTCCCGTCCCTAATAACTCTATAGTATCCATGCTGCTTTGTCTGTTTCTGTGCTGGGGTCATGACATTGGAGCATATTTCTGCCTGAGACGATCTGAGGCCAAGGCCTCTGCTTTCCCTCATCACTTTTATACCTGACCCTGACCCTTATTTACAAAAAGAACTTTAGTTTGCCTCCTGACTTCTGCTTTACCCTTGCCCACTTCTCTCTTGAGTTCCTTGGCCTGTGGCCTGTGTAACATACTTCTCTATAGTTGGGTCGTGGCCTTTCTGACCTGAACCAAATGATTGTATCATGGCCTTTAAAAATCATTCACATTGGATAAAAGAAGAAAGAGACCTTTACTCCTTGAAACACCATTTTAAAAATTGTCTTTCTAAAACTCTTATTTCTTTTTAGGCAGGAATGGAAAATCAATATTAACTTAGTAGTCCTTTTAAAGATTCTATAATCCACACATTATTTTTTATTATTCATTATTTTAAGAGAAATATGATTGTGTCAATTTTATAAGAAATAGAGTTAATAATTTCCCAAAATTACATGTAAAATTAGAACGATACAAAATGCAGATAGTAATCTCTGTTTTTTTTAATTTAGAAGACATTATTTTCATTCTCCCAATAATTATATTATAAAAATTAGACACTCATAAATTGTGAGTCAAAATAGGGAAAGACACAATTGCCACTGAAGAAACTTGATTCTCTTGTAGAGGGAGGGATATAGTCAAATAAAATATTGACAATTTGAACACAGAGTTTGGAATATAACATTGTTCAGAGAGAAAAAAAATTATAAACACTAAAATACCTTTATGTATTTTTATGGAAATGTTTCAAGACTGATTGTTTACATAGGCCAAGGAGCCAGTGTCACTGAAAGAATGAACTGTTTGGGTATACTGCCACAACATATGGTACCCAGACCTGACTCACAGAAGGAGGACAAAATGTTAGTTGTTAATATAAAGAATACAATGTCTGAAAAAATGTGGTGAAACAAAGTTTATTATCTATATTGAAGCCAAGGAAGACATATTTTCAAGTGTAGAACTTTTTGACAGTTTGCTAAAGGGATATGAAAACCATACTTTTGTCTGAGAAATTAACAGTTCTTACCAAGAAAACTGAATTGATATTTACCACTATAATCTATGAGCATTAATGTGGTAGGAATTTAAACATATTCCTTATTTAAGTCTAACTAATCTATAATTCAAATTATTTAAGACTTTATTTAAGTTTTTTATTTGAAATCATTAGAACTCATTGTTAGGCAAAGTTCAAAATATTTTGTCATAGAACTATGAAAATTTCCATTATGATTATCTCTTCATTGATAATCATATTCTATAATCACACATATAATTTAAGGAATTCTATAGAATATCACATAGCTCATCTGTTTATGAATTTATGTGGGTGTAAGTACTATGATTCTCTATATTATCACTAGAGATAGTATGTAAAAGTTAGCACTCTATGTAACTAATTTTTACAAGCCATATGGCATCTGTGAAACAAAATTAGATATACATATTTCAACTATGTGAAATATATATATATATTATATATATATATATGTTTACATAATATAAGCATAGCTTCATAAACATAATTACTATAACAGGGGATAACTGGAGAATTACTGATATAATTTATCTATGAATGAGCTAAAATATCTTACATTTTACATGAATGGACTAACATGACAGAATTAATAAAATTTTTGAAATAGAAACATGAATAAAGCATACCAGAATCTTCCAGTCTGAGCCTCTAACCCCAAAGGATGCTTTTATTATTATTATTATTATTATTATTATTAAATGTACTATAGTTCACAATCTATATTCACTCTGTCTAGAAACAGTCATGGTAAACTCTTTCCTCCGATATTCTTCACCACATCACCCTAGGTATGTACAGAACATTAACTTTAACTTGTTCTTCACATGTTTAAAGTGTAATAATCCTTCTTTACTATCACCCAGTGTGAGAACATAGGAAAATTTCTATTTAAGCGTTCTAAAGAAGAGGTTGCATAGTGATTAAGAACACTTGCTACTCTTTGAGAGAAAAAGATTGCAGTTACCAACAGCCATGCTCTCTCTTATCCCAGCTCCCGTGGTTCTTCTGCTCTTGACAGGCAACTTCACACCTGGGCCTGCAGCACACACACGCACACACACACACACACACACACACACACGCACACACACACAGAGAGAGAGAGAGATCAATAATAAAATAAATCTTTTTAAAAAGTGTTCTACGGTGAACCTTGCTTATGAAGTTAAAATAAAAAGATATTCCAAAGAGTCTATAGACTATTCTAGAGTCTACATTTTTTGTTTTGTAACCTCAAATGTGTATTAGAATCACTTAAGGAATAAATTAAATATATCTTGACGATAGCTAGGACTTAAAACTATGACATTTTTACCATGCTTGGGTCTAGGTATTCTTTTGATTGATAAAAGTTGTTTTAAAAATTCTCATAACTTATTCTTAATTTTGATGAAACATATAATCCTGACATGATAATTTAAAAGTAAGTCAGCAACTCTAACTTGTTATAAAAGCAATCATGTTGTTCCAAATTTATACACTTTGATATTTATGTGAAACAAATGGACAATTTAATCAATCATTTCTTTCTAAGCCTATAATTGAAGATCACAGTGTTAATACTGACAATGAAACACACTCTAAAGAGGGAGAGCTGGCCTATCATTTCCAGAGTAGAAACTCTGAACTGCACTTTACCAAGAAAAACCAATAACAATAACATATCAAAAACTCACCTGAAAATATTCAAAATATACCAGCCTATTTGAACTAAAGTCAGCCCAATTACTAGTAGTGACATTCTTTCACACAAAAAAAGTTTCATCAAATGTTACCTATTGCTAATTATATTATTTCTAGTATATAACATGTTTTTTTCACTTTCCATACTTTAATACTTAGAACATACACATTTCTTATAGTTGTGTGCAAGTAAGTGTTTTCGACCAGATTTAGTTGTCATCTTGGAAGTTTACTGCTGAATAAGCTCACTCTTCTATCTCTTTCTGAACTCTATCTAGCTGGTTCAACTCAGCTGTTCTGGCTCAGACTGCTCTCCAGGCTGACTGATTGAATCTTGCTTCTCACTAAATTGTTCTGGTGGCCTTCAAACCAACTCTGGGAATTTTTTCTAGTCTTCTAGCTCCTTTTTATTGTATGGCTTCAATTGTCTCTGCTGACCTGCACTGCAGGAACTGAACTAAACTGAAGAATGAACTCAACTGAACTCTGTTGCATTGCTTGAACTCAAATGAAGTACACGTTTCTTACTGTGTTGTTCTCATGAGAGTTGGGCATATCCTATCTCCAACTCATTCTGTCAACTCTTTCTCTGATTCATCACCTTGTCTGTCCCTCAATTAGATGTCACTTTTATACATGGCTGCTTCCTTCTACAAACTAATCTTGCTTCATTGTTAAGGATTAAAGGAGTGTACTAATAGTGTATCTATATGCCTGTAATCCTGATGGATTAAAGGTGTGTCATTACAGCCAGATCACACAGACCTAGATGATTGTGAATGTGATGCCATGGAAGAGACAGCCATATTGCTAGATTAAAATTTCTTTACATAGCAATAAATTCTACTAAAGTAGATGCTCAGCCAGAAATGTCTGTAGACAGTGCAGCTACTTTTGGTTTGCTGTTCTATTTGCTTTCTTAATTTTTCTTTTTATTGGCTTGTTTGTCCAAGTGTTTTTATATACCTTGCAATGGCCTCCTGCCATCACTTCTATCTTATAGAACTATAGGCACGCACCATCACCAACCCTGTCAACTAAGATTTTTTTGTTTGTTTGTTTTTGTTTTTTTTTAATGTTCTTTATAAGTTCTCTATTCTTATTCAAATTCAATGAATATAAAATTATTGAATAGCTTTTATCATGTATAAACAACATGATTCTAAGAAATCCTACGATATGTATGGCTCAATACACAGCCATGAACATATGTAACTTACTCTTTCATAGGAAAATCTTAAAATTGCCAAGAGATTTTTTTAAAATTAATGATGTTAGTACTGCACCTGATATTCAGAATAGTGAGAGCAAGGTGTAGTTTGCCGTATATGAAAATCAAAGGCTTTAACACTTTGTGGTAGACATAATGCTGAGAATTCATCAAAAGCAGTTACTACCTCCATGCATTGCTGAGGAAATAGCTATATAAAGGAAACTATTTGCTTGACAGTCATAAAAGTTATCCTAAGAGAGAACATTTCATTAATTCTCAATAAGCAAATGAATATTTGTTAGATATATGTCACAAAAGCTATTCTCAGAGAAGATATCACAGAAAGGACCAATCCCATAGTTCTTTTTGGGACCTACCACACTTCTCTCTGCCCA
Source organism: Mastomys natalensis (assembly GCA_021653895.1). Classification (NCBI taxonomy): domain Eukaryota; kingdom Metazoa; phylum Chordata; class Mammalia; order Rodentia; family Muridae; genus Mastomys; species Mastomys natalensis. The sequence goes on along the minus strand of JAJTUV010000238.1, from coordinate 546,911 downwards.
CTTTTCTATAGACTGAGTTTAATGCTTTTGTATGGCATCAGTTTTTCTTCATTAACCATTCCTAAATTTTCAATGGGTTAAGTGCCCAAAGCATATATTTAGCTCCTTGACTTATTACTTGGCTTTAATCCCCTGTCTTTCTTATAGTTAGTCTTGGTATCTGGGAAAGCAATGATCAGGTCTCAATCATTTTCTTGTCTTCAGAACTATATATTATTGTTGTAAATACACAGATGTTTCCTAGGAAATATTTGATGAATAAATTAATGAATATAATGGACTAATCTAGCAATATGAATATGAAACTATCAGCTATGGTAATTTATACAAGTTAAAATAAATATTAGTTTGGTTCAACTTTTAAATGTTTACCTAGTCATCTGTTACACCATTACAGCTACAAGCAGAGATAACAGCAGACTAATAAAGAGATCATTCATACACACAGTGTGTAATGCTTGGAATGCATCCATTATATACTTTATATACTTCATACAACTTTATAACCTCATTAAACTTTCAGAGCTAAATAAATAATTGTGGCTCTATTTTTGTATTATAAGTGAGCATTTGAAGAGGATGGTGAAGTCCAAACATCACAATAAGAAATTTAAGTATATTATTGAATTTAATGATCAGAGAGACTTTAGCAAATTAAGTTTGAGGAAGCCTGAAGGTTATATAATGAGGCGGACAATTGTCAGTGTGCAGAGTAGAGGAAGTCCTGAATTAGTCAAGTCCTGAGTGGATGCTTGTTGTTGACAAGGGCACAGCCGTGCCAAGGACCTGTAGAAAATGGAAAAATCTTCCTCTGGAATAAGGCTCATAGTGAAATGGCAAAGTCTTCCTCTGGCCCTTGTGTGGATGACAGCCTGTACGGAAAATGTCCTAAAAGTTTCTCCCTCAGTTTCCTCTCCTTGCCAGTTATTTACTACCTGAAGACTGCCCCCTATAGAGACTGCTCCCACTGAAGGTGCTAAACTTTTCTCCTTGATTCACCTGTACATCTACCTCCTTTTTTATCGGTATGTAATAATCTTGCTTCTCTGTTCAACTGTATATAATAAAACACTGAGCTCCAGGTGTGGGAATTTTTCCATCAGAGATTCACTTTATCTGTTTCTGGTTCGGCTGTCTGCCTGTCTGCCTGTCTGTCTTTTTCTTCGTTATCTCACTGCCCCAGGCAGGTCCAGCACACTGGAGCTATGCTGGATTGGCATTTAAGAAAAATAATTCAATGTGATGAAGAAGAAATGAACTGTGATGTTAAATACAATTGGGTTGAGATTTTGAAAAGTATTTGCTGCACATACGTGAGGACTGGAGTTGGAATATCGAGTACTCATGTAAAAGCACAGAAGGGCAATATGCACCTCTAGTCTTGGTGTTGGGGTGGGGAGACATGAGGTGCCAGGTAGCTCACTGAACCATCAGTTTAACCAGTCAGCAAGCTCCAGGTTATATGCTGTCTCAAAAAATAACATGAAGTGCTTGAGGAGCCAACTTCTGGCCACCAGACAAATGCACATGTGTGCACAGATATGAATAAAAATTAAATATGTTTCAAATAAGAAAAGAAATGCCAATACATTATATTTATTGGAAATAACCAAATACTGTAAGTGCTCTAAAATAGAAAAAAAAAATTGTTTGACACTAGAAGTTTTTGTACCCAGTTATGTCAGTCTCACTAAATTGATATTGGCACTGAAAAATCAAAAGTAGTGAAATTCCTAGTGCCTTGAGCATGAGTGAAAACACAGACGAGAGATCAAATTTTACTAGAATGTATTATGTCTTTTAAAAACAGGTACTTTAAAATAATGTTATTGAATTTCATCCTTTGAACACATGTCTTTTGGAGAATAATGTAATAAACTGATAACAATGTGTGTGTGTGTGTGTGTGTGTGTGTGTGTGTGTGTGTATGTATAATTTGAACAGGAAACTACAATGGGATTTTTCTACAAAAATACTTCTAATCTGGCACAAGTAGAAGTGATTCTTTTTGCTTTAAAAGATAATTAATACATGGAAGAACAAATGATGGAATCATGGTATTTACTCCAAGTTGAGGTCTTAGTTGCTGCTTTCTCAGACTGACAAAGTAAGCTTGTTTTCTAAATATATAATCACTGTTAAACTAGAACTAAGAAAACTGAATAACCCTTACATACACCAAGAACCTCAATATTTACAACAATCTCTCTAATAAGATTTGTGATGTTAGTGACAAACCCAATTATTATTATTATTTTTTTTTTTTTTTGGTTTTTCGAGAAAGGGTTTCTCTGTATAGTCCTGGCTGTCCTGGAACTCACTCTGTAGACCAGACTGGCCTCGAATTCAGAAATCCTCCTGCCTCTGCCTCCCAAGTGCTGGGATTAAAGGCGTGCGCCACCACCGCCCGGCAAACCCAATTATTTTTATTGTATAATAAAATATGTTTATCCATAGAAGATTTAAATAACTAAATAAAGCAATATTTTTGAGTGAAAATAAAATAGCATGTGATACATAATTCAAACTGAAAGACGTATCAAATGTTTCTAATTTCCCATTGCATGAAACATTTATGGAATTATCATCTGAAAATTTATGTACAGTCTTAAAGAAAATGATGCACAATTATCTGAAAAAGACTAAAATTTGCAAGTATGTTAGATAGTCCTATTGTTAGAACCAAATTTCATTTTTCTTGAGAAAAAAGGTAGTCAATGTAGAAAATTAGAATTAATAACAAATAAAGGGGCCTAGTGATCCCCCAGTCCATCTTTTGAGCCCTAACATGAGGTTTTGGTTTAACTGGAGAGCTAGAAGCATGCATAGCTAAGCATTTCCAGTTAAGGGACGGACCTGCCCATCTTTGACCCATTCTTGTATCTGCCTGATCTGTCCTGCCCTTTCTCAGAACTGTGTGGAATTTCTTCTTACAAAACAAATTCATTCTTCAGCTTTTCACACTTTGCCCTCTCTCAGCAGGCATTCCTGGGGAAAAAATTTAATTCTTTTTAGCCTATTGTTCCCTTGCTCCTCAGAGCATTGAAAGGAGAAGGACAAGGTGAGGACCACAAGTGTGTCTTAGAATATCTCTCTGAAAAAACAGTTTGATTAATCTCTATTTGTTTTCAGACACCAGTCTTGAGGGCTTTCAGCTTATATACTGTCCTTGGTGTGAAAATTCCTGAAATAACCACGTGCCTGAATCAAATACCTTAAGGAGAATATAAGAAGCTCAAATTAGAAGACTTCTACTAAATGTCAACTCAGCATACATAGAAGCTATTTCATCAAACCCTACTGATTCTCCATGCTAAAGGCAGCCCTCAGAAACAGAAGCCAGTAGAATCACCAGTAAACTTTTTGACTATCAGGAGTCTGTAGACAAAATCTATGAGAACTACCGCAATGAGGATGATAACAAGAGAGGAAAATGGTATCAGTTATTGTTCCCTTAATCTGGTGCCAATATCTTCTTTTGAGAAGCAAAAAAGTGAGCTACAAATACCATAGAGTGAGACTACAGAAGAATCCAGACTCTTCCAGATCATAATTGTGTGATCATAATTGGTGTTCCTAGTCCCTAATGTCCTACTAACACATGAGTAACAGCGACACCTATTTCAAAGACTCTGGAGGTGAATATAAAGCTGATGTCTGCAAATGTTAAAGCTCTTAAATAGTGAGGAACCTGAAAAATTCTATAAAATTTTCATAGAGTTGAACATAATTCTAAATTTCATATGATCTTAGCTGCAGGAAAGTTAAATATTTCTATGGGACCTTTCCTAAGTTATCAAAAATAAATAGAAATTTTAACTAATCTTTATAAGGAACAACTGAGTTGTTTCTGTTTTTTTTTTCCCCATAGGAAATTCTACAAAATTTTATGTGAAGATCCAAACCATCAGAGGAATTTGTATAAATAAATATACATGCCTTGAGTAATGCTTGTAGAGTTTGTTATTGAGTTGATATGTAGAACTGATCTTTTAACTTATTTTAACAGTTAGAAAATAGGTCATTTAACAGGGTTTCAAGTCCTTCCAACTAAATAGTATGTTTCTGTTAGTAGTTTTATTTTTCTCTACCGTGACAATTGATGCTAGAGATATTATAACCCTAAGTACAATTAATGATACAGTGCAAACATTGTATTATGGTGTGTACACAAAAAAATGTATATTTTTCAAGAATGATAATATTGATATGTGCAAAAGATCTATGGTACTATCATTTTGAAACACTAAATTCATGATTTTACTCTAAAGAGTAGATCATGTTTGTTGGATAAAGAAAGTGCCAACTAACCAAAACAATATGTGTATTCTGTTACTCTTCCATTTGATGTCTGACAAAATGAAATGGTACCTAACCAAACCACAATATCAGGTTATGTATCCAAGTGGAGTTTGTTTATTTGAATCAATATACAGGATTGTGCACGTTTGTGGGTTTATATTTCCATAGCCACAGATGGTAGCCACTGAATGTATGACATTTTTATATAGATGCACATGTTTTCAATGATGCTAAGCTTAATAATTTATGTATTTTATATAGCCCATGAGACTGAAAGGCAGCCAAACAGAGCCACATCTAAAAATGTTGCTGATGTAAACTAAATTACTTTAGCATAATACTGGACAAACAGAATGAAAATTAAAAATAAAAACAATGTATCCAATGCATCTGAAGTACTCCTTACATTCTATGGGTCACAGAGGTGAAAGACTTCAATACTCTTAGGGCCAAGGCTTCTCATGAATGTCCTAGTATACTCTGCCCTCCAGCCCTATTGAAAGGCCCCACAACCTCAAAAGAACTCTGCTTACACACCAGGAGAGAAATACACTGTGGCAGATGCAGAACCGTAGAGAAACTGAACACTCCAACAGTTCCCTAAGATGCAGAGTTTAAGTTAAAAATGTATCATCTATAATTCTACTGACAAAGCGCTTGCTAGAAACAAACAAATAAGAATCCCTGCTTGACATAAAATTTATATTAAGGCAATATAATACCTTATATGAATAAAGTGAATATAATCAGGAGTCATAAATGTCTATATTTTAAATGAATTTTTAATATTAAAGTTTGAGTCCTTCAGATGGCAGATATATTCAGCATTTGTAAAATTTATCCAAAAACACAGAGAAATCTTTTCACGTGTTTCTGTTTCCAAAAGAAAAAAATTCTAAATCTTTATATGTGCCTGTGAGTTATACACTCTTATTAATAAACTTCTTATTGATAAGGTATGTTGTAAGATGATAATGATGTCATTGCATTTACAGCCAGGACAGTTATGTTTTATACAAAACTGGTACTAAAATTGTTTAGTATATGAAAAATTTGATCTAGTCATATAGAGTCCCTATATTCATTCTAATATGTATTGTTACAAACTGAACTCCTTAATGTTATATTAAGGTGTTCTTTTTATATTAGACAAAATAATTTTTCTAATGAGAAATATTTAAGCCAACAGTATCATCTGCTTAATGTTCTTTGCAAAAATGTTATTAGGTATTACTTTTAAAAGACATCATCTGCATGGTAGAAACTGAATGTAAAACTATTACAAATTGAATTGAAAATATGAATTGCCTTTATATTTTCTTCTTTGTGGATGCAAGTCAATAGATATTTATTTGAGAATTGCCCTGCTTATGAAATAAGGAATACAAAAACAAAAACAAAAACCCTGTGCTTCTGAAAGCACAGTATTCAGGAGAATCTAAACTAGCTGGCCCTGTCATGTCTCAACCCACCATCAACTTAGAACCATTAGATCATGTTCCATTTGACTAAGCGTGCTGCTCCATGAGTCTGTACCACTTCATCCAACCTAATCCTAAAAGTACATGTTTTTCCTTTTTTCTGTAAGCCATTATTTCTGAAAGCCCCTGTGACAAGCTCCTCATCTGAAGTATATTTATACACTTTCCTCTGGGTAGACTAGCTTTTGTTACAGGTACCACTGCTACAAAGCTAACAATGGATGAAGAAATGAAATATTTGTCTCCCTATAAATGCATCTAGGTCCTCCCAACCGCTCTTGTGGACTGCTCTTATGGGGATGTTGCAAATGCTGGTTTAAATGTTACTCATCCCTTGTCTGTTACCTATGGAAAATTTTCTGAAAATGTTCCAGAAAAGGCAAGAATCACTATAGGGGAATTAGAGAACAGAAACAGTATTTGGAACTAGGTTCCATTTATCTTTGTATTTTTATCTGATTTTAGGAAACAATTTATAGTTACAATTGATTAGAAATCTACTAAAAGTTTTTTTTTTTTTTTCTATTCTTAACCACAATCGTTCATTATAGTTAAACAGTATTGATGACTAGTCTGTGAGACAATGAATTATAGAGAATTTGGAACACACTTCTGAAATCTCTCAAAGCATTGTGTGTCTTTACTTGATAACATTCATAAGAGCTCTAGTTTGGCTTTTATTTGTGAGTTAACTTGATAATACCTATTTTTAGGAATCAACTAGCTATAATTTTTGATTTGCTTCTCCTTCATTCATTAAAGTAGAAGAAACAGTTTCCACTTCTAATTCTGAGTAATATTTAATCATTTGAATATAGTAAACAATCTTTTGTACTATTGAATATTTTACATTAATTGTGAAGGTATTAATATTAAATGAAATAGGTCAAATTATATATATATATATATATATATATATATATACATATACATATATATATTTATGTATATATATTAGATATATGATTTCTGTTCTGTGCTAGTTAGCTGAAATCACTGTTCTTTTGATTTTTCCCGTGGGAAATCTCCTGAGGATCCTAAAATGTATGGGCACATGTGGTTGCTTTTCAGTAGTCTTTAGAATGTCAAATGGTGGTCACTCGGAGAATCCATTAAAAGTATTAACCAAATAAAAAGGAGAAATTGTACTTGGAACAAATAAGGTAGTTTAAAAAAAGCATTTTCCATTAAAAACATTTATGCTAAGTCTACATAATGATTAACCAGTTTTAACAGAAGAAAAGGGCACAATAATCAATAGTTAATCTTGCCAAGTGTAGAGACCCATATTTTGTGATCACAGAAGAGGCTTGTGGAGGAATTAGTTAATTGGCATCTGCTGGGAGTGACTGCTGTGTGTAATAGAATTGCTCGATGTAGATGTTGTTCAGAATATCCCATTAGCAAACGTGACCTTTGGCAAACAATGCTGACCCTCAGATATTTCATCAGTAGATGGAAAGATTGGATCAATAAACTTCAAACCCAAAAGCTCCACAGTTTTCTCTCATGCTTCCAGGCTTCCCACTCTAATACTGACCTTCTCATACATTTTTGAAATGGTAAACTTGAATACATACTAAATGTTTGTGATATTTAACAATCAGTCACAGAAGCTTGATAACTGAAGCCTAAAATGAGATTCTTTGTTGTTTTTTTAAATTATACTTAGTTGACAAATCTACAATATTGAACATGTTAATGGTGCATGGAAAATGAGCTGAGATAAAAATACTGGTGGACTATTATGTTAATACATTCGCCTAAAAAGTTTGAATTTTACATATTATGTTGGAGGGCAGTTTTATATAAAAATATATTCAAAAATAAAATATGGAATCAAGAGAAAGTTGAAATAAAGAGAATAAGACAGGCAACTATTCAATGAAGAATGCTAATTCACTTTGCTCTTAAAAGCTTTGGGTAATTGACTGATGAGATTCGGAGCATAGGAGCATATTCTATGCTGAGAGTTTCCTCTCAACTATGGTTACTATGCTTTCAGAGTCCACCTCAGTATTCACAGATACCTATGATCTGTTCATTACGTTAGGTGATGTTTGAAATCGACGATAAGTATTATTTGCCAGAATTTCGGTACTGTCACATAAGTTGCAATAAAATATATGCTTGTATATGTGATAAAAATAAGTGATGATTTCTCTAAATTCGTGAATTTACCTGTAAGTTTGATGAGTTTGTTCAACAGCTAGTAATAGTCCCTTGTGTAAATGTATCACTTTTTAAAAATCATTTATCCATTGACAGGCAGCAAAGCTGTTCCCAAATCCTGGCTGCTACTGACATACCAACAATGCACAGTTAAACAAACATCTCAGCAGTAAGGATGAAGCCTCTTTTGGGTGTGTGCTAAAGAGTGCTCTTCCTGGATCCTGAGGTAGATGGATTCTCAGCTTCCTGAGAAACTGCCTTTTGCATATATACATTATGGTTTCTTATTTGTGTTTTTATGAGATTTCTACATGTTCAAGCATGTGTGTCTTTGTGTCTTTTTGTGCTTCTCCAGCTTTATCCTTGAGTCTTTTGTTTCTGTTTGTTTAGTCCTATTCCAATTTGTTTTTGTTTTATTTTATTATTTTATTTATTTTATTTTATTCCTTAGATGCCTGTTGTTTTTCTAACTGAAGACAGAAAACCTATGGATGTGAAGAGGAGAAGAGGTGGGCAAAAAGAGAGAGGAGATGGGAGAGAAAAAAACTATAATCAGAATATATTGCATGAAAGAATTCTATTTTCAATAAAAGAAAATAGCGGTGGGCTCATATATGATATTCAGTGCTGAAACAATGCCATCCACTAATCATAACTAATATATTTTGTGTCACTCATGATTATATAGGTAAGTTGTCCATATAAAATGTTGCAGCTTTAATCTGGCATTAAATAAGACTCAAAGTATGTAAGTTTGCCCTTGTCCCTGTGCCTAAGTCAGCATATAGTGGTCTTTCTGTATTACTTTGAGGTAGTTATCCCCCTTCAATCAACATACCTAGATTTTTGTAATGATGTGTTGATTTGTTTCTATTTAAAGCTTTACTTAAATAAGCATTCATGTGAGTAAGAAAGGATTTTGCTAGCAGCCTTCTGCCTGCTTGCTTTCTTCACAGGCCTTCCCTTCTCACATTTTCCAGTGGCAGAGCAGGGCGAGACCTGATGGAGGAGGTGAGTGTGAGCAACCTTATCTTCAAGTTAATACTCTTACTGCTCTAGGCTCGAATTTCCAGTTTGGGAATTTTGAGCAAAGAACTAGAAAAACTCAGGTTTTGGAAGAATGCTAAATGAACAAGTAATAAACCCCCAATTCAACCCAAGGCTAAATTGAAATCTTACCTTCAAATAATCAATCTCTTTAAAACAAAATAAAACAAAATTTCTTAAAGCTTTACTTCCAGAAAAATGCCTGTAGGGCAGGTTTTCTTTATGCTTGGTATAATACACTAATTTCTTGATGCTTTTTGCATCACCTCCGTTCTTGTAGGTTTTTCCATTTGTTTGCTTGCTTATTTTTGCTTAATTTCAGTTATTATATGGATACTTATTATCAAAATTGTTGATTTCTATGATTGCTCTTAAGAGATGTTTAATTTTTCATAATTTAATGATCAAATAGGCTAAATAGATATCAATTTGTTTTAGCATAAATATAGAAAATTTTAAGACAAACGATATTTTTATAAATAACTTGGCAAATGTAATAATGTAAATTAATTGTTTATGATTTTTTTAGATTTGATAAAAAATGTGTGTAAACTTTATTTCATTGAACATACAAAGTTTGAATCTGAGTAAATTAGAAATCATCACTTTAAGTAACTGAAATTCAAAATTTTGAAACACAAATTCTATCTCTTTAAAGTTAAGGGAAGAAACAAGTTACCTTGATCTGACTCTCAGTGGGTATAGCAGTTAGCGGTGCTATGACTAAACGCTTTATCTTTCCAAGTAAATAATAAGGATAAAAGGCTTGTTCTCATGCTATCTCTAGGAATTAAACACTTGTGAAGATCAGAAGATGATAGTTAACACAAAGGCCCACAACTGAACAGTGTGCAGAGTGAGCGACCTTGGAGCACTTAACACTAAATGGATACGTTTATGAAATCCCTCGGCTCAAGCCTCAGGGATCTTCGTAGAAGAGGAGCCAAAAAGATTGAAAGAGGCAGAGTTGGAGGATGAGTCCAAGGGTCATCCAGAGACCGTAGGACTGATACCCATATGAGCTCACAGAGACCGTGGCAGCATGTACAAGACCTGTTGTATAGGTTCAAACCAAACAAAACCCCAGCACTGAGAAGGAAAGTGGAAATGGGCTCCCACTCCTAACCAAGAAGCTATTTGCAATTGATACAGGAAAAGTGGAAATCAGTTTTCTCCTGTCATTGATCTACCAATCACGTTCTAGGGCAGTTCTCCACAAATGAACTCTATGGGCTTTGTGGAGTGGGGAGTGGCTTCTTATTTTGCTTCATTTTGGTTCTCTCTCTCTCTCTCTCTCTCTCTCTCTCTCTCGCTATTATTATTTTTTAACAATTTGCTTGCTCTGATTTTTGTATTTGGGTTTGTTGGAGTTTTTCATTTTAGAGACAGAGGTAGTGAAAAATCTGGAGGGGAAATATATTGTATAAAAATTTTAAATAAAATTTAAAATTAAGTTATTAGCACTTATACAACAACAACAACAACAACAAAACCTATCAGGATTGATATCCAATTGCAGCATTCCCACTTGTTATTGATAAAATGTATACTTAATATTTTTACAATGTTAATGTAATTGCCTTTTTCATTTACATTTGTGTTCACTGAGAACTACAAAATATCGTTAGGACAAATGGCCTTAATCCTTGAATATAGATATATGGCAATAAAGTAAAGTGATAAGATATACAAGCTTTCAAAATTTCCATGGGGACTTTCAATTTTATTTAATACACATTTTGTCAATATCTCTTCTGAAGTAGAATGATTAGCTGCATTCTCAACTGATATCATCAGGAACATTTACAGTCTGAAGAAATATAATTTTGGTTTTTACTGCAGCTGGTTTTAGCTAACTGCTTACTCTGCAATCAACTTTGGGATGTCATTATCCCATAGTTGATAACTGAGAATAACACATTTGGACACTTACTGTGATACCTTTTTCAACATGACAGCTGTTATTTTACCTTCCTGACACACTTGCAAACCTACATTGCAAGATAATTATAAAGCCAGTCCTTCTAAATGGTGTCTTGCTGAAAGAAAATATGAAAACACTCTCTAACTTTCTGCTTATGGCCACTAATTCTGTCACAAGTCACTCTAGCTACTTTCTAAATGTCTAATGGGAGAAAGCAACATAATTAATATTTCAATTTCTACTTGAATTGTAATCTTTATTGTATTTGTTTTCTAGTCTGTGAAAAGAATATAGCAGTGATTGATTTCCATTCTCTAAGTATATCTTCAAAGTAGATTTTATATTGTTCCCCTTAGACAATATCAACATATGTCAATAATGAATTCAAGCCGACTCAGACTGTGTTGGATATGTAGGCAGTCTATTAGCCATGAAATAAGTGATCATGTAGAAGTAGGTATCTGAAAGACAGAGATACAGCAAACATAAAGATGAAACTCATTTCATAGTCAGTCTGTCCTTTCTCCATGAGGTCGTATGGTGTAAACAATCTAGCCATCCTCTTTGAAATGGAAATTAGCTTAAGTATTTGATATTCACACTTACATCTTTAGAGCTTTAAATGATACCATAGATACTTAAGCATATTTAACAAGCTAAAGATTTTAAGTATTTAATGGCATTTATTATATCCATAATATAAGAAAAGACTATGATTCATCTACCCTTCTGTGTCTCCTTATTCCTAGATGCCATAATGGTGCCAAGGGAAGAAAAAACAATTACTCTGAATAGCAATGGTTTGAGACTTTTGATAGCTTTACACTCTGCTACTCAATCCGTTCCACAGTTTTTAAGAAGTCTTTCTCATTCCAGCTGGAACCTGCAGCCAAATTATTTAATTTTTTATTTATTATTGTTATGATTATAAATTTTAAAAACAATTTTCAACAAGTTTCAATGACTGACCAACATTAAACCACAAAAGAAATGAAAGTCTTGATTCTACCAATCCTATTTCCTCACAATTTTATTTAAACCCAGCATGTAGGTTATTATGTATACATTTCATAGCTACATTGTGTTCAAGTTTTCATGTATCCTTTGACCAAAAATATAATTATAAAGAAATGATAAAGAGTGTAAGATAAGGAAGTAAAACATAAAAGGATGCTGTTGAAAGCTCAAACAGTGGCTGCTGTTAATGTATTAATGTTTTACTAATTCACAACTTTATGTAAGCAAAATCTTAATCCAAATGAGGGTCCACAAACCACTTCTTGATGGAGGGTCATATGAAGCCAAATGAGGTCTTGGCAACTGCAGCCACTCTTGACTGAGAAATGCCATCTTAAATGTTTGTAATCTTGTTCTATTTCTATCTGGACAGGAGTAAACTTTTCAAATCTCTTCTGAGTTCCTTTTGACCTTTGTGATGCGTTGGTCTTTCTGTTTGATGTGTTGTGAAGCTTCAAATTACATTTAGGATATAACTGATAAATAAGTGACCTGAGGCCTACAATTTCAACAGGAAGAATATTAGCTAATGTTTTGATGCAAGTTTTATCTAAAAGAGATTTCTGTTTCTGACATATACTGTTTCTGACATATATATATATATACGTATACAGATACACACACATACACACATACACACACACAAAATACACACACACATGTTTAATTCAAGCTTGGATGTATGGGAAGAAATATGTAAGCAAGAGACGTCTTTGGAAATACAAAGAAGGAAACTTTTGTTTTCAAATAATGAAGATTAGAAAGGAGATGTGGTGAAAGGGAGAGCAAGGACTAGTCAGATCCATCCAATAATAGATTTAGAGAGAGAAAAGTGTCCTAGATAAAGAAAAGCATAAGGAGGCTCTGTGCAAACAAGGCTCTGCCCCAATGCTATGTAGACCTCAGCTTACTCAGGACAGTTTGTTGCCTGTCTGAGTGAGTTCCTGAGAATATAGTTTCCTCAGATGCTATAGATTTCGTAGAAATCCATGAAGAGATACAGCAAAGACACTGAAAAGACTCCATAGAAAGCTCAAAATTCATGGCAAGAAGCTGTAGATCACACATATTTGTTACACTTCTTCTGCTGTACCCTGTACATTATAGAGAAACAGGAAGAATCAAATTGCCTAGACTTTTCTTTTTTATCTATTTGTTTTTCTACAAGAATAGCTTAAAGGGATTTTGCTAAGAGCAGTCAAGGAAAAGCATTTAGAAAAGGTGGCTTGAAAAAGAGGAAAACAGACAATGAAGGAAAGAGAAAGAGGAGCCATTTAAATGATAAATCATAATTACAGACATCTGTGATATATGTATATATGCTGTTTTGTGGAATAATTAATTAAGCTTTTAATAAGTCTAACCATCTCACCTATTTACTCTGTTTTGTTATGAGAACACTTAAAATATATGTAAGTTAGGAATGTTTGTTCAAGTTAGTTACATGCATTTAATTGGGTTATTGAATTTCTTCTCCCTCTTGCCCCATCCCCCAGAAGCCGTATTACCTTATCAATGTACAATTTAATTTTTCTTCTGATCTCTTTCATTGTATTTACTTTTATTAACTCATGCGAAAACAGTTCTAATTTACACAAAAACCATTTCTAATTTAAGGATCTTTCAGTTCACAAGTTTTCAACATTCAGGATGTAAAAGCTACATGCATTCAGGAGAACTGTTTTAAAGCTCTTCGTTCATTATCGTAAGTCCTTGAGATGCTGGGCTACAATAATGAACACAGCTCCTAGTTGATCAGTAGGTCAACAAATATGAAGTGAAAATAAAGCTCAATAATTCAAATTATGAGGAAAACACAAGTTAAAGGCTTTGACATAGATAACACCTCAAATAAGTTAAACAGCTGTCACCAACAAGGAAGGACACTCTGAGTTTACAGCTCTCTCTGGCTTCTGATCTGATATTAGTAGATGATTTCAAAATTAGTGCTACTTTAAGTAATATAGACCACCAAGAAAAGCAGTAATTATATGTCAAGTTAAAGGTCTTAATGAGTCTAGAATGACAGCAAGTAGGACTGACATTAGGAAAAAAAGATGCATGAGGCCACTCCCCACAGCTAGAGGAAAAAATAATGAGTCAGATGGGGAACTTTCCTTTTCATGGTCTAGTTCAGATTCTTCTAGGGATGCAGAACTTCCCTCTTAGTCTTATTAGCAAGAAAGACGCTTAACTTTTGGCTGGTAATGATGACCAGCAATATGGACTTTAATTCCTCAGGTTTCATGGCTTGAGCCTTGGTCTCATCACCTCACACAGAAAAACATAAGCATTCTGATACCATAGCAACACAACTAATAGATGTGGGTTTTGTAGGACTCCTTAGTTGTGGAAGCTAAACCAGCAGGTAAAAACTATTTCATGGAAAATTATCTCTAAGTCCAATTAAGTCAATAAATGGCACTGGATGACTAACCATCTGTTTTTATTATATTAAATTAATAGCTGTAATTTAAAGGATCTCTTCATTCAAGCATTTTTGAATGATATTAATTGAATTTCTAATATCATTAGAAAGTTGTAAAAGTCACTAGTTTGGAAGGCATTAAACAGAAAAGGTCAGCTAAATGTTAAATTATAGTCTTTTTGGGGAGGGTGGTCTGGAAAAAATCTATTCCTAACCAATGACAAACTATGAATTCATTTGTTAAAACATTTGCCTAAATCTTTTAAATTTTCTTTATTACTAGCTATAAAATATATTTATTTAAAAATTTTTGCTTCTATTTTAAATCTAGACTGGACAGGATATGCAATTCCCAACTATCCCTTGTACCTAGCTGAAAATTCCCTTCATTTTGTAGATCACTACTTTTGCTCACTTCCCCATTATGCTAGAATATTCTAATACTTTCTAGGAAGGTAATTTTTTTACTGAGTTCTTCTGTTGTTGCTGCATGGTTAGACCTCCTAGGAATTTGTTCTCACTGCTGTGCACAAGTATTTCATTTTTTGTTTGCTTGTTTCATTTGTTTGTTTGGTTGGTTGGTTGTTTTTGTTTTTCTCTAATGCCTTTCTCCTGTTCAGTTTATGAAGTCCTATTTTCTTTGTCATCTGCAAATTGCATGTTGCTTATCATGCTCATATACTGAGATTTATATACAAGGAAACCCTTATTTCAGAAAAACTGGGAACTCCTATATTGCCATAAGCATATGGTCTTTAGTTCTATTCAGGACTTCACATAATTCAGGTGCTCTGTTCATGAAATAGACTCACCTCTCAATCCTTCCCACCTACTCCCAATTTTTCTAGGTGCTTGAATACTGAATATTTGGCACAAGCTTGCTCAAAACTCATCTTAATTGTATTTGGACTATATACTTACCCAAATGTTCTCTATTTTACAATGTGTTATGTGCCATTTTTCCTGAACTTCATGCTTACTTTTCCTGAAATATTCATTCTTTCTTCAGCATAAATGACAAAACTACAATTGTAGTTAATTCTAATACTTCCTCCAATTAGTGCCTAAAAAGAGATAGAACATGTATATTGCAAAGAATCCCTAGATACAATATATATTTTGTACAGATAAACTTAATTTCCAAAACAAATGAGTAGAAATGCAAAATGATTATGGATAGCTGAGTACCACATTCACCTCTCTCTCTCTCTCTCTCTCTCTCTCTCTCTCTCTCTCTCTCTCTCTCTCTCTCTGTGTGTGTGTGTGTGTGTGTGTGTGTGTGTGTGTGTGTGTTGCATGCATTCTCTCTGCATTATACTCTATGCTCTGAAGACAAGGTATGAAACATTATTCTACATTCCTGAGGGAAATAAGATGCAATACAATATTTTGACAAGCTTATGTAGACTTATCTACACTTCAGTCTACTTCTTGGTACCCTAATTCTGTTTTTCTCATTTTACCACAAATGACCTGTGCTTACTCTCATTGAAAATAGCCTTTCAACATGGGAACAAGACCTCTTTTTTCTGTCATCCAGAAGTTCTCAACTCTTGAGATTTGCATTCTTCTTTGTAGAGTATATGATCCCACTCATATAACTGACTGCTTAGGAAAAACAAAATGAATGATGGTCTTGTTTTCAGTAGTTGGTGAATACCTCCATTAAATTCTCTCTACACAGCTTCTCCTAGTCTACACAGAACAAGAGTGAGTTAACCTGAAGTCACCTTTTGCTTGTAACTATAGGAGACAGAAAATGTAGTGCAATTGAACAAGCATACATACTGAATGAGTAAGCCAGACCTAGAATGTACACTAGGGCTATAATGGACATAGACTAGAAAGGAAAAGAGATAAAGATTGGTAATAGAAAAACATTATGGTAATGTATGTCCCAACAAATTCATACTAAAATATGATGTCCAATGTAATAATGAAAGAGATTATTAGATGCTTAAGAGGCCATCAACCCATAAGTTCTTTCATGAGTGGATTAATGTGCTTTTGTTGTTCTTGTTAATTCTCCAATTGAGGCGGAGTTGTCCTTTTTTAGTATAATATTTCTATAAATTCTTTTCAAATTTCATACATGCATACAATACATTTTGAAAACATTCAAGCCTCACTCACTCTCTAACTCCTTCCATATTTACCCACCCCCCCCACACACAACACACTGAAGCCAATTCATGATTCTCATATACCAAGAGTGGGGCCATTCTTTGGAACGTAGTTGGTCTACTAATGACCTCATCCTTCAAGTAATTTGCTCTCCAAAGCAGCCATCATCTGTCAGTACATCTTCAGCTAGTGATGAGGACTCATGAACTCTCTCCATGCTAAAGTGTTAGCAGGCTTGATCTTGTGCAGCTCCTGTGTGGGCAATGACAGCTACTATGAGTTCAAGATTTCAGAGGGCTTGTCATGTCCAGTAGATACTGTATTAGTCTGTTCCTAGCAACTCTCTATTGTTACAATCTTTCTGTTTTCTCTTTTGAGATGGTTCCTGAGCCTTGGAGAAGAGAGTGTGATTAGATGTCCCATTTAGGGTTCAGCACTGGACAAACATTTATTCTTTGACTAGTTATGGGTTTGTGCATTAACTGCTGTACAACACCGACAGTCTTCTTCATACATGGCTGGGAGAGATGTGAGAACTGCTTGTGTAAATGAAGTACCTCTACTCGTATTTCTCTCTTCTACATGTGCTTGCTTGCTTTTCCTTGTTTTTATGTGACGAGGCACATTAAGCTCTTACAAAATCATCTCCACCCAAACTTCACAATTTCAAAATGTAAAAGATGTCGAGGAAATAAAGAAAAGAAAATCAGCTTGTACAGGAAAAATTACTGTACTGTAACATATATATAGACGGCACACATGAAGGACTGAGGTTTGTCAACTACATCAGTCATATTAACTGTAACATACTTAAGTCACCTAGTAAAGGATAAACATTTTAAAATTGGCTCATGGAACAGTTCAATTTTGAATTACTGAAACAAACCTAAATAAATGTGATTTTGATAGACTAGAAATAAAGGAACTAACAGATGTATACCAGAAAAACAACAAAGAAAGTATATGGAAAATCCTGGTAACAAAAAATGTAAAGTAGGTTAAAGGGTAAAAATGGTATAATTTATAATGCTGCCATTCTAACATATAGTAAAAATATGACACTCTATATGAACTGCACAAGCAACTAACTCTAAGTAGGAAAGGCATGCATTAAATACCAAAGAGGAAGAAAATCCACTAAGAATGGGAGAGTTGAACACTGTTTTATCTCAAATTGTGAACTACAAATTAAATATACATAATATATATTTATTTAGTGTATTTAAAGGGTTTGTGATATATGTCTGTTCTGGTAGGATAGTAATACAAGTGCCTTAGCCTTAAGTTCACAAATATTATGTAAAGCAAATGTATATTTAATGAGTTAAGTGCCCCACTTTTATTTGAGATAATATACCCAGCATTTTTCATGTGACTATGATGGATTTTAAAGATAACACAATTTAAAATGAAAACCATTTAAAAATACTACTTAGAGATTTACTTTTTTAAATAACACAGCTGAAGGAGGTTAAGTAGTCACCTTTTCTTTTCCTTTATTATTTTGATTGTAGCAGGTGTGTGAAGATCTAAAGACAACTTTCAAGAGTCAGTCCTCTCTTTCCACCCTGTAGTTTCAGAGCACTCCACTGAGCATTTGATCTGGACCCTCTCTTGGGATTTAAGATTTTTTTCCGTCTTTTCTAGAATTATGGAGAAAAAGAAATTAGGAAATCAAATTTCAAAGTTTCAGTGAATTTTTAATTTAAGCACTGTAGACACAAATGGCAAAAGTTAGTGATGTCAAAAGAAACCATAGCTATATAATTTTATATTGTCTTCTTAAAATTTTGTTGTATTTTACTTTATTTATTTGACAAAACTGTGCACATGTGGAGGTCAGAGCACAGTTTGTTGGAATTGATGCATCTCTTGCATCAATCATGAGGTTTGGTGGCAAGCCCTTTCTTTACCCTCTGAGCTAGCTCATGAGCCCGGTAGTATATCTTCCTTAACACAACTTTTCCCACCTTTGGAGTCATCTTCTGTCTTTAGCAACTGTATCCTCTCCTAAGAAGTGAGAATATAATAATGTTAGAGACAAGATTTTCACTGTATAAATTATTATAGGCATTTGATATACATGTTTCTCTGACATGGTCAAAAGCAAAATTTGGGAAGCAACACTTTAGCTCAGAGAACAATTATTTCAGTAAAGTGTCTATTTAAAGGAGAATATGATTTATACACAGTATTATAATGATTCATTATTATTCATTAAATAAAAATACCTGTTTTGTCAGCATTATTTGAAAATGGCAATTCTATTGGCTGTATATCAGTTTAATGAAACTAGGTAGAAGAAATACCACGGGCCCACTGTTATGCGAGCAGATCCAGTCTAATGGTGAGATTTTAAATTACTTCAGTTGCCTGAGTATTGATAAAATAACCCTGTTAATAATAATAGTTACTATTGTAGATTGTACTCGGGATTTGGCAGCCTGGCCTAGTCTGTACCTCTGACATTTATCTAGTTACTACATGACTCAGTCACAGTTTGCTTGCAATGTAGTCTTTGAACAGCTGCCACTTTTGTGACATGGTTCTTGAATGTTGCCCTAAAGGTTCCTGTGCTAAGCGCTCACTACTCAGTCCCTCGGATGGGAGGCAGTGAGGGCTTTAAAAACCACAGAATTCTGTAAAGCTTTTTGGCGCATGGGGCCATGTTCTTCAGGGGATCTTGAGACTCTGGCATCTTCCTGCCTGTCTCTTTTTCAATTCCTACTCACAAGTGGTAGGATCTAGAAAATAAAATTGCAAAATTTCTGAAAAGTAGTGATAATTTAATAATATATTAAACACACAGGGCTACAATTAGGATTAAGAAGTAAAGAAATAAGCCCATGATTTGGTTCCATCGAACATTTCTGTTGCACATGCTTCCTGTTCACAGGCACCGGAGCAGAAGAGGCAATTAATCACAGACTGAAGCCTCCCAATCCAGCAGACAACAAGTTCCTTATCTCAGGTATTTTGTTAAAGTAAACAAAGACTGACCAACACGGGCACCATTTGTTCATTAAATTGTGTCTTTTGGTTTTCAAACAGGATGTGAAATTTTTGTGCGGTACTATAAAAGCTAATTGTATTTTAGAATCAGACAACATAACATACTTGTTACATCCTTATTTCAGAGTAACCTAGTAGGAAAAGAAAAGGAAACAAGACAGAATGAAAATCATTATTTTCATAGTTGCTTCATTATATGTATCATACTATTTTAATGGAAAAATAAGCATGGTTTCAGAGTCAAAGAGTAAGTAGAGGCACACAGTAGCAAGGAAATCATGAATTTTCTCCTATTTGTGGAAACTGATGGTTTGACTCTTTCCAAAAAAAACTTCACTATACAAAGAGAGAAATTCTATCTAATACAAAATGCCTTATGTGGAAGGCATTTTGATCATATCTGGACAAATCTGTGGGTATTTTGGAAAATCATCCCATGTTTTCGTCAGTAGTGATTTCTTTGTGGTTGAGCAGCTGCTTGTGACCTTAAACAAAGCAGAGCTGTGGAATGCCTGCCTGCTCTCTTCCCCGACCTGTGCTTGCCAGCAATGCACAAAGGAATAGTTTCATTCCACTTGGGACATAGGTATGTTTGGGTTTGGGGAAATAACAGAGCTTTGTCGATTAGTTTTGAACCAGAACAAATAAGCCACAAGAGGGCATATTTTTCTTCATTTTATCACCCTTGTGCAAATAAAGATTACTTCTTTTAGATATCTTATGGGCCCATCTTCACCACTGCGCTAAAAGAATACACTAGCTCACATAGACTGCGAGGGTGAGAGGGTGACGGGAGGGAGTAACTTAAAGGTGCTTCTTGCAAGTCATACATGTAAAAATTATTTTTCCTTAAACTTCTTCCTTGGAGATTGTTTATTGATATAAGTATATTGTTGCAAATGAAAACAAAGAATCATTTCTCTAACTTCTAAATTCCTCTTTCAGCAGCATCCATGTGGACTCCCATGTCTCAAGTATGGAACCCTTTTCAACTTCTAGCAAATTTCAAAGTCAAGGAGGTTTTTCTTTTCTGAGGTCTCAGGATTTGTGCCAAAGGGTTGGGCTGTGTTTTTATTTTTGTTTTGAAACACATTCCTGCTGAATTTAATTATTCACCACACCCCAACCCAGCTAAGTAAATATAACCCTAACATTCTGGCCTGGAAAGTCTTGAAAAATAGCTGATTTTTTTTTTAAAGACTCTATAGTATAGTGCAATATTCTAGACAGGGTATCAGGGCAGGAACCTGAGAGAGTTGGACATTCATTCCATCTCTCTTGGCTCTGGTCTCCTCCTCAGATGATTTCTTCCTAGGCGGTCTCTGAGTTGCTCCTACTGTGAATGTGTATGATTATTCACAGTATAAAAAAAGCTTGGAGTGAAGATTTAACATGAGGTTCAGATAGCTTTGCATTCAAATTGACTAATCATAAATTATCTACTGTCCTCATCTCATAGTTAGAAGCAGTTGTGTATATTGTAATTGATATGTAAAAGATAAAGGTTAGATATGCTATTTTCCACCACTAGCTAAGTATACCTAATTATTTGATGCTGTAAAAATATAATGAACTAAAAATGAATGAATTTTATGATCAAATAAAATAATCTGTGTGAGTAGGGGGGTACTTAGTGCTTATAAGGAGAAATACCTTATAGAAGATAAAGTATGCTAGTCACTTTTAGCTCATGGTATCACTTATTCTAATTATACATAAATTATTATATATGCCCCAGATTCAGCCTTATCTTTATGTATTGATGTGTTAATATGTAGAAGAACATTCCTACAGTGTTTGCTCTAATTTTTATGTGTGCTCATGCAAGAACAAGTTTTTACACTTGTTTTTACACTGTTTTTTTCCCCTATGGGCATAATAATTTCAACATCTTTTTCATCCCCT
The DNA here is from genome assembly GCA_021653895.1 of Mastomys natalensis. Taxonomy (NCBI): domain Eukaryota; kingdom Metazoa; phylum Chordata; class Mammalia; order Rodentia; family Muridae; genus Mastomys; species Mastomys natalensis. The sequence goes on along the minus strand of JAJTUV010000238.1, from coordinate 525,499 downwards.
TTTCTTTCAAAATAACTGAGGTTCTAGCTGGTTTTGAAATATTGCTAGAGAGAAATAAGAGTAGGTTTCATGAAAAAAGCCACAGTCTAGTGACTTCTACTGAACACTTTCAAAGTATCAGACCCAGTTAGGCTGAAGTTCTGAGCCTGGTAATTATCTTCTGCATGTCTCTGTACGCAGTGGGATTCTCCATATGCAATTTACTTAAACAGTTTTCTGAAATACCTGAAAAATATGTATTTTCTCTACCCTACATTTTTCCCCAGTCTGAAGCAGACACACTAGAGGCAATTAGGTATTTCTAAATGATGATGTACATTTCTCCATTCTAGCTAAGGGTTGCTTGTTGATCCTAAATAGTAATCCCTGGACACAAGTTAAACTACACAACGAACCTTATGTTTTAGTAAAAACAACGTGACTCCCCCCTATTCTAAGTGTCACTACAAGAATTCAGTTAGTTTCTAGTTCCATAGGCCAGGAAGCCACTTTCTTTTGCTGACAATAATCTCAGAGTCCTGGAATTTTGAAAGCCACCGTAGTGGGATACAGTACAGTTAACAAACATTCCCGGTGGGGAAAGTTCAGCAGTTGAGTGGTTCCATCTTATGCACTGTTTTCATCAATGTATCCAGAACCACAGATTGCAGAACACCTAGCACATTTAGGACACTCTATGTAAGAACTCCGATTCTCAGTATGCTACAGACACAGCTGAGACCATTCATCATAATTTGGGACTCTGCAGTTGATTCTGCCGACTTCATGCTCAGAGTAATTAAAAGGAAAGAAAGCACAGAACCCACATCCCAGATGTCTTTTTCTCATGGTGCATTCAGAAGGCTTCAGCCAATTCGACCTAAATTTGGAGTGAGGGTACTTAAAACTAAAACAGTTCAGTGTTAATTCATGAGCATCCTATTAGGGTCCGGGGAAATAAACACACAAACAACCAACATGCTGTATTGCGTGCAGGCACATGCCTAACTAATTATGATATAACATGAAAAGGGTTTCTAATAATACTGAAATCAAAGTGCTTTAGGAAAACAGGAGGGAATGATTAATGATGTAGGAGCTTTGTGGAAAGTTGAAATGATAGCAATGAGGAAGTGTCCTTTAGTGTAAGAATATTCAACTGCATGGTTTAGACATGAGGGAAGGGGGGCATCAAGCGTTAACAGCAATCCTAGCTAAACATCATATTCTAGCTAATAAACTGAGAAAATATTCAAGAATTAATGAATAACTCTTTAAAGTAGAGAACTCCTCACCATGAATCCTCCCCGGGGAAAAAGCCCAAAGCTCTGCTGTGGGAGTTAAAAAGAGGTATCGGCCCTTACAAGTAGTTTGAATTTTTGATGACTAGTTAATAACCTAAGCAAATAAAACAACACAAATCTAGAGGCTAATGCTAAACATACGAAAGTGATGGTTAATTGTGAAAGGAACGGCACACTGACAAGGACATTTTAGGAAGAAGTTGCTATGGGTTGAGATAGTCTATGAAGATTTCGATTTTCCTATGTGCAAAGAGAAAAATTATGGGGTTGGTTGGTGACAGGCAAAATCAAAGTTATAGAGATCGGCAGCATTGGGACACAGTACAGAACCTTGGTCAGAGTCAGGAAACTTAAGCCCCTCATTAGGCTGACTCTGCCACCAGCCACCTACAACGTGAAGTGACTCACTCAGCGGCTGTGGTCCCTGTTTTCTGGGCTGGTAGGAGGCTGCTGAATTAAGTGTTTCTTTCACGCCCTTCAGTTTTTCCATCACTTTACCCTTGTCATCTACCAACTTCGACTACCAGACAGATCCTCTGTCGTTTGCAAAGGCTTCGGGGAACCTTGCGGCTCTCATGTTTAAACTCATCACACACTCAGGAGCTCCTGGTTGCTCGTTTTCTATGGGACCAATTCAAGGGAGCTCTATGTGGCAACCTAGGTTATGGTTAGCAGTAGAATTTCCCATGGTGCTGTCTACAAGACTTAATTGTACACGTCCGTTCCTTGTCCATGTGGATGGCTCTACACTAGTCTCTGCATTTTAAGAAATCCATCAAAGTAAGCTATTTATAGAAGATTTTCTTTCGATTCCCCTCCAAATTGGGGGATTTTACTTTCCACAAAATATGCCCAAGGCTTGTGCTCGTATTTCTCCAGATTATTCTTGTGTGATTAAGGTTTGTAAAATCTACAAAAGGGGGTGGGGAGAGAGAGAGAGAGAGAGAGAGAGAGAGAGAGAGAGAGAGAGAGAGAGAGAGAGAGACTCCCCACCCCATCTAGGGACAGGTGAAGACTCCCTGTTGCAATGTTTCCCCCTGTCTTTCAGGGGTGTCAGTCAATGAGGAGAACTAATTCCTGATCCTGTTCAATCCTTCAGGCTCAGTCATTGCAGGCCGAAGTTTTACAAAGAAACACCTGTACTCTTCCAAGGCAAGTGGAATTTTTAAAAAACGCAATTGTTTTTTTTTTGCCTAAGGTCCTTAGAATACTTTCTGAAAGTGAAGGGGATACACGGGTTCCTAAATTACCTAGGCCCAGACTAAGACGTCACAGGCTGTTTTTACTGATGGACAGATATCCTATCCTCCCCCAAACACTCATAGATCCGGCCGGAACTACCTCCAAACCCACCCTGGACAGCGCGGCATAGACAGGGAAGGTTTGTTCGCTCTGAGGGATTGCCAGCACATCAGAAGGGGCCGGGAGCTGGGGGAGGAGATTGGAGGGAGAGGTAATCCCTGGCGTTTTGAGCATCCCCTTTTTAGAAAGACGGAGTCTCTCCCAGGACAGCTGCTGCGGTCACACCACAAACTTAAAAGCCGCCCTCTTGCTTGGAGCGTGCCTTTCCTCACCACGCTCGCCGGCCTAAGAGCCAACTGGTGGTTCACTGTCCGAGAGGAGAAGCGCTCGGGGGACAGGAGCGCCCCCTGCCTTCCCGCCCGGCCGTAGCCGCGGCCTCGGTGCTCCGCCAGGGCCGCCCGCGCTCCGCGGTTAAGCCCGAGCTGCCGCTCCGAAGAACACGCGCTGGTGGCCGGGGTCGCCGTCCTCTCGGCTTCCTCTGGCTGTCCCTTCCTCTCTCCCGAGCTTGCGTCATAAGGAAAGGAAAAGCGACAAGAGTTGCCAGCAGGAAGGTAAGTCTGTGTTCGAATCACCTGCTATTCCATGGGAGAGTGCTCTAACAACTTGATGTTAAGCAGGGACGTGGGGGTCACTGTGGATTCCAAGTGATAATCCTCAGAGCTGGGGGTGTTGGGGTCTTGTGCGGAGTTTGAGAAGGCTCTGAAGCGCACGGGATGCGAGATCGGCTTGGGGATCCAATGAGCTCTGCTCCGGAGATAGTGCGACAACTAGGGCGCAGTGCCACCTCGTCACTGTGTTTCAGAATCTCATTTCGAAGTCCCTCCAGCCCGCACCACTGAAAGTTTGCTTCCTGGGGCTACCCTGCTTGAGAATCTACTCTCTCCCTGGATGCCTGGTTCCAAGAACCCTCCCTACCCTGGACAGCCAAGGGAGTTTAGGTACATACTTCCAGACTCCCAATTACAGGTTCAATTGGAGCCGGATGGTGGGGAGGTCCCGGATGAATTAAACAAAGTGCAACTGCGCCCAGTTTCGCCCCTTGTCTGTTTAGACTGGGGACACAGTAGCTGAGAGAGAGTTTTTTGGTTGTGGTAAAGTGAGATACGATGCCCTTTTTTCTTGCAAAGGACTCGTGACTGGGGCTCAAATGGAAACGTGCATCCTTCTTGCTGAGGCTGGGGTGGGGTGGGGTGAGGTGAGGTGGGAGGATTTGAAGTCAGTCACCAGCCTCGAAGCTGTTAGCTGTGAAGTGAGGTAATGTTTAAGTATTCTGGAGCTACGGAAGCTTCTGTAGCCCCAGACATGACCCCTACTGGCATTTGACCTAGAGGACGATGCTGAGTGTCCCTTCTTGCTCAAAGTACCCAGTTGCCCTGGCAGCCTGGAGAGCTGTTTTCTGAACTGATATTCCTGGTGACTTGTGCTCAACCTCATGGCATTGCTTAAGTCCCATCCTAGGGGAGACTTGACAGGAGGAGGAGACATCCCCGTGCTGCGGCAAGGCTATCTGGAATGTGGAGAACTGGATTCTAGATAGATGCACGCCTGGCAACTGGAGACGCTGACCTCAGGCATTAGGTATTAAGGATGCTGGAGTTAAATTGGCAAACTTTTTACCATTTAGTGTCAATCTCTAATAAAATGCAGTATTCCTACGTGGACTCTTCTTTCTCCACCCAAACCCTTTACATCACCCTCCACCCCACCCCACCCCCCACCCCCAAACTGGGAACTCCTATTTGCATCAGAAAAAGAAACAGCAAATACCAGGAATGGGAAGGGACCTAAACTTTCAAGTTCTAAAGAAAAAGATTCTCTTTAATATGTGCACAAGCATTGGGAAAGTGGAGAAATCAACCCGGTGAAAAGAGATTATATATGCATAAAGGAGATGATAAGAGATCCCCACTCCTGCTGCTTTTGTGTAACCCATGGCAACTGCAGGGGCCAGGGCAATCAGAGCCTTCTCCATTTGGCATGTGGAAAGAAAAATGTGAAGGATAAGGAAGGGAGGGAGGTTTCTGTCATCACTCTGTGGAAGCCCTCAGCCCTCCCTCTCTTTCTAAAGTCAGAAGATGAGCAGGAAGGATCAAAACTGGGAGTGATCATCCACACCATCAGTTGCTTTAGCCTCCTGTAGTTTTGGAGTCCTGGCCAGTGACAGGCTCAGTGATGATACCGGTCAGGAGATGGGAACAGACCTTGGCCCTTCAAAAGAAAGGCCAGGAAGTGATGTGTGATGAGATAAGGGGAGACTCGAGGGGTAGCTGAGAGACAATTAAATGGTACCTATTCAGACTGCCAAAATTTTACATGGAATTTATCCACTTATGAAATGGAAAATTGCTGGAGAAGGGAAGTGACATTTATCAAACACCCATTGTGTCCGTGTGCTCTGTATAATGTTTTAATACTCTCAATATTGTGTAAATCTTCTCTTGATGATTAAAAAGGAAAAATTAGTATTGTTCTATTTGGCTTTTATGTTACTTGTAACTAATTATAATTCTTAAAAATTATGTCTACAGGAGAATGACTAAACACCCACTGTGTTCATTTTAGAGGCCACAATAATGAGCCAACATGATATTGATTTGTATGAACAAGTATATATTGCAAGGGTTAGGGCTGCTCCAGGAGCTCATTTGTTAGGTTGTGGGTGGATCTCCTTCAGGAACCGGGGATAGCGTCCCATGACTCTACTGAACGGCAAGGTTTTTTTTTGAAGGTCTCTATTAGCAACCATGTATATGTCAAGAGCACCAAATGAAGACAGCACAACTTATCTATAGACCTATAATGTTTATAATATTAAAATTCCAAATGTATACACACAGAGAACATTCTAGAAATTACAGTGGCTTCAATGATGCTATTAAACAACAACAACAAAGTATCCTTATCCAACACTAACTCTGATGTTGAGAATACCTGTTTTGATGAAGGTCCCTTCTGTTCCATGATCTTAGACATGGAAGCCTTCATTTCGGCACACTGTGTTACCTTCACAAGGTCTGCCGCTCCTTAGAAAGAATAATGTCCAGCTCTCGACACTTTCATTCTGACTTTCTGAGGGAGAAGTCTGTTGAAAAATGTCTGTCAATGCAAATGTCTTGAGACTGTCTGGAAACTATTCAAGATGAGTAGAAACTCTGGGTGAAATGATCGAAAATAATTACTATCATTTTCCTTTCCCATGCACAGAACTTCCTTCATAAGCAAAGTTTACCTAGTGAGCTTGTTTGATTTGGAGGGGAAGTTGCAGAGAGATAAACTGATTGTTGTTGTTGTGTTTTTATTGTTGTTGTTGTTTTGTTGGTGTTGGTGTTGATCTTTTATTTTGTGTGTGCAGAGCTGCTTGTGTCAGAGTGAGTGATGATTATTTTTATTGTCAGGGAAAGTCACGATTATCATCAGTGACAAAGGCAAGGAAGCTCCTCTGCCATAGGTTTGAACTAGAATCATCAGCAAGCTTCACTATTCCCATATCTTCTCTTCATATTGGGACATACTCCAATTGAATTTGAAGTAAAATTAATACAGTTTTTATCTTCCATATGATTCATTGCATGGACATGGCATATTAACTGTCAAACAGTTTGCAGAAATTACTAGGTGTCTCAGTAGATAACTTCTAGGACTAGCATAACTTCATGGCCTAGCCTTCTTTTAGTGCTTAAACAGAATTGCTAGGTTAAGATTCCGCCATGTTCTTATGGATGTGGACTATCTTATTTCAATGGACCACTCATTCCAGCAGTAGTAGCATATCTTAGCTTGTTTATAACAACTTCATTATTTTGGGATAAACAGAAGTTGACTAAAATTTGCTCCTCCATTTTAAGGTTTAATACTTTCATGACAGGTTCATTGGAAATAATCCTTTTAATTTAATGATTTATTTAATAAACAAGAGTAGCAAAGATCTGTTTTGGTAATATTTTATTATTACTATAAATACATGGAGCTACATAAAGTACCAAAGTAAGGTTTAAAAGTCTTTGAGTCTTCCATATCACAAGCCTTGAGATGAAAGCAAAGTAAGAAGTCACATTTTGGGAATATGTAGTAATAATTATCATGATAATTGACACTTAGGAGTATTTGGTGACCAGAGTTGTGCACACCTCACAATTTTGGTTTTTAAAACTTCCCTTCCTCTAGGAAACTGTAGCCAAATCCTCCCTTACTTTTGTGTCCTTGAAGTTCCGTTCCTATTATAGTTAGATAATTCAATAGTTTCTCGTATAAGGTGATTCTAATTACTGACTAGACTGTAAGAATCTGAAGGGAATAATTTCTCCTCTTTTAACTTTTAATACATTTAGTTAATACAGTACAGAGCATATATCACACACTATTGAAATCTAATTAATCTATTAATAGTATTTTAAATATCTATAATAGTGACAAAGTAACACATTAAATAACTCTATGTTCAGACTTTATTGTCTCGATTATAGCAAGGAGATATTTTCTCGTGTCTGAAATTTCACTTTCACATTAAAAAGTGTTTAGAAGCTAAGGGTTTAGTGATAACACAGTGGTTATAATTATCACACAGGAAGGGCACATAATGAAAAGAGCTGTGTACTACAAAAATTACCAAATTCTTGGAATTTTTGGAAGAATATAATTAATTAGGAAGGATTTAAACTATGTCATCTGCGAACATATTAGTTTACTTTAATTGTAATCTACAAAATACTTAGAAAAAAAGACAGTAAAAGAAATTTGTTGTAAATAAAAAATACACGTATAAGCAGCTACAGCACCTTTAAGTTATATTGAATCCTGATAATAAAAGAATTAATTAGTAGGCATTTTACATAATTTAAATTATTAAGCAACATGTATGCACAATTGCTATTAGAGTGATTGGGTATGTACTAAAATGTGCAGCTCTTTTTAATTATTCCGATCCTTCACTGCCATTCTTTGATTATGCATTTCCAAATAAATGCTTAAGTTATAGTAGTGAACCAGGTAATTTTCAAGCTAGTTACTAATTTTCCATTAGTAAATGCATTCATTCTGTTCATTCAAATGCAACATTCCATAAGATATACACAGGAGCCTTAATCTGAAAGGACTAAGTAAGGCAACGTGTGACGTGACTCAGTGACCTGGCAAGTCTTACCTGGAAGAATCCGAATCTTCCCGAAGAAAGCATCTTCTTTGTGTCACCTTCTGCTTTGGAGAACAGAAGCAACTTCCTTTATATCCCTTGTTTCTTCTGGAAGAGAGTTAGCCTAGTAATTTTAAAATCTAATATCTTTATAATTAATGTCATGTAACACTTTCACAGGCAAATCACAGGAAAGTAGAAATGTTATCTTAGTTAATCAAAATTTATTTGACTGGAACCATGCATCTTAATGTAATAAGCCAATAAAGCACACACATGTGCACACACAGGCACATATACACACCAAACAGACAAACAAAACTAAATTATTCAGCTTTTTAAAATAGAGAAGTAAAAGCCAGGCTGTGGAGCGCACGCCTTTAATCCCAGCACTTGGGAGGCAGAGGCAGGCAGATTTCTGAGTTCGAAGCAGCCTGGTCTACAGAGTGAGTTCTAGGACAGCCAGGGCTACACAGAGAAACCCTGTCTCGGAAAAAAAAAAATAGAGAAGTAAGATTACTTATGTGGTCAATGAAGTTGCATTATTTTATATGAAAATATAAAAATACCATTAGGAGATTCATATATTTTTGCATCATAATTTCAGGCAATCATTGACTACTGAGAAAAGGAGAATATGTTTTCTGGAAAGTTAAAAAGTTCCCTGGTGAGCTATCCACCCCAAGTAGTCATCCCTGAACATATATGCCTATAAGCAGCAGCAACGGCTCAGTGGGTTGTATAAGTATGTGTGATTGTGAACTTTTGTATACACATGTTTAAGAGTAATTAAGTCATGAGTGCAAGAGGGCCCAGGGGAAGTGAGGAGCTGGAACAGGGAAACGAAAAGGTAGAAATAATTTAAATAGAATCCTCTAGCATGACACCCTCAAACATTGAAAAGGCACAGCTGCATTCATGTGTAACGATGAACTGATCTCAAACTAAATCTATATAATCCATCTTTTATGTCATATATCATGTATAAAACTAGCTTAAGGTTTTACTTTCTTTTTTTATCCTTATCATAAAAAATAATCTATATGTACTACATTCAGGTATTATGAAGTTTGGTATTTATTATTATTGTTTTTGTCAGGAGTTATTTATCAGTCATATTTAAAATAATTAATCTATGGAACTAACATGTTCTAAGAGGAATTAAAACTTTTTAAAGAAATAATATTCGTATTAAAGACAGCACTTTTATATGTGGGAACAAAAAAGATAGTTGGGGCTCCAATTTCTCCTGTGATAATAACTTCTAGATGAGGAAAAATGATACTAATTCAGGTTAATTCTTGTTGAAATAATGTATATAGTTTTAGAAGATTTCTAAAATTCTTGTTTTAGACAATTTTCATTACAGAAATGGTTCAGAATCATTAATTCAAAATGAATAACTGATATAAGGCAAAATTTAGAAAAGTCAGAGTACAATGTAGATAATACAAAAACTAGGGTGGGTTCTAGAGGAATTGCTCTGCCTTCTGAATGTTTCTAGAAATCTAAAATTATTCTAGAGAATCATGACTAAAGCATGCATTAAAAAAGCATACCAGAGGTGAACTATTCTCTGACCAGCAGGGTTAAGAGTTTTATTTGTTTATTTATTCATTCATTCATTCATTTATTTGCAATGCATGTTATATGTATGTGTATGTGAGTTTTGCCTGTATGTATGCTTATGCAGGTGCCATATGTGTGTGCCAAGGAGGTCAGGGGAAGGTACCAGACACCTACAGTTACAGATGGCTGTGAACTGCCTAGTGGGTCCTGGAACTCAAACCTGGATTCTCTGCAAGAGCATCAAGTACTCTTAATGGCTGAACCATCTCTCAAGCTCCAAGATCATTTAATTGAGTGCTTGATTACTTTCTCTAATTGAGGGACAGTATTAATGGCACTAGTTTCTTCTGTTAATAGCAAAGATAATAAATATGATCATTATAAAAACAAATACTGTGAATTAACTATCCTTATAATTACTTCTTTTTCAAGTAATATTGAATACCAAATCTTATCACTCATTTTATTGTAGTTTGTCATCAAAATAATGCTTTATATTTGCAATCAATAAATTAATCTTACGTGTTTTAAGGCATGTTTTCTCCCTGTATCTTTGCTGCTTACTGACATTCTGAGATCTATCATCATTCCCAGATGTCTTCAATTCTAGATAAAGCTTAGCAGTCCAAAATTCTTATCAAAGTGACTATATGAATACTTAGACATTTTTTTCTCTGTCTTTCAACTTCAGGGAACCTACCTTGTCAAATACTTTACAGATAATTAACTGTGATATGATTATGTTGAATATTAAAGGATTCCTAAGGATTTCCTTACCAAAAATCTTTCTAGATCTGAAGATGTATTTGTATTCCTGACGATGAAGTGGGACAAAAATGAAGGCTGGCACTTTCTACTGGATCAACTATGTTTAATATTCACGTATACATATGTATATTACATATATTTTTATATATTTGCAAATCATATAAATTTATATTATGCATGCCACATATCAATATGCATGTACACATTCACACATACACTTTTAAATATAAATGTTCTTTTTTTGTCTTTATTTCTTTCCCTAAGGAGAGAGATTCATGTATAAAATTTCACCATTTCTCAAAATATTTTGTCTAAATTTGATACATCTTTTTGTTGTTGCTTTGAGGTTTTTTTTTTTTTTTTTTAATGTGTGTCTTTTGAAGAACTGGTTGTGTTTTCAAATACAATTGTCAAATATGGTGGCATATACCAGTAATCTCAGCTGATTGCAAATCTTGAAGTTGGCCTGGGAAACATATTAACAGGACCTTGTTTCAAAAATACCAATTACTTGTGTGAGGCCATAGATTCAACTGCTAGAATCACTAAGCAAGCAAGTGAGTAAAAGAAAACAAACAAACACAAACTTGGATCATAGATTTTTTTTTTCCAAGAAGCTTTCTTTACAGTTGAGCCAAAAGTGCTGAAATTTTCTATTTTCTGCTGTTTTCCCCTTTGCTCTTCGCTGTTACCTTATATGCAGAATTGTTTAGTGAATTGTTTGTGTTTGACTATGGAAATTGTTGAAAATTTAGTATTTTTCCCCTCTGACTTCTTCTGTTTTTAGTTTACATGAGTCATAGAATAAACCACACAAGAACTTTTTGGGAAGAGTCTGATGACCTGGTTGCTGGAGACATGACTAAAAGCCTACCTTTGGTGATAGACACTATATTCTCTGGATGATAAAACTTATGAAAAAACTGACATCACAAAGACTAATATGCTCGGGGCTCTCAATGGAATCTTAGACTCCCCTGTTACAAAAGAAAAGAAAACTTTCTTAAAATTTAATCTTAATCCATGATTGCACATGTCTTGGACCCTAGCACTTAGCACCTGGAGGCAGGAGGTTTAGAAGGTCAAGGCTAACCCTTGCTATTTGTGAATTCAAGGCCATAAATTTAGGCTCAGGAGATGTGTATCAAACAAACAAATAAACAAAAGTGGTCTGACATAAGATAATTTACTTACAGTCAAAAAGAGAAATGAAACAATATAGTATTCTGACGAAAGTTTCTTTAATGCTTATTTAATTTCAATAACGGAGATATGTTTAATTTGTATTTTGCATAAATTATTATGTGGCTTCTTTTATCTCCTATCAACTTATGCGTAAGTATTTGATGGAGTCTGAACTAAATTATAACCCAATTAGTATTTTAAAAATATTCTTATAAATGAAAACAATCACTTCAAATATTGTCTCTTTTGACATTTGACTTTATATAGCAGAGGACACATTCTCTAAATTCAATATTGTGACATATAACTAATCTTGGCATTTTACAATTTCAAATATAATGTTGCTTTTTGGTCACATAACCTTTCTATCTTTCCTTTTTGTTATATTTCTCTATTATAACCTACCCAATGTTTATTGCCTACCATGCAGGCTAATAGTAAAAGTAGATAGTCTTCTGCATGTAAAACTATCTGCATGCATGATAAAAGAATATAACACACATAATTTACATCTTAAACTGGGAAGTTAATTCAAATCAAGAAGCTTGCGTTCCTTTTGAAGTTAGGGCTGTTATCACCTGTATAGTAGCTGTTCACAAGCATCGATGCCAGACACACAGATGAGCAAATAACATCTCCCTTTCTTTGGCTCAATGCACATTTTGCAGAGCTGTGGGGATTGTTGTCTTAGACTTCTCTGTGATGAGGTTTGGCAGAGAACATTCATTGTTCAGGTTTGAAAAAGGGCAAGATTTTGGCAGGAATAACTTGCGTAGAAAAGGAATGCTCTGCTTACACATGTGCACTCAATAAACCTTCAGAGTGCTGGGCTAACATACTATGGGTTTGCTTACTCCACCCTTCACCCAGGCTGTGCACCCTGATTGTTTAAAAGCCTTCTTTTGTTGTATTCCTATCAACACACTTCTTTTCATATTTCAGGAAATCATATTTTTATTCATATTTCAAAAGTTATAATGAACAGTCATTTCATATCCTGTTCACTTTCACTCCAGAGTTATTAAAATAACAACTGCATTGAGATTTCCTTCCCCCTAGTTATTAGTAGTCACACAATCATGATGCCGTGACAACCAACAATCATCTTTTTGAATATCTCTAATCCTCTGTTATTTCAAGTTGTCATCAATGAAGATGTTGAGTTACCATCAATGTCTGGTATACAAGTTATCTATATATAAAGAATGCCAACTTATGTGTATGCACTTTGATAGGTATCAAGATGAGCAAACACAATCTTGTACATTTCCCATGTCAATAAACAAAATTAGCCAATGGCAGCCACTTGGGCCAAACACTTGAACCTGAAATGCTTGTATTTTTTCCATATGAGGCTTTTGCTGTACTTGATTCTCCTTTCACTAGGAATGTTTCTTGCCTTCTTTTGTTGCCAGCACTGATCACTTCCCTCAACTAAAGGCCCCTTCCATGCTGACCCTGAACCTATGTCTACTCATATCCAAGACATTCTTGTCTGAAGAAGTAATTTTCACTTAACTCCTATTTACCTTTTCAGAAGATAATTCTCCCCCTTTCACTTCTTCCAAATTAATAGATTAACTTCTCTAGATAAAGACACACTTCCTGTCACCATTTCCTATAGCATGGGCATGAAAGATTCACAGCATCACTTATTTGCACTGAAGGTCGTCCATTGGTAATCAATCCACTGGCTTTTCTATTTTTCATTTTATGACTGTTTGAATATGAAGTGCATCACAAAGCTTAGTTTACAATACACTACAGCATCACAAAGCTTATATTCACACATATATTTCCCATGTATTTTATACTTTTGCAGCCCATCTACCTCTCTTTCCTCAGGCCCCTTAGGACTTCTTCTTAGCCCCCAGCAAAGAAGACTTATGCCTATTCTTTAATTATGCCACCTTTCACCTTATTCTCTACTATGAGTTATGAAGAAACTATGTTCAGAGTTTCTTGCTCATGGTGGATTATTTTGGGTCCCAAATCTTTCATGAAAGTACCACAAACTTTAACTCGTCATCTGAGATTAGTCTTTGGCATGTAACACTTTTATTATAAAAGGAACAACTTGGATTTATAAGTAAAATTTTATGCTCTATAATTATTTAATGTAATGTTAACTGGACTTTGAAGTGTTGGGAAAAATATAGTACAATTGTTTAGATGATGAGTTATGAGAAAATACAGTGTGAGTTAATTTTCTAGCTATGTCATTCACATAGTCACATGATGTGTCCATTTCTCCATTTGTTTAGGTCCATAGATCATACTACCCTCATAATAACATTTTTAGAAATAATTTGTACAGACAAACAAAATGTTATATGGTACATTATTGTCAGCCGTGAAAGGAGCCTGGTTCTTGGCTGGACACAGGCCTGGAACCCTGACCCTGATGGGAAACAGCAGGTGTTCAGCCATGCCCCCAGAATCCAGGCCCTGACACACGGTCTAGATCTCCATTTGATCTGCACCTTGTAGTCACATAGGGCTGCAGGCAGAGGGCGTGACTACAGGCCTCAGCCTCGAGAGATTTCCATATTCATGAGTTACCTAAAGGCCAGAGGGTGTAGTCAATTACTTATTCCTTTTCTCAGTCCCTCCGCTTTTCCCCCTCCCTATTTAAGTCAGACCTGCCCTGGCCTAAATGGGGGATGCACATCCAGATTCAACTATCATATGTCATGTCAATAAAGCCATTTAGGAAACCTATGAACTTTCTCAGGTTATTGGGGCCTGCTGTTTTGCGGGCTGTCGTGGAGAACTTCTCTGCGTTCCAGCTGCAGGGATCTGCACATTATAATTCCTGTGTAACTTGGACTTGTCTTATACAGGCTATGCCTACTATACATTTATATAGATTTCCATTTCATCTATATCATGTTCTGTATTCTTATTTATCTGATGAAACTATTCCAGATCCAGTCTTGTGCCTGCTAATCTTAGTATACAGTTGAATAATAGAATAATATTTCAAAACTGATCCTCTTCATTCTCCTTTCTTTTCTAACTCCTGCTCATACTCTTGCTTCTTCCTTGCTCAGAAGTATGAAGATCACAGTATAGGCAATAGAATACATTAGGTAGGTGTTCCTACAAGGAAATGCCTCTATATATGTTATGTAAGAAGCACTTATTTATGGACACTAACCATCAAGTAATAGTTCCTGAAGCATCCCGTTTCCTTTTTTTCCTGTTTTCATGACATTACACTGCTTTCCTTTTCATTGCTTTCTTTGTAACATTGCCTACTTCCTGGATGCAGTGTTCCATTCCCAAATGCAGATACAAATTGTTCAACAACCTATTTTAAAGACTTGCCCATGTATGTTCCTTTTCCCACTAATGTGTGCCTGCTCTCATTCCCATCGTTTTGCCCAGAATTCATCCACTGGTGTGACTACTACTTTGTCCCTGTACATCTTCTTGTCAGGTATTGTTCTTGTGACCTTTTCTTAAATGGTCTCACTATTATAACATTCCAAAATATCCTATTTTAATATGCTTCATAAGAAAGTGAAGGAAAAACAAAATGATCTAATTCACTGCTCAGTTACTTGAGGAACTGGAAATAATCCCAGAATCAAAAGGTCTCATGCCCAGACAAAGTCATTTCTAGACCACACACCAGTGTGGAACTATCCCTACTTGAGATGTCTGGCTATGAATGGAGTACTGGAGGCTTTCTTTCTTTTCTATATATTTAGGGACTCTACTAGAAGTTTCAATGATGTTTTATGGAATTTAGTTACCTAAGGAAAGTTAAGTCCTCATCTGCCAAGAAGCAGTGTCAGAGAACACAGAGATAAATTTTAACCCTCTGGATCTATGAAGACTTTAGTAGGAAAGTATGTTTTTTTCCCATGCTGCATCATTTGTTTGTCAATTCTCTGCTGTAAAACTAAACAGGAGTGGCAAATATGTTAATCAGTGATATTCTCCAAAAGTTAAATTTCAAGGTCATCTGAGCTTCTGAGCAAGGGGATGTGAAACTGAATAACGGTCTGAATTATTATGGGAAAATACCTTTGAATGCCTTTTTGATGCTGTTACCAGCTAGTCTGTTCTCACAGTTATCTCTTTTATTTTTGAGTGATTACCAGTATAAATTGTATAAATAATTTATGAACCTATTTCACAAAAATAAAATGTCTTACAAAAATATAGGGTAGAGGTGAATTATTTTTAAATATTTTCAAAATAACACAGGCCCTATTGCCACATGTTTCTTATAAGAATGTTCAGGATTGCCCTCTAGTTACTGTGATGCTATGATATATATATAAACTGAGGCTTAATGTATATATTTACAGTTAAAACTCCTTTTCACACTCAAGTAATAGAAACTAGTCTTCTTTGCATATAAAGACACTTCTGGCCTGCCTTGTCTAATAATAGCTGTGTTATTCTCCAGGTTCAATAAGAATTCTACCTTCAAAAAAAGGAATTCTGTGTAGAGAGACCAAAAATGAATCAAAAGGCACAAGGCTGGGCATGGTGGTTTGTACTTCTAATCTAGAAGATCAGGAGATGGCAGCAAGAACATCAGGAGTTCAAGGCCATGTTTTGATACATAGTTTATAGTGGATTTAAAACCTGCTTGGAATATGGAGATCCTGTCTTAAACAAACCAACAGACAATATCCAGAGAAGGAGGGAGAGAGAGAGAGAGGATGGAAGAAGGAGAGAGAAAAAAAGGAAGGGAATGGAAGTAAGAGAGACCAGAAGAAACATACATACCATGATGAGTTCCTCTATTTTGTCTGTTAACAATTGTATCAGATGAAATTAAGTCTTCACAAAGTCCAGGAAACAGGGAATGGACAACTGGATAGCAGAACATACGGAGATTCTTGATGGTTGGTGCCAGAAGTTTAAGTTCTGTGACTCTTCCAAGATACTTAATTCATGCATTTTCTTCCTTTATCTTTGGTTTCTGTAATCTTTACATTAAATCAGTCAGTGTAAGTATGACCCCAAGTTCCATGCATGGTTCAAGAAAACTTATCCAACCTAGGAAGGTTGTTGTGGAGAATCCAGATTTGTATATGGTTGATCAGATACACAGCAAAAGAATCGGTGGCTTGCTATTGGTTTCTGATATATATGAGATGACTGAATAAGAGGAAAAGGCTCAGGATTTTTAAAGCCCAGCCATGTTAGAAAGCTATTTTTGGTCTAGTCTGTGCTACATGAAAAATAGACAATAAGCAAAAAATACTGAAGCAGTCAGTTCGAAGACTGTTTAGTTTTACTCTTTTCTTCCCTCTCTCCAACCCTTTCCACTTACCCGTCTTGCTCGCTCTGAAATTATATTGCCTCTTTTTCTTGTTTCTATTGTATATACCATAATACTGCACCCTTGGAGTTATGCCATGTTACTCATTGTTATGGAGCAAAGGCATCAGAGCTGGGTAACACTATTTGCTACTTCCCTTTCTTGGAATCCTGCATGGCACCTTCTGAGTCCATGAATGTCAGTTCTCAGGAAGGAGGTGTTTAGGTCAGATCCTTTAGACGAGGAATCAAATTAGGAAAAGACTTCAGCAGTAGGAACTCACTTCAACATCTGGGAGGTAACCAGGCACTACAGTCAAAAGCCTATAATGTTTTGGAGTCTTTTGTACAATCCTGACCAATAACCCAAAAGAGGGCTTCTCAAACCTTGTGTCCAGGTTTTGTTAGACAGTCTGTAGCTAATGGAAGAAGAATTGTTAGCTTAGATAGGAAATTTTCATTTTAATTATGTATGTATATATATAAACCAATTTATATGTATTATATATAATTTTAAGTGAACAGATAAAAATGTGATACCTTATGACTTTTCAGAATCTGTACTGTTCTTTTCTTTAAAAATAATTTTACTCTTTTTTGTGGTATTTCATTTATTCTTTAGTGTACTAGTCAATGGAAATTTGATAATTGTCTTTCCAAAGGCGTGCCTGGCATAGCCTCCTTGAGGCATTCTCACTGAGCTTTCCCTGGGAAATCTAGAACGGGAGGAAGGTGGAACCTGGTAGAACTATCTGGCCACCAAGTTCTGAAATCTTCTGGCATCAACAAAGGTAACTCGAGGGTTAAGGAGGATGGTGGGATTCGTTGAAGGTGCCTGTTAGTGCTGTTAATTGTCTTATTTTTAATCTATATTCTGAGTAACATTTAAATAACAGCATCATTGTTTACAAAAAAAGGAATGAGAAAATCATGCTGTTTCTAATTATTTAGAAGGAAACTTTTCAAGGACTGACAGGCAAATTTTGGAATTATTGGGTTAGTTCAGAGTCGATAAGCAATGATTGACATTGATCAAGTTAACATATCTATAGACACGGATTAAAATCAGAGAGGGAAGGTGGGAGATATTCAGGTAGCATGTAGGTCTGACCTGAGGAATCCTGTGCTTGCTTCCTTGCCCTGATGGCTCTTTTCCTTGCTTTGTCATCACTGGAACACCATCGGATGAGAAATAGCCAATGACTCTCTTAGCCCATATTTAATTTGCAAAATAATGCCAAACTTGTTCTTATAATAAAATCTTGGGTCCAACAGTGTTCACAGTACCAGTTATGAATGGATTTTTTTCCCATTCTCTCCATCTTTAGATGTTGACATCCTACTTTTTAAAAGCCAATTCAGTCCTCACCTCCACTTTCAATATGCCAGTCCAGAATACATACACCCTGACCTTTGACCTTGACACACATCTGAGCACTGTGCACTAAACCACTTCAATCTTCAAACTACTATATATGGAATTTTAGTGTTTCTAAGAAGCAAGTGTCTTGAAGCAGAGATTCATTTCCAGTATTATACTCACTCCCTTTGACATTTCATAGAGATGTCAATTCTGGTTGTTTTACAATTACAGATGAAAGAAATTCACAGAGAGGTTGAAAGGTAGAAATAAGAGCATGCATCACCTGTTACATCAGTGAGGTGCATTTTTTTAAAATATAAAATTGATATGGATTCTTCAAATTTCTTTTTTTCCAGTTTTGATAAGATACAATCAAGAAGTCTTAGAGATACAAAAGGCAAATCTCTTAGGTAGCAGTATAATTTTAATTATTTCTTTTCCAAAGAATAAACTGGTATCTTATGTATGAGTAAGCTTATAAACCTTGGACATCTTATAACGACTCAAGTTTGCTTTCTTTCTCGTTGACCAGTTTTTGCTGCAGACTAGGATGCTCAAAGGAGGCAAAGAATCAGGACTGTGAAAGTCACAGGCAATTACATAGTCCTCAGAAGATAGAGCCCCGGAAGTTATTTTATGGACTGTGCACCCAACTCTTGGAATTCCTCCAACAATGCATGTTTTGTTAAACTTTGTCAGCATGAGCACTGGAGGCTTTCGTTTTACTTGTTCTTGTTCATCTTTTAAAGTTCTAACTCTGGAAATGATTGGAATGTAGGCCTAGTAATCTGTCTTCACAGAATACCTGTTAGGAAATCTTTCTAGTTAAGAAATAATGATTTTTAAAATCATCTAAATTGATCAATGCAATTGTTGTATTTCATAATTAAAAAAAAAAAAAAGCATTCCTGGAAACTGTCTACTCCAGTTTTGTAATTCCACACAGGATTGGGGATGTGGCGATGTGACTTTCTTCTCCTTGCATTTCAACATGCTGTATTCTTCCTTCCACACTCCCTCCCTCTGTCCCTCCCTTCGTCCCTCCATCCTCCCTCCCTCCCTCCCTTAAACATGAATGGATAACTTATCTATTTTAAGATCAGTGCTGAGAATTCAAAGCGGAATAGCCCCGGGCTTGAGTAGGTTTGGATCTACAGCTATGGCACACTGGCTACAGTGTGCTCAGAAGTACACATTAGGAGTCACATAATAGAGTTTCAATTGAAGTCTCTTTACTTCTACAAAGGCAAACATTTTGCTCCTTGGTGATGTCAAAGTGTATTTTAGAAAGGTGGTGCGTTCTGCAGGAGTTGTTGAAATTTGAAGCCAGGTGATGTTGAACTAAGGCCCACATGTCAGTGATTCCTTTCAGAAGCACAAATTTACTTTCCCGTGTTACATTCATGAATTGTATTCAGCTATGATCAATCACAACAAAAATGAGTACAATTAAATGTGTATGATTTATTAATTATATGCTTCTAATTAATCTAACTCTATGTCCATTTTAATAGAATATATGGTTATATATACTGTATAGTATATGTGATTCCATGTATTTATAAATGATTATATATACTATAACTTATAAGATACCACTATAGATTATAGGCTTAATGGGTTATATTATAGATAGAAGTAGTGATAATATTTATTGAGAGTTAAGTAAATATTTAAGAGAGGGGAATTTATGGTATAAAAGAAGCAAGTCCTATTGTGCCAGATAAAATATAATTTTTAATTACACTAAATAGCAGGAAAGTTAAGCTAGGTTACAGTCATCTTTTCCGGTTGTATACTTGGGCTTTGGAATTGTCTGCTTCCTAGTTTGTGCCACCCATTATGAAGTGAGCTCCAGGGCAGCAGGCACAAGTCTGGCTTCTCCTCAGGCACTGACACTGGTGCACAATGTGTAGACTCACAACTTGTAAGTGTTGGCTGTTTCTATCACCAGACAAGTGTCTCAAAGGTCCTTCATGATGTTTTGAATCACTTAGGGTATTCAGGAAGATTCTTCTACAAAACGAGCAAGTGGTTTTTTTGTCTTTTTTTCTGATGTCATAGAAGAGTATACTCTCATTTATATTACTATTACCTATTAATTTTATAGAATTTTCTTCATTTAAGAAACATAAACTGAAGACAGACCTGTTTGAATTTACATATCATTTGCTATTATGTACTGATTACAGAATCAATATAGCTTTTCTGGGTACCTTGTAGAAAAGATGAAGTTTTCTAGACTAATGTTCAACTGCATTAGTCAACCCTGCCTCCCAACATGAATTAATGTGTGGAGTTTGTGTGATCACAGAGGTAGGGTTTTTCCTTTCTTTTGTTTTGTTCACTGTGGTAAAAATTATACAGAACACTTTCAAAGTATTCAAATATCATTGTCCTTTACTTCCAAATAAATGGCCTCATCAAAAAACCATTTAACCCAGCAGAATGTAGCCTCGGTCTGTTCTCTGTAGCTCTTTGTCTGTGGGAGGTATAAATTTATCTGAAAGGCTGCTGCTTTTAATTTCTCATCTGGGCATGAACAAAGAAAAAGATAACACTCCTGAACAGTATCATTCTTTCTCGGTGTGGTCACCTTTAATAATAGAAACAAAAGATGCATTTCCCAGTGTGCTCATCATAATCCTGCCAGGAAGCAGGTGTTCGCTCTTATTTTTCTTTGAAATCATGTACTTATTTATTGCGTCTTTTAGTTGTGGATATTTTCCTGTAGAGGGAAATTCCATCCTTCCTGGAATAATAACCCCCTAAATTTTAGATAAACTTAAAAAAAAATCTGCTGAAATGATAGGAAAACATACTTTTTCTTTTTATCCATAGTTGTGTTTTGATTTCATATCTACAAAGTGTTTTTAGTACTTGAGTGTTTTTAGTACTTCTTGAGAGTACTTTTATTATATAAAAATGACCCAAGTGAACTTAAAAATGAACTTAAATCACATTCTCACAAATGCACAGATCTATGGATATTCAATAATAACGACAGCTTTACAGGAAATTATATTGAAAGAAGAAAATTTATAATAATAGTTCATCTACCTGTACTATCTTTCTCACCTCTTTATCCGTGCCAAAATGCTTTGTGTCTCTATGGAGCACTTCTACTTTTTTGTCATTATCCATATTTCCAGGGACTCTTCGCCTCACTTCATCCATGCAGCCAAAGCCTTTGGCTCAGGCATCAGAAGCACAAACTTTCAGCTTATTTTAACTTTTGACTCATGGCCTATCTATGCAGTTGTTATAAAACCCTGGGGTTGGGGCCTGATCTCATTCTGGCTGTGGAATCATCCAGCAGGTTGTGGCTCACATGTATCTTATGAAATACATGCTGCTTTACAAGCAGCCTTTATCAGTCAATAATTTTTTTTAAGAACAATCCATGTGTATTGGTTTTCAGACATTCTTTCTGCTATATTTTGGAAACAGGAATTGAAAATCTATCCTAGAACTGGCATCGTCACTCAGAGCCTTGGTATGACCTGCTGCTTAGGACAGAGCTCATAACAAACTCCTGAACAAGACATCCACCTCCTAGTTGTTGCTCACTTACTTCTATGTTCTCCAAGGACTTCAAAAGCAAAATGACAGAACGAACTAGCATTTATTTATTAGTTTGTTTTTTTAGTGACCTTTTTCGATGTCTTTATTTCTGCAACTACCGTACAACTAGTAATCTGAATGATACAGACCTGTCAGTCATCTATAGTACAAAGTAAAACAGGTGCTATGGGTCTCCAGCCCCAGTTCTCATCCTGTTTCTGGTACGTATGAGCTTATAACCTTGAATACCTAGCCATGGCTTCTTATGCCTTCATTTCAGCATTGGAAAAATGAGAGTAATAACAGTATGGCCATCTAGGCACCAGGGGTATTAAATGCGTCAAAGTGTGTTAGCATTTCAAAACAATGCCTGATTCATATCATCTGTTCTGTTACCACTTTCATTGGCTCTGTATTTTCAATAAGTTCAAGAAGCTTTATGAATTTCCTTCATTTCCATTATCACTGCCATACTATAATTATTTGTAATTTTTGTATATGCTATATTAATAGTCTTCTAACTTATACTCTTTTTCATGGTTTATCATAAGACCTGTCTGATTTGGTAGAGTGCATTTCAGAATTTTTGTCTTCATTGAGAATGCTTCATTCTGTGTGATTAGCATCTCTCAAAAATTACACACTTTAAACAAAACTAAAATGACACTGAAGTGTTATGTGAATATTTACATGCGGATTTAAATATGTATGTATGGGGATGCAAAATGTTTTTCTACTGAACAACAGTGTAAGGTACTTCTGTGAAAGCAATTAAGCCTGACCATATGACTATCTTTTGTGTTGGCTAATCTTAGTTGTACTACTTGCCACAGATTAAATCAAGAGAATTAAGATTTTAAAAGAGTTCAGTGTGTCTGAGAAACCATAGTGGCTTTGGAGAAGAGATGGTGGGTAATGCGTTATTTCCAGTATCCTGAGGGATTGCCTAATAAATTGTCTTCCTCATTTGAACAACAATGACATTATTTGCTCCTACATCTGTGATGGCAGAATCCTGTGTAAACACCTTACCTTGTCATGCTGGGCTGTGATTTAACTTGCAGTCTGTTCAGGCTTATCTTAGCCTTTTGAAACCATTACATCATTCCTTTCTCTTGTCCTAGCTCTTATGTCTCTTGAAATATTATGTAATCTCACACTCAAGCTCAAATGACATCTCTACTATGAAATTACCCTTGATTTTATTCACCAGCTCCCCTCGTCATAAGTTGGGAAACTTATACCATTATTTTATTTATGTTTTGTGTATCTTGTGTAGCACTTACATCCTGCCTCAACTTTAGTTGTTCATAAACATGTTTGATTTCACTGAGTATATTATCTCTTTTGAGTGAAAGGCCAATTACTCCCCAGCTATAAATACAATGGAGTTGAATCTTATATAAGTTTTGTTTTAAAGTCAATATTTAAAGTTAAAAATTTTACGGTGTCAAAAATGTTATGAAAAGTTCCTAAGGAAATAAAGATCAGGTATTATGAGTTATTTACATGCCACCCTGGGGACTGATATTTAGTCTCTCAAGAAAGTGCACTAGAAGTTCCTCTTCTGTATTACATCAAGCCACTTTCTTCATGTTAGCCACAGATGACGTAATTGCCTTTCCTTGAGAGGCTGTGTTGTATGAAAAGTTCCATGTGTCATTTAACAGGAAAATCAAATGTAGCTTACAGGAATGCTCAGACTATGAGAACTGGGAATGGCTAAGGAAGCCTCATTTTATTTTTCAAAAAAAGATATTAGGATTGTTGATCTGGATGCAGGCATTCTAGCTGTGATAGACTGCTTGCCTTGCATGGGGGAAGCCCTCATTTGTTCACCAGAGAGGAGAATAAGGTGATTTTTTTCCCTCAAATTCTGTCTAGCCACTTAGTGATCAAGGAATGTGGTTTCTCAAGTTTTACAAGATTTTAGACAGACATATAGGATGACACACGCAGGCATAGATGGAAATGTCAGCTAAAAATAAATGAATAGCTGAAACAATTGGTTTAAATCCTGGATAATAGGTGGGCGCTTGACAAAAGGATGGAGAGGCTCAGCTCACATCATTCCCTGAAGAAATTACCATTGCAAAAACTCAGGCTTTTCCTCAAACAGACTTCCATTCAAGCCTTGCTCTGTGCCTCTATGACTGACCTTACACATGGCTTACGGCATTTTTTTTTTTTTTTGCATCAGTTTTAGCACAAGCTAATGGAGATTAAAGAGAATATTTATCCTCCAGAGTCTGGAATGTGATGTGTAGGGTTTAACTTATAGTAGGCACCCCAAAGTTTGGCTATTAGTGTCATTATTGATTGTGATATTCACAAAGAAAATATTGATGACTGATGGCATGGCTTTATTGGAAGATTAGAAGGATTCACTTTGGTTCTTTTGAATGGCCTTCAGACATGAAATGCTTGGTTATTTATTTGAATCAGGGCTGAAACATTTGGCTGTTTAAGGGCAGTTCTGGGAATGAGAAGAAGGGAGCCTCTTTGAATGATTTTTGAAGATGGGTTTCTGAATTGGGTCTTTCAGGAATAAGTGACTTCTTTGCCCATTTTCCACGAATTTCCATTTTTTCATAGTAAACTCTCTTCGATCTAATGCATTTTAAGTAACATCTCACATTTTTAATAAGGGCAGTCTTTAATTCTCACTCTCCTTTTATCTTTTCTTTTTTGGACACTTTAGATTTTTTTTTTTAAATACTATTTTTGTAACTTCTTTTTTCTCCTAAACCCTATGTCACTCCAATATCATAAGTACTCTCATGACATTGGAAATTGACCTTATATCTTATGCTTCACTAACAGATAAGCACTGAGCTCTTTGTTTTAAAATCTTAATTCTCCTGACTTAATCAGTGGCAAGTAGTACAATGTTCTGCCTTTCACTTGTGAAAAAATAAAACAAACCTCAAACATGAGGAGATGGAATAACTTTTCCAGATTTTTCCTGCCAAGGTCTGCAAATGGAATATAGACCTGGGCAGTTGGATTTTGTAACTTTAGCCCTTGCTTTTACAGAGACAGTGGGAGGTTTGCATAGTTACTACTTTGTCTTTTGTTTGTAATTTGTTTTATATCCATCCATAAGTTAGTTATCTATACGTTTCATTCATAGTTGTGTTATTTCCACTGGATTTCCTTCTAATAATTTTTCTTTCAAAATAGAAATTCATATTTCTGTGTGTACTCACCCTCCATCGTCCGACATGGCACACCCTTGTCTCTCGTTGTCATTGGCTCAACACTCGGGAAGTCCTCAGCCTCCAAACCTCTGCTGTCCAATGGCCAATGCCTGACTCAGTGCCTTTATCCTGTCTTTCATTTAAATGCCATTTCTCTTTCTGCCAGTTCCAAGATGCTGTTTGCCTCTGCTAAGAATTTCCTCCTGTTACTGGAGCCTTCTGTTCTGCCGATTGCTCCTTGGTGACCTAGAGAAGTTGCTGCCAAGTGTCTTTTTGCACTGATGCTTGTTTTTTCATGTTGGAAACTTGACAGAGCTTCCTCTATTTTCCACATTACTTCTCAGGTTTTGCCAAACCCTCCTGAAACACCTTTCTTCAGATTATCTTTCTTTTCCTCTGCCCCTCCACCCAGCTGCACCTTCAGAGTTTCTGATTTTTCTGAGCACATCAATCTATTGGATCCTTCCACTGTTTTGACCCACCGTGATGAAATATGCATTTTAATAATCTGTAGTATATCACTCTGGGAAAAACAGTCTTCCCCTGAAAACAAATATTTAGGTGCACTGGATAATTACGCAAATAAGGTACTATTATTTTTATCACTTTTGCTTCTTTGATTACCTTTAATAACTGTGATTTTCTATTCACAAGAAACTCATGCCAAGGCTGTGGTTTTATGCTGGTACTGTTATTGAGTTTATATATCTAGTAGCAATCAGTGATGAAGGCAGGTACTATGTCCAACAGGCAGAAGATTCAGGTCTTTGATGTTTTTGGTTTTTCTTGTTACCTTGACTTTGACTTCTCAGTAACTTATTGGATTCTCAGCTCCATTGTCTGTCAAATGATGAATGAATGATATGAAACGACAGAAAAATATCTCAAGAGAGATAAAAGGCATGTGTACATCTTACAAGTTGTAAACATGTCCACTACATATGTTTATTGCATTGGTTCTCAAAGTTCCAAAATAAAAGTTTGTCCACAAATAAAATATAACAGTGAAATACAAGCTAGATCAATATAACCTTTTCAGTTCACCATTGCTGTTGTGTATGTGGTGTGTCTGACAATACTGAATGCTGAACTTACGATTTTAATAAAACACCTTTATGTGTGTATCTATTGACACAAATATAATCCAAAAATAATATCCATGTGGGCAGTTCAGGTACTTCCCACAGGATGGGCAATACAGAGTGATTCACTGAGGAAACACAGTGCCTTTGGAGTGATTGTAGCAACATGTGTTGTTGTGGATGAGTCTCGGCCTGGGAGAGCTCCGCTTCCTTCTGTGATAGCGCAAGGTTTTATCTATCCGCATGTCTGATTATTTAAGAGTCATTTATAGTTTACTATTTTAAAGTACCCCACTATAAACCCAAACAAAGAATCACTGAGAGTGACATTTAAAGGGCCTACTTTTCTATTTCATTCTGGAAAATGATGCATGAATTCTCCAGCTCAGGTTATGAATTACTACTTTCCATGAAGAAAATATGGATAGTTTGGATTTTCAATGTGATCTTAAAATCCCTTTATTTTTTTTTATTGCGTTTACCTCCTGAATACTTAACATCATGTGTTGTTATGTGTGTGGCTTTATCTTATTTATACCAGCAGACTAGTATAATCTTTCTTTCAGCTCTGTGTTTCTCCTTATCATGAGAATGGGTTTATCACTTGTATTTATTTATCTATCTTTCTTTTCCTAACTTCTGAGTTGTTTTTTTTTTTTTTTGGTGTATTCTTTATTGCAATTATTTTCTATGACTCCTTCTTTAGTTACCAAGCTAAAAGTGTGCATATTGTTGATTATTCACAGATAAATTCTTAGCCCATCACTTGTTGCTCAGCCAGGGCATGCTTATTTAATGCTTTAATCTTTCATCTCAAATCATCTTTTTCTGCATATTAATCATTCTTTTCTCCTGCCTCTGAACTCCTTCCAGGTTCTCTGTAGATCTGGGATAATGAGGTGCCACTTCTGAACACCAGGTGCAGCCCCTTCACTCCTGCCTAGGAGGGTCCAGGGCTGCCATGAGGATTCTTGTTCCCTGTAGTCTTCATTAGAGGGAATGCTTGTCTCTACAAGCAGGGCCAAGCATGGCCCCTACACTTTTCTCTCAAGCAATAGCCTTCTCACTTAATCCTTTTTCCAGAGTAGAAATCTCAGGTCAATTCATTTTCAGCCACCTTCATTTGTGGTGTGTGTGTATGCATGTATTGTGTGTACATATTTCTATCTTTTAAACCAGTAAATATGTAGTTTGGATTTGTACTATTATACCTGAAGCTTTCTATCAAAATTGATTAAATGTTTGGGCTACAATTTTTTTATTGTTTAAAATTTGGTAATAATTCAGATCTTATAAATTATATCTTTATTTGGGAAGATAGGATTGGTGTGCCATCTCTGAAATGGGAGCTATATAAGTTACAGCTTGTGGTTTGCCTCTTCTGCAAAACTAGTTTGTCATCTTTTCATTCTTCCTTTTCTTTCTGCTCTTCTCCCCCTCCTGCTCCTTCTTCCAGTCTTATTTTTACTAAGATTTCAAAAGTCTGAAAACAGTGATAAAGAATGAATTCAGCATCTAGTTCTACAGCTAAACTGAAGCACAGGCCTTTGTAACTTTTAATCCATTTGTGACAAGGGCTGAGTCTAAGAAAATGACAATAAGACAGCATTTCGTCCATGAATGTTCCAACAACTGAAGTATCATGACTTCAACAAAGTCTGAGAGCAGACTAGCAAAGACCTTGGAAGCTTGACATGTTTTTCTTTCTAGTAGAAAAATCACTGAGATCTCCCAGCAGGGTACCAAAAGGATCCTACTGAAGCGCTTTCACCTTCGAGTGTGTGCTCTGTACCACTGGAAATCTGAAGCCATGGAGGTGGAAAAGGAGCTAGGAAAATATCGTACCGGTCTAGGAATTAGGGAAGAACGGCATGCATGAATGAGTTTGGAGGAAATTTTGAATCTTGTAGACTAGGCTAGGATCCAACTTTAAAACTGGTGATTGGTAAAACGTGGCTTGGTTGAGTCTTACCACCATGAGTAGTTTCATAGTAAATCAGATCTCCTGATCATCTCTGTGTCTTTCCAAACTGGGGTGCTTGGAGAGGTTAGGAAGGAAACTGCAGCTATATAACAAGCCCCATATTTATGTTAGATACTTGTAGCTGGTTATGCAATTTTTGGATAAAAGATAGTTATTGTCAAAATAAGTGAACGTTGGGGTCTAGGGTAAGTATGGGAAAAGAAGAAGACACAAAGAAACTTCTGACTTAAATATGGGGTCTGGACAGAATGATCAGCCCCTAAGATGAAAAGTGAAGAGGAGAGAGCACAGGAGACACACAAGAGGTCGTGTGTGAAAGCATCAAGAATAAGGGCATTTTGGAAGAGCCATAGATGATGATTCTCTCATCCTATTAAAATAAGAAAATAGTAAATGGTAGCCCAGATCACTGTACCACAAGAGACTGAGATTAGATGCCAAGCTCTGACTGATGGGCAGACAACTGAGCTCTGGTCAGCACAGTCCCTGTCAGTTCACTGTCTTTGTCTTCCTCTGATCATGTCCATTTGCAGTTATAAAATTTTTCCTTTTGTTTACTTATGTCTTTTTTCATTCATTAATTTATTTATTCACTTTACATTCTTTTATTGGATATTTTATTTATTTACATTTCGGATGTCATCCCCTTTCCTCATTTCCCCTCCCTAGAAACCCCTTATCCCATACTCCCTCCTCCTCTTTGCTGTTATACCATTTTAATTACGCGCATGTATTAAGGTCAGTTCTAGGTTGAGAAACTAGCTATACAATAGATGCAAATAGTCAAAGAACAAGCAAGGCAATAAACAAAGTTCCGTGAACATACTTGTAAGTCTTATAAAGTAAACCCTAGATGAGAAATTGAAAGATAGTTTAGGAGTTACCAAAAAAAAAGACCCAAACATCAGTGTGTTAGAGTGAGCATGTATGTCTGTATGAGTCAGGTTGTGTTAAAATGCATAAAAATGAATACTGCAAGTCAATTTAATGTTAGAAAATTGCATGCACTCATACATGTGCATGCACATGCCACACACACACACACTTAATGCATTTTTTCAGAAACTTACTCTCATTTTGAGAAATGAATTGAAATTCTATTAGTATTTTCAATAAAACTAGAATCTTTCTTTTGGTTAGGCTCACGTTGCGATGCTAACGTTTTTACAATTATGTCTACATTTTAACGTTTTATATGAACAGATTCTGTATACTGACTGCCAAGATTTGTATGACTTTATTCATTGTAACAAATAAAAATCAACTTTTACATTTTGACAAAAAAAAACATAAAAAACTAAGATCTATTTTTTAATCTGCTAAAATGGTACTTCTATGCCAAGGACACTGAGATCTTTTTTTCCCCCCTCTTTTTAATTTCAAAGTGGCTTTTATTCACAAAGTAAGTTAGCCTTTTTGAACAGTGACCTACTGTGTTTATCTTTATAAAGAATAAAATAAACCATTATTCAGAAGCACTTCCATTTGGGAGCTGCAGTGCCAAGTGTTAATGGCATTACTATTCTACACAAAGTCCATTTAGAATCCACTCCGTATGTAGTGTGCTTTAGTGTGAAAACCCGCAGAGTGTCCTTACTCTACATAATGTTCACATAGCACAACTACTCTCTTCTTAATATCTGCTTGGGTAATGTTTTTAAATTTGCCAAGCAGGTTGCTCACTTTCCACTCACTGTTCTGTGCACATCTCTACTCCATCCGTACAGATCACTTAAGGTGCTTATTGTGGAAAGAAAAATAACTCATCAGCAATGGTGCTTTGTTCATAGTTGTGTGCATTTTAGAAAAGGTTTTATGTTGAGTGGGAATTCGGGCAAAATCTAAATCTTAAAGAGACGTGTCTTTATCCAAGAGACTAGTTTAAACTTTATATTCTGGAATAAACAATTATTTGTTTAATATTTTGAACAAGTTTCTTGGTCTTTGGATGACATTAGATGTGAGGCTGCCTTACCATCTTCAAAATTCCCCCACTTTCACTAGCATATGGAAATTACTTTAAAACTTTATTCTGTCTACTTTTTAACATTTCGTAGCTTACATATACATAAGTACAAACACTAGAGCACATACACATAAATATACTCAGAAACAAACAGACACATACACACCCACAGACACATACACAAATTCACAAATATGCACACGCACATGCATGCATGCAGGTACAGATGTCAAGGTTTGTTATAGAACTCTAGGGTTTTTTTTTTTTTTTATTGTACTCATTATGAAAGCTTCAGAAATTATGCTGGTAAGAGTGGATTTTCATAATTTCATTTTCTTCAGCTAACCTTTGGTAGAAATATACATCAATAAAATAAAACATGTATACTTAAAATAAATATTGAAACTCTGGAACTTTATTACTCTTATTATTTTATTCTTTCAGTCATAATGAAATTGTGCTTCATCTACTCAATATATGTGATTCATTTACAAATGATTAGTTAGTATGACTAACCCTCTGTGCCTTGGAACTGACTCCTATTTCCCAAGGATTCATGTGTACACACGTTACCTTCTTGTAAAAAATGCATATGGTTTTAGTATAGAAGTAATATGTACCTAAGAAAAAGACAATGGATATCAAATTATTTCACCAGAAAGAGTCATATTAAGCCCATATCCTGGGGGTTGTGTGAGATAGCTCAACAGTTCATAGTATAACACTTGCTGCTCTTACAGGGGATCTAAGTTCAGTTCCTAGCATCCACATGGTAGCCCATAATATTCTTGCTTCCTTCTTCAGTGAATCAGATGCCATCTTCTGGTTGTCATAGGTACCAGACATATATGTTATATAGACATAGATGTAGATGTAGAGATATAGACATAGACATAGACATAGACATAGACATAGACATAGACATAGACATAGACATAGATAGATAAAATACCTGTATGCATAAAATAATAAGATAATCGAACATATGTATAGAGATCATAATATTCTAATGAGCACTACTTTTCTTAGATATGAATGAACATATTTTCAAGTAATTGTATGAAGAGGAAGATATGTATTTGTTATTATTACTGTCTTCTGACAATATAATTTCCAATTATAATATAAAGTAAAAGTTTTGTATCCTACTAAAGTATATAGAATTTATCCTTGGTACTTTGATGTTGTTATTGTTGGTTTTGTTTTCAGTACATTTGTTGGGACGGATGTACAGGTATGTGATTTTCTAAGAGGTAAAGAATGGACTTGCCAGTTGGCTTATTGCCTGAGTTTGACCTTTGGCACCCAGAGGATGAAAAGAAAGAAACAATTCTTCTAAGCTGTTCTCTGACCCAACATACCCATCATAGTACATGAGTGGCTACCCTTTCACTCTCACAAAAGAAATAAGTACAAGTTAATTAGCATATAAAAATTGATTATCGATCCTTCTATAGATATATGAATGTTCATTGCACACTTCATCTTTTCTGTATCATGAAGTTTCTAATAATAAAACTTTGAGAAAACATTTGCATCATAAAAAGATTATTGCATCATTTTAAAAGTCAGTCAGACATCCTGGTGAAATATAAAGGAGATGGCATAAATAAGGTGGCACAATTCTATACCAGAAACATACATGAAACTGTGCTTTTTTAAAATAAATACTTTTTAAAATGTAAAATAATTCACTTTAGACTTTAGCCAAATACCTTTTAGATTTGCACACTTTAGGGAAAAAAAAAGCTTTTGCCCTTTTTCTCTAGATTACATGCTCAATCCTAATTACTTTTTATGGTTCTCTATTATTTAGGACTAACCTAAAGTTATCACCTTATATTGTAGCGTAGTCAAAGAGCTTATTCTTCTTTATAGTGCTCTCTGGTGCCTTTATGAAGTTCTCTTTATACCACACTCTGGCTCCCCATGAAAAGAGAAACAATCGTAGTGCTGTATTTCAAACCATTGACATCCTGACCATGACTTCATTTGCAATAAAAGTCACAAACTGTGCAAGTGTATTTTATAACTCCCATTTTGTGTAATTTTAAGAAGAAAATGTCTGGTCAACCTGGTGTTGAGAAAGTCATATACTCCCCACACAGTGGCAGCTGTGTGAGGTTGGCTGCAGTATCAAGAGTATACCTCACAGTTCATTCCTGGAGCCTTCCCTCCATTGAAGTTTTCATGTTTTATTCTCACATATTATTTTAGTAAAATACTGAGGTATTTAGTAGAAGAATAGTATTTGAGTAGAAGAATACTGAGGTATTCTTCTACATTGAAAGGTAAATAGTACTCGTTGCTATGTTACTGTTTAATTAATGTAATGTCCCAGCCCTGAGAAAACACACATGATCAGTAGTGATCAGGAAATAGGCACCGTATAGTCAAAAGAGGAATGTCCATTCCCTGACTGTGTTTTGACTGAACTACCAAATTCCCAGACATTTGGTCAAACATTCCTCTGCATGTATCAGTGAGGGTTCTTGTAGATAAAATTGATATTTGATTTGGTAGACTAAATAAAATATACTGGCCTCCCAAATCTAGGTGAAGACCCAAAGAGAATAAATAGCCAGGAAAACCATGAGTAGTAGGGAATTTCCTCTTGCCAGAATCACTTAATAAGTATACATGGAAGTTTCTTATTCATTCTCCCTTGAGCTTGAACTAAGCCATCTGATCTTAGGCCTGGAACCTGCATATATTAAAAGTAGAACCATATTTGGCTTCTTTTGGTTTTTTTTTTCTTTTAGTTTTTTTTTTTTATATATATAATTTTATATTCCTAAAAGGTTCAATGGCTGGGCATATTTGGTTTCTTGATCACAAGCCATCAGACTAGAACTGATCTATATATCTCTTCTGGTTGTAAGCTGCTGGGTTAAAATGGTTTTCCCTGTCAGCTCTCCTGAGTCTCTGGTTAGCAACTGCAAGTCAACTGATTCCTATCAGTTTCCATAGTTATGGGAAATGGTCCTCCATTCTCTCTCTCTTTCTTTTTAACATACAGTCAAATAACAATCCAATCATTTCTCTGGAGAAACCTGGCTAATATATTCTCTTTGGTCTGGAGTATGGAAACAAAGCCCCATATGATTTGTAGCATAATTATTGGATGATCTCTGTCCATATCACATGCAATTTCTTTATACATAATCACTCTAAGAAGCCCAGAACACAAATGATACCTTAGTCTTTATTGTAAGACCTTATTGATTATTTGAAACAAAAATTTATGACACAAAGAGGTTATAATGAATGTTCTTTTGGATTCATAAATCATAGAAAATAAGATGTTATTTTATTAAGTTCAAAAATCACATGGAGATAGTCCTCTAAATATCAAGCTGAGTAGCCCTTATGTCTGGAAATGCCTGGTTTTTAACAGGTTGAAGAGTTCCCTTTTCTGAGCCTCAGGCTTTCACTTACATCCCTGGGAAAGTTAAAGATTAAAAACAAACTATGTTCCTCCATCTTATTTATAGAATAATAAAATATTCCATATAGGTAACAAATTAATTATAAGTTTTAATCTTGACATATATTGCCATGTTTTGTAAAACATTCTTTGTGTAGGAATTAAATTAATGATATATATATATATTTGGCTACATAGCTTTAGCAGTTTTCTATTATTTTCAAATTAGTACCAGATATAGAAATTCAGCACTGTATTTTCTGTCATTTTTTACAGTTTTTACTATTCTTTTCTTCTTCTAAGATTGTCACTAGGCTGTGACACCTTTAGCTAGACTAAGGTAATTTTTACATTTGCAAATTTTTCTTTCATAGACCATATAAGTAGTTTTACTGAAATTTGATCAAGAAGAAGGAAGCCTTTTGACTACTATTTCTTTTAAGTTGGTAACATTAGATCAAATTTAAATGCAAAAACCTATTCTCTCTCTATTTCTTATTGCAAAGAATGACTTATTTATTTGCAACTTTATGTTTTTCATAATAAATAAAAGAAATTCAGCTTTAACTTACTGTAGTAAAATTTGTCTAGTAAACAGTTAAAGCAGACAAAACTCATAAGATTTAAGAGCTCTTACTATGAATAAACAAATCCAGGTCCTTAAGATGTAGGTACAGGTGTGACACAAAATAAGGGGGAGGTTAAAATGACAATGGGCAGTTAATAAATCACAGGGACTGGAAACTTATGAGTATGAAAGCAAGCTATGCATATAAAGTCAGAAATACGTTCCTACTTTTTTATCTATTCAGGAACAGAGTTCAAAGATAAGGCAACTTTGTCTGAGAAAATCAAGTGGGCATGTCAAGCCCATGACATGTTGATAAAAGCGATGTTTGGAAAACAAGAGTCATGGGTTACGAAAGCCAAGTAAAACAATGAAACAAAACAACTTTTATCCCTTTTATAGACACTCTAAATCTATGGTAATTATAGCAGGAGTTTTTAATTCTTCAGTGTTGTTTTTTAAAAATCTAATATAAAGCTCAGTCAGTGTGATTAACCCAAAAGGAAAAAAAATTAATATCCCAAACTACAGTGGTACCAGTGATACAAATATTTTAAGGATAGTAAAAGCATAGTCATGACATAATCAACTAAAGATTTAATATCTGTTTTCTAATTCTCTCTCTGTGTCTCTCTCTCTGTCTGTCTCATACACACAAGCATGCACATGCATATATGTTCATACATGCATATACACATCAATTTTAAAGTTTAACTTTATATTTATAATAGAGAAAACTATTCATATCTTAAGAGAACCTTTCCTATTTATTATTCATTTCTTTTTCTTAAGCTATTACTCTATTGATGCTTGCTTTGTGGTTGTTTTAATCTTGGGATGATCAAATAATTTTGCAATTTATTTATCATGGATAAACATGGGGACGTTTAGCTGAGTTATCTGCAAAAAGGAACAAAGGAAACAACATTCATTTCATCAAAATGAGAAAATAAAAAATGGTTATTAAATAGCACGATAGTCACAAGTTAGTTTATCATGAAGTTTTGCAAAAAATCTGTTGTGTTTATCATTGCTTTCCTGTCATGCCCACATCCTCTTGTTTGTGATGTGCTTGTATGTCAGTAAACACAGTTGTGATCAAAGTGCTATGTAAACATATTACGTAGCATTTGATGAACATCCAAGATTCATAGTAGGCTTCCATAGATTATGACTTAGTTAAGTAGTTTCAAACATTGAAAACATTGTTTGATGACATGTTTTATTTACTTCACATATATAATGAAAAATTTATAGGAATAAAAATAATACTATTCATGTAAAAGCAAAGTCAAAGTAAGACAAGTCAACTCTGGACTCTTTCTGATAGAGTGTAATTGTGGCACCACAATGAAGGCATTGTTACCCCAGCATTTACCTGATGTATTTGTACGTAAACACGGGATTCCAGCACAGAAAAGCCTAGTGACTATAAATGTCTGGCCATAAATCTAACAAGGGCTAGAAAATACAAGAGCACATGAAGACATCAAAATAATCTTTGGATTAAAGTAGGAAGTTCACTAGTACATTGCATACACAGACATCTCCTTAGGCATGGATGTGATGACTGATCCTGCTTACAGGGACATTGCTCTTCTATTTTCACAAGGATGAGAAAGAAGGACTTAGACAACTTTTAGAATCTCTTTCAGTTCTTAGTACCTTCACAGTTCAGTAATTTTCTTCCATGATAGAAGCAGAGCAACAAAAAAAGAACCAAATAGTTTCCTAAATATTAGTGTTTGAGAATCTAGATTGAAAACTCATAACTAATATTCTAATTAATTCTGAAACTATGAGTTACTTACTAACCAGGGGTGTGTATCTGGGGGACATGGCACAGATACTTAGGTTTTTGATCAGGTGGGCAACTGTGAACCTCATTTTGTTCCAAATAGAACTTGAGGGAGTAGCTGGCTTTTATCGGATACACTTCCACTCACTTAGGATGTGCTGGAACGCAATGTGGTCCTCACTGGTCAGTTGTTCATGTACTGTCTGACAGATGTCTAACTTTGTTTTTAACTGAACATTTAGCATGTTTCACTATATACCATACAAAATCATTCATTACTGCAGAGTTGCCTCCTGCCCTCAGTTTTAGATTCACAGCATTAGAAGTAGAGAGGTTTCTAAGTGGATGTCATCTATCTCCCAGGACAGCAACTGCTATCCTGTACTGTTATCCTGTAATGCTAACAGCATTAGTACTGTGGTGTGCTCTGAAATGTACCTGTGCACCAAGGACAGAATTCAGTTCTTTACCCTCTTAATTCATATGAATTGCTTTACCAGTGTGTTTATTTGGGACTTCCTATTCCAGAGTCACATCTTGTGAATGTCCCATAGTAGTTCACTGATTGTCTAAGCAACACCAGTGATTTTATAGTCCGCTAACCATTGTTGGTGTTTGGTATATCATCATTAGAAAGTATCTGAAGGATTTACTTTGCAGTTTGTCACAAATATATATTAATGATTCTTTCTTATTTACTCCTCTGTTTATTACATCTGTGATATCAGACACTAGTCCACGTATTTTTCCTTCAAAAAGCTAATATTTTTTATCCTGTGACATATCTTAAATGCACAACTATTAGTTAAATAACAATTTTAAAATATACCATATGTTAATTGTGATGTTGTGTGCAAAGCTGTATATGTATACTCGTGCACACACATATACACGTACACATACACACATGTGCATGTGCACACAACACACACACACACATGCACATAGAGGGGCAAGCATACGATGAGCAATCAAGGGAATAGAAAAGTAACATATACTTATCCTGTTTATGAAGAAGATTAACTATTAATTAATATGAAATAGGTTAAATATTTCTAACAATTGGCTTTAATTTTATGTTTTTAGAATCCTTACGATTTTTGTATTTGTGTAATAAATACCTTATTATAAGTGTTTTATAATCCTCTAACATGTCTTTTCACTATTAGATCAAATACATTTGTGGTTGCACAGATTTCTATTGTGATTCTTAGTGAGAAAATTGACCTCATCATATCTGTTCCATTCAGGTTTAGTCACTATGTTGCATTCAATTCAGGTTATGCTGGATCCTTAGGCTGGAAGCAGAAACAAGTTTCTGGACCAGAAAGTTTGACATAGAGTGTCAGTTATCAAAAATGGAAAAAAGAAATTCTGCTCAGAGAAAGAATAAAGCATGTGTATGGGATTTTCAGAGAACAGCTGCAATTAATGTCTTAGAGAGCACATATACACCATTTTGGTTCTTCTTCAGTTATGTTGGAAAGGCCTCATGAGAAATGCTTGCTGGCTTGCTTTCCTCCCTCCCTCCCTCCCTTCCTCCCTCTTTTCCTTCTCTTCCTTCTCCCTCCCTTCCTTCCTTTCTTTCTTCCTCCTATAGTGTGGCAACCTGGACTATATAGCAAACTCCAATCTAGCCTACATTGCATAGTAAGTTCTTGTTTTCCACACAAGAAACCACAAAAAAAGAAATAAATGATAAATAACACTCACGAAGAAATGAGGATGTGGTGTGTGTGTGTGTGTGTGTGTGTGTGTGTGTGTGTGTGTGTGTGATTTTTTAAAAATTGAAACCTAAAACCATAAAATGACTGATTATTTTTGTGTGGTATTGAGTACTGTGGGTTGCTTCAGTGGGGACAGTGCTTGGTGCATGAAAATGAGGTCTTGAGTTTGAAACTTCACCAACTAAAACCCAAGTGCTGATGGGTAGAGATGAGTTCATCCAAGTGGCCAACCTTGCCTATCACTCTTAAGGAAATTCAGCTCTGAGTTCAAGGGTAGACTCCCATGATGATGATGATGATGATGTGGAAAACAATAAAGTAAGATACATGGTGTCTGACTCTGGCCTCTGAGCATACATATACTGGTGAGGACACCTGCATGCACATGTACATACACATACACACACACACCGACAAAACTATATTAAATATTTAAATAAAAAACAGAAATGACAATTTGGATTCATTACATGATTTTAGACAAAATTTTCTCTCATCTATGACTAATTTCCTTATTTTAACTTACTAAAATTTAAAATTAGATATCTCTCATTATATTTTATTAGGGAGTATGGTAATGTATTATCCAATGTAATATATTTTATTTATACTATGCATTTATGCTTCTTATTTATTTTAATCTGTTAACATCTGATTTTACTAGAGTTAGAATTTTTTTATTATTATGTGTTATTATTATATTATATTTGTTTAGACTTTATGGTCAGACCGTTCATTTACATGGTCTGAGATTAATGGTCTCTGTGTCATTTCAAGTCTCTTCCTAATTGCCAATTGTATACTGGGGAGTATGCAGAGTCAGCTGTCTTGTGACTCCATGGATCGTAAGATGACCTTATGAGAACTTATCTTTTGCTGCATGCTAAAGGTGTGTGAGACAAGTTAATATTCTAAAGGAGAAAGTTTTGTCAAGTTGATTGGAGTAGAGAAACTCTTAGGTTTTGGTCAGAATTTGTTTTTCTTTTACCAAGGTGGCAGTGTCTTAACATCTGTCATTCTCTGAGAAAACCATCTCAGCTCATGGATATGGTTCAAGATGTAAATATTCAGGAAAATAACATATATAAATGTATATCTATTTTGAGAAACTATCACATAGCCAAGAAAGAGAGATTAGTATATTCACATCATATTCCTTGTCTGGGAATCTTTCTAGTGAAAAAGCAAAGAAACCTAAAATTAAAGAAAACATCTATGAGGATTTCAGACTCTCAAAATGCCATCTCCTTTTTCTTCTTTTGGAATCTCTCTTTCTTATGGAAACTCCTTCTGGGATCACTAAAATAAATATAAAAATTCTTCTTTTTTCACCCTTCTTTCTAAAATTTGCCTGCGTCTGCTTTTGAGGTTCAAGCCCAATGCAAATGGGGGAAAATGCTGCATTACCGTGGAGAATGGTTAAATTAAAATGGGACCACCATGAGCTGGATTCCTTATTCCCTCGATGTAATCTATGTCTTTCATAAATAAATTATGACATCTTTAGAAAGTTTTTATTAAAGAGTTTAACATAGTGCTGTACTTCCTAATCTCGAGAAAGAAATTTGGATTTGAAAACAATCAAAGTTGTAAAGTATTAACTGGCTAATTCCAAAGTTATAGATAAAATTAAACACTTGCAAAATGGTTTACTAGAAAGGTTTAGTTCAACAATCTCTTATATTGGGTAAACGAAAATAACTCCAGAAACTCCAATTGAGTGAATAATTCACTTCATTTTAAAATGGAGAAGAAATTTACCCAATTAATTATTTTTGTATTGATACTGGTGTGTAATTGCCTAGAAATTCTAACATATAACACAACTAAAATATCATGCCAGTTTCTATATTCCTTTCGGAAATACAGTTTTCTTTTTTACTTTCCCTTCTTGGGGTGAGAGTTTGCTATTATATTTAAATAGTATATATTGAAGCTTTGTTAAATGTGTACTTTGTATTCTTTTCCAATTCTCTTTCTTTGAGTGCAAAGTGCATTCCACACATCATAAATTAATACTGAGAAATCTGAATGTACCCCAATCGAGCCTTTCAGTGATGTCTGGATAAGCCAGGCCCTTGTTTATTCTGTGTGTGGTCACTTTGGTTATTAGTAAGGGTTAGACTGGCTGCCTTGCCCCAGATTTATGAGACTTGGCAAAGACCTTGAGAAAACAGAGCCCAGTTTGTCTCAACAGAAAACATTATTAGATACTAAATAAACATTAATTTAGGTAAACTAGTACCACTCAGCCCAAAAGGAACACGTTCTTAATCAGATTTCACTCTGATGGATGAAAGGCTACATGAGGGAATTTCTTCATGAAAACCACAAAGAAGGTCCATTTAAGTAATAGCTAATACTGTGTCCTTAGGACACCTTCATGCTCCTTTCTGGAGAACAGTGATCTTCTGCCAGGAATGGCATGTAACATGTCCTTCCCCCACCGGGGAAAGATCAAGAGAACACTCAATCTTTTAAAAATAGTATAGAATCCCCAATAGTGCAATGATTGATTTTCTCTGGATTCCAACAAATCTTTGAGAAATGAAGCATATTGTACACTTAATTAACATATGGTTCTAAAATAGATGATAGACTGTGACAACTTTGAGATTTAACATGAGAAGGTTAAAATACTTGTAAAAAGAACTTGAATATTTCTCTCATCAAGAACAAATGTCATGAACCGGGTGGGAAAATTGAAAGGCTGATTTGTTAAAATATAAAAAATATAATGTTATAAAATAAAGTGTTAAAATATAAAAAAATCAAAGGCTGATTTGTTAAAAAATTTGAAAGGTGAGTGAGAGAGAGAGGGATAGCACAAATATCATGTTAGATCTAGGGTTGGAAAAAAACATGAAAAACACTTTCAGATTATGTATATCAATTATTAAAATTAATGTATATCAATTATTAAATAGTAAAATAGCTAATAATAAAGTTTTAAGTAGGTTATAAATTATAATATTTAATGTAATAACTTCTGTAAAATATATCTCGTATATGCTCGTATAAGTGAAAGCATTTGAGAAGATACAGAAAAGTTGCATAGTAGAATTTAAACTGGAGTTAATAAAAATGTGATATCTTTATTTTCTCCATTTTTTGTGAACCAGTGATTTTAAACCTTCAGATTCAGACTTGCTTAGCAGCATAAAATCTGTTCCCAAACAGTACGAAACTAGTTGAAACTATTTTTTTCTTTTTATAAAAATGGCTCTTATTGAAACTTTAATTAGTTTTAGGGTACTAAACATACAAACTTTGCTCTAAAGGAATGAGTATTTCAAGATATTTTCCCTCACTATGACTAATAATTCTATATAGTTACTCATTATTAAGCCATTCCCATGAGAGAACCAGAGGAAACCTCGGTTAATTGTATTTTGTTGGTAACAAGGAGTACTTGGCAATTAAAATTGGTTGGTAATGTTCTTGCTTTGCATGCTGTAAGCTGTGCACTAGAGGGAATAACTAATAGATGTCAGAGTCAGGAAATAAGAACTCTGCTGTAGCCTGACAGACAGAATTGGTGCTGTGGTTGAAGTGAGGTTGATGAATCTTCTCCATTTTGCTTACAATACACCTCCCATTCTCACTCTTTGTGATATATCTTGTCTGTTTACTTGCTTTCTGGTCCTTACTTACTACGGCGTAAATTGCATGGGATTCTTCCTCTTGTGCTCCTTGTAATATCTACAGTACTGAGAATACTTTGGAGCAGCTAAAGGATGCCCAATACATAGTCTCTTAAGTGCTACATATATGAATTAGCATTCAAAAAATGGCTTATTACTTGATTTTATAAATATTTGCACTTACTTCATTATTTGTTTGTGGTGGGTGTGACACCACAACTCATGGGTAAAGAGCTCATAGGACAGGTTCTTGCAGTCGGTTTTCTCCTTTGACACTGCGGGTCATGGTAACTGCACTCAGGTACTTGCCTTAGTAGCAAACTCTTCTACCTCCTGAGTCATAGCTTTTTACCCTGTGTCTTAACATTAGTTTTAATAAAGAGAATATTTACATTCATTTTGAACAAATAATAAAAGCTGTTTCTATGAGAACAAATTTTGCCTATGCTAATAATAATTTTGTACGCACATTTAAAAATTATACGACATTTATTAAAATGTATAATAATATACTAATTGCTTAACGTTAATGGCAAGCTTATCAAATGTTTCTTGCTTTGATGTCTCTTGTTTTTCTGCTATCCCAATATAGTGCGTAATTTCCATCTATACAAAAAATAATTATTCTATTTTGGAAATAACAGCTTATTAAAAATACTACTTGTCATTTAGGATGTATATCTTGGTTTACAGGAGCTAATACAATAATGGCTCAGATGTCTGAAGGCAGACTATTTCCTATTTCTGTAACTTGATATCAATGACACAATTAGGTAGTTATATGTCAAAGTTTCAGCAACATACTTTAGTCAGTAAATGCAAAATGATGTTGTATTCATACTAAGGTGGCATCGCACATTAAATTTAAAAAGACACAATGAATAATGTGAATTTTCTTTTTGGGAAGTTACTTTTAAAATGATTAAGAACTTTTATCTTTGAAAGGAGCAGTCATAATACTTTATAGAAAGCAACAAGTACAGATTGTGGCATTAATTTTAAGTGCCATATAAGACTTAAATGTAAAGCATTTATTAACATAATAAGAGTATATTTATGTTTAAAATGCTATAAGATAGATATTTGTGTGAATAGGAATTGGTACTTTTGATTGATCTATAATTCCTTAGGACACATCAAAGACAGTGATCAATGCTCATATTACATATTACTTGCATATTAATGATGGTAAGGACCTTGCATAAGTTTATTCCTTCATTTCCCTCCTAAAATTTCATGTGAATCCAGAGTACCATACACTCCTGGTCACCCCCTTCCTCACCAGAAGCTGTTTGGGTTTCCATTATTGGTTTTACTCTGCTTTTTGGCCTCTGCATAATGGATTGCATCTAGCGTCAGTTCTTGTTATTATTCCTTCAATTACCCAGAATCCGTGTCCTGGCAACCTCACCTGACCTGTCCTAATGCTTCTTTAGGGGTGATCACTACCAAACTTAGACATCTACTGTGGCTGCTGCCTACTTCTTCAGCTTTTAACTCAGATGTCTTGTCTATTCATTCAGGAGGATATCCACTTAACAGATTAAACATCTTCAGATTTCAAATTTAGTCATCCAGTTATCTCCTGACTGCTCTCCACGAGAAGCATATGTCTGAGTTCTCTATTAATAGTGTGAACCCCATCATTAGCAGAGTTTTAGTAATCTGTTCTTTACTTTTGCCTCCTCCATAGCTAACACTGTTTCATCTCCTATGTAAGGAAATTATCCCGATCTTTATTCCAGTTTAATGTCTTAATTTTTTCTCTAAAGTTTAAATGAAGACAGCCTCTAGCATCTGTACAAAATTTTACACATAGCTCTTACAACAACTTTGATATGTGCTTTGCTTATTGTGTGACCTCTATATCTATATTTAAGGGAGCAATATGGATGGTGAATTTTGTTTCTACGTTGTATTTCAACATCTAACAGAGACTATAATACATTATGAAATATATATATATATACATATATGTATAATTTTAGAATACATTTAGAACTTTCAATATGTCTGTCACTTAAACTATCTCTTTATATGACATTTTCCTTCATTCATAGCTTCTTTTCTTCTTGCCAAATTTATTATGAAGCCCATATAAAACTTATGTCTCATAAACAACATATTTTGATTTCTGCATCCTAAATGTCATAATATCTCTTCATAAATGATTCAGTAATATCTTTGTTCAGGACATAGTTTAGAATATTTCCATAGCATAAATTCTAAAATAATCATCTTATATTAGGTTGAATATTTTCTAAGAAATTTGACAGCTTACAAAGTGGTGGTGACTACAAAGTAACTTTGTCACATTCTTCTATATAGAATTCTATATAGAATAGAGCTTCAATTATCATGCTCCTAGATTTAAAAAATAGCAGCCATGAAATTCATCTGCGTTCTGCACATGTATCCTTTGT
Source organism: Mastomys natalensis (assembly GCA_021653895.1). NCBI lineage: Eukaryota > Metazoa > Chordata > Mammalia > Rodentia > Muridae > Mastomys > Mastomys natalensis. Next base: position 482,232 of record JAJTUV010000238.1, on the reverse strand, counting down.
TTCTGAACTTCTAATCAGTTCCGAGCTGATTATCATTATCAGATTTTTTATCCACTCTTGTTATCCACTTCTTACTTAATATTTTAAGTATAACTCTATTATTAACAATGTTATTGAAGAACATGCCTGTTAAAGACAGAAGGTAAGACAAAAACAAAACACTTTATTAAGTGGTGTCTTAATATATTTGATATATAGGGATCAGAGTTTGGAAAGATTATTCTAATATGCTAAACCGTGTTTTCTGATCAAATGAAAGGCATTGAGACTCTACATTCTAATAATTGTAAGACAAATATTTGTGTAAGGTTGCCTTTCTGTTATGGAGTACCTGAGAAAATCCAATTAAAAGATATAAAGGTTTACTTTGGCTCAGAGTTTCAGATTTCAGTTCATGGTCAGTTGGCTCAGTTGTTTGGAGACCTACAGAGGAACAGCACATGGTGGCTTTGCTCAGGAGATCTCCTTACCTAATGACAACCTAAAAGCAGGAAAGAAGAGGATCTGGAGTCTCATATTCTTTTCAGAGTATGTTCCCAGGGACCTAACTCAATTCAGATAGACTGTATTTACTCCTAGTTACATTATTCCCAAATGCACCACAGATGCAGATGAATGCTTTAACACCTGGCCTTTGGCAGACTCTGCAGACCCATATACAATAGTATTTGTTATCATTCTGTACTTTTAATATTTTTACTGTACTTTTAAAAGAAGAAAAGAGGTGCAAAATGTATACAAAATTTAAAGTTAACTATTAAGAAAATACCCATTTTTGTTTACTATTGAGAACACTTCGAAATAAGAGCTCAGAAGAGGTGCAAAAGAGTAGACATTGTTCAGGGAGCTTGGTGGATCAGGGACTATATCCTTCACTCTGAGTATTTTACCACATTGTCCTGAGTTTCCCAGAGTCCATTGCTTGGCTACCCAGTGACCAGATTGTTCACAGGAACCTAGTTTTCTTCATAGATGTTCTTGAGGGGGGAGGGGTCAAACTAGAATGGACACAAGCAATTTAGTTTATGAAAGTGTTGAGTGCAGTCCTCATATCACTTAGAATTTCTGAATGCACACACCCAGGCACTTGCACTCATGCATGTACATGCACGCACACACATACAGTATCATTTTTGTAGCTAAACATGTTGAGGAAATAGATAAGATACAATAAAGAATGGTTTCAACTGTGCTCAGACACTTGAAAACTATGATGGTTTTCATCAACTTCACAGTATATTCTGTTATTCATAAAGCAAAATCTGTCACATCAATACCTTCTCATCGTGAATTTTTTCAATTTCTTTTTAATAAATTTTGATGTTACCAGGTAATTATAGAATACTTTTAAAAAATTTCTATATTCTTCTATTTTACTCAATGTTATTTATTTAGTGTTTAATGAGTCAGAAGGATGGATGTTTGTTACATCCCCATTTTATCATTTGATGATTTATATTCTATATATTAGGATATATAGTAATATATCTATCTAGTAATCCTTTATGAGCTATTTGTAGTAAATAAAAGAGAATGTAGATATTTGATGTCCAGACATCATCTAATCATTTTAGTTATTTTAAAGGTGCCTAAAAGTAAATTATGGAATCCTGTTTAGCATTTTTATGGAATTCCAGTGTAAACTGGAATAAGTAGTATCTTATTCTTGTGCCTTCTCTTGGGCTTTTTTCATTCAATCTTTGTTGTTGTTGTTGTGGTTGCTTTCTTATCCATCTTCAATATGATAGTTTCTATTTTATCTAATTATATTTTATTTTGTAATATTTTTAAATGAGTAAATGAATGAATAAAAACCTGTGTACAAGGCTAAAGGTTAACAAATGAATTGTTACTTATATCTACTGGGAGACAGAAAATCATCGTTCTACAATAGAGTCATCCTGAGTATATTAACCACTTCGGGGAAGAACTCATGTTCAGAAGATGTTAACAACATAGAGTGGACACCACCGTGTTTTGTGCTGTTATTTGGCTACTATTTGAGGGGATTGGTTTTGTTTTGTTACATATATATGCATGAGAGTTGTTTTATTTTCTTGGCTTTGTTGGGTTTTGTTGTTCTATTAGGTTTTCTTTTTTTGAGAAAAGAAAAGTTGGATGGATAGGGATGGGAGGAGAATCTGAAAAGATGACCACACACACACACACACACACACACACACACACACAAAAATACAAATAATTTAAAAACATTTTGAAAAGAAATCAATTGGGCTTGGAATTTGTTAGTTAAGCACAGTTTTCTTTCTTTTTTTCTTTTTTTTTTTCCAGTTCTTTTTTTTTTTTTAATTTTATTTTTTTTGCTTATTCACTTTATAACCCATCCCAGTCACCCCCTCCCACAATCCTTCCCCATCTCTTGTTTTCTGAGTACCCCCTCCTCCTGTATCCCCCATCCTGCCTCTTTAAGTCTCTGAGAGGCTAGGTGCTTCCTCTCCCATTGAGGCCAGATGAGGCACCCAGTTTTCAAAACTAACCCTAAATAAGAAAAAAAAAAAAAAAAGTCAAGCTATATACAGCTTTATTTCTGATCTAGTTAGGTCCCATAGTCTATGTTTTAACTAAGAGCATTGTAAGTTGAAATATATTTAGTGTATTAATCTGCTTAATATCCCAGTTCCATAGCTTAACAACACAGCTCAGGCCACTCATTGCTTGTTTAACTCTGTGATTAGTGATGGACAGGGAGCTGATGTTTGCTGCCACTGTCCAGTATAGGGAAACGATACTATGCCATATGCTGTTCACCTGGAGAAAGTTCCAAATTCCAAATGGATGCACATAAAACATGTATATAGGAAAGTCAAAACTTGAGAAGTCATTACAGAAAGCATCAAAGTTGATGGTAATTTATGAGAAATTTCCTAAATCAACGTAGTTAAGAGAAAGCCACTCTGGTTGTCTTGAGTAAATCAGTGAATTGACCTGAAATGTATCCAGAAACGCTTTTTGGATGAGCTTGGATGAGGGAAAGCAGAACATCACCCACAGGGAGAAGAAATGAACATGATTTGGATGGCATGAACTTACTGACATTTTGTCTGGAACAAGGAGTGCATATTGAAGAACAGAGAGAAAGCAATTTATGTAGTTAGAGGAAGAACTTGGATTTCAAGCCGAGAAGTTTATATTTCAAATCAGAAATGCCATTTGGAAAGAAAACACTTAAAATATCTGGAAATAGTAAACATTTCTTGGATTCACGTATAGAGGCACAGTCCAGAATATCAATTGTAGTAAGTCTGATACTCTGAGAGAGCAAATAGCTACAGGACTAACCTTGAACATGGAATCAGTGAGAGCATGCTGTCTGTGTTCATGATTAAAAGTGACACCTTTCATAAATAACTTACTTCCCCTCACTGTCACTATTCTTCTGTGGCATGTATATGCATGCATTATGATGAGTTGCTTTATTTGACCAAGACAATTTATAATAAATATGAAGCACGTTTTCTGTAAGTCACTCTACTTAATATGTTCCAGTAGCATCTATCCCAAAGAGAGCAAAGCTGACTTGGAAAATTCATCTCTTAAAAACATTGATATCCTACTATCAGTTAATCATTAAACAATTTATGTATCCTCTAGCTATGTGATGTCAATGATATATATCTGCATAATACATTTATATAGAAGCCCTCCAACAGTGAGTGGCAAATAAGCTTTCCCAAACTTACATGTCTCATATGAATTAAGGTCAGGCTTATAGCCAGGTCTTTGGACTCTTGATCTTTTCATTTGTTCTCTCTTACTCTCTTTGATAAAATTGCACCAGAGAACCTACCATATATTCAAAAGTCATATATGTAACATGGTGAAGTTGTATGATAATAGAAATTAACCAGAGCAACACCTCCTGCTTCTCAACCAGAATGATTTTATTTTTCACCATATTTGAAATAAAAATATGTGGCATAATTGCCCTTAACTTGTATAATTATAAAATGCCAGTTGTAGATTATAATAACTCCCTAAATTATAGTTTATAAATTTTCAGTATAATGATTGATTTGTACATTGAGATAAATAATATTTTTATTAAAATATGCTTGTTTTAAGTGAATCACATGCAACAATTTTGAAAACCCATGTTCCGTGATTCCTGAATACAGATATTATCATAGTCCCTGAAGGTCAACCCTAAGCAGGAATGTACCTTGAGGGTTTGTTAGCTGGAGGAGAAGTTTTAAGTTTACAAGGTACTAGAGTATGGTAGTGTTATTGAAAGATGTCTAACTCTGATTTATTGATGTGTGAAGGATAAGAGCACAGCATTCCTTCATTGTTTTATAATCAAGTATTTGTTGATTTTTTTCACATTTCAAACAATGCTTGCACGCACTATTACACATAAGATCTCACATTCCTTCTTGCCCAAGACAGCAATAATCTCTATATCACTTAGTTTTTCCCCTAAATTGCTTGCATATTTTACCACTTAGACACTGCTCTTCCATCCCCTTTCAACTCTGGATATGGATTTATTTAGAATATGTCTGCTCTGTGACTGTAACAAGAGTGGGCAGCAAGGACACAGTTTGTATGTTTGATCAGGAGTTCCCAAACATGGCTATGATTTCTTCCTATGTTCAATGTTAGGTTTTCTCTTTTAGATACAAATAACAAATGAAAAGAAGAAAAACAAACAATAAAAAGACAACTGTAAATGGTTACAGTCAAATACAGTTGTCTAGTATAAAATTCTCTTCTCTGAAATAATGGTAATATGAAAGAGAGAACCATAATAAAAATTATCATATTGTTAGGGAGAATTTTCTGACTATAAATCACAAATACTAGCCAGATTTGTCCCACAGATTTGGAGAGGAGAGTTTGAAAATGTATAATACAGATTAACCAATGGCTTATTTGGGTATACTTGAATATTCTCTTATATTTTATAGCAAATTGCTATTTTTAAATTTTGAAGAAATCAGGAAGTGAATAAAACTAGAACTCAATTCTTTTTTAAAACTACCTAACTTTAAAGATCAAGTTGTTTGACTCTTTCATGGCCTTTTTCTGCATGCAGAAGTTTCTTGAGACATTCTCAAGTGACACAAAAAAAGAAAAGGAAGAGAAAAATACATGCATGTGCAGAGAGGAGAGAGAGAGAGAGAGAGAGAGAGAGAGAGAGAGAGAGAAGAAGGAAGAAGGAGGAAGGAAGGGAGAGAAGTGAGAGCGAGAGCAAGGGAGCAAGGGAGCGAGGGAGAGAGGGAGAGAGAAACAAAGAGAGACAGGGAGAGAAATAGAGAGAAAGAGATGGATCACGGGTCATTTCTTTATAGTTCCTACATTTCCGTATGTTTCCTGAACTTAGGGCTGTAAGATTTTTAGATCTTTGTGATGTATTGGATATTTACATCTTCCTACCATGGATTATAGTAATAAGAGACTGGCTGCATTATGAGTACATGTCCAGCTCTTTGTTGGGTTTTGGAATTCAGTCATTATAGATGACTAGTATGCACAGGTTCTAATGAAAATGAATGTTCGTTGGAGAGATGGTTCAGATGCTAACTTGACACTTGCCACCAAAACTAATGACTGGAGTTTAATCCATGAGAAGCACATGGTAGAAGGAGAGAACTAATTTCTGCAAGTGGTTCTCTGATCTTACAACCTCCAACATGCATGCTGATATATGTGGGCTCTCTCTCTCTCTCTTTCTCTCTCTCTCTCTCTCTCTCTCTCTCTCTCACACCACACACACACAACACACAACACACACACACACACAAGAGAGAGAGAGAGAGAGAGAGAGAGAGAAGAGAGAGAGAGAGAGAGAGACAAGGACAGAGACAGAGACAGAGACAGAGACAGAAAGAGAAAAATAAAATGATATTAAATGTTATTTAAAAAAATAATGAATATGTCTGTATAGAGATTGTAGTATTTCCACAAGTAACAAAAGAAAAATTTGGTGAAAGGAGAAAATGGCCTAAATATCATTTGGAAAGACTTTTAAAACTGATCTTGGAAACTCAGTGTTTTCTATAAACCTAAAACACTGTAGAACAGCTATAATTGAAGCTGAAGTTATAAAATCTGCATCAGCCTCTTCAGCCATTGTAATGTCCTAATAACCTTCAGAAGCTCCTTCAGGCTGGCTGCCTGCTGCAATAGCTTCTAAATATTATGTGCACCAAAAACTCTCCAAAGACGTTTTGTTCAAAGATATTTAGTAACCCAAGTTAAACATATTTAAAATATTTCTTTTGCCTTTGCCTTTCTTTTTCTAATTTTCTAACATTCACATGCCATAAAGCCATTAACTGTGTTCTTTCTGTTAGGATTTAATTTTGGCAGTACATATAGGCCCTAGAAATATGAAGTCCAGAAAAAAATGGGTGTCTGCCTATTAATGCAATAGGGATCTTATCTCATTGTGCATTGGAAATAGCTTTATAGCATAGGAGGAGAGCAGGGGTTTTAATGCCAAAATTATACAAACACATTTGTATGCATGACAGGGGATCATGGGAGTTTCCAGCTTCCTCTTATATTTCATTGCCTCTTAGTACCTTTAGAAAATAGTTTCTATCATAGACTGGGTAAAAAAATAGAGGTGCTTTAAGCTAGTGTTGCAACCTATGGCCAGACAAGGGATGAAATCTCTCACTTTATTCTTATCACTATCACATTTAATAAGAGCTGATGATTCACCCTCTAAATAAAGAGCTGGACTGCAAAGAACTTAAGTATGGTCTATGAAAGGGTGAAGCCTGTAACGTCAAAACAGATTTTATACAAAGAAGTTAGATGACCATGGACTCGGGTCTTAGTTGGCAGCCTGCACCCATAGAATACTCAAGAACTTTACTGTAGTTTTAAATGGGTTTAATTATCAAAGACTTTAAAAGACTAATTGTTAAACTCAGTTCTACATTTTAAAATCCAGATCTCATTGCTTCTTTAATTCAATTTAAGGGACCGTGTAACAAAAAAATATCATAAACTCTCAAATGGAAAAGAAAATATTTCAAAATGGAGAAATGAACCTCAGAATTCTATGTTCATCCCTAGAGCCTCTTGTTTATCCTAACACAAGATGTTGTTGGACGCAGGGAAACCTATCGTGGACTTTTAGATCCTGTTGTTAAGGAGTAACTAGGCTGTCTCAGACCTCACTGTCCTTCTGCTTGAGCCCCATCAGTATTTTGCTTGCAGAAATGCTCTCCATCACTTCAGAATGCCCTATGAGAAAGTACACATTAGGCTTTGATATTGCAGATCAGTATATCCAATGGTGTTTCTGGAAAAATATAGTATTAGAGTTATATTTTAAAATACGAAGTTGTAATACACACACAACACACACACACACACACACACACATATAAAACTTTAAAACTTTTTTTAACTTGATGCTAGTATTAATGATTTTTTACAATAATGTGATTTAGAATGATATCATACTTTAATGGTTTCATTTTATCAATTAATATTTATTGCTAGCTGAATTCTGTAATTTGAAGGCCTGTGTTACAGGAACATTTGATACTTAGACATAAATGAGGACTTTAGTATGTAAGTTTGATATTCCATATTAGAGAATATATAACAGAAATATTATGATGATATAAGGAATGATGTAACTCTTAGACTCTGTGAATTAAAAAGTCTTACAATATTGTTATGATGCCCGGTCATTTTTAAAACTGTTACAAATAAAATTTGGAAAGTTAACAGATATGAAATGGCTGTAAAGTTTATTAAAATATTTTAATATTTAATATTACTAGCCATCTTGGAAATACAAATAAAAACTACACAAAAGTACTATCTCACCCCAGTCAGAATGGCTGTCATTAAAAAAATTAATAACAATAATGCTGGTGAGAATGTAGGGAAGGAGAATATTATTATACTGTGGGAAATCGACCCAGCCAGTACCGAAAATTCCCCCAAACACTAAAAACAGAACTACTATATGACCCACTTAAGACATGCCTCAGTGTATATATAAAGCAATATAAGTGAATATATCATGAAGAGCAGCCATGTTTATCACAGCACTATGTACAATAGCCAAGTCTCAGAATCAGAATTCATTGAATAATAAAATGTGGTTTCTATACACCGTGAGATTTTATTCAGTCATAAGAAAGGAATTTGTACCATATGTTGAAGAAATAACATGACCAGCAATCATTTTTTAAGTGAAAAAATGTCAGATTCAGAAAAGCAAGTATCATGTCTTCCCTAATTATAGATTCTATGAGAATATTATTTCGTACTGCTGTATATTAGAGTTCCTTTTCTTCAATACATAATCATAAGATGTTATTGAAGTTTGCCTTACCTAAACTAGTATGGATTTTCCAAATATACTTGGTCATTGAAACGAACAAGCAAAAACAACAAACAAAAAAAACCCAGCAACAACAATAAAACAGTATAAACTTAATATTTACCAAATTTTGATTTGGGGAAGTGGATGTTCAGGTCAGTGGTAAAGCATTCACAGGTATTAATAACAGCTGTAGATTTGATCTCCAGAATAATGCTCAACAAAGATCTTAGCAGGTTTAAAAATATTTTATTGTCAGGAAAATATTTTAATTGATTATATAAAATAACTCTATACATATGTTAAAAGAATAGCAACCAATGAAATATAAAATGAATAAAGTTCTAAGGTGACATTAAGAACATTAGTGTTTTACTTTAGGAAAACTGAGAACAAGGACTTTTAATAAGCGTTCATGAGACAAACCTGCATTGGTTTTATAAGATAAGGTTAAGGCTAGACATTGTCTTATAGAAGGGATCCTTTGCAAAAGCCAGATTGAATTCTACAGAAGAATTCAATAGAATTCTACAGAATTCTATTGCTGGGCTTTGGCTGTATCTCGGGCTACTTATTCCTTTGAATTTCACAGAGCCAACTGGAAAATTTAAAATGCCTTCTCTTAGTACCATGGATCCAAGACCAAGAGAAGCTTAATCCTTTTAATTGTTATACAAGTGTTATACAAAGTATAATATTTCTACTAGTGTGGAACTATTAAAGGTAAGTTACATTGTCTTCAAAGTGATTATTCAATTTTATCTTCTTTAAAGTTTTACAAAATTTATTTTAATTAATATTGTAAAAATATTGTTTTCTATTTGAGTTTATAGTATTGGGTGATATCTAGTGTTTTTGAGAGTTATATTTTAAAGCCTAATGAGTTTTAAGTATGTTTTTAGATCAATGTGAATTATTTTAAGCTTAAGTTGTTAAATTTTCAAATAAATTTTCATTAAAAATTAACATAAGTTGAATATGATCATTCTAAATCATAACACTAGTATATGACTTACAATGGTGTGCAGTGCTTATGCCATGGATATTTTATCCTTATAATAAATGCATTGAGTATTCTGATAATCCAAAGTTTCAAGGGTGGCAGGCACCTGAGGTTAGATTACTACTCACAGAAAACAGGAGGCACACGTGCCTTTGAATGACCACTCCATCATGCTGTGGCTCTGCTTCTGACATGGCCCAGGAATGTTACACAGAATATAAAGGGGTGGGGATACCTAAAACATTTAGCCCATGATTTAATAATACCATCATATTAGGTTAAAGAATAAGACTTATGATGTCAGAATATTTTTAAAATGTAGAAATATGTTTTATAAATTTTAGAAATTTAGGGTTCACCTTCAGAGCCAAGCTAGTGAAGGAATATTGATTGATTAGAGGTTTGGGAAATTTTGAATTCTGGTAGCTCCTCTTGAGCACAAAGCAAATTTCTTTTATGAATAGTTGAATCTTAGACCCCCCATCTCCAACTGAAACATTTTCAAGGTTATGTTGGAATATTTATCTAAAAAAAGATTTTATTAGAAAAACAATGGTATTGTAACAATGGCATCTGAAGCATTTTTGTCTCTGATGAACCCATGAACATATGCCCTCATCACTATAACTATAAACAATAAATATTAAAGCATAAATCTCCTGAGAATAACTAACTCTCTGCATATTCATGGTTGGAGTCAACATGGTTATTAGTAGCTTTGTTTTGTGACATCTGAAATTCAATTCTGATTTTAAGACTTGGTTTTGAAACTCTACAAATGACTTTAAGTTCCCTCAGGATACTGCTTACGTTGTTGAAGATAATTCTGTATGCTTTGATCATGTGCAACATATGTTTTAAACATATATTTATACACTCAGGAGCATTGGGTTAGCTCTGTTAACATTTAATCAAATGTATATATACATATATACTGTGGCTTGCCAATTACCAAGTACATGATGTCACATCATTATCATTTGATAACCCGGAGAACACAATGTCTGTTTTTATCTACAGATAGTGTTATGTTTACAATGTTAATTATATGAATTATTTTTCTTACGGAAACAAAGCACTTCAATTGCGAAAAATGTTTACTTCCCAAAGATAATTCTGACTACAAGGAGTTGGCTTCAGGAATGCAAATCCAAGTAATCTGCAATGCTATTTTGTTGGACAGGTTTTTATAGAAAAATATACTCCCAATATCCTTTAAAATACAACTCTGTGTTTAAGCTATTTCACAATAAAAACGCATCTACTACTATAATGTATCTTTAGTGACAGATGGCTTAGCCCAGCTCTATGAATGATTACTAGTGATATGATGTGCATACTAATTTGGTGTGTAGGAAAGACCATTGGATATTAGTATAAAGATGTTTACAACTAGTTCATTTTTAATAAACCTTAAATGAAAATTTTAGATCATTTTTTAGATGCCACAAGAATACTTCGTATCATTTTGTATTTACTTACAATTACATAATGCCATAAGATATAGACTATCTAAGGAAAACCCCAATACCACGCATAAGAATATTCTTTTAGAGTGTGTGGGGGAGACCAAGGGACTTCAGAAATAATATATATCATTGCTGTTGACCTTGTTCTCCCTCCAGACGTTAAAGGAAAGTCCCTATTACCAAAGATATCACATACTGTGGAAACTTAGAAGATTGATCAGGATATGACCTGGAAGCCTCCTTGAGGTCTAGGAAGCAATCAACATTCCTACCTAGCAGTTCAATCTATGAATCATAACAAGGATCAGTATGGCAAAATATCCCCAAAGGTGTAATACTGCTACTCATATTTTGGCAGTAACTAACAGCTGTCTAATTGTCTTACAGCCCATTCAACAGGAATGAAATCATTCTTGGTACTGAAACTTAGCCAACTACATAGGCCAATGAAGGTGCTGGTCTTAGAGGAGAATTTCCTACTGTTACTTTCTCAGGCCAGCATAATTTATAAGTGCATTCTAAAAAATATTTAACTTTATATCCACAGATAACTGTAGTTCTTAGTCCCTCATCAGAGAAATTTCCTTTGGAATAGAAGAAGATTACATAAAATCACAAAGGGTTAAAATGCACAGATCCAGTAATCACAGGGTGTTCAACCCCAATGGTTCCATCTATAGCACATCTTCTGTAGCTATGGGTCAAGGAACATTGCAGAAGAGGGGTGGAAAGATTGTAAGGCCAGAAAATGAGATACATTGTCTCCTAGAAATCACAGGGAAGATTTAGTCATGGTACCTCAACTCTATGACTGCATAAGCAAGACCTAAAAATGACAATACAAGTAGAGCTATTAAGTTGTCCATGCAAATTCTCACAGGACCCCACCTGAGCCAAAGTGCTAAAGGGAACTGGTGGCTGCCGAGAAAGGGAAAATTAGTCTTTCCCAAGATGAGCTCTTGTTTTTCAAGACTAAGAGATCAGCCCTGACATCATATTCATACAAGCAACAGTAAATGGACTTAGTTGATTGTATTGATATATTTATGAATACATATAAATGCATTAGTGTACATGTAACAATATTAATTTTGAAAAGAGGTCCTAGAGAAGTCTTGTGTATGTGTCTGTTTGTGTGTGTGTGCCTTTCTTTGAATACTGTTTGAGGACATTATTTCTCTGTTTTCTTGTGTGTCTGTGTTTAATATTTGGAAATTTTTATTGTTTGTAAGTGCACATGTGTATATGTTTAATATTTGGGACATTTTTATTTTACTTTTAAAGCCAAAATTATTTTAATAACATAAAACAAAAGTAATACATATTAGGTACTATTTAATATATTGAAAATCTAAATTGTATAATCACATTAGACTTCCATCTCCATTTTATTGGTGTGTAATCATTGTATACCATGACGCTTCCTTTATCTTATTTTTTTTCTTTTGCTTTATTCTTCTCTCATACAATACATGCCTTTAATCCCAGTTTCCCCCACTATTTCCCTTCTTCCCCAGATCCACTGCTTCATTATTTCCCTTCAGAAAGTAGCTTATCCTTACTTAATAGCCAATATCCAGTCATAAGTGAGTACATACCGTGGTCTTCTTTGGTCGGGTTTGCCTTGTTCAGGATGTTTTTTTTTTTTTTTTTTCTTCCATTCATTTGCCTGAATTTTCATGATACCATCTTTTTTAACAGCTGAGTAATACTCCATTGGGTAAATGTATCACATTTCCTTTTTTTTTTCTTTCATTTTTTTAGTTGAGGGATACCTAGTTTGATTCTACTTTTTGATCTTTATGGATAAAGCCATTATGAGCATAGTTGAGCAAATGTCTTTGTGGCAGAAGGGAGCATTTTTAAGAAATATATACCCAAGAATGATACAGCTAGGTCTTGAAGTAAATGATTCAATTTATGAGAACTATCGTATAATTTCTTAATGCTTACAGTTTGCATTTCTACATCAGTGAGGAGATCTACATCCTGGCAGCATGAATTCACTTTGTTATTTCATAGTCAGATCCAAAACACAGGTGACAGCAGATGTGCAGGATGTGAGAGAGGAACACTCCTCCATTGTTGGTGGATTGCAAGCTGTACAACCACTATGGAAGCTCTGGCGATACCTCAGAAATGAACAGTGTACCTGAGGACCCAGCTATACCTTACGATATACCAGAAGATATTCAACATGCAACAGGCCACATGCTCCACTATGTTATAGCGGCCTTTCATAATACCAGAAGCTGGAAAGAACCAGATGTCCTTCACAGAAGAATGATCAGAATGTGGTACATTACACAATGAGTATATCAGCTAAAAATATGAGCTCATGAAATCTTAGTCATCTGATATTTGTAAGATGAAATGTTTTGATTTACAATTCTCTGATGGCTAAGATATTGAACATTTCTTTAATGGATTTAAGAGCCATTTTTTGAGATTCCTCTGATGAGAATTCCCTGTTCATAACTTTATGCTATTTTAATTAAATTATTTGGTTTGTTTCCTTGTTCTTTATGTATTGTGGAAATTTATCTTCTACCAGATATGGAGTTGGTTAAAATCTCTTCATTTATGTAGGATGTTGTTTTATTTTATTGACAGCGTCCATTGCCTTAGAGAAGTTTTTCAGTTTCATGAGGTCCCAATAATTTATTGTTGTTCTTCCCTAGTGCTTGTGCTAATAGTGTTCTGTTTAGGAGGCTGTCTCATGTGCCAATTGCTGTCATATTAGTACATTTGCATCTGGGTTTGTGCTGTGTATTTGCTCCGTTTGGACTTGAGTTTTTTGTAGGGTGATGAATATGGATCTAATTGCATTCTTCTACAAGAAGATTCCCAGAAAGACCTGTGCCATTTGTTAAAGATCCCAGTGTATATTTCTAGATTTTTTTTTAATCAAAAATCAGATGTCCATAGGTGTGTGGATTATGTCTGGGTCTTGGGTTCAATTACACAGACCAACCTGTTTGTTTTTATGCCAATAACATGCAATTATTAATTACTAAATCTCTGTAGTAGAGTTTTAAATCGGGGATGGCAATACCTCTTGAAGTTCTTTTATGATCAGGATAGTTTTACCTATTCTGTGTTTTTTGTTTAGCCACATGAAATTGATTTTTGCTCCTTCAGTGTCTGAAATGAATTGTGCTGAAATTTTGATGAGAATTGCATTGAATCTTCAGATCACTCTTGGTAGGATAGCCATTTTTATTAAAATTTTACCAATTAATAATTATGAGAAATCTTTCCATCTTTTCAATCTTCTTCAATTTCGTTCTTCAAAGAGTTGAAGTTTTTGTCATACAAGTCTTTCATTGGCTTGGTTAATGTTATTCCCCAAGATATTTTATAGTGTTTGTAGCTATTGTGAAGGGTGTTATTTTCCTGATTTCTTTCGTAGTCCTTTTGTCATTTGTGTATAGGAGGGCTACAGATTTGTATGAATTTATCTTGTATCCAGTCACTTTGTTGATGGCTTTAATCAACTGTAGGAGTTCCCTAGTAGAATATTTGGAATTGCTTATATATATTATTATATAGTCTGAAAACAAAGATACTTTTGCTTCTTCCTTCCCAATTTGTATCCACTTTATTTTCTTCAATTGTCTTACTGCATTAGCTAGAACTTCAAGTACTATATCAAATAGATGCAGAAAGAGTAGACAGCCTGTTACTAAATTTAGTAGAATTGCTTTAAATTGCTCTCCATTTAATTTGATGTTGGCTATAGGCTTGCTGTAATTGCCTTTGTTATGCTTAGGTTATATCCCTTGTCTTCCTAATATAACCATGACTATTATCATGAAAGGGTGTTAGAATTTGTTAAAGGCTCTTTAACAGTTAAGATGATGAGCATATTGGTTTTTTCTTTTAGTTTGTTTATATGGTGGATTACATTCACATTTTTGTATGTTGAACCATCCTTGCATCACTGAGATAAAGCCTACTTAATCATGGTGATGATCTTTGTAATGTGCTCTTGGATTCAGTTTCTGATTATTTTATTGAATATTTATTATACATCTGAGGTTAAAAGCAAAATTGCTCTACAATTCTCTCTTTTCTGTTGAGTCTTTATGTATATCAGCTTTGGTGGGTTTTCCTCCAATTTCGAGGAATGGATTATTTTGTTTTATTGGTTTTGGGGAAAACTTGGGATAGAAAAAATATGATCAAACTATATTTAAAATTAAAAGAACAAAAATAATAATAAAAGGCTCAGGATGTGAGAATGAGCAAGAGATATTATATCAAAGAGGCTGGAGGGAGATAAAGATAGTATGAGCAATGATTAGTTGATATTTTAATTTAAAAGAAAGTGAACTGATAGCCTTAAATACTTTAAAGTAGTAAGATATTACTTGTATTAAAAATGCAAAGGTACTACTTTTGATTTGTGATTATTATAGGTTTTTTTCTCTTGACTTGAGCCAAAATATAAAAAGTTATATTTGTACACACACACACACACACACACACACACACACACACACACACCTGAGACAGAATCCTAAATTTCAGTGTTCCTGGTTTTAAATCTTCATGTCTGAAAAATTACTATATAATTTAATTATTATTCCTTATATAGAAAAAATTCAATATTAACAATTCATCAGCTTGCCTTAACAATTTTAACAAGTTGCTGTAAACAAGTCACATCAATTAAATTCAATAAAATTTTATATATCTTGTTTCTCAAATAAAATTTTTGATGAGTTACCATCCATATAATAAGCTTTGGACTTTTTATGTTACTTGGGGAAATGGCATGGGCCTTCTTGAGTGTTACATTGTGCTTTTGAATCTCTGATTTAGGGGAACAGTGTGTAAAACTCTCATAATCAGAACACTCCCCATTGGCTCCACATCTGAAGATCCCCAAGAGTGCTGTTTGTCTCAATGAACATCTGGAATAGATTATATGCAGCTAATTGGCTCCAGGTTAGCTTGTTACAGACAGTAGCATGCAGTACAACCTATGCAATTCACTAAATCCACTCACTTTGGGTAACTCACACCTACTTCTATTTATTCATAATTCCTCCCAGATGTAGGACTTATACACATGTATTATGTATATGTGGACACTCATGTATACACACAAATATAGAACATATCAATGTTTTAGTAGAGAGGTTATCGACAAAATATTTATTCATAGTCTATTAAAAGATCAAATATTGAATTCAAAGAATTGTTGGAAGAAAAAGAGACAGGAAAAATAGTGTGTGGAAAGTGAACTTAGTAGTAGAAAATTATTTATTTTTTTAAGTTTTAACACTTCAAATACTTTTTATGTATTTTATTTCTCCCCTTTGGTATGTTTCAGCACGTGTAGGCACTTACCAGAATGTCATCACAGTAAAGCATGCAATGCTTTGATTTTGAACTTATTTAACATTATGAATGAGTGAGTTTATGAGAAACAGTATGGCCACTGTTCCCTGGAACCAAAGCATCAATCTTTTTAACAGACGATGTTGGAGGCACAGGGCATGTCTTAGCGATTAATGACCAGTTGGAGGAGTAGCTATCTCAGTACATAGCCAAGGGCCATTAACCTCAACTAGTCATTAATTTTCAGAAAATGTCCGAAACTGAGGTCATTATTGCTAATAAAATGCACATATGGTGTGTTCTCTTTCTTGCTGTATATGTAAACATACATCCCTGCTACATACACTGTTACATATCTAAAACAAATCAGTCCTCCACATGTCCAGGTACTCTAAAATTCTGAACTTAATGAAGGTTTTTATCTATTCAATTTATTTGCTCCACTCACCTCTCACGTTTTCAGAGGATGAGGGATCATGCTTGCACACTGAGTCTATTGGTGAGATGGAACTAGATACTAGCAATCTTGTCACAGATAGATAGACAGAAAGATGAAAGAACTATGGAATAAAATGAGACAGGCATTGATAGGTGTAATGGGACCAACTTACACTTATGAACAAAACAAAGGACAGTAAAGCAATGTATATGTTAGGTTTTACAATGGCATGAGAGGAACTTTAAAAAGTTAAATTTTCTCTCTGGTATAGTCCCCATCAAATCGCACTCAATTATACATTACTCTTATCCTTATCCATTACTCTTATCCCTTTTGCTCATAACTATCTACCAAAAGCTATCTTGCAATCTTCTTGGCCTATCCAGAACTCAGAGCCAAGAATCACTATTTCTTGAATTCTCTCTTACTGTTTTTCATTTTTTCTGTCCTTCATGAATGAGTACATGCTAGCTTAAACTTACTAATGAAGTATAATCCATGTCTATTTTAAACTTACTTATAAAATACTATTACTTTCTTAAGCTGCTTTCTACAACATTTCTTGTATCTCAATTTTAGAAGTATTTTGTTGTATTTTAATAATTTGTATATTCTACAGGTTAGTTTTCAGTATAGTTAGTTTAGTTACTTGATATAAAATAAAGACACCTGAGAAAAGAATACTAACTGAGGAATTGCTCCTCTCCTCCTTCGATTTGCCTCCCTTCGATTTGCCTCCCTTCGATTTGCCTCCCTTCGATTTGCCTCCCTTCGATTTGCCTGTGAACATGTTTTTCTTATTGCTAACTGTTGTAGGAGTGCAAAGCTCACTGGGGGCAGTAGACAGTGCCATCTGTGACCTGATGGACCTGGGTTGTATAAGAAAATTAGCTGAAGGTGAATCTGAAGCAATCCAGCAGAAAGCCTTTCTTTATGGTTTCCCTTTCACTTTCTGCCTCCAGGTTCTTATCTTGAGCCCAGCCTACTCTCAGTGATGGACTATAACCTATTAACCACATAAACCTTTCTTTCCTTAAGTTTTTTTGACTGTGGTGCTTATCACAACAAAAATAACTAACACAGAAAGAAAATTTTACTTCTGGAATGAATTTAATCATCCCCCAATTAAAAAACTAAGAGTAAGATACAATATAAATGACTCAAATTATATAATATATAAATATTATGTAATATACATATTATTTAAATATTATGTAATATATATTATGTAAAAATACATATGTAAGTATATCTATATGTGCAAATGTCATACCAAGCCATATATAATTAAAATGTACATAAAACTTAATCCAGGTGTGGTAATGCACATCTACAATCCAGGAATCTAGAAGTCAGAGGTAACGTGGTCAACCTCTAGCTTGAGAACAGTCTTAGCTACGTAGCATGGGACAAGAAGAGGGTATATAGTAAGACTCTGTCTCCAGATAAATTCAGTAGAGCCTGGAGAGACAGTTCAGTGGTTCAAAATATATACTGCTCTTGCAGAGAGCCCAGGTTCAGTTATAAGCTCCACATAGAGTTGCTCACAATTAGTTATTCTAATTGCAGGGACTTCTGGGTGTGCAGGTGCCATTCATGTGTGTGTGTGTGTGTGTGTGTGTGTGTGTTCCATCCATGCATACACACACAGAGATGGGGTGTTAGAAGAAAAAGAGTTGCACATAATTGAAACTGAAACATTTACTAAAATTAAATAGACAAACATAAACTTGTGATAAGCATTGTCAAAATCAGGAAATACATAAGGTGAATCTATGGGACAAGAAAAAAATCATTTTCAAGAGCATGGGACAAACTAAAAGGTTGAAACATTGACTTTATTGGACACTGGTAGTTAAAAATGTAATTCAAATCTGATCTGATCTTTAACAGATTTACAAGACAGAAGTGGTTTACAGCAATAGTGCAAGCATACTTCACCAGTGCTTCTTAAAAAAATTCATGGAGTGCAGGAATGATTTAGTAGTTAAAATGAGGATCCACGTCTCAAAACCAATATTACAATAAAAACGCTAGGCATGGTGGTTTGCACTTGTAATATCATATCAGGTGAGATGAAACCCTAGGACTTTCTGGCCAGCAAACTTAGCTTGGTCAGTAGGCTCCAGGCCAGTGAGAGACCCTATCTCAACAAACAAACAAAAAACAAATAGGAATCATGCGGACATTCCCTGAGGAATAAAACCAGGCTATCATCTGGATTCCCAATAGACATGTACCTGTTCATAAGTGATCATGCACACACATATGCAGAAGCATATGCACACAAATGATCACAGACACACACACACACACACACACCACAACACCACTACATATATATATATATATATATATATTAATATATATATACATACAAACATAAATAAACCATATTATTAGAGTTATTTCAAATGCATTATTTAAATAAGGATTCCTTTAGTATGTTATATTAATATATGCATAATTCTAAGTTGGACAAAGTTTTAAAAATGGCTGCTGGTCTATTTATCATTTAAAATTTAATTTGTATGAAAGATATGAGGGTGTCATTTATGTGTACCAAGGAGTTTATGTGGAGAGCAGAAGACAATTTTCAGGAGGAGTTAGGGATTCTCTAGAGAAACAGAGCTAACAGAATGAACATGCAACATATCATGTTCATATATGTGAATATGTACAATACATGTATGAACATGATATGTTCATATAAGTTCAAATACATATACATATCAAAATCAAGTACATATCAAAATCAAATTTTAGATATGATTTGTTGGAATGGCCACAGGCTGTGGGCTCTGGTCTAGCTAATTCAACAATGACTGCCTATTAACAGAAGGTCCAAACATCCAGCAGTTGTTCAGTTGTCAAGGCTGCAATTCTCAGCTGGTCTTCAGTATATGCCAGAATACTAAAGATGGATGCCCTAATGTCAGTGAACTAATGGACTTGCCAGGAAGGAGAAGGCAAGTATGGAGAAAGAGAACTTCCTTTTTCCATGTCTGTTATATAGGCTCCCACAGAGTGTGTAGCACAGGTTTAAAGGTGAATCTTCCCATCTCAAAAGATCTTGATTAAACATTTGTCTTTTTATAATCAAAAATCTGAATTCGAAGTAGATCTTTTCACTTAAATAATTAAGAAAAAAAATCCCATTCAGTAGATGTTCCCACCCAAATTTCAGTTAATTCAAGATGTAATCAAGTTGAGAACCAATATTAGCCCTCATGTCTTTTATTTGTTACATTGCGTTCACTTGAGTAAAAACTTCAAGAAGTATCAATAAATGTGAATAAAATAGTGTTAAGTGTTATTTTAAATAAAATGTCATTAAATAAATATATAAATAAACTTGATTGCAATTCTCCATGAACACTAAGGTCATATATTCTACCCAAGGGGTAATTGCTTATTATTATACATATTGTGAAGATAATAAAAGTACTTTGAGAAATATACTCATTGTAGAAGGTAAAAATATTTTTAGAAAGTACTACCCCACACTAGGAAAGATGGAGCCCTGACCCACAGATGCTAGCAGACTGGGGAGGAGGGTCCACTTAGATGGAAAAAGGGTGCAGGACCACTTGCTCTTGTTCTGTGGGGGAGGAGTGGCCAGTATTTTTACCAACCTGGGGCTTCCCCTCTGGTTTCCTATTTGTAGATACTTGAACAAAAAAAAATAGCCTTTTCTGGACAAAAAATTACATAAAATTCAAATAAATCCTCAATGCCTATCAGACATATGCAATGATCTGATGTTATTTTACTTTCAGGGATGGCTTTTACCTTCTGAGATTTAACGTAACCTTAATACTGAAATCTTTATCAGTTATGGTCTATGGCTTACAGATATAAAGCTTTCCTAGCATGAAGAAGCTTTTATGCAGAGCACAAAAAATCTGAACCAGTGAACAAAAGTATGCCACACACTTCAGAAAACTGAGTAATTGGCACTCCTAGAGGAAATAATCAATTTTAGTTAAATATTCTAAAATTAACACAAATAAACTTGAAATATTTATTCCGAAAAAGCATTAATTAATGACACTAATCAAAATAGGATTCATGCTTATTTTGTATGACGTTATTAACAAGGAAATAACTGTGTTATCTGTTTAACAGTTAAAAACTGCAGACTACCTACTAGACTTCAATCTCAAAATATCTTTTCTGTTGACTTGAAAAACAGATGAACCTTAATGGTAAAGGAAGAGAGGTTAAAGTCCCCATTAGAATTTGAAGATCAATGGAGGCTAAATTAACACAAAATATGGTGGGTTTATGCATGAAGAAGCAGCCACTAGATTAGGCCTGATCAATTGTTTTGAATCATCTGTTAGTTAACCACATACATTAGAAGAATTATTTAACTCTGTACATGTTTTCTTAACCATGAAATTATTTAATGTGTTTTGTTCCATTGATATTTGGATTATACAGAACACATTTTAAATATATCTGACATAGATGTTTAATAAATTCCATTTCAATTTTAGATTTAGTTTGAAATATGAGTTCAAACATTTATATGTACCTTAAAGCACATCCAATCAGCTACTGGTGACAGTGTAGTCAGTAACTATCTCTTTTCATAAATTTTCATATTTTACAACATAATATTATGTGCAGTCCTGCACTGTGTAGAACAGATTCAACTTCAGTAATGGCAGAGGACATGCTAGCAATCTAACTTCCTACCATGGTCTAATTTCACCAACTTAAACATCTGTAAGGCCTTGTTAGCCAGAAAGAAGGAAATATTGTCCTTTGACTATTCCCATTTGAAGAACTTTTCCATTGGAGTCTTATCATGAGTCACAAATAGAGCTCTACCACCATTTTTACTTTATGAACACATTCACCAAGTTTTGAAAAAGAAACACGGTTCTTTGGAGATACGCATTTAAACAAAAATAAAACAGCTTGAGTAGAAGAAAGTTATTCATTAACAAAATAGTTGAATTTCTACCAGTACATTCATTCCTCCAACTAAAGACAAACTTGAATTTTATTACTTAGCTCTGATTCAGTTTCTCTGTATCATGTCTGTCAAAACAAAGCAAAAGAATAGTGGAATGATGTCTTGGTAACATGCTATCCTTTCAGAAAACATACTAACTCTAGGAGAATCTAAAACATTGCCTTTCAGTAGTATTTTCTTTTTTTATTTTGCTTCTTAAGGGTGAACAGTGTTTGAAAGACAAAATTTTCATCATGAATGCTAATGAAATGAGAACCCAAGGTCCAGAAGTCAAGATCTTCACCTTTTTCAGGCTTGGATGATGTTAATCATGACTGTGCTATTTCTTCCTGTCGCTGAAACATCTAAACAAAATATTCCAAGGCTCAAGCTAACCTACAAAGGTGAGTACATAAATATCTTACAGTTTTCACTAGAATATCTGAATGTCTTTCTTTTATGTAAAATGTATATTACTTCTACAAAGTAAGATCAATCAGATCTTAGATCATTTATTTATTTATAAATCAATCATTTAGAACGCAGGCTACAACTATTACTTTTATGAAAAAAGGATACCTAAACTAACCAAATACATTTCCAGTTAATATTTATAATGATTAATTTAGTCTACAAGGTGTATTTAGTTTGAATTAAAAATCAAATCTGTAACAATATAAAACAAGTTCTATAAAGTTGTTACTAATTACTGTAGCTATTCCAAACTAAATTATATTTTGAACAATAAGATTATTACACATAAAAAGTTTCACAGTCTACAAGAGGTAAGAAACCAATTATACATGTTTTGTATTGGTAAAACAAGTATGAAATCCATACAATTCAAGCAATAATTAAAATATAAGATAATTGACTTCAAATATTTACATTAATATGAATGAGTAATGTAAAAACATAATGTAGTTATCTATTATGTAAGTATTTGAGTTTGTATATAGCTTTTTCTCCAAATCTTGTGTCTGAAGTTATTATTTTTTTCCCTTCCTGTGACTTATAATAGGCTTATTAATACAAGTTTTAAAAACTCTGCATGGAAAATTAAACAACTTTATTCTGAACTTCTATTAAAATTAAAATGGTAGTTTTAGTATCTTCTGATCTTTAGGATGCCCTTCCTCCAAAGAAAATTAATACTGGTGATAAACGTTAATTGTATTTCAAATGAAAAAGGAGATAAAATCTTAATCTTCTACTTATTGAAATTTAATATGTCGGCATTAGGGTTGGAATAAAGTAGCAGAGTACTTGCCTCACATTTGCAGGGTGTTAGGTTCGACTCCCAGCATTAAAAATAAAAATGGGAGATGGAGAGATGGCTTAGACTCTTCCACAGGTCCTGAGTTCAATTTCCAGCAATCACATAGTGGTGACTTACAACCATTTATAATGGTCTCTGATGCCCTTTTCTGGTGTGTCTGAAAATCGCTACCATGTACTCATATACATGAAATAAATAAATAAACAAACAAACAAACAATGTGAAAGATGGAAAATATTGGCATTTTGATTTGATGTTTCATCTTTTAAAAAGTTGAGAATCTTTAAAATGTTCATTATTTATATGTATAATGTCATTTAATTGGATTATTAAGATCATAGGAAAAGCTGCTTAATATAAATGATAGATCTCAATATGAGGTAAAACTTAGAATTTTTATTCAGCCAAAATTAAAAGCTATACTTGAAAATTATATAATTAATTAATTACAGATGTATTTTATTTTATATTCCTGCCCCCCCCAAAAGAAAAACCAATTGGCATCATATAATGTGTGTCTGGAAAATAAAAACCAAAGCCAAGGATTTTGACAATCTAACCTCATGCTTATGACCTTCCTTGCTGAATGCTGAGGTTACAGTCATGAGTCACTAAGACTGGCATGCTCTTTGCAATAATTCCTTTTATTACTTGGGTTCTCTTCAAGATTGTTGAACAATAGGCAACAGAAATCCGTATGAGGGTGATCCACTGGAAAGTATGGGACATACAAAAAACACTTAAGGTGCTAAACTAGCATATTTAAAGTCAAAGATGCTGAGATTTACAGGATCAGTCAAAATGAACAGCTCCCACTAAACTCAGGCAACATGTTGCAAAAGTCATAGTTTTGTAGCTGGGTTACTTATGCCTGCGATCCCAAGATTCATGAGCTTGAGGCAAGAGGATGGGAAATTTAAGCACAGCTTGTGCTATACAGCAAGAACTTGCCTTAAGAACAAACTAATTATCTAAATGATAAATAGATAAAGATGATAGATAATAGATAATAGATAGATGATAGATAGATAGATAGATAGATAGATAGATAGATGATAGATGAGTAGTTTGACTATTGTCCAAAGGAAAAGATATATTAAATCTGTCTGCAAACATTATATTCTCCTCAATAGAATTCTCATGATCTTCAAGTAAATAAAATAATTTTCAGGGAAAAAAGCAACAATTTCTAGAATATGATACCTAAACCGTCAGATTCTCAATTTAACAATTAGAGTCTTCTAAGACTATATAATTGCTACACATGCAATGGGGGTTGGGCACTTATGGCAAGAACAGCAAACATATAGTACAAGCTGAAACTGAGATGATACAGTTGCTTACCTTAACAGATAAGGACCACGAGACAGCTGTTGTGTACCAATACAGTCTATCGAAATAAAGCCACAACAGAAAAGTTCTTCTTGTGGTGGTACTGAGGACTTTCTTTCCAGTTTTGGAAACACAGTGTCTCTCTGTTACTGAGGGAAATCATCACATTCATTACCTTCCTTGTTGAGTGCTGTGACTATAGCCATTTCTCATCATAACCCGCAGGTCTTTGTCACAGCTTCTTTTATTTCTTGAATTTTCTTCATAGTATTTGTGACCTATCTTCTTCTCCTTATTATTATTACTTTTATTTTTTTACAATCCAGCCGTTGCCTCCCTCCCAGTCCTTCCCCCCATATTTCCTCTTCCCATTCCTCCCCCAGTTGGCTCCAAGAGGATGCCCCCCTCTGCCAGGCCTCTCCACTCCCTGGGGCCTCAAGTCTATCAAGGGATAGGTCATCTTCTCCCACTGAGGCCAGACCAGGCGGTCCTCTGCTATATATGTGTCAGGAGTTCAAAGAAGCTAATGTATGCTGTTTGTTTTGTGGGTCGGTGTCCAGGTTAGTTGAGACTGCTGGTTTTCCTATGGGGGTCGCCTTCTTCTTCAGCTTCTTCCAGCCTTTCCCTCATTCAACCACAGGGGTATCCAACTTAAGTCCAATGGTTGGGTGTACGTATCTGTGTCTGTCTCAGTCAGCTGCTGGTAGGGCCTCTTGGAGGATAGCCATGCTAGGCTCCTGTCTGTAAGCACACCATAGCATCAGTAATAGTGTCAGGTCTTGGAGCCTCCCCTTGATATGGATCCCAAGTTAGGCCAGTCACTGGACCTCCTTTCCCTCAGTCTCTTCTCCATTTTTGTCTCTGAAGTTCTCTTACGTTGGGCTAGAAAGATGACTCAGCAATTAAGACATCTGCAGTGATGAGGACTAGGGTTCTGATCCTAGTTCCCACAGTAACAAATCTGGCCATCTTGAAAACATCAGTAATCACAACTTTGAGGTGGATGGAAGTGCAGAGAAAAGAGGATTACTGAGGCCTGCTGGTTCTAAACTAGTTGAAGTGCATCCACAGCTTCAGGGAGAGGCTGTTCCACAAAATATAAGAAAAGTTCTAAAATAAGGACACCCCACAACCCTCCTCTGGCCTCTGAAAACAACTCACATGTGATCATTCAGAAGACTCTTAGATGTACATAAATAGTACTTCTCAGTGACAGTACTGTGAAATTCAATTCTACAAAAATAATAATGTAGCAATATTATCCTATATTTGTGAAATTCAGTGTGCTAAAGTTAGCTTTTATAAATACTTTAGGTTTTATGATTTATATAAAATTTAGTGAGAATCTCAAATGAATACGGTACCAATTTGAGATCCATGGGATTCATAAAAATGAATTCCCACCTTTATCCTAAAGAGTATACAAATTATAAAATAAAAACTGGATTATAAACATAAGCATACAAACTAAAATATATAGTATTGAGTCTAAATCATGGAATAACATTGCAATTTAGAATAAACAAATATATCTTAAGCTGGACATCAAACTAGTAATTATACAAATTTTGAAATAAGTATCAGTAAAACTAAAACAAAATTGTATATATCAAATCCCTCTATGAACTTTAAATTATGTGGTGTTTTCATTTGGAAGTTACCAATAGTTATGTAACTATATAGGTAGCTTTTCAGAGCTAACATCTATATTTACATTTTCTACATAAAATACAGGTGTGTAGAAGGAAAGAAATATAATTTCTTACATATCTTTTAAAAAACTATCTTCTTCTTGAACTAAAGAAAATTATAAGATACAAATTTACTTTTACCTTGGTATCATTTGAAGTGCATTGCTTGTATCCCATACTCCCATTTCTCAGTCACAAACATCAGTTGACACGTTGTCCTTTTATTGTGTAGTCCTTTATTTCTACTAAAATTTATGCTTCTACCTTAATTAGCAGGAGAAAATATTGAAAAATAATCAACCAAAGTGAAAAATCCCAACTTTGGTTTTAAAAATTAGTTTTACGAAGACAGCATCTCACCTTCCCACCACAAATCTCACCTTCCCAGTTAACACTATGCAGTCAGCAGAAGTCTAAGGTATTTGGAGCAGCTGTAAGATCATTTTGAGTGATTTCTTAAAGTTCCACAAAATTGTAACTATTTCATCCAATGAATGCTCTTTAATGAAGACTTGACTTTCAGCCACTAAACTGCAGAAGCTTGTTTTGATCTATTGTATAAAGGGATTTCCTTCTTTCCTGTTGTGAATTTTCACTCAGTGCATCTTTTCAAGGTAAATATATGATGATAACGGTAGGGTTCTTATACTTGTACTGATTTTGTATTGCATAATCATTACACATATTTTTCCTATAAACTGTGCTTTCATCATGGCTTCAACAGTGATATTGACATTTTAAAATAAATTAATAGTGTGGTGTGTGGTGTGTGTGTGTGTGTGTGTGTATGTGTGTGTATGTAGATGGGTCCCATGAAACTTTTGATAGCCTAGAACTCACTGTGTAGACCAAGCCGTCTGTGAACCTTAGTCCTCCTACTCTACCCCTCAGGCACTGAGATTTCAGACATGTGGCACCATGCTCTGCTTAAAATTCAGATGTCTACAGTTTACACAAAAAGACATATAAATATATATTCATGTTGGCTCAATTATTTTATATAGTTATTCTGAGAACTGAAGCCTGTGCAGAATAATATTCTACCACTGATATATGCCTCAACCTTATAAAATACAATTTGGGAAACTAATCAACTTTAGTGTCTCATAATATAACTCTCTCACAATGACTTTTAATGATCATGTAATAGCTGTATTTGTTTTTATAGGTCTGTATACATACATCTACTCATAAAACATGTTCTTATAATGTGACTAGATATAAAACTCCAGAACCATGGGTGTAAGTCACTAACAACAAAAATAGCTTAGTGAGAGTAATACAACCATTTAACAAGGACATCCATAGGTAACATTTGATGTCAAGTAATGTTCTAGGTCAGAGAAAAGTCACTGTCCACTTTGAACTTATTTTCTCAATGCTCAAGGAAAGGGTGAAAATACTAGCAAACATTGTTTCAAGTATTCTACGTCCTAGGAAGCTGATGAAGACAATGAAAAAGTCCACTACGCAGATTCCTCATCCCTGTATGAGTTTCCAACTCTGGGAAGTCATTGCTCAAGGTACATTTAATTAATAAGACATATGAAACACTTGACCTAAATGACTTGTCCCGGAGCAAGAAGCTCTGAAAGAGCGAAACCTAGTTGTACGCTTCCAATTGTTGAATCCAAGACCATTATTCCATCCCTACTTTAATTGTGACCTTGAGGGAAATATGACATATTCAGGAACACAAATATCAAGATGAAAACCTACAAGATGTCACCACTATTTCTTTGGTAATATATTCTTTTCAACAACTCCGGATAGTAGAAACCAAAATTACATGAGTTTTCATTAACAAAAAATAATCTGTTACTTTTTTATCTGCCACTTTAAAATGATAACTTCATTTATTTCATGGAATGTTTCTTCGTTGATCTGGAATTTTAGATGCATAAGTACATAAATCCATTTGTTTTACATTTTTACAAACTAATGCCTTTAGCTATAAAGTTTATCATGTGTTTCAACTAGAAGTCTCCTTCTAGATTGCCTTATAGAACTTGATCAATTTGAGTCACACAATATCATGTCTGATTTCTTAATTCACCATGAAAAGATAAATGGAACCATAGGTCCTAGAATGAACGCTTTTATTTATTACAAAGAAAATTGGTATTTAACAAGTATGTTTGACTAAAGCCGCATTACACATCATGTCTTTCTGTAATGTAGGAATCACTGTAATGTAAAATGGAAGACACAATAGTAATGAACTGTAGTCACTAATATAGTCAGTATAATTATATGTACAATTTTTGTTGAAAAGTATCTTGTTTATATATTAATTCTAAATATTAATACAGAAAGCACATCCAGAAGAGGTCAAAGAATGGAAGACATAGAGAGGCTTTGCCCTTTCTCTAAAATGCACTCTCAGTGTTCTATCCGAACTGGCACTTGTTATACCTGGTCTAAGTTTCCTCACAGGAAACTAGGTAGGTTTCCTGGGTGGTAGATTCTTCTTGAGGACCAATTTAAATAATAGATAAATTGCTGTCCGATGTTACCACTAAATGAAAACTGTGACAAAACTCAAAGCGTTTGAATATTATGTGTTTTTGAAAAGCACATATAAACACACTTATGTCTTTATATACATAATTGTATTTAAGTATTTGGGGCAGAAAGGTTGCCATAGATAATGTGACAAACCCTTTTTAAAAAACACACAATTAATCTAATCCTACAATTTTTCCATGTGATTTTATCCATTCAAAAGGAATTTACTTCTCTGCAGTATTAGATGATTTACATCTTTATTAAGTGAAATAGGCTTTCAACTGCTTGTAACCATTAGCTGAAGGAATGGCTTAGGTAATGTCCACATTTTACCAATACAATTTTGTAAAATGCATAAATTCACGTTAGGGTTACAAGTTTGAGAGTCTCTGTTTATATAAAGGAAAGAATCAAGCAAACAGAGCACAAGAGGCATCAGTGTTTTTCTGCATTTCTGTTCTAAATGGGGTTCAGGCAAATCAGCATCACCTGAGAAACCCATACCCTCAAGCCTTCTCTTAGATTGAATGACAGTCTGTGTATTAAAATGAATCACAGCTGACATGAATGAAAGGTAAATCTTGAGATAAAATCCTCTAGATGGGTTTGTTTCCTCCGACTCTTCTTCCCTTTCAACATGAGCATGTGGATGTCACCACAGGCAGCCACAGTTGGGATTCCAGATGGCACATTAACATCTCTACATTCTGAACAATCTGTAACAAAATCTGCCTGTGGATGGTAAGAAATAATCAAGGTAAACAAACATCACTTTGAAAATTATTAGTTATATCTTTATTACACTTTTTCACATACTGAAATATAGCAATAACTTAGATATTACTCTTACCAACGAGAGAAACTAGGATATTTTAAAGTACATTTGGGTGTATGTGTGTGTGTGTGTTTAAGTACTTGCCAAATATATGTATTGTGGTGAAGGGAAAATTGACAGGAATCATTTTCTTTTTCCACCATGTGAGACTCAGGGATCCAATTCTGAGGATCAATCTGGATGGTGAGTACCTTTACACGTCGAGCCAGCTTGTCAGCTGGACTTCTAGGGTTTTTAAGGAACAAAAGAAACACTCCAAATAGCTATTTAAAAATGACATTTGAAATAATTGTTCTAAAGAATTTCAAATATAATATGAAATTGACCTTCAATATTGAAAGAAGTTTAAAATATTTTGTGTAAAGTACCCATTAGCATTAGAGAATTTTCATTATAGGATTTGCATAATTAGTGATTATTAAGAAAATTACTAAAGGCAGAATCATGGGTAGGAATTGATGTTATGAATAATGGTTGATTCAAACAAAATATTTGTAAATATATTTAAGGAATTTAGCAGAATGATTTGAATCTTAGCCTGACTTGTATGAAGAATAAATATTTGAGGAGTAGAGAAATTTTCTTTTGAACCTTTAATTAAATGTTCCATTTTAAGGGGTATTGGTGTCCAGGAAGTGAAATGGATGCAGAGGTAATGACAGATATTAATCAAAATCTAAGATAAGGAAGAAATAAGAGAAGAAAACTAAATCTGAGTAAAATGTTGGGTGTGGAGACATATTTATGTGCCCAGAGTCGTTACAGTCAGAAGGATGACACTCTTAGAGGAAAAACTAACAACTAGGGAACTGAACTAAAACTTACAAGAGGTGCTGGGACTTTAGGTATACTTGAAATCATTAACAGATATAACAAAGTTTATGAGACATAAACAACTTGTGGGAAATATAGAAGTATAATGGGACATATGATTTTACTGCTTATACTGTATAAATACTGCCAGAGTTGGAGAAGTACTCTCCTGTAGGTATGTGTGAGAAAGACATTATCACCCTTCTGACAACATCCGCCAAGATCAGAGGCCATCATCTGGACAAAACCTGGAAAAAAATCTTAAAGATCATTGACATCTGTTTAAATGAAAAGCCAATATGAAAATTTCTGCAAAGCAGTGGAAATTTAGGAATAATTGTCACTTGTGACCAGCATGATAAATGAAAACAAGACATATATGTGACAACTTATTTTAAATTTCATAATAGAATGAGGACATGGTTTGAATAACATCCAGGAAAAACAGAAGGCATGTTCAAAGACTTGGGATGCAGATGGCGTGAAACATCTCAGCTGTGACCAAAGCCTCACATATGACTTGACCATTGTTTGATATGCATTCACCTAACTTTAAGAGAAACTGATGTTTAAAATTATAAGTATTGTAAAATAAGATTTTTTTTAAAAAAAATCATAATTAATATAGCCTATTTGCTCTCTATTTTGAAATAATCTTACTATGAGAAATCTTATTTTTTTTTTATATTTGCTTCACAACTCCAATACAAAAGTATTAAGATATGACATTGAGAGATCTTTAACACTCATGTACTTGTCTGAAAGCACATACTCACGTGATGTTTGGAGTAAAATTCCTTGATTATTGAGAATTCTAAACGTTTGCAAGGAAGGATCCAGGAAAAGAAATATGGCAGGACCAATTTACTTTGAGAAAATCCAATCCATTGTGACATTGCTTCCCAGGGAAGTACTACTTGTTCATGGAAATATTTTTCTTATAGAACAATTGGAAATTATCTGTCAAACACCTTTTGAAAATTTTAAAAAGACTCACTATTGAAACTGTAGGTTTAAAGCATCATAAATGACTCATGTGATACATTTATATGGAGTATACACAATTAAAAGCTAACCTACTTAAAGTTGTGATTTAGAAGTGTGGACAAACATAATGTGACAAGATAAAATTGTTATGCTTTCACTCTATATCCTCCTGATAGGAACATAGATCTGACAATAGAATAGATTTGATTCTAATTAATATTCTGTAAGTGAAATATATCTCATTACTTTTTACTATATTTAATATTCTCCCGCAAAAAGAACAGAATTATATTTAACATTCCACTGAAGAAAAATAAGAGAAAATTTAGTTATATTGGTACGATTTTTGTTTGTACTTGCACTCATGAGAACAAATATTTATGGAGAACATATTACCTAGCAAACTGTCATTATCACATACATCAGAATTTTGAATTTGTCCTTTGTGGGATTTGGTGATGACTAAGTCTTGACAAAATTCTTTCTTTTGTATACTTTGTATTATTTGAACAGTTGGCTGTATATAACTAAATTCAGACATGGTTCTTGGGAATTTCATTTTTTATGTAGATAGTAATGAGTCACCTGTAGGCTAAAGCTTTGCATTTCATCTCAAAGCTGTTAAAATTTGTTTGGAAGTCAAGTACAATCATTATCAATTAATTTTTTTTTGTACTAAATCAAAGGAATAAAGTCTGGAATTACAAACAGGCTGCTATAGATGCTGAAGGAACTCAAAACATTACAAGACTGGAAGTTAATTTTTATTTTACAATAAATGTTTGGTGTTTCTTCTTTCTTACAAAACCCTTTGATTGTTAGTGAACTGACAGCCAAAACCTTTATGGAAAGAATGTGAAACTCTTTGAATTAGCCCCATAAAGGAGATGTTAGGACAACCAATAAGTTAATATATAAAGTCCAAGAAATACAAAATTAGGAGAGTGGTTAAATTTAGTATCAATTCTGGGGTAGAAACGCAAGCTGAAAGTATTATATAAAAATGGTTTAAATAAATTTATTAGAAGATATATATATACCCCTATGTTTAAGAGTCCTCAGTCCCAGTGATATGACAGCTATTTCCTTGAAGATGAACAACAGAGGGTAGGGCTTCGCTTCGATGAGCCTCCTGGCTTGGCAGAGAGGAGTGGCTGAGCTTTGATCTGCATTTATTTTTATATGCAAGATTTCCTCCTGAAGAAGTTTGGTCCTGACATTGGAAGGGGATGAAATCGGACTTTCTTCAAACCTGATTCTCTTTAAATGATAGACTTTTATCCCTAACAATTTTGATGTTTGTGTGTGTGTGTGTGTGTGTGTGTGTGTGTGTGTGTGTGTGTGAAATCTAGTAAAGGACTCTCTTTTTAAAGGATGTGCAGAGCTATTTGTCAGCCATGCATTTTATGAGAGAAACTGCCAACTCCACCCAGGTCAGGATCTCTGGCAGTAAATTTAATTTTCAAGGGTTTAAGGTCATGTTCATTTAGCACTCAAAAACTGAGGAAGTCTGTGTTGTTAATCCTAAATTTATTAGATTCAGTATTACTCACCACTCCCTTCCTCCGAGGAGGTAAAGAGGAGGAATGAAGACCATCAGGTCACATGAGCTTGTAGGCTGAAGGAACAATTATATTAAGGGACAGTAAAGAGGAAATACAAAGAATTCTTTGCAAAGCAAGCATTTGTTTCAATAAAAAAACAGGAAATGCCCTGTCCTTACCCTGCCCTTCACAAATAGGAGCACCTGACTATTTCATCTGAGCAGAGTCCTTGCTGCAGGGCGCTAACACAAAGGGAAAGTCCAAATAGGAAGCCCACTAATCATTTCTATCTTAAGTGACACTCTGACAGTCATACACAATGATCGATAAGACCTGCCATATTTGTAATTATTTTATACTTCAATTGTGTTTTTCCCTAAAGGTAGAGGCTACCTTCTTTTAGAAGCAAGAGTGGCATTCAGGAATAAAGATGTGAGTTAGCTTATTATTTGATAAGTCATGTATCTAAACAAAATTTTTAAAAATTCCAATACCATAGTACTCAGTCTCACCCAGAGATGAGGAAGTTGAAGAGCATTATCAGTTTTCGTAAGTTTCTTATAGAAAATGAGTCCATCCCATGTCTGACTAGTTTAAGTACTCTTGTCACTGTGGATTTTCTCTTCAGCTATGTTTAGCTTCTTTTCTCTACCAGGCTCTGCATTCCCAATGGCAATGCTCTTGCACAGTGGTATCTTGACAAAGCTGTCAGCTCTTTCCAACAGAAGACAAGGAGACTTTATCAGCACTTCCAAATCAAATATGATGAGAATATTAACTTTCTTACACTGACTATTTATGAGAAGCATGGTTTCCTTATCTCATTTGCCAGATACAAAAAAGGTTGATGAAGCCTACAAAAACTCTTTTGAAACATCCCAGAGAGTTGGATGTCATGGCACATGTCAAGAACCTCAGCAATGACAAGTAGGAAAAAGCAAGAAGGTTCAAAATTCCATGGCTAGTTTTGAAAATATAGTGGCTTTAAGTAATCTTGGCATCATGAGATCTGTCTCAAAAGAGTTAGGTAGGGAAATAACTAGCTCAAGCATGAGGACCAGGGTTTAGAGGATCAGAACACTTATGAAGCCAGATGCGATAGCATGTATCTCAAGTACCAGTCCTTCTTCAGTGAGATGGATGGAAGGCAGAGAGGAGCCCTGTGTACTTGTGAACCAGCTATCCTGGAGTACACAGCAGAAAACAAGATACAGAGAGAAGGCAGAAGACAAGGACCAACACCTGAGGTTGTTGCATATGTGTACGTGTGCATAAGGGATATGTCATGCACACATGTGCACAGAGAGGGCATGGATTTGAAATGAAAATATGAAAGGTGGAAAGAAAGATGGGAAGAAGGAAGGAAAGAAAAGTGTATGTAACCATAGGCATGGAAATTCGTGTCTTTATGGCATTTCTGAACCTCAGAACCCTTTCCATTTCTCTATAATGTGTTAGGACAATGAACACTTTCTCTGCCATCTATCGAACCCACTGTAGATGATGCTGTTACTTAAAAAACTAGACAAATATGACATATTTAATTCATTTATTCAGGATATAATTATATCACAGGATTTCCACAATAACTGTTTCTAATACAAAATGTTGATTTGAGTATCTGGTTGAAATTCCAAACCTGGAAGAATGTGACAGGGTAGAAAGAATGCAACATCTACCTACAAAAGGATCATTAGATCTTTTGTGAATCAGCACAGAATTTATATGGATCAAGTAAAGGGACCACTTAGGGACCAAATTCAAATGCTGTTGACATCCTAAGCAGTGGTGACTCTGATTAACTTAGCACAAAAACAGACCTCACCATGGACATGGAAAGAGACATCTTTGCCCTTTCACTAAAGGCAGAAAGGGAAGAAATCCTGACCAGGTTACAGGGCTTAACTATGAGAACAGTGTTGACAGTTACATCCCTGAGTATTTCCAATGTAGATGAATAAATAAACTCTGAATTTTACACACAGAATAGCCACTGTTCATTTTTGACTCCTGAAGTTAAGGTGTTTGTCAACTTTAGGTGCACAGATATATTTTCTGGAGTCATTGTTCTCTGTGTTTTAGTATGATCTCATGGAAACAAACAAACAAAAAAAGTTTGCTTGCTTTGGCAAAAATGCAAGAGAGATACGCTGTTTAGGGAAAGAGGGAACCTGTTCCAATCTCTGTCTCAAGGTCTTTTCCTAAATGTCTGTCAGCCTGAGAAATTTTCATATGTAATGCCTTTGTCTAATTATTTTATTTGGCTACAGAGGGATGCTTTAATCACTTTGATGCTAGCACTGTCACAGTATAACACTAAATCATTTGGAAATGATGCTCGTTCAGGTTAGTCAATATTTTCGCAGCTGTTTTCTTGTTAAGTTTGTTTGAAACCAAATCAAATAGAATTTGTTATGGTGAAATTGAATACATCAAATGAATATATCAACTTTATTTTTCTCCTTGTATATGTAAAGGCAAGATATATACCCACAGTTCTTAAATGTCTGCGTCCTTGAGCTGGCATGTGTGCATTTCAGGGACTCTTCTTGTTTCAGAAATTTCTGAATAGTCTTCCTGACGCCACTAGTACCCCTCCTTTTCCATCCTGAGCACTGTAGGCATATTTATCTCTCTAACACTCAATGGAGTCCTTGAAACTTCCTTGAAAGAAAAAAAAAACATATTCGCAGTTTCCAGTCAACCACATAATAGATGACTCTTCTGCCTGACATTGCAATTGCCTATCTGGACACTGTTATTCTAGTTTCATTTTTGTAATCCCATGTATTCCATATTTAATAGACTAAACTCAATGGTCCAAATATCATTAAGCACTTAATTTTCCCAGACTGTAAGAAAGATACTGAGAAATAAAGTTCAAGGAAGACCTGGTCTTTGTCATGAACTGACAAAGATTTGTTCTCTTTTTTTTCCCCCACTGGAAATAATTTTCAAGACAACCAGATTCATAAAATTGACAAGGATAGTAAAATCTTCATATATTATATTTGTTCTACACATACGTGCCCAAAGAGTTATAAAGTCAGAATAATCAAAGTCAGAATAATCAATAGCAATGAGTAGAATTATAATAACGAACTAGTAAATGCTGCCTGTGTACAGTCTCTGCAAAATTATCTTATTGAATGTTACCTGGCTATCTTAAGATGATATAATAAGTTACAGTACTGGTCTGATCAAGACATGCGAATGACCTAGTTTTGGTGTATAATGTATATCCAATTTATTCTAACCTGATTATTTATCTAGCGATCATTGCTTTGAAGCTACAGTACTGTCAGATTGGTAAAGGTCACAGCAGGGAGATACTAAACAAGGGACGGCTCAGTAGGAACATTTGAACCTCCTCTAGAATGTATTTTACATGTGTTGAGTTTTATTTTCCTATGGCATATATATATATATTTCATACACACATATATATAAAGGAGTGTGTGTATGTGTGTGTGTTTGTGTAGAATGATGCAAGAGATTTTGCTGGAGGATTCCTTAATAATATTACACCCTGCTCAATGCATAACACATGTTACATTATACAAACATTCAGGTAATAAATATTTTTTTTACTTTTATCTGAATATCATAAATTAACAGATATGTTTCAATCTTCATAGTTCTGGTTTATTAGGCGATAAGATAATGTGTTTCTTTAATTAAAAAATTTTGTTGGTCCAAAGTGGACATTAGTGCTAATATTTAGAACAATATTTACTAACTTTTTCATAGTTACCAGTCAACTTTTATAAAATGCTATAAATTACCTCTTCTCCTTATCAAGAAAGTTATATTGATTGGGAAATGTTATGATTTCTTTACATAGAATTTAAATACACTTTAAAAAAAACCACATCATCACCATCATCATATAGTAACTAATCAACTCATATGATGTCATGTGTGCTAACCACTATTTAAAGCCAATGTCATATTAATGTCTTTGTTCTGTAAGCTGATAGGAGTTGCTATAGAGTTTCTATTATCTTCATTTTCTATATTAGGAAACTGAGACACAGAGGTCAAGGAACTTGTCCTAAATCACTAAATCACATTTTCCATGATACGTCAGTCCCAGCTATCCAACTCTTGAACTCTTGTCCTATTACTCATTATACTAGGTCAGGTTTCATTTCGTACCTTTCATAGAAATCTATGTTTCAGAATAAGGTTGATTTTGAAAATTGAAGTAACAAAATACTTTAGTAGCTAATTGAGAATTTACTCCTGGGAGTCTCTTCAAACACTTTGATTTTAGCACATTTCAACTTTTATTAAGAGAAATCCCAAAGAAGATACTGATTTGCCTGATTCAGTGGAGGTTTGTGTGAAGTGTATTCTTTTTAAAAAAGCTTTAATCATGCCTGTGTTAGCCATTTCTTGATTCCATTGTTTTGTTTATTCTCAGATCTAGTTATGAAGCAGATGGAATGTTCACGGGAAATGAGCCAAAAGACATAGGCCTTTGGCATTTGGAGTTGTAAAATTATATTGCAATAGTGTACTTCTCATATGAAAAATGATATTTCCTCAATAAAACAATGAGCATAGATTTTCTATGTCAATCTAGTGTACAGAAAATACCCTGTAAATATTATTGAAACCGTTTGGTTTGATAACCACAGCCGTTCGAGATGTCTAACTGTGTTATATCATTTTTCTGTATTGTAAATTTAACTTTTCAAGTCTACCTTAGAAATTGAGCAGAATAACAATTACCCAGTAGAAAGTAGAAAAGAGTAATGATAATAAAAATATATCCTCCTGTTGATTATAGTCATTAAACCTTTGGGAATAAATTTTATCTTACAGGCAGTTGAGACTACCATATCTTTAAAAACTTTAATATTTCTCTGTCTAGGATACTGTCCCTTTTTATTTGTCTCATATTAATATGTAATTACTTGAAAATTCTCACTGTTTTTCAATCTTTAATAAAGTGATAAATTTGTTTTTACCTCCTTATTGGTGATCAGTACCCCAGGATTATAGAAGTCTAAGATACTACTGTAGGTACTTTAACCAAATAGATTTCCTAACCAAAGTACCTACAGTAGTATCTTAGACTTCTATAATTCTGGGGTACTGATTTCTTTAACCAAATAGATTTCTTAACCAAAGAAATATATAATGAAGATCTGGTTTACATAGAAGTGTCTACAATTGTTGCAAACCCAAAACACATGGCCTGTAGACAGGTCTCAAAGAGAGTGAAACTAAGAAATTCATTATAATTGTCATGTTTGACAGCATACAATATAACTATAGCATATGTATCTTCACTTCATGGAGATGAAATGCTTTCATTTGTGAACTTATAGTTTTAATTAAGTCATTTTAAGGTTACCTTCAGTTTTTGAATTTTTTATTATATTTTTGGCTTCAGGTTATAATTCTTTCAGAATTAATTCAAGTTTGGGGTATACACACTTATCTGAATTATATATGAACAGAAAACATACATCTCAAATAGTAAGAAAATGTGCTTTATTAGGTGGCATGATATCACAGCAAACTCGCATACAATCCATACAATTTATCCATAATAGTCCCTAAGCAAGAGGTGTGCAGGTTGTTTTCCAGATGTTTTCATTAAAACTGGACTGCATAACTCTTCATTTTGATTGGCTATGGTTTTCTACAATGAGTTCTTGTTGCAAAGAATACCTATAGAGTTTCATCAACGTTACTGCCTAAAGATGAAGAGAACAAGGAAACCAACTGTCATGCTTAAGTGGATGGGAAAATCCTCAATCTTAGACAACTAAGAATGCTGAGAACAGAATAGTCTTCTGCAGGAGAGAGAGAGCACAACAATTTGTCACCTAACAATGTTCAACTGTGAACACATTCATACAACTAACACTATACAGGCTGAGCAGGTTATATATATAATGTATATACATTATGTATATAATGTATATACATAAACATTTATAAGTACATACATGCATGTAACATCCAAAAATAAGGCCATAATTTTGAAAATGAGAGAGAAGATGGTATGTGGGATGGTTTAGAGGAGGAAAGGGAAGTAAGAAATGATATGATTTTACTATGATCTCAAAAATGAAAAAAATTGAATAATGTTGAGAGTATAATCATTCAAACAAAGCACCGACTTAACCACTATCAAAAATGAGAGAAAGAGTGATGTTGAGGTAGATCAGAGACTTAGAATTCATTATATTCTCCCAGGAGATGTGAGTTCAGTTCTTAGCATCCATGTCAGGTGCTTCATAACTGCCTGTAATCCGAACTCTAGGGAGATCTGATACATTTGGCCTCTCCTGGATCTCCATTCACATGCACATACCTTCCCCACAGCAAACACAGTTAAAAGTTAAATCTTGAATTTGTATTCTTTTTAAAAACTGCTTTATGCCTGTGAGTATTATGCCTGCATGTACACCTGTGCACCACAGGTGTGCTTGGTACCATCAGAGGGAGCACCTGATCCCTTGGAACTAGAGTCACAGGTGGTAGTGAGCCACCACAGGGTTGGTCGGAATCTAACCCTGATCCTTATGCAAATATAACAGGTGCTTTAAACACAAGGCCATGTTTCCAACTCCGCAAATAAAATTTTTTATAAAAGACTTTACTTTCAGAACTCAAATAGAAAAAAGTTAAAGACAAGAAATGAACATTTGAAAATACCTGCCTAATAAGGGACAATTATTGCAACTGTAAAAATATCTACTAAAATTAGGTAATAAGGCACAACTAAAGACATTAATACCACTTCACCAATAAGGACAAATGCCCAATGAGCATGCAAACTCATATATTATATGAGTATCATCAGAGAAATACAAAATAAGACAAGATAATTCTGCACACTACTAGGATGGCCACACCCACAGGATGGCCCATTTATCACTAATAAAAATGTGAATTGATTCAGACATCTTGGGAAGCATGTTGGACAGTTTCTAACAAAACTACATATGTACCCAACAAATATGTATCTTATGTTTTACTCAATATAAATCAAGAATTCATAGTCACAAAATACTTTGTATGTGTATACTTTATTTGTAGCTGCCAGAATTTGGAAGCAACAAATTTAGCCCTTCTGTTCACGAATGAATGAGTTTTAATATAAACAGACAATGAAACAGTACTCACTAAAGCAAGTATCACATATTTTTATATGAACACTGTAGAGGAAGAGGAAAAGGACCAGAAGGGTAGAAGGAGAGCCAAGAAATATAATAAGTGAATCTAAGCAATATGCAGTAATAACTATGAATGAAAATGCAATAATAGCACCGTTATTTTGTATACTAAATAAAAATTTACCAAGCACAAGAGAAAGAAATACCATGACATTGATTACAGTCTTAGACTTCTGTTGATGCAATTAAGCTTATCAGTTTTCAAATGTTATTACATGAAATGGTTTAAATTACAAATTAATATCTGGCTATATAACACATTTTGTAGTTCATAGTTTTTTTTTATAATCTTAAGATATATTTTATACAAAGAATGGAGTTAATCACATATTAAAGGTAAAGTGTCTATTTCTAAAGAAGTGTATATTAAACCTGTTCTAATGTGTCTATGCTGGGGCTTCCATGTTGTATAGGTACATTCACAAAATACACCAATATGTATATTTTGTCGAAAACCTATCTTTCATACTAACAATTTTCCCTTTCTTTTCCTCTTTTGACTTTTCCATAGACTTGCTGCTTTCAAACACCTGCATTCCCTTTTTGGGTTCATCGGAAGGACTAGATTTCCAGACTCTTCTTTTGGATGAGGAGAGGGGCATACTGCTCCTAGGAGCCAAAGACCATATCTTTCTGCTCAGTTTGGTGGATTTGAACAAGAATTTTAAGAAGGTAGTTTATTTGTACACATTGTTGCTGGGTTCACTGAATTTCTTAGGTCCCTTGGTCTGCTTTGTGTTAAGTGACACAGGTCACTCAGAAGGTCTTACAAATGTAAAAAATGAATACAAGGAATTTAAGAACATATTGCCTCTGAAAACTTTTATGCTTTTATAGATTTCAGTACATATGCATATAAAATTAAAGCCATTGAAATTATGAATAAAAACAGCAAAAAGATGGTAAACATCTACTAATGTATTAAAAAAGCAAATATCTATAATGAAGAAATGGCAGGTGAATTAATAAAAACTAAACATTCTTTAGTGAACATACAGAAATAAATCAAATTATATTATTAGTTAATAGCTATTCCTTTGAACTGAAGTTTTAATATTATTTTCTATATTTTATTTCACATCTTAACAAATTTCTATCAACACCTAATGATTCTGAGTTGATAAAATTCATATTGCTCCAAGTATGTGTTGGTTCAGATTTCTTACTACTTAAAGGAAATATAGAGAAAGAGGAAATTGATGTCTGAGTAAAATCTTCCAGCAATGTATTTCCACAGACACCAGTCTGAATAGTTCACATGACTAGAAATTTTTATAAGAGCTAAAGAAGTCTGATGAAAGACCATGACGCCTGGTTTGAATACAATGAAAACAAAAAAAAACAACCTATTGAAGAAAGCACAAGAAGACATTACTCATTTATATCACCTCCCCAACCCAGCTAACAGTGTGGGGGAGGTGACTCTCACATGGAAATAAAAAAAAAAAAAAGACGTTCTGAAGACTGCAACAAATATCTTTCTTTTAACAGTGGCAGCAATTCTTGTCAAGTTTTAAGAAGTTTGGGGAAAC
This sequence comes from Mastomys natalensis, assembly GCA_021653895.1. NCBI lineage: Eukaryota > Metazoa > Chordata > Mammalia > Rodentia > Muridae > Mastomys > Mastomys natalensis. The sequence goes on along the minus strand of JAJTUV010000238.1, from coordinate 440,969 downwards.
TATGACCCAACAAATGTTCAAAAGTCTATTAACTTTTAATAGTGAATTCTCACATAGGAAAGTTATAGAAGGGCTATACTATGATCTTACCAATTTGTAGGCAGCCGTGTTTAATATAGCACCTGGGATGGTTGCAAAGTCCTATGACTAGCACCTGACGATGTAGGCAGCTGGCTTCCAGCGTGGCCAGCTCAGCTAAACTGGTAAACAAGTCCTTTGTGCATGCGTCAGCCTCGTGCCCCTCCCGAGCGAGCTTATGCAAATGAGGTATTGGCAGCTTAACCTATCCTGAGAGAACACATCACCCAGCCTGCCTTGGGCAGATATATAAGCAGCTTGTTTCTGCTGCTGGGTCCCTGTGTCCCGGCCAGGTCCCGGTCCCAGTCCATGAGTCAAGATTCGTTCCTGAAATAAAGCTGACTGAGAAGGATCCGACCGTCTTAATTGCTGGTCAAGGCAGGAAGCGACACCAATTAGCAATTACTTCAACATTAAAGGCCATAGGTGTCTTAGTTATATTTTCCATTGCCATGGAGAGACACTTATAAAGAAGGCAACATTTATAAGGGATAATATTTAGTTGGGGCTGGATTACAGGTTCAGAGGTTCAGTTCGTTATCCTCATGGTGGGAAGCATGGCAATGTGCAGGTAGACATGGTGCTACAGAAGGAGCTGAGAGTTCTATATCTTGTTCTGAAGGCAGCCAGGAGACTGACATACTCAGGCAGTTAGGAGAAAATTCTCTTCTACAATGGGTAGAGGCTCAGCAAAGGAGAAACGCTCCACAGCCACCCGTACACTGACACAGGTCCGCCAACCAGGCCACAGCTCCTAACAGAACCATTCTCCATGGGCCAAGCATACTCAAACCACCACAGATACTACGTAGTGTTGGATTGAATGTGGTTAGTCTCAACTATATGTTGTTTACAAGAAACTAAATTACTCAAAGGATATACATAAAATAGAGTGAAACATAAAAATTCTATTCTACGCAAATAAAATTTGAAAGGAAATGGAGATGGAGTACATCAGATAAAAGTGATTTTAAATGAAAAGTAGCAAACTAGAGAAGAATTATTATGACATGATAACAATGTGTTCAACTCAACAAGAAGAAATGGAATTCTACATATGCATGCATGTAATATCAAAGCAACCAAATATATAAAGCAAATATTAATAGGCTAATGGAAGAAATAGAGTCCCACTCAATGATTGTAGCAGACATTGATGCTCCATTCTATCAACTTGTAGATCATTCAGATATAAAAATGAATAGAAACTTAATAGAGTTATCTTAAGTCCTCAATCAAAAAAATTCCATAGGACATTTTGTCCAACATCCTATGGACGTTGTATGATACTCTCATCTAACAAAGTGTTCCTAAGATTATATTTTTTTAATTTTTCAGGATTTTGTTAAAAATATTTATATTCCTGGAAGACATAGATAATATTGAATGATACTCCATTTGTCAGTAAATATCTTAGCAGAAGATGACTCTACAAATGAGGCTAAAGAAAATGTTTTAACTCTACAGTCTTGCTTTTATACCATCTGGATTACAATGCATTTTCCCAAATATGTCTTGATTTAATATAATAACAATAAGCAATTCATGCTTTTAAGGGAATCTGTTCTTGCTCTCTTCTTTGCCTCCAGGGTTTGGAAGAAAAGGTTCATTTATCTGAACTGAGTGTATTAGATCATTGCTTAAAATAAGTTCTGATAGCACAACTTCCTTTTGTGACTATTTTAAGCAGCACTTTCTCTGGCGATATTCCATGCTCGAAACTGTGCTAATATTTAATAAAGTAAATGTTTATAGAGTATCTATTTCACTTATGACATTCTTGTACTAAATGATTATTTGAATACTTTATGTAATTAGGGGTTTTCCACATAACTGAAATGTCTTTGTACCTCTATAAAACATGTAATTCATAAGAAAGTCATACATGGGATAGAAACAATTTATATTTATGTAGGTATCCACCATTTCAATTTATATAAATCATTCCAGTGCTAAAAGGTACTTCACAGTAGCCAGTAAGTGTTGAGATATAGTACTTCAGCAGTGTTTAGACCTATAGGTTTGCATTGGCTCAGTGCCCTTCGGCAATGATCCAGACTACTCCATGAAGGAAACCACACATGTTGGGACTCTGAGGTCTGAAGGGTGTCCTTTGTACTCTTTAGAGTTAAAGCAGTCTACAACACATAATTAAGTTATGAGTGTCTGGTTGTTAATATTTTCCCCAGAGAAATAAAAAAAACCCTCTGTGCATTGTACTCAATTGGAATAAGCAAAATTTAGCATACAATGTGTATGTCAAACTCAGATATACTCACAAGGCTGTGCCTACTGAAAAGTAGCCATTGTGGTTCACACACACAGGCATAGTAGGAACAGAAAATATATCAAAGTTATATACAAAATGAATTAGGAAATAAGTACTAAATGATTCCTTTAGCATTATCATTACTCTTGGTCAAGCTATTTTTTGAGTCCAGTATTGTGAATCATGCAGGTATAGACAGGCTTTGTGAAACATTTCCACTACCTTGCAAATGCATGCTATCAAGTATTTTGCCTTTTAAAAAAGTGTTCTGGCATTTAGGAAAAATGACATACCCTTACTCTTTTGTGTTGTTTGGGGGTTTTTTTTTTTATTTTGTTTTTTGGAGATGATTATTTCTGCAGCAAAAAATATCCTGTGCAGGTATTAATGTAATATTTGTCAAGGATGTGAAGTTTTATAGTTTAATCAGGATTTCTCCCCAAATTGATCCTTTAGTAAGGGGAACCTGTGGACTCCTCTGGGACAGGTTTTGAAAGGGATAGTGCATATAGAGTTTTGTCCTTCTCTTACTTCAACACCAGACCAAAATAGATATTTAGAACCGCTCAAAAATGAACCCATTACCAAAAACGAACATAGAATTGTAGCCACCATGTAGGTCTTGTATGTATGTGTGTATATTTGATTACCCCAGACACAAACGCTGAGATGAAGGTTATTTGTGAAATATTAGTGAGTGCTTCAATTCAGCACCTGGGAGAGGGAAGCTCACAAATATTAGAAGAAACGAGACAGTTCAGTTGTAGTAAGAACCTCAGCTGGTAGGCCTAAGTGCCTGTGGCAATCTTTCAATATATCCCACTAACAGTAGTGATATTAAATAACAGTCAACCAAGATTTTTATTTGTCTCACATCAAATCATTCACAATGGCCTAACTAAAACTAATATATATATATATATATATATATATATATATGCATCTTTCCACTACATATACACCTTTACCCATTCTTTGCTTATGAGTTTGAATCATCTGCTCAGGCTCTGAGCTCATTTTTACCTGATTCTAATGCTTCTCACAGTATTTAAATTCCTCCATGTTACTCTATTTACTGTGCACTCTCTATCAACTTTTTCTTTCCTCCATTCTAGTCTCTCTTCTATCCACTTCCTCTCTTTTTCTTCTTCCCTCCCAAACTCTCTTTCCTCTAACTGATCTGCTAATTCTTTGCAAATATTCTACTTGCAAAGGCTTGCCTCTAGTGAACCTTCCTGTGATTTCACACTCTGGTTCTTCCCCATGTGATTTCTGAAGTCATTCATCCGACTGTATTCTCCTGTGACCATTTGCTCTCCAAGGCAAACCTCGGCCCTAGGTTATTCTTTCCATTTACTATAGTGTTCCAAGCATTTATAGGAATGCCAGATATCTTACCTTATTCTATAATATTAAAGTATCTCATACAAGTATGTACTCCTTAAATGCAGGGTGATTTCAAATTATTTTTCTCTGTCTTAAAAATTGTTAATTTCTGTATTTTTTTTTTAAGTTTTCAAAGTGAATAACAAATTTATGTATTGTTTTTAATTAAGAAGCATCCAACTAAGAATCAAAGAACTATAAATACTATAAATATGTGTGGTATGTGCTGGGTAAGGCAGCCTTGTCTTATCCTTATTTATTTTTTATTTATTATGCACATGAGTGGTCTGTCTGCATGTACACCTGTATGCCAGAAGTTGGCAGTGGATTCCAATAGAGATGGTTGTGAGCTACCATGTGTTTGCTGGGAATTAAACTCGGGACTTCTGGAGAAGCAGACAGTGCTCCTAACCACTGAGCCATCTCTTTAGCCTCACCTTGTCTTGCTTTTAGAAAACTGTCTCACAGTTTTGGATTTTTATTCTACAGTTGTGGTGGGGCATCTGACAGTGCCCAAGTGCCTGGTGGAAACAGCTGCTTACTTTGTGACCATAATGAAGACAGAACAATGAGGAGGCGAACACCAGGCTCTACCACTGAGCTGTATTTTCCAACCTTGAGTTTGTGAGCCAGGGTCTTATTACGCAGTTCAAGCTGACTTTGAGCTCACTATGTAATCCTAATCAAGTTCCACAATCTGCAATAATGTCCTCGATTTGAGGATGTAGCCTGTAGATGCTGTGTATGGGTCTGAAGTATGGCACAAGACGAAAAAATGAAAGCAAAAAGTTACAAAATATACTTATATATTTATTCTAGTAATACTATGACATAATAGCAGATCCAGAGTCTGGTGGCCAAGGACATGGTATTACCACCTGCTCAGTGATTTTTCTGAGGTTCCACTTCTCTCTGTCTCTGTTAGATATTCTTGTTGTCAACAATATCCTCAGGTTTGTGTGACATGATTTTAACAATACAAAAGGTTCACAGACAAATCATTACAGGAATAAAGATGATAACAGTTTATAAATGACTAAATTCAATATTTTTCTGTTATATTAAATAGGACATTTTATGTCATATATTAAAACAGGACTTTTTTTTCCATTTCTTAAACTCATTGGGCTTCTGTCTTAGCATGAAGAATGCTATAGTAGAATATGAAATTTCAGTTTCATATAAATGTTTACCATAAACACCAACTTCATTAATTCAAGTTAAGGATGCAAAAAGTAGAAGTTATAAAACAAGTTAAAAATATTTGAATAGCTAAAATGCAGAGACAGATCACATATCCCAGGAACAATACAGAGAAGAGGAAAAAGCTCTGTCATGCTTGGATTTGAACTAATTCAATATAGATGAGACATTTTTGAAATAATGGAAATTGGTTAATTTTAAGTGGTTCACATTTGAAATTGGATCTCGATAAGTTAGGATAAGGAAAAACATGTTTCAGAAGTAAAACAGCAAATGATCTTGTCTGTTTCATTAATAGACTTCTTATATTATAGTAAGGGAACTGAGATTTCCTTCCCAAGATGTTAACAGCCTATCCCATCTCTGCAATCAGAAATAAAAGGGAAGAACTTCAGGTGTGTTTGAGACAGCTGGCTAGCCATACACATGCAGTTTACCACTCTTTGTAAAGGATACAGTAAAAGCATGTTCAGCATAGACATACTAATAATGACTACTGACATTTAAACAAAATGATCCTAAAGTATATTATGTGTTACTTTGCAAATGAGCCCTGTCTTCCTCAGTCAATATTAACTTGCACTAGCAATGATCCATACAGAAGCTGTAGCTCTCTGTGCATAAACTTCAGGTGGAATATACAAATCTAATTCTTTTGCCTCATTTCACCTCTATTTTTATGTCATCGTGGCTGACAGTAAACTGAAATATCTAAACTATTCTGTTTAATTATATAACTTGATCGTATTTCTATAATGATTGTTGAGGATTTTTTTCCATCTGAAGATATTTCTTATTTTGGAAGCAGTTCAAATCTGCATGGATAGACTGAGTCTTAATCTAGATGTTGCTGAGTGTCAAGGAAGTGTTTATTTTACTGGCCCTACTGTAGATGCTACTTCCTGTCTCCTGGCCTTGTCAGAAAGTTAGAGCTGACTTTCCTTCTTAGGTACCTTTATTTAGATTATGAGATTTGGGCATTTCCTCTTCATGAAGTTATTTCCTTTATAGTTGTCTGCATGACGGTGACTGCATTGTTCTTCTGCAGTATTATGCAGTTTCACTAAGAGATAGATTTTACCACAGCATGACTTTCACTTTTAAAGTCTTCAGTTGATTTTCTTGAACTAGACCTAAGATCACCTCATTGAAAATCCCATGGACAAGACTTACTTACTGTTTATTTGAGAGAGGAGAGAGAGAGAGAGAGAGAGAGAGAGAGAAGAGTATGTGTCTGTCTGTCTGTCTGTCTATCTGTCTTTCTGTCTGTCTATTCCTGTGTGTCTTTGGGAACATGTGCTTGTGAGTCCAGGTACCAATAAGTCAAAGAGTCAGATCCCCTGGAACTGGAGTTAGGGCCAGTTGTGGATTTCTGGACATGGGTGCTGGGAATTCAAATGGGTTACTCTGAACAAGCAGTCGGTACTCTTAACAGCTGAACCATCCATCCATCCTAAACTTACAGTGTACCTCCCTCTCAGGGAACAGAACCCTCATCTCCCATGTCATATGTGGGACAGTTCAACATTAAAAAGAAATATCACTTTCCTTATTTGCTATGTTGGAGGCCAGTTTTATTTGACTTTAAGAGAAAAGAGCAGGGCAGTCAAGTGGCACATCCTAGCAGCTGTCAGGAGATGAAGAACAGGGAGAACAAAGTTAGCACCTTTTCAATTAGGGTCCCAGAAGGACAACATGTTCAGGTATGGAGGATGACAGACAGTTGTATGGGAATTTGACTAGGGAAAATAGTTACTGAGAATGAATGATAAAGTTTTGGAATAAGCATGCATGGGAAGCCTTTTAGCATGGCTCTGGTTGATCCCATGGCAGTCATCATATGTCTGAGCATACTCTAAATGTATAGGCTAACACCAATTTAGCCATCAAGCATGTCCACAGATTGCACTATTGCACTGTTACTTATTGTCCTCTTGTTTTTGACATTAACTCAAAGGAAAGGTAGAAAACAAGAACTTTTGAATGATCCCCAAGGCCCTTACCCTAATAAGCTCTCAAGGAGGCCTTCTAACACTAAGAGTGAGTTTGCTCAGACAAAAACAAATTCCTCAAGGGGAAACGGCAAATCCTGATCTCCAGTTTCCATATCAGTTATTGTCGGACATGGAAGAAATAATAATCCAATGAATTTTGTTTAGATTTTTGCATCTTTGAGATATACTTCACTTCAAATTTTGCCTCAGTTGAAATTTTTCTTTGATCATCAAATTATACTAACTAACCCATAAAATAAAATCTCAAAAGAATGCTGCTTTAACTCCAAAATGTCATGAAAGAGTTATTTATCATTCATAAAGTTTACCTATTAGAATGTCATGACTACGAAAATACTAATATCTCTGCTCTTACCCTCTGAGATATTAATAAAATCCACCAAACACATTTTTGTTTTGTGTCTTGTTTCTTATGATTTTCAGTATAATTTTTGTTAGATTGCAGCAAAACTGTAATTGAGCATTTTCTTTAAAAAAGAATATAGTGCATTCTTTGAATCATTTTAAACAACTTCCAGAATTAAATTATAGTTGCTTTTATGAATGCCTAATCATCTTTATTCTTTTATCCAGTTCATTTAATTTTTCTCTTGAAGCAGAGGTTTTAAAATTAAACATATGTAAAATGATCAGTGAATGGATATAGGAGTAATCCACAGTGAATTGCCTCTTGTCCCTTTTATCTAAGATAAGGTATTAAAAAATTACAAAAAAAACAACAAAAAAAGAATTGAAGGAGAAGAAAAGAAAAAAGAGAAAAGAAGAAGAGAAGAGGAAGGGGAAGAAGAGAAGGAGGAGGAGGAGAGAGGGGGAAGAGTGAGAGGGGGGAGGAGGAGGAAGTAGGAAGGAAGAGGAAGAAAAGAGGAAGAGGAAGTGAAGGAGAGGAGGAGAGGAGGAGGAGGAGGAGGAGGAGGAGGAGGAGGAGAGGAGGAGGAGGAGGAGGAAGAATTGTTTGTTGGCAGGTTAAAATTCTAACATTAAGAAGTTGAGAAGTTGAGTCAGGAGAAAGATTCTGGGTGAACCATGTCAGCATCACTATCAACACAACAATACACACACACACACACACACACACCACACCACACGCACACGTGCACACACAAACTTTAAGTAAAAAAGGGAAGCTTGTTAACTGGTCCCAAGGAAAATAGAAAATTTAAATCTCTACTTACAAGATTAAATTCAACGCCCAGTATAGTGCTTAATTTTTCTTTGTAAAGCATCTTAAGCTTATTTTTTTAATGTAAAAGTACTTTCCCCCTTTGTGGCTAAAATTATTTAATGTGACAAAATAATAAATGTGTTCTGTATTACAAAAAAAAAGCTTTCCTGTGATTTTCAAGTGAGATGACAATGCATCAAAACAACATAAACATGTGAATTCTTCCTAACAAAACTTGTTTTTGTTAAACAACCTGAGATAATTTACATTGTGTAAAGCTTGGAAGTTATTCAAGAACTCTATATTTGTGCTAGTGAACACAAACAAAACCAGCATCCTTCAGAAGGAATAATTAGTTAAAATTAAAGATCAAGTACTTAAGGTAAAATCTCTAAACACTAAGAAAATTCAGGGTTAATTAGACTATTAAATATGATTGATGATTTAAATTATCAATGCGAGGGATTTTACTTCCATATCCCAAAACAGAGTAAATACAAACGTACTTAATGTATTTGAAGCTCTTCAAACTATTCCCTTATCTATTTTAGCACCTCTGAAATAACTGAGTCTTCAACTGTAATCAGTCCTTTTGCTGGAGGTTTAAGTACCCTTCTTAGCTAACTTGAAAAGGCCTTTGCTATTTCCCTTTCTGTGGGAAGTTTACAACTAAGTTCTATATGTGAGGCTCCTGCCCCTCTGTTTTATACTGAGTGCAATCAGAAATCCCTTTATAAATAATGGCCTCTGACTGGAATCCTATTAACTGTGGCCAGACAAAACTACACACAATGCTTTATTCTGTGAACCTCTTGTTTATAGGGAAGAGAATTGGAGTAAATACTTTCTTCACCTAAGGGTTTTTACTGATGAAAGAAAGATGCATTTAAAAAAAAAATAGGACATGAAATCAAGAGAATTTAAATACTTGGAACCAAGCAGAAACCATGATAAGTGAAGTTTTTATATGAGACACCCTACTTAGTTTTCATGTTTTTCCATTGCCTACTGTGCACATGCTGGCCTATAATCAGAGCTGCAAAACAATTGCCCGTTCATGGATGTGCTGGCTCCTCAGCTCAGAGCTGATATGCAGGTCCCATCTGGTCACTGTAATGGACTGTGTAGGACTAGTGGCAGGCTACACAGGCTCCTGCCTAACTTTTGTGAATGTCTGAGCTTCCAATATCTAAGAGAATCTTCAAAAAAATTCTTAAATGCTCAATTATATGTACATTACTGGTAATAAGGAGGGTAGGGAAAAGCAATGCCCATTGCACTAGTCATCACTAGTCACCAAACTCCAGTAAGTCACAGACTCCTTAAGAATGTATTAGAGTATCATAGTATAACCAAAGAAAATGAACAAAAAAGGCTTAATATAAAGGGATGATCAAGGATTAAATTCGGGGAAGAGACTCACAGCCTTGGGATTGAACTGACTCCTTGTTGGGACTATGGAATCTATAGATATGCCTCTAGGCAAGCTGGGGTTGGGTGGACTGTGTGTTTTGACAGAGATGCAGCAGCAGCCTGGAAACTTAGTATATTTATTTAATACTCCTGAACAATGGCAGGGTGTCTAATCTCAGTGGTTGTCTCTGTAGGTGGAGCAGTCTCAGGCTGCAAGCTTATATGAGGATGGAACTGTGGATGATATTTTCTGTATACAATGTCCACATTAGGACTCTGACCAAGGAAAGATCCTGCTATTCCATGGGTCTGAGACTTTACAGTCCTTGACATATTACAAAAAATGCACATTCACTCATGACAACACCTGCTCCAAAGTCATTGATATTTTGATTTTAGTGGCAGCCAAATGCTTAAAATATACTCACTACTGAAAGTGTAAGATGTAAAATGAACCCAAAACACTTCCATTCTCAAAGAAAGAAAGTTGAATCTGATTGACTTTGATGTATGATGGTTTTTATTTATTTGAAAGATTTTTAAAAAATAAAGATTATTAAAAAATTAACAGATAAGAATCTTTATTAAGAAGTTTTAATAAAGATTATAAAACTTTTTGAAATTAAATTGAAGGAAATGAAAGCCTTTTGGGAATGCATGTCTGAGAGTAATTGGGCCATAAGTGGAACATTATCAAATCATTAGTATATTTCTTAAATTTTATTTTATTTTTCTAGTGTACCTCTCTCTTGTGAAATACATACTTCTGATTATTTACTACTGTATCTCTCTAGTCTTCTGGATGCTGCAGATATCATAAAGACTAAATAAGTCAGGCTCCCTCTTTTCATAGTGCATCCTATAATAGAAGAAAATAATTGAGGAAGAAAAAGGAAACAAATAGTTTTAAATTGTTGTATTGTTTTGAATGGTGGTAGTCCTGGGAAGCTACTGAAACTAGTTATGAGAAAAGGTTTCCTTGAAAGATGTTAGGAGACTGACAGCTATCCATATGACAGTCGTCATAAGAGGTTAAACATACAGAAGTAGAACAAGCTCAACTTGCATCCATCTTGTGAACTGAAGGGATTTCTTGAAAACCCTGTAGCTTTGCTTTTACATGCAGTTGAAATGAAAAGAAAAAATAATTGAGTAGTCAGACTTTTCATCTAGAACATTTGCTACCTATGGTCATTGTAATCATTCAAGTTTTACCTTTGCAAGTGCCCTCATTTTGCTTTTCAATATTTATGAACTCAAGTCTACTTCAGTCTCTCTTGAGAACCCAAGAGTGGCCACTATTCTATATGCTACTCAAATCCTACCAGATCTCATTAGCTCAACATTTTCCCAACTTTGTTACAATCAATCATACCTTTGTCTCCTGACCTTTGATAGACATGTCTGCTGTCTGTGAGCCTTCTGGATTTTCGTCTCTAATTAGGTTTATGAACACATTGCCACTTCCTCTTTGGTGTCTTATTCAGTTTTTTTGGCATCTCTGAAGTAGGCCAAAGGGCATTTGAAAACTTTACTTGCTAACTTGAGTCAATTAAATTGCCTTTTAAAGATGAAACAAGGAACAGATATAATTAGGATTTCCTTAGGATGTTGTCATAAGGACTTATCACTATTTTAATGTTTCCATAATTTTTCTAACATTAGCTACTTAAAAATAAATTGAGTGACATTTTTATCTTAGTAAATGACAACTGTAAATGAATTATATGAGTTGTAAATAAATAATAATAAATCTCCTAATTTATGAGTGAAGCAATAATTATAGGGATCTCACATATTGTATTTGTAAGTTTCTTGATTAAATTTCTACAAAATGAAGACAAATGCTCAAAAAAGTGAAAAACTAAAACTACTGTTTTGAATTTGTTTTCATCTTCTTTTTGAAAAGAAAGAAATTAAAGTATATGTATTTGTAGATAATTAACAATATGCAAAAGTGACCCTAAATAGTCCGCTGAGAAACTCCTGCGCTGATATGCAGTTTCATTGATATGCCTGGATATAAAATTAACTCATAAAACCCAGTAGTTTTCCTACTTACAAATGACAAGTAAACTAAAAAAGAGTCAAGGAAACAACACTTTCAAATACCCTCAACAATATAAAATATCTTATGGTAACATTAATCAAGAAACTGAACGAGTTTTATGATAAAAAGCTTTAAGATATTGAAGAAAGAAATGGAGGATTTCAGAACATACAAAATATTGCCATGTTCACATTTAGTAGGAATTTTTTCTTTTAATATTCCAACCAGTTTCCCTCTTTCTAATCCTCCTAGATCACCCCAGCAATTTTCTTCTCCTATAGATATACTTCCCCTTTGTTTCCTCTTCAGAAAAGAGGAGGTCTCTAAGAGACAAAAGCCAGACAGGACAAAACAAGATACAGTAAGACAAGGTGAAAGCCCTCATGTCACGCCGGATAAAGGCAACCCAATAGGAGGGACAAACTCTAGAGAGCAGGAAAAGAGTCAGAGATACACCCAAGATACATCCTCCAAGATATTATTTTAAAATTACATTTATACAACTAGACATAAGTCATATTTTTTAACTCATGCAGTGAAATTATTATTAGGTTTTTTTAAACATAATTTTATGGCTTATGAGTGGATATAAAGAAGTACTGAAGATAATTTTTATTTAATAAAAACCATCTTTATTAATTTGGCAATCTATTTATATAAATGTAAAATTAAAACTATATAACTATTTTACATATCAATGTTTGATCCTTTTAGATAGCATTAAATAATATGAAAATGTTAAATTAGGAAATATTGTAAAGGCTATGTTGATGTCGTAACGTAAGATGGTTAAGACAGTAGATTTTAGAATCTGGGTACTCATTTATATTTGTTTTAAAATGTTGACTTCCATTCAAGAAACTTTATAAATGTATTTACTTTTGCTTTCCAATTTCTGTTATCAAATTGTGTATAAGAATTACCATTCATGTTTAAGCCAATTTCCCAACCCTAGTTGTTCGGTGGTGGATCTACCAGTCATTAAATTTAGATGATTATCCAGATGATCTAAAGTCTCATGAACTATCTCTCACTTTTGTCTACCTTGCTTTTAGAAAAAGAGTCAGATATACGTTTGCAATCAGTGTTATAAAAAATATCTACAGTTCCAAAGACCATTGAAAAATTATAGCAGTAAATAACCTGTACATAATGCAAGTCACATTTCCTGTGGAAGGCTCCAGGACAGTTAAGCTATGGGAAGAATGCTAAGGATAACACTAGTTCCTGTATGAGTCTGTGCTGAGTGAGAGAAAATATCTGCCAATGACTTTCTATGAGAGACACCAATTTGTAAAACAGATGTGTGTGCTTTGTTTTAGCCTCTCACTAAGAACATTAGCAGAAAGAACACTGTTAGCCAGTGTTTCAAAATCATTCATATTATTTAATTGTTGTAGATAATATTTAATCTCAATCTGGGGTTTCTACCCTGCCTTTGATCATTCAGTTTCTAGATAAAAGACACACAACTTTTACTATTTACAATAAGCCTTAAACAGCACAAGAGCTGGGCAAATATCTATCCTCTATGCTATTGGAATCTACTTTCCTATTGACAACTCTGAACTTACTATGTTTCATTTGGGCTGCTCTTATCTCCAATTAGCCAACCGTCAGGCCATGTTTTCTTGACTTCTAACCCATGGAGTCTCTCCTTTGCTCCTCACCTTCTCCTCCTGATCCTGGGTTTCCTCCATCCGAAAGCTCAGGAAGCCTAAACCCTGCCTTTGTCTCTTCTGCCCAGCTATTGACTACCTGCATCTTTACTCATCAGAAATAACTTGAAGACAAGGTCACATGGCAACAATTGCATCTACATGCAGACTCTCTCGTCTCTGGTGCAAGCAAGTAGTGTAGGTCTGACACTTAGTGTTATAATATATAGCAAAAAAACAAACCTCAACACTTAATGATAAGAGAACTGAATTTTATAGATAAATACAACTGTATCCCTAAATATAATTCTATTACAATATAAAAACTATACATATTCACTGAAGTATTTGTTTGATCTAAGATTCTCACTGAATGGAATATATAACATTCTCTTCTCTCTCTCTCTCTCTCTCTCTCTCTCTCTCTCTCTCTCTCCCTCTCCCTCCCCTTCTCTCTCCCTCCCTCCCTCCCTCCCTCCCTCCCCTCCCTCCATCTCCCCTCCTGATCTTTAGGCTCAAATTCCATATGCATTTTGTCTTGTTGCCTCCATATCATGAAAACTGAGATACATGTATGAACTACCATTTCAGGTTTCATGCTTCACACAGGACTAGAGATTGAACCCATGGTTTCATAACAGGTACAAACACACACACACAGACATGCACACACACACACACACACACACACATACACACAGGGAGAGAGAGAGAGACAGATACACAGAGATGCATACATATACACATACACTTAGAATAAAAAGTATGGATATTAGAGTCCTACTTTATGTGTATGTCTTTAAGTATTAAAAGTCACTTCAAATAATTATTGAGATACAAAATTGTTACCGAAGCATATTTTTGCTATCACTATATAAATACGCATGTTAAGTGTATATACTAATAGAGTATATATGTAAGTACCTTTCTGTTATCAGGTTTTATATAGATTGGATTAAGATTATCTCTGTTCTTTAAATTATTTAGTAATTACCACTCATACAAAGTAGTTGTGGTGGCAGAAAACTGTAAATCCGAGCATGTGCGAGTCAGGAACAAGAGTAGCAGGAGTTAAAGATGCTCCTTTCATAAATGTCAGTTTGAGTTAGATAATTTAAAAAAATATAAACATTTGATTCTAATACCTACAAGATGAGTAAAAGAAAACCTCACTTTAAACCACAGGTAAGATGCATCTCTGAAATATTGCCATAATGCATTTTTTTTCTTCTAAGAATATTTAGGGTCCAAAAGACAATCAAATTTCTCATACATTTATTTGTTAAGTGTTTTTTGTTAAAATAATTCTGTTTGTGAAACCAAAGTTGTCAACATCATTTTGCTAAAATAAGCCAATAAATAATCTAAATAGATCCTTATTTTGAAGAGTAAACTACTACTTTAAGAAAAAAAAAATGTCTTCTTTGTGTCATTATACAAAAAAGTCCAGGACACCTTCTATTTTATCAGATCCTAAACAATTTGGGATAGAAGGTGGATGAAGAAAAGAACGTGTGCTGAAACGCTGCTATGTAAGCAGAGATTAGAGGATTTATATAAAAATGGTTTCTGTGATTCAACAAATTACAAGTACTTACATGACATAACTGCAGGTCAAAAAAAACAATTCTTTAAAGGTGTAATTAGCTTTATGGCATCACCAACTAAGATGAAACAACACGATTTATAATTGTATGATTCATGTGTTCTAACCAAAAATATGTAATAAAGGTATTTAAACAAGTTTTAGAGATTTATGTGTATTATAGAAGCAAAATTTTTTTTTCTTGAAAAACCAGGCATTAGATATGAGTCTATCAGGAGCACCTATTTGAAACAATCACTCAAAGAAGGGATTAAGAAAGACAGATCACCAGGAGCAGTCCTTAGTTCTCCCTGGTTTAGTGGCTTCTTCCTGAATATATTTTTCTCACCTTTTGTCTCTCATGGAAATGGAGTGACTAGGTTTGTAGACCTGTCCTCCTGACTAAATATAATCACTTTAGTCTAGTCTTTGACTGATATGGATAAAACCTTATGCATGTGCATCCAGTGTACAAACCAAATAGCAACTATTCCATAGTAGCATTTAAACCTTCAGTAAGAGCAAGCAGAGACTAAGCAGGTTATTTTAGCGTTTTGTCATCCTTTGTACAGTTTTTCTTGATTTAGACCTATCAATGTTTTAAAACACTTTGAAGATATACATTAACTCAAGCTTGATAAACACATTCATTTCATTTACTGGTTGGATAAGGAAAAATAGAATTTCCTGATGATCTTTGTGCTCTGTGAAACTCATGTAAATATGAAACATATATATTTGCCTTTCTTTATACTATAATACTAACATTACCATGCTGAACAAAACTATAAATATTTGTAATTATTTTTCCTGAAACATCAATAAATCTGAAGATTACTGAAATGAAAATAAGTAGACTTTGGTTTACTGAAATGACTCAAAAAATGTTGGTCTAAACTAATCACCAAATAAGAGTCAAGATCATGGGTATATAATTCTATTAGACCCGTGATATGATGTTAACCTTTGAACAAATGATTATTATCTTTAAGAAATAACTTATATAACATTTCTTTTTTTCCTTGGCTTTGTTTGTTTGTCTGTTTTAACATCTTTTCATATAGTCATGGCCAGCCTGGAGCTCACTATATAGACCTTTAAATAGTCCTGAACACACAAGTACCAGGCTACTTATGTCTCCTAAGTGCTGGAGTTAAAGATGTGAAAAATCATGCTAGCTATAACATTTCTACTTTACAGTATGAAACAGTATAAACAACTAGTGCATAACAATGTGAATATCATTAATAAAACTGAGATAAGGGAAGTTGGTAATGAAACTAGAGTGAAGAAAAAATAGTTCATAACCTGAGTTCATTAACATGAAGGTAAAACAAATATCTAAAAATTCAAGGTATTTTTCCAGGAAAAAAAATATTTAGTACAGTGTTTTTCTACTAATTGATAAAACAAAAAGAAATTTAAATAAGGGTATCAAATTGCTTGCTAGCTCCAGTGTTTTATTTCTAACAATTTGTTCATGTACTTAGAATGTCATAGTACACTGGTTTTGATAGCCTATCTGTTCTCACATGTTATACTTTATGTGTCTATTTTCATTAAGGTATCACATACTTCTTTTAAATTGTGCAATTAAAAACAGGAAAACAGCATATCATTCTCATAATTTAGAAAAACCCACATATCTCTTCTAATTGTCATCTTTAATAAAATATCTATCTATCTTCATCATCTATCCATTTATCATATTTTTCTCTCTTCTCCCTCCCACCTTTCATCTTTCTCTTCTTCTATTATCTTCCCATCCATCCTCTCTCCCTCTCTTCCTTTTATCCATCTTACCCTTCTTTCTTCCTTCTCCTTATCTCCTAACTCCCTTTCTCACCCTCACCCTCTTTTCTTTTAATGATATTTGGAAACTGTCTGATATAGCCAAGGCTAGTCTCAAACTCTATACCCTCTTATGTGGACCTCCTTGGTGTTGAGATAAAGCATGTAGCAACATGCCCGACTTGAAAACCTTTTTTTTATTTGTCAGATAAAAATCTATCTGTTTTGATTTCATGTTACTTGTTTTTATTTGATCCTCGAAGAGTCATGATTGTATAATTTGGTGCCACTATTCACAGGATAATTTATTACTAAGCTCCTTTCATATTTATTTTCATGGCTTTTGTTCGCTGATATTTATTTGGTTACTGGCTATTGGCTAAAATTTTATTAAAGGAAAATGGGATAGTCTTAAAGCATTTCTGAGTAAGTGGACAGTGGTCGACTTTCATTGTGACTCATTCATCAGAGTCAGCTTATCACCTGAGCACATAGTTGGCTGGCCACTGTGCTCCATACCCCATTCCTTTGTAGATTATAGAAATGGTCTCTAAATACAAAAGACTTACTTTGTTTTGAAATTTCTATGACATAATTGTATGCATGCATTAAGAAAAGGGTATGGGTGCCCTCTTCTGTTTTTCTTGATTCAGAAATATTATATTCCATATCTCACTATGAAGAGTATATCATAAAACACTGGTAGCCTCTAAATATTTCATATATTTCAGATTTAACCAGATTCTTTCACCATAATACCATAAAGTACATTTTGCCTTCAGCTATTAAAATATTTTCTGCAGATATTACTTTGAAACATAATAAAAGTCTTTGGACATGAGTGAGACAGATGTTATCCTTCACCTACAGTGCATGCTTGCCTGTTCTTTCTTGCCACAGCCAACAGAGAATGTCTGTTTCTGTAAATTACAACAATTACCTAACTGTTTGAATTCTGCATTGCAAACCTGTCCAGACAGAATACAAAGACTCTGTTTTTAAAAAAGGAAAGCAAACAAAACACTTATAAATATTAACAACATAAAATATTTTCTGAAACATAATTAAGTGCTTCCAATCAAAGACAAAAATGGAGGGTCTCCTTCACCTCAGCCCTTTACCCAAACTACCTTTGCTGCATAATGGTTAAGACTCTCAGATTTGGTGACATCAAATTTGGTTTAGATTATCATGAGCTTGTTTTGTGCCTTTTAAGTCTTACTTAATGGCTGTGATAAAGCTTTCTGATATGAAAATGAAGAAAGGAAGAAGAGCTATTTTTTAGAGCTTTTGTGATATTTAAGTAAGGTATGTTACTTAAATATTTAGCTATTTGTCAGATGTGTCTGAGCTTTATGTATGTTAAACGTGATGAATAAACAGACTTAGTCCTTGGCTTAGACTTTGCACTCTGTGCAAGAGACCTGTTTCCACTACCTCACCAGGCATATCTACCATGCACCTCCATTTGGAGAAACCCAGAAACTCATGGTGAACAGAACAAATGGCAAACTGAAGATCTGTTGATATCACAGTAAGAGCACGTGGCCTTCTGAAGACAACTTATTTGTTGTTATATACATTAAAATCAAGAAAGGTAATAAAAATGGATGGCCCTTCATAGTTTTTTATTTAGAAAGTTTTCAGAGCATTTGGGGAAATAAAAATGTCTGGATTCTAAAGCCATGGTCAACAACTACTCTTCCGTATCTTTCATTCTCCTTTCTAATCAGAATTAGATGCTTTAAAAATGCCTATTCTTGTTTACCTTTACAGATTTATTGGCCTGCTGCAAAGGAGCGAGTGGAATTATGTAAATTAGCTGGAAAAGATGCCAATGTAAGTATGCAACATTAAAATTACCTCCTCAAATTAGATAGTAATAGTGCAGTAAATATTTATATTCATTTTTTGAATTCATGGCATTAGTAAACTACTTCTACTAACCTACTTCAACTATGAAACTGATATTCTCTGTAAAGATTATTATGGTAAACAGGGGATGGTAATGGGGACATGTAACTCAAAACTTGAAAGTAGAGACAGGAAAATCAGGTGCTCAGGGCTAGCCTCTGCAATGTACTGAGTACAAGGGTAATCTGCACTATGTAAGAACCAGTTGCAAAAATTCTGAAAGAGCAACAAAAAGAAAGATGAAATGGTATAAAATATCTCTACTTTACAAAAAGCAACACTAATATACACAACAGTCCAAAAACAGAGAAATGACTTAATCTACCATATTAATTCTAAATATTGTTGTTTTCTTCAGAAAAGTAGATTAGAAGCAAATCAAAATGTTTGAATATAAATCACCAGGAAAAATATATTTCTCTGAATATATAGTTGCCATTGGTGGACATTTATTTGGATTTTGTAAAACAATGTAAATTATCACTTATCATCATAAATTTACAGCTTTCATTTCCTTTCACCTGAGCTGAGGTTAGATTTATAGCACGCATGAGACTTCTTTTAAGTGATGACACAGAAATGGCAAGAACAGTTTAAAGATGAAAGGTACAGGATTTGGGCTTAAGAATCAGAAACAACTACTCTAAGCATAAGTAATTACACAGAATTATTACTAATAAATACACACACATGATCTTAACAGAAAATTCTGAGAGTATGGTGGCTCTCACAATTACAGTACCATCACTAGGGAATCTCAGAAAGAATTGCCACACGTTAAAGGCCAGCCTGAGGTAGAGAATGCTCTCCTTTCTCAGAAAATGAAACAAATTCAGGTTTAAACTGACCTATAAACCATTGCAGGTCCTCAGTCAGGTAAACTGAACTGTTTATGTTTGCTGAGTCCTGTCTGGATGATGCTTGGAGGAGGTGGGTAGTACTACAGGCTTCCCAATTGCATTGCCAGTTTTGTCTGCAGCAGGACTGAACCCTGGTATGCCTTTCAGTGTCTCCTTCTGCATCTACATATTCCTGTTAAGCCAGGTATTCTGTGTTGAGCCCTCACTTCTTGAACTGTATTGATGGAGATAAACATTATTTGTGAGTAAATTCCTGAACTTCACTCAAGATGATCAGAAGTCTCAATCTTGAGTCAAAATGTGAACATCGCCTAGCTTTTTGCAGTATCCTCTAACAGCAAAAATGCTTAGAGTTAATCTGTACCTTGTTTCATATATAATAATGATAGTGTCCTTTATGTGAACCATACTTAGATTCAGAAGTAAAGATGATTAAAGTACACTCCTATAACACAAGATACCAGATGTGTTGAGAACCATAAAGACTAAGAATCAGAATCAAATTGGCTTACTCATTCATTCATTTATTTATTTATCCAATAAAAGGAGTCAACAAGTTGGTGTTGTCTCTAATTACAGTTACCTAGGTTGTGGCAGTAGTGGGATTAGAAATTGACAGCTAGCCTGAGATATTTAGTGGTATTCTATCTCAAGATAAAGAAGGCTAGAAATCCAGTCTACTAGCCACACACTTGGCTAGCATGTATAGACCTATATTTAATCTCACAGACTGTTAAAATAAGATAAAATGATAAAACAAAATTCCAGTATCTGTATATGTATTACATATAACTAAAACATAAATGTGTCCACTAAAGCAGTCAGAGTCTGACCCACATGATCACTGTTTGATGTCAAGTGTCCAAACCACAACAATCCAAACAAAACAAAGTAAATACATAGTCATACTTCAATTTATACCATTAGTGTTAAATGGCATCCTTTGAGGCATATTTAGGTTAACAAGGATGGGTTATTAGATGCAATAGGAGACAGTTTTACATTGATTGTATTCGAAGAGGAGATTATACTTTTCTGAAATATATTCTCCTCTTCCTATGTCATGAATGGCTTTGTCCTGTTCAGTATCTCCATACAGAGCAGATGCCCTTGTATGAAAACACAAATAATTCTTTATTGAACTTGTGGTGATTAAATAACTTGGTTATTACATATGACAGTTTTCAAAATAATTTGTTAAGCAGTAGGAGTGTAGCAGAAAAACTATGAATAATTTTATATTTGTAAATCATCTACATTGCATGTTTGATAAAGAATAAAGAAAGAAAGATGTGTTCAGTTTACTACAATAAACTAATGTCATTTTCCCCATGGGTTAGAGGAGGGATGTATAATGAGTGCATTGTGAGTGTTCTTCCTTTTGGATGTTCACTAGGTTACACAGTAATGTCATTGTCCCCTTGTTCAGTTAGATCAGGGGAGAAAAATTTTCTGGAGGTGCTACCCTAAGAAGTGATCTATTTAGAGTTGTTAGCAACTACCAGTTTCATATCAGTTACCTTGTTAAAGAACTACTTCTGATATTTATAGCTATAATCTCATTTAATCCCCATTCAACATCACATACCAGTCCAATTGTGAAGGCAGAAACTGAATTTGAAACTATGAACACAACCTCTATGCTGCCCTAACACTATAAAATATATCTGATAGGTCAAAAATCTATTTCAATTCATTTCTGTACTTAATATAACCATAGCATTGATTCTCATTTTGAACAGTGTTGAATAACTTTTGACCAATGGAAACTGAGACACATCTGTGGTTTCATTGACTTCTTTTCTTGCCTCTACATGACCCTCTCTTTCCCTCCGTTCTAGTAATTTTTACCCAGTTCCAAAGAGATTGTTTAGAATTAACAAGTGTTTGAAAAGACTATTCATTTACACAAAGGTACTATATAACTGCAATATAGTGAATTATTTACTATAACAAAAGTTAACTAGTTAGGATGGGGAGGGAATGGGAGGTGGAGAGGGAGGAAACCATTACACTGTCTTGAACAGTCTTCCAGTTTAATCCAAAGAAGGGAAGCTTGGTAGGAAGAGAGATGGTAGTGTTTTTGTTTTTATTTTGAACAAGGATGTGTAAAAGAAAGACACTAAGACTAAGTATAGTTTTATCTATAAAGCTTGAATTAAACTACTTAATGTAGGCAAAAGAAAGCAAAATGAGGTTAGCCTGAGCTATTTGTCAGTTTAGCCACAAAGGTGCCAACCTTGACAGTAAGAGATTACAGAGAGGAAAGACAGCTTATAAAATTCTACAGTTATATACTCTCCTATATTTATTTTTAAGAAAGTGTAAAACTAAATGAGCTTATTGTCAAAGCTCAGTAAGTTTTATGTGAGAAAATAAGGAACATCTTGCAGATATGTTCCTCGCCTATAATCACTAGCAGGGACAGTTAGTGACAGTGCAGTGTGCATTCTTGTACTTTACTTATTTACTAAATTTCAGGATGAAATCACTGCATACATAGTCCCTAGTAACAGAGTACCATAAGCCTTTCCCATCTCATAAATGTTTTATGAGGCCATTTTCAAAAGCCGCTCTACATTCCTTTACACATCATTTCATCAAGGTTCTGTTGTTCAAATCTTGGTACGTATCCAGTATTTCCTGCAGCAAATGATCGTGCATGTGAGGATCCTGACATACAAATATTGAGATCATCAACTACTGAGTAGTCTTTCACAAGTTAAGTAATTAAAACTTCCTGTGGCCATGTACTGAAACCGACCTTAGATAAGTAGAGGATACACTCTAAACACAAGACGTGGTTAGAATATATGTTGTTCCATGCCCATCCTATATTAATGGATATAGCATACAGTAATATCCATTGTGCATGGAGGTGCAAAATAAATGTATTTATCTTTTTCTAACAAAAGGAAAAATATTGTGTTTTACCTTAAAATTCTTTGTGATACAAATACTCAATGTTTTTCGTAATTGTATGAGTAATTCTTCTAATGGATAATTATTGCAGTTCCTTGTATCTTTGTCTTTGCTATTTTTACAAATTTATAAGACATAGACATATTTGTGTGTTTATGTTATTGACAGAAGCCTATGTGACATATGTTTAAAAGTGTTACAAAGGTTATGTTTTCACTGGTTTACTCATTAAAAAATAGTCACCAGTTTTCTTGATGTTGAGATTTTAAATATTCAAGTAGGAATATCTATCACTTTCTTTCCTTTAAAATATTTTCTTTTTTATTGTAATAGATTCTTTCTTTATTAAATATTTGCATTGATGGATTTTTTAAAACAAAATTGTGTGCTTGGAATTTAATATAGTTATTTTGTAGGAATTTGTATATATATATATATATATATTTATATGGAATATATAATATATTTAAGTATCAAGGTGGAATCTGAGAAATGCATCTGAGGAAGGATCACAAGAACGTAGATCAACACCAAGTAGGGTGACCCATGTTTTAGTCTTCACACATGGGAGGTTGGGATAAGAAAGCCTGTAATTCAAGTCAGCCTCAGCTACATGGCAACTCAAGGCCAGCTTGAGATACATAAAACTCAGTTTCAAATTTAAAAGAAAAAAATCACATGTTATAATATTATGCAAAATACATTCTAGGACCAAAGCAGACCTTAAGGCCCTGGGGAAGCACTCAGTGACACATCATTTTTGTATCATGCTCAAGGCCCTCGAGGCTTTGGGTTCAATTCCCAGCATTGCCAATGCAAAGCTAAACCCATCAAGGACTTCCAAATTAATGAGTGTGTTCCCAAAGTTCATACAAAGACTCAACTTAGCTTTTGTGAGTTGTCTGAGCTGCATATTAAGCTATGCTGCTTTAATTTGGACTCAAAAATTCAAAGTTATGTTTCTCTTCTTGAATAAAAACAAAATTTTAAATTCTCATTAGCTGACTTAATGCAAATATTATTTGAACTTACATCTTTCTAATTCTTATGTATATGGATGTATATAAGATGCAAAATGTTAAAAGTTACAGTATTACTTGAGAGAATTACAAAGTTTCTATTAGGTTGGTGAGTTTGTCCAATGGTTAGAAGTGATTCCTGCTAAGCCAAGGGAGAACCTAAATTCCTTCCCCAAAATGCAAATGATGAGAGAAAGAACAGAATCTCACAATCTGACCTCTGGCCAAAGCACACCACTGTGGTCCCAGAATGCCCATGTTCACATCAGCACTCACAGGCATACATTATACATAGACAGCATAAAAGGGTAGAGTAAATAAGTAATGATAATAATCGTAATAGTTCATATCACACACATATACATGCACACACACACACACACACACACACACACACACACACTTGCCAGTAGGAACAGTTTGATTCGAGTGAAAAGAGAATCATATGAGAAGAATAAAGAAATCAGGAGAAACTTAATGCTTTTCCAAACTATACCTTTTACATGCAGTGCCATTGTGAGCAACGGCTGACAAGCCAGCCAGTTCAGGGAAAGTTTAAAATGCTGCTTCTCAAAGTTATCATTCTTCATGCCCCAGAGAATTACCCACTATCAGTAGCCTAGCAACGTCACTGAGTGAATTCAACCAAGTTAATTATTGATCATACCATTAAACAAAACTTTGAAACTTTGTGCATAAAAAGAGAAAGCAGCATATATTCTCGGAGGGGGGGGGGTAAAAAAAATAAAAAATAAAAAATAAAAATAAAAATGTGAAGACATGAATTAAAAGGTCATTGTAAAGTACCTTGAGTAAGGGTTGTTTGAATGTCTGCTCTGGCAAAATGTAAATCATAGATCTTATCATTTTATAATCTAATCACAGCTTTATTTTCCCGTTGGCAACCAAATGCTGCTCCTTAGGAAACCGCCCTCTGTCAACACACCCATAATCCTTCCACAAAGCAGGGATGACATTTTTGTGACCTGTAGCAGGTAATTCAGGCCTCAAACATACTATATTCTATTTAATGTCAACCTAGCAGGAAAATCAATCATAAAATTAAAGTGACTCTAGAAATGTTAACAATGGGGAATAGCTAAGATATAATTCTGTGTTTTTTGTTTTGTAATTACTAAAATATCACATATATGTCTAAAACTTTATGCTGACCCCTGTTTGCCATTTTTAACAATGCTGCTTTGCATAGACCCATATCATTCAGATTTTATCATTCATACTTGGAGGGGAAAATTGTTTTATTTGTTTATGCAAGTATTTCTTTAAGATCCTTCAGACTTGCCATCTGAATTCTGTGATAAAATGGACATTTGATAAACCGATTAAATGGCTGGCAGTGACCGAACCCTCGCTCATTCTAGACATGCAACTTCTATCTCCCTCCGCTTCTGTTCTGTTGCTGGTGCAGAACAAAAGTTAAGAGTAACTCGACAAATACACAGAAGCAAAGTAAAGGATGGGGGATGCAGAAACCTCCTTTCTTAACCAAGATGTCACCTCTATAAAATTTATTTGGTAATTAAAATGTTTACATTTTTGTATTGAGTTTTCTCCGGTTACTTTGTCTCCATCGTTCATAAGCCATTAATGAGTACATTTTCCTATGACTTCTTCCTCTCAAGTTAACCACCCTAGCACTGACTTGCCAGGCATAAACCAACACTGTTCTTTTTTTTTAATAAGATTTTTTCATATTTTAAAATGTATTTTTAATTAATTAACTTATATATACATATATATATATATATATATATATATTATATATACACACACACACTTAAGATTCCAAGAACCCCCCACACACACACACGCATAGATCATCCCCCTATTTCCAACACCCTCCTCTGTGTCTTCCCCAACCATCTATTGAGCACATCAAAGTCAAAGGAGGACTCGGCACACCCTTTCCCACTGAGCCTGATCAAGTGGCCCAGCTAGGGGAATGGTATCCACAGGCAGGTAGCAGATTCAGGGATAGCCACCACTTTAGGTGTTGGGGATGCTTATGAAGACCAAGCTACACTCTGCTACACATGTACAGGGGACGTAAGTCCAGCCCATGCACACTCTTTGGTTGGTGGTTCAGTCCCTGGGAGCTCCCAGGGTTTCTGATTGACTCTTTTCATTTTCCTGTAGAGTACCGTTCCTCTTCCGGCCTCCCAGTCCTTCCCCTCAAACTCTTCCATAAGATTCCCCAAACTACATCTAATATTTGACTGTGGGTTTCTATATCTGTTTCCATTGTCTATTGAGTGGAGCCTCTCACGGGACCGTTATGTTATGCTCCTGCCTGCAAGTTTAACAGAATATCGTTAATACTGACTAGGAATTGGTTCTTGCCCATGGAGTGGGTCTCAATTTGGCTAGTCATTGGTTGGCCATCACCTCTGTCTTTGATCGCTCTTTGTCCCTGCACATCTTGTAGGCAGGACACATTTTAGGTGAAGGTTGTGTGGGTGAGTTGCTGTTCCTATACCTCATATGGGAATCTTGTCTGGCTACAGGAAATGACCAGTTCAGGATCCATATCCCCTACTGCTAGAAGTCTCAGCTGAGACACCCTGGGGTCTCCCCACAATCCCTCTGTCCCAGATCTTTGTGCTTCCTAGAGATGCCCCTCCTTCAATTTCTGTTTTCACTCCTCTGCTTTCACTACACCTGATGTGAATGTATGTGTACCTGCTTTTCTGGATGTATACTATGTGAGTGCAGTTTCCTGACACAGCCAGCAGAGGATGACAGACCACATGGAGCTCGACTTATAGGGGATTAGATTTCTATAGTAGTATAGAGGCAAAACCAGCTTGAAATCTAACCTTCAACAGAAACGACTGTGTTTATTAACACACAAAACAAAAGGCCATCTCTCTGCAGGAGAAATTAAGAGGTCTTCCAGAAATAAAATCTGGTTGCAACCCTTATGTAAGGATGGGTGAGGAACTTAAGAATGAGGGAATTGTTACAGCCTTAAGGGGCTATGTGTCTTTCCTGAAGCCTCTCCTTCCTGAAATTATTTGCTTAAAACAGAACAGACTATCCATTCTGCGATGAGGATAACAGTTAAGCAGCTCAAGGTCATCTGTAACTTAATATGAATCCGATTCATACTGCCTGATTCATAGTGCCCCATGCTGGGTCAGTCTGTTTGTTGTAAAACCACTAGATGTGGATTCTGGGAACATCTGTATTTAGGATTTCCAACTGCCCAAGAGAGATAGTGCTTGACTGGTGAGGAGCTGATTGCTGGGCAGGCATAGAGAAACTGAACTTCTCCTGAAGTTTCCCACTTAGTAATTAAACACTTGCCTGCCTTGTATACAAGATAAATGTCTAGAATGGCCGTGTGCATAAAAATTTCTTTGGGTCTGTGGGGTCATGAAGTGGTTTCATTTGGGCATGATATCATATACCTCTAATTCCAGTACAACAAAGGTTAAGATTGAAGAGCTGTTCTGAACTGAAGGGCAGCCTTATTGAATTCCTGGCTGGCTATGGCTATACTGTAAGATTATCTCTCTTAAATTAAAAAAAAATTGCTTTCTACAATTTTGTAGAAATAAGTATTCACTTGCAGTAGGTAAACTTAATATAAATCTATAATGACATGAATGAATATTCTAAAAAAAATCCACAGAATTGCTATTTACTAGTAATATCAATAAAATTATACTAAATAATTGTAAAGATAGTGAAAAATGTCAAGAAAATTTTAGATTTAACCACGTGTAAAATAAGAATGTGTTTTCAATATTTAGCTGACATAAAAATGTTCCTGTGAAAAATGAAAGAAAGAACTGCAGGAGATAATTAGATTTGAAAGACTTCCTGGTATTTAAAAAATAAAGCGGACTCTAAGCTAGAGAAGCAGATATAGGATGTACATGTTGGTCCGGTGTTTTGACTGGTGGTGCTTGGACAGTAGGTGTTGTAGACAGTAGGACCTCTAGGCTCTGGGTTATGTGTTCATATCAGAGTAAGAGAGACATTGTGTTCTGTTGTAACTTGTGTGGTTCTCAGGCTGCATAGACCCAGGCACACTCTGCCTCACTGAATACAGTTATAGAGTTCTGTGTCCTAACACATTAATTAGCTACAAAATTAACTTCAACAAGTTTTCAAATCACTCCTTAAGCCACTGTTTCTTTATGTGCTTTTCTGCTTTTTAATTCAAGTGTTCAAAGTTTTTTCATAAATCTAATGTATTTTTCTTATTCCAGATAATTGATGCATCCTCAAAACAAGGAATATAAAGGATTATCTTTCTGCCATGTGATAATGCTTTTCGTTTTTTTTTACCCTATAGACAGAATGTGCAAATTTCATCCGTGTGCTTCAGCCCTATAATAAGACTCATGTTTACGTGTGTGGAACCGGAGCATTTCATCCACTGTGTGGATATATTGATCTTGGAGCCAACAAGGAGGTAATTAAACAATAGAAAATATAATTTACTGGAGTGCTTTGTTATATGATGCCTATACCCAAAGTATAGACAGTTGAATACAGAGAAAACATACCTTAAGAGCTGTATAAGAATTCATCTTTCTAAATATTTTATAGATTATTTATTAATACATTTTACTTATCTAATAAGTGTTTTTTATTAAAACTTGTTTTAATGAGAAAAAATTTACAGTATGCTTTTGAACCTTCATTTTTCCCTTTTAGTGATATCTGTATAGACACATACAAATCTACATATATAGTTGTAAGTAACGATGCTCTAAAATGACTTTGCATATATGATCTTATAATGTAATTAAATATTATAAAATTTTCATTTTGCCCTTTAACATTGACCTCATATATTAGCTAATAATGATGGATAGTCAGTAAAGAGAACTTGAATAGCTTCTTGACTCTGTGTAGACATTCATTCATATTGAAATCATTATGTTTTCTGGGCTAAATTAATGGGGTGGAATTAAAGGATGTATTAGTTAAGACTAATTTATTACAGATATCAATGGGCATTTCTAATGAATAAGAAGCATTCAGATTTCAGAATTTTAACTAAAATGAATTTCTTAAGTGCGCTGTGTCCTACACTGTCATGTGCACTGCATGCATCCCCCTCCCACACCCTGCTTTGGAACATTACAAACACTGAGATTAGTTAGCACCATTTTAACTCCTAATATTTAAGTCAGTAAAAATGATTTTTGGTGGTCTGTTATAAACAGACCAACTAGGAAATGAAACAGGGCAGTACGAGTCACAAGCCAGAGAAGACATGAGCTCTATCTTGCCTTTGTAGACACAATTCTCATGTTTATGCGTGTATTTCTCATGTATAAGCATACACATTGCTGTCTGTGTGCTTTAGAGTAAGGTCTGGGGTTTATAAAAAAATTCCTTTATGTCAATTAAACTGATTCATGCAGTGATCAAACCTACTGAGGCCAGAGAGATTTTCCTCTCTAACCAACTCGTCTAACCAGCCTAGACTCAACTGCTTGAAAATAAAGCAACCCCGATAGTTAAATTCTGAACCACTGGGAGATTTGGCAATGGAATCCATCATTCTCTGTTGCTGGTGTAATGTTCTCCCGCTTAGCTTTGATGAAGGGCAATATATAACAGTAGCTCACAGCACAGGGTATAATTACAGGAGCACCCCACAGCTTGTGTGTATGTGTTTAGGCCTGAGGCTAAAGGCCAAACTCACAACTTGCCCAAGGAAGCAGTGTTCTCTAACTCTTAAAGTAAAGCTGGCTAAAGGAGAATTTAGATGTAGCTAATTACTTAGCTTGGGACTTGTCAAGAAGGCCCAGGCAGTCCACTTTACACTTATCATAATCAGAGAATTATGAGCGCGAAGGTCTCTTGAGACTCATATTTTCAGCTGGAGAGCGGGCAGCCTGCTTTATCATGCATGGTTCACTGATCTTAGCAGAGTGTATGCGGAGGGCTTGGGGAAGCCACCCTTGGGGAGGTGCAAGGAAGAGCAGTCAGTGTGACTGGGACAGTGAAAGGAAGAGGGAGATCTAAGATGAACCACAGGGACTTGAAAGGTGATGCTTGTTGTGTGTAGTTTTAAAATCACGTTTTTCCGAGCCCACGGCCATACTACCAGAGCACTCCCTGCTCCGTTTTGTTCCTCCCAGCTTAGCTGGATCAGCATCCACAGCACTGACCAGGATTTTCTTTCCTACCCGCCTTTGCTCGAGCTTGGCTCCACGATTGGATGCCGCCAGCCCCAACCTGGCCTCTCTCTCTACCCACCTTTGTTTCGGGAGGGATTGCATTACCAGCCCACTCCTGAGGCCCTAGAATCCACGGATAAAGAACACACAGACAGCTTTATTATTTCAGAACTTGCCGGCTGGGCACAGTTTCTGAGCACAGAATCTCCTGCATGGAAAGGCATACCTTCCTCAATTATTATCTCCATTTCTCCTCCTGCCCTAAACTTAGTGGTTTATATAAGCTAGCCCCACCAACATCCTTAGCCCCTGTTATAGTCTGCCTTTTTTTTTTTTTTTCTTCTTCTTGGGACCTGGAAGTCCCACTTGTACCTTCCGCCCAGCAATTGGCTCCCAGCCTTTTTTATAGACAAATCAAGAACCAATTAGGGAATGAGACTGTAGCTACGAACTTCCCACTTATAGATGTTATTTACTGAGATAAGACCAGTAACAAGCCTGTGGGGAAGTAGGGAGTTAATAATTGCACATTCTACATTTGAACATAGTGCTTCAAATGGATCCTAATGTGAAGTAATATTGACTCCCAACAGCTTCAAATAACAGGTTTAAGACTCAAGTTTGACTATTTACCAGTTCCAAGAAATTTTGTACACTGCATAAATTTTCTAAGCTTTTGTTTATTCAGTAATGTGTGACGATAACAAGAGCGAGTGCCTATATAGTTATTTTAAGTATCAAATAACACAGTTATTGACAGCATGATCACCAAACACTTGAACTCACAGAGACTGAGGCAGCATACCTAGGGCCTGCATGACTCTGCATCAGATGGGACACTAGAGCCGAAAGGACAAGTGGACACATACTCCATCCTAATACAGAAGTTATCTCCAATTAAATAACCACTTGCGAATGAAAATTTAGTTTTCTCCAAGGCACTCTCACTGGGAAAACAAACTACTCTTCAGGGTAGGCTGCGTCCCAGCACAGGCTGGGCAGCAGAAAATAAACTCAAAGGCATCTTTGGAGGTTCCTTGTCACATATGTACCTTGCATAGTCTTTTCACCCTATATGAACTTTGCATACATTATGGCTTTTAGTTTAGTTTTTTTATGGGATTTCTGAGTGTGTAAATAAGTCAGTCTCTGTTTCTTATTACCTTTCTTGAACTCTTTTTCTTCCATTTATTTGTTTTTCCCAATTCCTAAGTGTTAGTTTTTATTTTATCTTGTCTTGTTATTTTAATGTTTTATTTTATTTTATTATCCTTTAGAACTCTGATTGTTTTTTAATGAGAGACATAAAGGGGATGGATCTGCATGGAAGGGTGGTGGAGAGGAACTAGGAGTAGAGGGGAAACCATAATCAGGATTTGGTGGGTAAGAAAAAAGTCTATTTTCTCTAAAATAATGTTATTTAATATGTCTTGGCAGATTTTAGTATTTACTCATTAGGGGTAAGAACACAGAAAGGCAATGTGACATAACCCCCCACTCAAACACACACACACACACACACACACACACACACACACACAAACTCATTCATGCAATTGATAAGATAATGTTATAACATGTATTGATATAACGATAGCATAGTATACAGTACACAAACATACATCGATATTCTATAACATTGAGTGCATTTTAGTGACTATTTTCTAAGTGGGTTTGCTAAGCATGGTGGTACACAGCTATGATCCCAATAGTTGAGAGGTGAATGTAGGAGGATCAGAAGGTATCAAAGACAATAATGACTGCATAAGCAGTTCAATCACTCTGGGCTATATAAGACTGAGCCTCAGATAAACACAAGCAACCAAACCAGCAAGGAAGGAAGGAAGGAAGGGAGGGAGGAAAAACAAAAAGAGAAAAAGAACTGAAGCAGAGGTTTGCCCCCTCTAGGGCTTAAACAACTCAACTTTAAATGGGGTGCATCTTGGTTTTCACACTGCTTCATATGGTAATTAATTTTTCCCTCTGAGTCTCTTATCTATGTAATTCCCTAACCATGTTTTTAAACTTTTCTAAATTACATTTTAATTTGTGTGTGTATGAGTATGTGTGTATGTGTATGTTTATGTGTATATGAGTGAATATGTGTAAGTGTGAGTGTGAGACTGCGTATATGTGTGTGTAAGAGTGTGTGGGTATATGATCTTGTGTGAGAGTGTGTATGTATATGTGTGTGAGTCTGTGGGAATTAATGTGTATATTTGTGTGTATGAGAGTATGTGCTTCTCTGTGTATATGAATGTGTTTATGTGTATGTATATTTGTGTATGACTGTGTGTGTGAGTATGTGTATATGTGTGTGTTGTCACATATGTACTGTGGAGCATATGTAGAGGTCAAAGATCAATGTTAGGGAGAGGGTTGTGTCATTACACAATGTGAGTTCTGAGGCTTTGCAATGTTTACTTAGCCATCTTTACCCAGGTAATCATCGTTCAACTTCTAACAATATTTCTATATACGCACACCAAAGAGATACATTTTATGTGAATAATTAAATAATAAACTAAATGGATTATGTGAAGCATATCTTACAAAATGGAAATTTAGAAACTTAAAAGTCTTGTGCTTTTCTGATTGACTCAGGAAGTGTACTCAATCGTCACTCAATTTCATTTCTTTCCCTGGAGCTGATTCAAGAAGACTTAATTTCTTGCTGTTTCCTCCAAGATCTCACAGGAAAGTTATTCTCTTCAATTCCCACAAATATAAAAATTGGGGTTTCTCTTTAAAATGTAATAGTATTGTATTTAAAAATAAAAGTCTAAGCAATTCTCAGTTTATCTAGTGTTATACCATTGTCCTAGGCTTGTTTAAGGGTATATAAATATATATAAGTATATATTCACCAGATCCACCCCTTTCTGTCTCTCATTATAAAACAGGCTTCTAAAGGATAACAATAAAATAAATTCTATCTATCTATCTATCTATCTATCTATCTATCTATCTATCTATCTCTGTGTCTGTGTGTTTTTCTATCTGTGTGTCTGTGTGTCTGTGTGTGTGTGTGTGTGTGTGTGTGTGTCTGTGTGTCTGTGTGTGTGTGTGTCTGTCTGTCTGTCTGTTTTCTAATAGAAAGAAAACAGGCTTCTAAAGGATAACAATGAAATAAATTATCTGTATCTATCTATCTTTCTATCTGTCTGTCTTTGTGTGTGTCTGTGTGTGTGTCTATCTGTCTGTCTGTGTGTATGTATAACTGATCTAAGAGTAGAATTTAGTTTCCCTTTCCAGTATCTCATTTGATGCCTTAGAGTCAACAGGTCTGTTTGGCCAGTGGAGAATAATGGGCTTTTAATGACAGATAAACATCCATGATAGCCATTATCTACAGCCCTGCCCCTACCCAGCCCTGTCCCCAGTCACTTTCCAGTCACAGTTTGGAAGCACAAGTGCATTCTTGCTGGGACTTTTTTCTGTGTCTAGGATCCATTATCATTTTATCCTTAGGCAATGTTAAATAAATTAGAGGCTCTTGGGTCTGACCATGTCACAGGATCAGACTAAGACTCTATATCCTAGTACATTTTTCAATCCATGAGTTTGAAATTAGGAGACTATTTTAGTTATATCCATAGCTGTATGACACTGAGCAAAGTATCTGACTTTTCTGCCTTCACAGTTCTGATTGCAAGCTGGATTTATTTATTTATTTATTTATTTATTCATTCATTCATTCATTTATTTATTTGCTTTGTTGAGACAGGCTTTCTCTGTTTAGCCTTAGCTGTCCTGGAACCTGCACTGTACACAAGGCTGTCCTCAAATTCAGAACTCAGATATCTGCTTGCCTTTGTCTCCTGAGTGCTGAGATTAAAGGCATGCACCACCACTGCCTGTCCAAAGCTGTAGTTCTATGGCAGGTTTGGGGTGAAAATTCAGTAGACAATCTGATCAAGTGACTAAATCTTCATTACCATTTTTGAACTGTTAGGTGTCATTATTTGCTTAAAACAAACTTGTTTTAATTTATGGAATACCAGTTCCTAACTAGTCTCACTTAAATTGCTGTTACTGTTTTTTCACTGGACTCTAGTTCCTTTTAGCCTTGTTCAAAATAAATGAAGAAAAGTTCTCAAATGACAATTTAATTCAGGAAATAACCTGGTGTCCTTTGTCCCTTTTGCTTCCTGGCTTGCTTTCTATGTAATAGTAATGGCTGGTTCTTTCTTGATGTAATGGCTGATCTGCTAAAACAGATTTGCTCTCCAGAATGCCTGCAGCGTGGGTTTCTCTCCTGACTGCATAGACTGAGTCATCTCCTAGCTGCTGGAAGGTGGTGTTGTCATTGTTATGAGACACTAGGGATCATGGGGCTGTGCTCATTATGCATGCATATTTTTCTTGGAAAGTTCTGCAGAAGATGACTTTCCCTGAATATCGAAAGTCTGCCAATGTCATTCTTTCTGTGGCCACTATTATAAAAATAGATTCTACTGCCAAAATAACTATGTTTCTTTCACACACAGTGTTTTCATAATAGTGAAAATACTACAACACGGTATTTTTTTTCCTACATGAGTCAACATCTATGAAAATGCACTGCTTTTAAAGGACACTTTTATGTCATTTAGCAATTTTTCAAAGTCACCAGTCTTAGTGTGGTATAGTTGAAAAGGCTTAGTTATACAAATAATAATCATCATGCTAAAAATGCAAATAGTACATTGCAAATTTTCTTGTTTTTTTCTTTTTTCTTTTTTTTTGGCAGAGTAGTTTTGTTTCTAGGACAGAGGGTATCACAAAATTCTCTATGTAGCAAAATTTAGACCCTCTGATTTTCCTGCCTCTACTTCCCAGGCTGCTCAGAGGTATGCATCACCATGCCAAAAGCAAATTTATTTATTTATTTATTTATTTACTTACTTACTTACTTATTAAATTGCCTATTTCTTTCCCAAGACATGGTTAATCTGTGTAACCCTGGCTGACTTGTAACTCCATTGTAGACCAGGCTGGTGTCATCTTCAGAGGTCTGACTACCTCCGCCTCCCTACTGCTAGGATTCCAGGAATGCGCTATCACCACAGGGCTGCAAATTTATTTTTTATAGTTAATTGGAGACTGGGAAATGACTAATTGGGTAAAATCTACTTCTATACAAGTGTCAGAACCTGCCTATAGCCAGGCACAGAAGCACCGACATTTCAGTACTTCCTCTGGTGAGATAGGAAGTAGAGACAAGAGTATCCTCAGATGCTCACAGCCCAGATGCTCTCTGTTTCAAACAAGGTACACGATGAGTGCCAGCATCTGAGTTTATCCTCCGGCCTCTCCACATATAGATAGCTCCATGGAATATACAATCGCAAAGTCACACACACACACACACACACACACACACACACACAAACACACACACACACACACAATGCACTCACAGAGATGTTTAAATAGTGAGAAAAATTTGGGGGTTTTTTAGCCTAGGTAAATTATTAAACTGATGCTGGGAGTGTGGCTCAGTTAGTAAAGTGCTTTCTGTGAAAGCATGAAGACCTTGGCTCAGGCCCCACAACCTCCACAATGCACAAATGTTGCACATGTCTGTAACCCCGGCATGGACAAGATGGAGATATGGTCCCTGAGCTTGTTGGTCAGCCGCTATAGCCAAATGGATGAGCTCCAGGTTCAGTGTAAGATCCTGTTTCAAAGAACAAAGTGGAACACAATTAAGGAAGACATTTGACATAATGTCTGGCCTCCGCATTTATGAGCACACATGTGTGTGGGCATCATAAGGAACATGTGCACACACATGTTAAAACATATACACAAATACACAATGAACACAAGAAAAAAAATCTTTCAAAATACTGATTGATATATATATATATTATATACACACACACACACACAGACACACATCCTAAACGCTGCCCAACTCACCTCACAGAGTCCCTCTTCCCATCCCTCCTCCCCTTCAACTCTGAGAGCCTGTCCACTGCTACCCCTGCCCAGGTATTTCCCCACCCTGCTGCATCAAGTCTCTGCAGGATTAGGCAAGTCCTCTCCCACTGTGTTATTTTTTGTAATGACAAAATGCATTTCAATGAAAACATTACTCCAAGCAGAGCATTTATTGAATTGATTTGAAAAAAAGGAAAACACAAAAACAAACAAACAAATGAAAAAAAGAAAACAACCAGAAGCTGGGCCTGGAGTCTGTGGAAACATGAGTGCCTCAAGAGTTCACTCTCGGCACCATGCAGACGCTCTGTGCGCACTTCATTTTTATAGAGTTAATGAGTGGGAACCCAATTCTTATCTGCACTGTTCTTGCTGACGGCGATAAAGTTTAAAATGGCGTTGTATTTCTTACCACAGGAACTCATATTTAAACTCGACATGCATAACCTGGAGTCTGGCAGACTGAAATGTCCCTTTGATCCTCAGCAGCCTTTTGCTTCAGTAATGACAGGTAAGACCCGTGCAAACAAGTCCTGTGTCTAAGAGAGTTTCTGAAAAGGCCCTGTGTAGACTAAACCCCATTTTCTGACTGAATTGAATAGAATATTGGATTAGCCCTTCCCCACATGTTGGTACTGGCCTCACTATATGAACGTCATTGTCTGTGAAGTGAATGAGGTGACAGCATTCCTGCATGTCTGCTTTTTAATCAAATGTCTGACTGAGTTCACTCTCATGCAAATATCATACATCTTTGTTCTAAAATTACATTTACTCACCTGAGATTTTCTAATCCTCACCTTTGACCCTCTTTGTACTCAGGAAGGTACCACATATAGCATTTCTTAAGTAGGTGAACGAGAAAAACAATGAATCAAACTGCAGTACATGGCTGCAGACTGTCTAAGCATCTGTGCTCTCATATTTCTATTAATAGAATTTTTTCTCATGCCCGTAGCCCTGTGTGGCTTTCTAGGCATCTTAACTTCTCATAGAAAAGACTGTCATGCTGAAAGAAGGCGATTGCTGTATGGTCGGAAAGTGTTCTAAAGAACATCAGCAGGAGCCTGGCCTTCTAAACATTATAAATACGCCTTTGTTTTGATTGGTTCATGACTTTGGTCTCTTATTATGTAACTTGTCTATCAACCGTGCGAGGTAATGATAAGAGTGATGCCCCATGACATTTTAATTTCCACATAGTGATAACCAGAACTGTTGCTTTGAAGTGAATGTGTTTTTTCGAAGTTATACAACCCATGGTCATTTCTTCTTAGTAGATGCCGCGTAGATTATTTTCATCTGTTAAGTGGGACAGATGAGCCCTTAATATAAAAGCAACAAATTTTGGATATACTCACCCTTCTTAGAAATCCCTGTATAACTCCAAAAATAAACATGCCAGTTTTTAAACCTGTATATTCAGATCAACATTATAGCTAGAACACACTCCTTTTTCTGACAAAATATTGACATGTTTGTAGTAGAAGATGTTTCAAACGATACATTGCTTTCTCTTCTCTAAGGCCTCTATAAAGCTTTTTATTGACTTATCATTTGTAACTTTATATTTAAAATATTTTATTACTCATTAAAACACTGGTATTTATCTGATATGTTAGAGAAATGCCTTTCAATGGTGGGGATGCTATCTGTACCAAGTGTATGCCACTGGGTTTCACCCCATTTTGTTTCCTGTAGTAACTGGCCACTGACGTTGAGGTTGAAGCATCCCAAGGGGAGCAGTGAAAAGCTATTAGACATAAGCAGGGAAATTAGAAACTGTTTTAATCATTTCATATCCAGACAGAGCTTTGAAGATTCTGATTCCAAAAGTAAGTTACATTTCAGTGGTGTTATTGTTCTTAGCCATTACATAGGTACTTAAGAAATTTAAATGATCTACACTGATTAGTCATTTTCACTTTATTTTTGGGTGTAACCCAAAGAAGCTTCCTGTCTAAATCTCTTGAAATAGCAGAGTTTTAGCTTTCCAAAGGACAGCACATCATGCTACAGGGACAGCCTTCTTCCTGCCTCCCCTCCCCAGTGCTCTGACAAGCACACTGGCAAACAGACAGAGGATACTGATCCTTAAACCCACTCAGACTTTCTCCAGTCTTATCTCTTTGCCTCCATTCCTGCTCTTTCTTCTTCCACATCTAAGTTTCTGTGTCCTCTTTTCTCCTGCTCATCTCTTCCCCTTCTCCCCAATTCACCTCCTACCCTCTTCTTGCTCCTCTATCCTCTTTTCCTTTCCCCCCATTATTCCCTTTTCTCTCCTTGATGAAACATTCACTTCGTATAATATAGGACGAAAAGTCTAGGATGCAGCAAGAGTACAATTTGCCCTTTGTTTATCAGAGCTTTAGAGACATGGTCATCTTAGTGTTATAATTACCAGAAATGACTTCAGCGTTGAAAGCTCCCTTTCCGCGGGGACTGGACAAAGAAAAGCTGTGGACTAGAAGGTTGTGTCAGTTAAGCAAATATGAATTTTGCTATCCAGTTTTCTAGGCTCTGCTTATCAATGCTAATTGGATTACTTGTTCACCTATGCTATTACTTCAGAAACTGAAAAACATATAAAGCAGCATATTATAGTGTTAAGCAGAACATGTGCTGGGTGTCTTATGGTCATCTTCTCCTTCTGTTGTCTTAGCAGTTCCATGTTTGCTTTGTGTCTTGCAGATGAGCACCTCTACTCTGGAACAGCTTCTGATTTCCTTGGCAAAGACACTGCATTCACAAGATCCCTTGGGCTAATGCAGGACCACCATTACATCAGAACTGACATTTCAGAACACTACTGGCTCAATGGTTAGAGATGTTTCTTTTCTGTTTGTTTTGACTTTGCTTTAGGAAAAATGAGAAGCTCATTACTATGCATCCAAATGCATTTGAGGAGAGTTGATTTAGTGCACCACTTAAGAATACATTTTAAATAACGTCACATTAAAGTAGACTAATCTTCAGAAACTCTGTGTGTGTGTGTGTGTGTGTGTGTGTGTGTGTGTGTGTGTGTGTGTGTATGTGTGTGTGTGTACAGCTGATAGTTACTGAGTGTGTCTTATAACCTTGACATATCTTTGGTACTCTTGTGCTCTAATAAAAGTGCTATTTTTTAAAAAGATTTACAATGACATTTGAGTCATTATCGTTTAAACACTTTAATTTAAAGATGAGTAAAGTGTAAGTATGAAAAACTGAGTGATTTGACCAAGGTCTCATAGTCCATCAACTATAGAACTAGGGTTTAAGCTGTCAATCTGTATTCTATGTTTTAATTTCAAAGCTTATTAGCTCAATAAATAGGAGATAGATAGTAATGCTATCATCTTTGTCATATTTTAATTATCACATACAATTATATATCCTTTAATAATTATATACACTGTGTATAAGTTAATTAACATTTTCTATTTCTTATCATGTATTGGCAGAGATAAGTTTAATTTAAACTAACTTCTGCTGCTAAAATTATGTTTGGTTTTAGAAATAGCTCTCCAAGATTTTTAAATATTGATATTGGTTTGCCTAATTATTAGCATGTTTAAATATTATATTGTATTTGTGGTTTAAAAGGCAGAAATTAAAAAAAAAATCCCTAAGGAATTTATGTGGTTACATCAAGGACTAATATAAGACTATTTCACACACTGTCTTACTTTATTCCATTTACAGAGGGAAATAACATAGTTTATTTAAACAGTCAGATCACATTTACCAGTCCCAGCAAATTGGTGGGTTTAGTAGAGGAGGCCAAACCAGAGATCTCCAAGGGGCTATCTTCCTATCTCTGAGTGTCTTTTGAAGAGTGACAATATAAACAAAAGGAAAGACACTTTTTAAAACATTCCTTTTGTCAAAACCTGTAATTCAGTTTGTTTATTCAGTAAAGTGATTTCCAAACTGGCTCCAAAGAAAAATCTACTAAAAATTAATAGGTTTTGGAATTACTTGATTTGAGAGCAACCTCATAGATTTCCCCTTTAAAACCTGCTTATATAAATATTCCTGTGGTTTTCAAATAAAGCATAAAATTGCATCTTTCTATTAAGGAATGGCAAATGTCCCCAAATAAAAAGTCAGTTAGAAGATAATCTAGTCATTCTTCATCATGACATATCCATAAAGATGTCTATGTATGCATTTTTATCTAAAATATTATTATTGTTATTGCTATTTGAGTATAATTACAAAATAAGACACCTTTCAAATGACCAGCCACATCCCCAACAACTTCAAAGCCTTTTGCATTCTGAATGCTACTCTACATTCTACACAGCCACCTTTCTCTGCCTATCTGTGTAGGTCCATTATATGTTGCTAAGCATGTAGATTCAGGGTAGTGAACAAGGGGGCTGAAAAAACTTTCATCTTATTAGTTGGCCATTCCCTCAGTCACTGTATCTTTGTTCCTTTATTTTTTGCAGACAGAACAAATTTTGGGTTAAACGTTTTGTGGGTATGTTGGTGTCCTTAGCCTTCCATTGAAGGTCCTGCCAGGCTACAGGAATTGGTCATTTAAGGTTCAATATTCCTACTACTGTGAGTCTCAGCTAAGGGCACCTCCATAGACTCTTGGGAGCCTCCCCTATCCTAGGTCTCTGGCATGTCCTAGAGATACTCCTCCACCTCCACCATTCATTTTCCTGGCTTCTGGTTCTCTCTTCTGTCTCTGCCTAGACTTGATCCAGAGCTGTTCCCCTCCCCATCCCCTCTCTAACCCAGTTCCTCTCCTACATCTGTCTTCTATGACTATTTTTTACTGGCTTCTAAGTGAGATTCAAGAATCCTTGCTTCAGCCTTCCTCTATGTTTGCCTTCTTTGGGTCTATGGAGCATAGTATGGGTATACTCTGGTTTTTGGCTAATACTGTGCATGTCAATTTGGGTCTGGGTTACCTCACTCAGGATGATATTCCCAAGTTCCATCCATTTGCCAGCAAAATTCATGATGTGCTTTTTAAAAAAAAAAATAGCCGAGTAGTATTCCACTGTGTAAATGAATCACATTTTCTATGTCTATTCTTTGCTTGAGGGGCTGTTTCCTGAAATGTTAATTTCTACCATTTCCCAGTAAGTCATCTTAAAATTTTTCTATGGGTTCCTACATTCTCATCTTAGACTAGATTTAAAATTGTTTTATAGAGAAATAAGAATATCAAATTCAGGCCTTGTAAAAGTAGCTTTCTGTGTTGGTTGATTTTCTCGTGCCACCCCAAAACACCTTACAAAAGCAATGTAAGGAAGGAAGAGTTTCTCATGGCTCACAGTTCAAGGATCTAACTGCTCACGTTGCATCTTCAGTCAGGAAACAGCAAGAGAAGAACCCTGCTCTTAGCTCTTCTGTTGCATTTTATTCCTCTGGAACCATCGCCCGAGGAGTGAGGTCACTCACCTTTAAGTGGGCTGTCCTATTTTAGATACCCTGATTTGTAAAACCATCACCAACAGGTTTGGAAGCTTGTGTGCATCTTAATTATTTATTCCAACAAGACAATAACCACCATACTTGGTCTGGTTTTCGTTCTTTAATAACCTTTTACTTTAATTGTATCTCAAGATCTATAAGTAAAATGTTTATATCTCGTTTTCCATTTGAGCTGGCCCTTGGTGTCAGTTTCCTGATGTTAACTCTCATAAGTTTCTTAGCTTCCTCCACCTATTTACCTTGAACTTATCTTTGGTCCCTTCCTCTCCTTCAACTCCTTTATCTAATCTGTGAGTAAGCACCTCCATTTCCTTCAAACCCTCTATTGACCTTGCTCTTTCTGTGGGCACTATCCTTCAGTAAGTCTCAAGGTCTCAGAGAGGTTTTATTGCCTCTATTTGATTGTTTACCAACTAATTTCCCTCACTTTCATCTCTCCCTTTTAATTTTTTTATAGCATACATGTTAGATGTTATCTCAGGCACCTTTACAGTGCAATTTTGTTTAATTGCATAATTTTGAGAAAATTACTATTTGTTTGTTACTTGCAGAAAGACATTAGAGGCCAGATTCTTAGATACTTAACTAGGACATTCAGGTAAGATTGAAATTGGAATGAATCTGCCCAGCTCTGGATGCTAAACTCTTTCCAAGGAATGCAATGCAGTCTTGTTTTGCACAAGCAAACATCCAGGTTCTTATAGTGATTTCATACTCAGGTTCCACGTTTATGTGTGCTCCACGTGGGGCTACAGCACACAAAGATTTGGTCTGGCAGCAAAGGGTAAGATTGATAGAGAAATTGAGCATAGACGAGCTGTTGAAGAGGCCAAGGCAGTCTGGGCAGAACTGAGTACATGTAAGCAGCTCATCAGCCATTTGCTGAGAGAACAGAAAGCCGGAATGAAATAACCCCATTGCTTCCAGAAACCCAATCAGTCAAGACTTCCTTGGTCCCTAGAAATCAGTCCAGAGCAAAGGACAAAATTACAGAAACTGGGTAACATTCCTATAATGAGGAGAGAACTGATGGGCAAAGGCAAAATAATGGCTTTGTCGGGGACCATTTTTATCCTGTTGTAAGAAATGGCCATTTGTACACTCATTCAGAAAATGGTCCAAAGACAAAAAACTACTGGGAGTTTCTGGTTGAGTTAGGAATGTAAAGGCCAGAACACAGCTGAACTATTCTAATTGATGAAAACAAATGTTAACTTAGAAACTTTTATTTTAGCCTCAAACTTCACAAATTGAGATGCAGTATCCAGAAGGGATATATTCAGGTCTCCTAGCTTGTTCTAAATTAGAAAGTTGATTTTTTTGTAGTTATGGAAATGAAAGTCATTTCTGATTTAACTCTGGATTTGCCACAGAATAACTAGAACCATGGGCTGCTCTGTTTAAAACTCAGATCTATACAGTAGCAACCAATGATGATTTAAACTTTATATATATTAGTCAAAATGAAACAAAGACGTACGTGCACCTCAGTGGTAGATTATTTTCCTACCATACACAAAAGTCTACATTCAATCTCTAGCGCTTAAACATTTTAAATAAGCTTAAAATTTGGTTCCTTATTCTTTCTAACTATGTATCAGCAGTTCGCTGGGATTAGGAGCTGGAGGACAACATATTTTGAAGAATAAAAATATAAGAAATTTCCCTC
This sequence comes from Mastomys natalensis, assembly GCA_021653895.1. NCBI lineage: Eukaryota > Metazoa > Chordata > Mammalia > Rodentia > Muridae > Mastomys > Mastomys natalensis. The sequence continues at coordinate 398,444 of JAJTUV010000238.1, read as the reverse complement.
AGTGCATAAATGTCTTTCTTGTTTAAATTACTGTTACTTCGTAGTATATGTCCACACTCTGCAATCACATACTGTAAAATATTTGTGAACTTTCTTCATTATTTGTATTGCATGTGGATGTGAAACTTGCTGTTGAGGTTCACAAGACTAGGTTGAAAGAAGTGATGGATAATCAACATATCAAGTAGTTAGCTCAGCGTTTAGTGTGGCTTCCACTTCTGTGTGTGTTGTTATGTCAGTGTGTCATTTCCTTTTTGTGAGCTACATTAATGATCCTATGTTAAGCTTTGCTTCCTGTGCTTGCTTCTATTTCAGTTCAAAGTCCCACATTTTTATATGCATGTGATAAGCTAAAATTATTTTAAGCCTACAAAAATATCAAGTAAAGGAAAATATAAAAACAAAATTTGATAATTCATTGAATATTTAATTGTTAGCATATATATATATATATATATATATATATATATATATATATATATATGCTGAGCAATTAATTTTAGCGTGATGGTTATGACTTTATGAATTTTCTTTAGTAGAATTAAGCTGCTGACCACTCAGGGAATTTAAAATCTTAAATGCACACCATGCTATGTCCTTTACCCCATTTGTCAGCAGCCAGAATGAGAACAGCTAAAGTCCCTCTGTTCACACTCTGTAGGACTGCCCAGACCTTTCATGACTCCTCAGTGCTGGGGTCTTCCTTTAAGCTCCCTCTTAAATAAGTTATCAGGATACAGAATAACAGAACGGAAACCCTATGTGCAGTTCTAGGTAAAGCTTATGCCAGTCTCACTCCCCATCAATATAATCTTTAGATATATACAGAGAGAGGGCCACAGGACAACTCATGGTGGTTATTCAAATGGGGTTGAGTTTTTTTGCTAGAATCTCAGATTGGATCTACATAATGTCACCACTTGGAACATAAAAACAAGTAATGAACCTTGGATGCATGTGTTTTTGTTTTCTTTCTGGAGTAGCTGGGAACTTTTGTTTTAAATTTTCATTTTTACCATTTTAGAGGGGAGTTTAATTTAAAGTTTCTGTTGAAACTCTCTGTTGTTTGTAAATTCTCCCACATGGGAGGAGATGTTAAAACAATTAAAAGACAACATAAAAGAAAACAAAGGCAATTAGAAAATCACTGTCAATAAATACTGGGGTAAGTATGATCACCCTGTGCAAAAGAGGCTTGTGGGAGAACAAAACAGGTTATGTTCTGTAGGCTAAGATTTTGTCATCTTCAATTAGCTGTGCCTCATGGTGTCATGCTGGAAGTTCAGTTCTAAAAAAGCATAGTTTCCAACTCTGTCCCTATTAGGACATATGTTCTAAATGCCAGGGCGAGGGGAGTTTGCTATAATAAAGCCCAGGTGTCTATTGCTATGGGTTTAAATTGTTGAATTCAACAACCATGCACTAATTAAATGATAGCTAATTTTACCCAAGATTGGCAGCCAATCAGGAAAGAATTTCTATCATAAAATGCTAACAACAGTGTTCTAAAGACAAGACCTTGGTGTAACCTAAAAGAAAGAAATGCACTATTCTCAAAACCTTTATTTATTTTTAGCTTGTAAGTATGTTTATTGTTTAAATCACAGAACAGAGCACTACTTGATACTCACTCTTCTCTTCCATAATTAGATTTCTTCATATAATAAACAGTTGGCTTTGACTTTCCCTCAAAAATAATTTTTTTCCAAGACTTGTAAAAGAACCACACTCAATAAAAATCAGCAATGACTGAATAACGCAAAGTCACGGATGTTGCATGGTCTATGTTATCTAACAGTTAAAACATCAGTGCTTGCAACACTATGGTAATTTCTACCATTCATACCATGCAGAATTCCTGAAGCCTGGGCTGCTGTCACCCTCTAGACTTCTGTCATTTCCAGGAGTATTCTCTGGCCGCAGCTGCGTGTTTTCACTTTCAAAAAGGTTGCCTTGTATATGTCTGCAGCACGGCCCCAGCATGTCCCATATATCTGTCTTCTCTTCAGACCTAGTATGTTCTACTCTGTACATGTTTGTTTATGTAAATTAAGTGAAGATCAGTCGGCACAAATCATCTCAGGTGACCATTCTCCCAACTCCTCATCTAATTGCCTTACAAAAACATAGTTGGTTAGTTAGGTAGGCAAGTACTTTTGAGCAAGGTTTCTCTGTGTAACAAAGCACTGGCTGTCCTGGAACTCACTCTGTACACCAGGCAGGACTTGAACTCACAGAGATCCACCTAGCTTTGTCTTCCAAGTGCTAGCATTAATGGGGTCTGCCAACATGCCTGTCTTAGTTGTTTGTTTAGTGCCAGAGGGGCTCATTTCATAGCCCACACTAGCCTAGGACTTACTATGCTTGCCCTGAACTCATAGAAATTCTCCTGCACTATCATTCAAAGTTCTTGGATTGAGTAACCATGTTCAGCTTGAAGAATATTTTATAAACAATTTCCTCCTTTCAATTTGGTCTGACTATTTGATGCTTTTCTGTTTCAAATTATGAAGTCTTCATTTTTTTTCTGAAGAAAAGATTAAATTTACAGTCTTTTTGATTGGATGGTTTGAGTTTTGTTGTTTGTTTGTTGTTTGTTTTAGTTTGGTTTAAGATAGGTTTTCACTATATAGCTCTGGCTTTCTTGGAAATCACTATGCAAATCTTGCTGGCCCTACATTCACAGAGATCCTTCTGTCTCTTTCCACTTCCACTCTGCACCTCTCATACCTGTTTGCTAGGACTAAAGACAAATGCTACCAAACCTGGCAAGAATGTGAATTTTGTACAAATGATTTTAAGTTTTCATTATATATGTATATTAGTAAGCTACAGACATGGTACAGCAATAATGATCACTTCCTGTTCTCCCAGGGGATATGGATTCTAATCCTAGCACCAACATAATAGCTCACAAGCAAAGGTAACTCTAGTCTTAGGGATTCTGAGAACCTCTTCTGGGTCTGTTGGCAACATACATGCAAGTGATGCATATATATATATATATATATATATATATATATATATATATATGCAAGCTAAATATCCATGTACATAATAATAGAGAATATAATGGAATCAAAGAGAAAATAAATTTAAAATTTGAAAATAAACTAATGCCTCTTATATAGATCCAAAAATATATATTTCAAGAGTCATCATGATGCATGTATAACTTTTATTGCTTTTATATTTAAGTACTACAATCTATTATGCTCAGATTAATGTGTTTTACGTTCCTGTATTTGTCTAAAAGAAGAGGACCAATCATATTCCTATGATTTCTATTTAATTTGTCTTGGCCTCCTTTAAGCTCACCCTAAGTACTAAAGGTTTACTTATTCATTCTTGCTCTCTCTCATCCAGCCATACATTTTCATCACTGGCCAATCTTTCCCTATCTACAAAGTGCTCATATCCTTGTCAGTGACTCATAAATTCAGATGATTAAAGGCATCTTGTTTTTTTTTTTTTTTTTTCAGTTAATGCCCACGTAGCTAACTTATGACTGCAGATTTTCATCCAGAATTACACCATTGTATTAGAGACTGTTAAGACATTCCATACAGTATTACCCATCCATGTTTTATATCTGTAGGAATGTTGTCATTTTCTACATGACACTCCTTTTAAGGTAACTGCAGCATCAGAACTGGTTTGTTTTGGCTTTTTATTACAAATGCAAATGTTTATCTACTCCTAATGAAAACTAAATCCAATTTTTATTATATTTCTTAATTATTATTTGATCCTAGCAATCCTTAGCATTAATAGTAATGATTTATTTTCATCAAATTATTGAAGTCCTAGTCACACATATAGAAAAAAATTATGATTTTTTTTTCAGGTCTAAAAATCAATTGCAATTTGTCAGCAACTAGAATGTTAGTCTGGTAGACCACACTCCAGACCAAAACCCTGACCAGAAATGTGATTAAGCCTTGCCAATTTAAGATACTTTGAAAAGTAAAATTTTTCAAGTTTCATATGTTTTTTTAAAAATAACTTCCAGGTATTTGTTTGGGTCTTAACCAAAGCTGGATTATGAGAACTACAAGAATGCATTGTGAAATAATAAGGAATAAAACAAACAAGTTTCTTCAAGCATTTCTCTCCTTTCTTTCCTTACTGCATAAGAGATTGAATAGGAGACTAAGTGCTGGCCAGAGAAGGCTAGGCTTATAGTAACAAAAGTACTGATTACGTGACTTTTCTCTCTCTCCCTCTGTGTGGCATGTGTGTGTGTGTATGCGTGTGTTTGTCTGTGTGTGTGACAGAGAGAGAGAGAGAGAGAGAGAGAGAGAGAGAGAGAGAGAGAGAGAGAGAAAGAGAGAAAGAGAACATGTGAACATGTTTTGGTTGTTTTGATTTGAGAAAATAGCCAAGGTGTGTCTTGAATTCTTGACCCATGTGATTAAAGGTGTGTGCAAGCATGATTTTTGAAGAAGGCTACTACAAAGCTTCCTTTATGGGACCTTGGTCAATTGCCATTTGGTTTCTAGAAAATGATTTTTCAAAACACTCAAGATATATAAAAATCATATCCTTGGGCAGAAATCATCAAAAATAATGTGATATTTTATTGTCTTTCTTCTGAATACTTAGTACCTTGCGATTCCTGCAGGTTCCTCGGATATTCTATTTAACACAGATGGTTCCTCTGCCCCTAGAGAGCCATGTTAATCTTTGCTTTTACTCACAACATAGTTTCTGAACCAAATACAGACCTTTTATCAGGCTGACTTACAGTTACACAAAGCAACAACTTGAAATGCCCAGTTCTTTCTAGTCAAGGCATTAGGAAACTTTATCAGACTTAGAAGCAGAACAAAGTGGTTCTTCCTCTTGTGATGCAAATGCGTTGTAACTGCCCATATATTAGGGACGTCTTTCTAGGTCAAGACAGACAGCCTTTGTTAACTTTGAATAACTCTGTCATTACTGCAAGTACATGCTGTGCTGAGGTTTCCCAGCCACATTGTGCCCATAACCATGGCAGTCACTATCATCACTATCTCCATCATAATAGATCACATTGATATTTGCCTTAGTTGGTAATTTTTGTGTTCCTGTTGATGGGACCCAGACTTAACACAAGCTATGAAACTGCTTTACCTCTGAGGTGTCTCTAGTCGTTTTTGTATTTTCTATTTTGGAGACAGAATCTCACTAAATTACATAGGTAAGCTTTAAAATCACCATGTAGGCCTGGTATTACAAGTATGTGCTACTGTGGCAAGCTATGATTTATATTTATTGAATGTTAGGCACTGCCAGTTGCTAAGTGCTTTTGTGTATACTAACTCACTAATAGATACTATTCAATACTACTAGACAAATAACATTAACACTGCCTTATTATATATAAGAAATATAAGGCATAAATAGCTTCTTGGACATTTCACTAAGATCATGTGTAAAAAAATTCCATAAGATTGTCTTTAAAATATAAACTCAGAAAGAGTATCTCTAGGGCATAAGCTAGAGATAACATAGGCAGTACTGGTCCTTTTTATTCCACCTCTGATGAATTTCACATGGTGAAATAAAGAATACCACAATTGTCATAATTAATGAGATGTATAGGTTTCCTCAAGTTCCTTACAAATGACACAGTCATTAAAAAGGCAGTCTCATCATAAGGAGAATATAAAATCAGAATTTTTTATTTTCATCCCCTTTCCCCATTTCCCTGCCATAGAACCCTTCCTATCCCATCCCTCCTCCTCCTTTTTGCTTTTATACCATTTTAATTACATGCAAGTATTAAGGTCAGTTCTAGTTTGAGGGACTAGCAATACAATAGATGCAAATAATCAAGACCTGGAGAGATGGCTCAGCGGTTGAGAGCACTGACTGCTCTTCCTGAGGTCCTGATTTCAATTCCCAGCAACCACATGGTGGATCACAACCATTTGTAATCCGATGCCCTCTTCTGGTGTGTCTGAAGACAGGGACTGTACTCACACACAGAAAATCAGAATCTTTAGATAAAAAAACCTCTCAAATCATCTGCATAACATTTTGATTAACAGTGGACCATTTATATTCTGTATGGAATGAGATTTCACAAGATTCTATTGCTATATTGCCTAGTGAAGTTATGGCCAGTTATGTTCCTGTAATTATATTCTATAATGTTAGAATAGTAATGATAACATCACCAGATAATTTATTTCTTAGAATGTATCCCTGTGATTTATATGGTCTGTAACTGACTTGGTTGAAATCACTAAAAGTTGTACCCCAATCACATAGTCACCGGCTCCAGAAACTCCTCATAGACATGTTCCCTAGCTCTTTGTGTTACCACATGCTCTAACATGGTACCATGTTTGTCTGCAAAGTTTGTTTCCTACATTCACCTCTCAAATCACTTTATCAACATTCTGCTAATTGTTTCATGTGTAAAAGTCACAAAGACTGTCCTGTCTTTTTGTTTTAAGTCGTAACTCTCCTTTTGTCCATACAGGAGCAAAATTTATTGGAACATTCCCCATTCCAGACACCTATAATCCAGATGATGATAAAATATATTTCTTCTTTCGGGAATCATCTCAGGAAAGCAGTACTTCTGACAGAAGCATTCTTTCAAGAGTTGGAAGAGTTTGTAAGGCAAGATTCACATATTTTTCTTAAGTATTATGTCTATATGCATGAAGTAAAAGTACTTCATCTTAAGTATTGAAGAAATGGTGACCATCCATTATTGAAAAAGTTGTAAGAAGAGTTTACACTATTACATATAATTATATATAATAGGTGTGTGCATAATTTTGGAGATGTAATTGTGGAAAGCAAAGACAAGCTATTTTCAAATATTGAATTTTATTTTCAGTGCTTGATCTGCTTCCCTGGTCTTGCATGTCATTGGCACTCTGTCCTTGATGCTCTGTTACTTACTGTTCTTTCCAGTAAGAGCCTGCCCTGTCCTGATCCACAGAGGAACAAGGTTTTCATTTAGTGTTAAACAATCTTATCTGAAAATAGAATACTCAGAGGAACTTAAACACTAATTAACAAAATCATGTCTCCGTTTTTATTAATACACATCACATACATAACAACCATGTATTTTAATTGGGCCAACTTAATTTGAAATATAGCTATATCTTATAATATTAAACACATCCTATGCAATTAACTTAGACTATGTTCTTAGAGAAAAAAATGAAGAAAAGATAAAATGTTTATTTTCAAGAATACTGCAATTAGTTTTGAATACTGCCATTTAATGTAAATTATTCTAACTAAATTAACAGTTTGAGACACTCACACTTTGTTCCATCAAGTCTTTTAGTTGGTTGACTATAGACTGTAGGGAACATTGACAGCACTGGAGCCAAGCCTTGATTTCTGAATATGTATGTGTATTCTTCCTAGATTTGCGTCTGCTGAAAAAGCTTTCCTAAGAAGAAAAAAATCAATTACTGTGAGCAAGAGCTGTTAAGTTAATAAATACCTTCTGCAGGGAATCTTTCTTTGGTCTTAAACAAACTTTACTTTAAGTAAGCCTGTCACTTTTTGTTTCAGTCTGTGCCCTCAGGCTTTTGAACATTTCCAGGGGCAGATATACAAACCATCACCACACATGAAATGCCCAGTGACAACATGTCTTTTGAATGAAGCCAGCTTGTGAGCCCAGATCATTCTTTACCTCCTATCCTAGCCAATAATGATTCCCTCTCACTGATCCTCTTTTCTCCCACAGGGGACAGAATCTCTAAGAAGCATCCTCATTCTCTCAGAGTCCATGAATCTGTAGTCTTTCCTTAAATCCTCCTGCTAGGGATGAATGGCTGTGCCTGGAGTTGCTTCTGGTGCTTTAGGTACTGAAGCATGCCAGATAACAACAGTATGCTAACCCTGAAAGCCATGCAGCAGGGTGACCATTTTTAATAAATGAATCACATTAAAAATGCCAAAAGGAGTTTACAAGACATAATATATTTCATGAGTTTTTGAAAACTGCATATGGCCAGTGTACTGTTTGTGGGGAATTTCCGTGATAATTTCTTAATGTGTATAGTCCATTTGATAGAATGTTATTTATCGTAAAGTAATGGTTTTATTCTAGTATAGGTGAATCTTAAAGGTAGATGGATGACTTAACATTCGTCATAGTTATTAATTTCTATATAGAAACTATACAAACAGAGAGGTCTCTAAGCACGAAACATGGAGTATTATGTTTTAAACTGTGATCAAACTCCTGAAATACTGAAAAATGCAATAAGTGCATCTTCACAAATCAAATAGTCTCTGAGACTACACAATAAGCCTGTCATATTATAACATTTCATTCTTGGTAGAATTAAGAGGAAGCCATGGAAGCCTTTCCGACTTTGCCAGGTTTTGTTCTAATAGCACAGGAGTCCTTTATGCTGCTTGTTCTGCGGCTGTTTTCCCACAGTCCATATTTGGAAACACAAATGTTTAGTCCTTGCTGCTATTGTTTGCTTTTATTTAATACTTTGGCATGAAAAGGAACTGTTTACAGTGTAAGAATTTCATGCTCCTTCTGTTCTGAAACGTAGGAAATGGTGTTATATTGAGCTGAATGATCTGTTCTCTTGACTTATTTGGCTTCAAGTTATTGGTAAGAGTTTTCTAGAACAGACTGTCACACATGCATGGACACAACCACACCCATGTATGCACATGTGCATGCACACACATACATGCACGCACACAAGATTAAGCACTGTTAAAGTGAAAGGCTAATATATTCAATATTATAATCTTTCCATGCATTATCATTGAATATTTCACCAACAGCAGCAGAATATGCCTTCCCTATAAAATACACTACAATACTGATTCTAAGTTGCTGTCCATTTTTCAAAAGTAAATTTCAAAGTACACTGCGGGTATACTCATAATGAAATATGAGGTAAATAGGAGATACAAGAGGTTGCTATCAGTGAAGTTTGAAGACATCGAAGAAGAGACGATTGTAATGAATCATAGAATGTAAATAGGACTATCCTACATGGAGGATTGGAGGACAGACATTCCATGCAGCATTTACCAGGGTATATTCTGTTCACAGAATGCTGAAATCTTATAGCAAGAATTCAAGGCATGTGTCAGTGGAGCAATGTCTTTGTTGTAAATTAGGTGATAAGAAGTCTTGTCTCCATGTTAGCAAATGAGAACACTATTCTATAGGCAATAGTGAGTTATCCAATATTATTTGAGGTATAGAGGAACAAGGTGAATATATTTAGCTACTGCTTGAAGAATGCATCTGGGTTGAGAAATATTTGTGATTAGGAAGCCTGTCACATCCAACATACTAGAAATAGAGACATGGAATTATATTTAGGAGATATTTAAAAGAGAATCTATTATACATATCTAAGGTGCAACTAATTGCCATTATTTTATTGATAGACTAATATAGACCAGTTCAACCCATGATCATGATCATGTTCATATCTGCAATATTTAATGCAGTAGTTACATGCTGTTATATTGAAATATGACTATCAAGATCAAAAACTGAATTCACAGTACATTTTAACTGCTTCCTTGTTCCATTCCTGTAATGATATTGACCTTCTAAAATACACATGTCATAGTCAATATCATCCCTGAAGACACTTGGCATACATAGAAGCACTTCTATATTCTTGGTAACTGGATTTTAAAATAGAAGGCATAGATCTGGAAAGTGTTAGCATATTAAGCTACTTGGAAGCATGAACCTGAGGCACTGCAGAAACTGGATTCTTGACTTTGAAAGACACTGATATATTGTTGGCTCTTGAGTCATAAAAGTTCCTGAAATTGTTTAGAAAGATTTGTACGTTTTGGGTTTGTGTGTGTGTGTGTGTGTGCGTGTGCGCCGCATGCATGAGCATACTATGGTAGTATGGGAAGGAGAATTACCACCAGTCAAGGTAATGATATTTTGATTTAAAACAACAAACTGTTGCTGTGAGAGGACGTCTAGTGAGATATTTATAATCCTAGTTCTTGAAAGCAAATAAAATATAATGGAGAAGGAGGATAGTGAGTAGACTAGATAAGAGGAGGAAGAGTAAAGGAAAGAAAGAAAGAAAGAAGAAGAGAGAGAGAGAGAGAGAGAGAGAGAGAGAGAGAGAGAGAGAGAGAAGAGAGAGAAAAATCAATGAAGTTTCAATGATGTTACATTCCAAAACTGGTAAGGATTTATAAGCCAATATTTGACAGTCAGCAGATAACCAATAACCTCTCCTTGTGGGATATAAACATTCAACTTGATATATACATGCTACCCTCTTGTAACTTTCTCCATTTTTAATCTACACAATGTAGATACCCACATCTTTCATAGCTATTATACCAAATAAATGTAAGGCTTATGTGAGCATTGGGATTTACCTGTGATAACTGATAATCAGGAAGGTATTGATGACTGACATAGATTTCTGGGTGTGAGCACATAACAGTCTGATGTAGGAGACTTACATGTAAGAATGCAAACTTTGCTTTTTGTACATAAAAATATGTGCTCATATGTATCATATCTCATATTCATAGACTTTTAGATCCAATTCAACCATTTGAATTTCTTCACCTGCTGACGAATGTGGCAGGAGTATCCTGTGGGTTAACTACCAAGTTGTATAGGCAACAAATATCATTGTATTATGTTTCCCTTTGTTTTCTTGAATTGGACAAATTATTTCACTTTGGAGGCCAAGCTGTCCTGGAATTCACTGTGTAGTGCACACGAACTTCAAACTCTCCCAATTCCCTTATCTCTTCTTTCTGAGTTTCAGACATGTAACCTCATACCCAGCTGACATTGTATTTGTTATAAATGTAGAAGTTATTGTTATTTTGTTTTCATTAAGAAAAATGATTTATTTTGTTATTTTTATTATCTGTAAGTGTGTGAGTGTATGAAACATGACGGTAGGTACTTATAGAGCCAGAAGACTCTCAGGATCTGGAATTACAGGGTGCTGTGAGTCACCCAAGATGGGTATTAGGCATCAACTCTGGTCCTTTGGAAGAACAGCAAGTGCCTTTAACTATTGAGCGATCTTTCTAATCCTGTGTTTTGTCCTCATTAAAAATAATTGTAATTTGTAAATATATCTCATTTTTTAATACAATCAAAGTAATTTCAAACCACATCTGGTGAAAATTTATTAATAATGAACAATTAAATTTTGGCTAGGATATGTAGAATGGAGAGATATCAATTACATATTATTAATAATAATAATAAGGAAGGAGAATACCTTCATGTGCAGACCCTCTTTCAAACTAAAACTGATTTTCACCATACCAGTCATGTTTACTAATGAATTATCTATCATGACTTTAGAGTCCAACTATTTAACAACCTATTCATACCTAAAATTGGGTGATTTTCCTATTTTATGATTTCCAAAATCCCTGTTAAGCTCTATTAAGTTCTTCACTCTTGTTTAACTTCCAATATTTTGAAGCACAAAGTGGGTCCATCTTATACCTCAGAGAATTTTTGTCATAGATCATATACACTATATAGATGTCCATCATGAGAAGTTACACATTGACTCAATGATCAGTCACAGCAGCATGAAATAAGTTATAGAAAGATTTCTGTCTATTTACTTTGAAATTCAGCACTTTTAGATATCACTGTATCTATACAGCCTCCCCTACCGTGTGTGTGTGTGTGTGTGTGTGTGTGTGTGTGTGTGTGTGTGTCTGTAAGTGCCGCTCCCTTTATTGGGGCTAGCTCTTAGCTTGGCACCTCAAGGCTGTTTTGATTACTGGTGGATTCCCTTCATTTTTGGAAGCATTGTGGCAGGCTTACTTATGCAGCCCACTCCAAGTTCCAACTGCAGGCCATACCAGTTCTCCTTTGTTTTTGAGCATTTCCTTTTGTCCATGCCAGGAATTCAATTTGGATAGTCCTGACACATAACTTGCCTAGGGGTCTCATTAATGGCTGTTTGCTTCAATTCCACTTGCATTGTCTGTTTTGATATATGGCCCTATTTGGACAATCACTGCCTTTGTAGATTTGTGCTTTTAGCCTGATGACACTTTCTGTATTTATTGATCTCCTCTGAGCTGTGGGTTTCTGCTTACTTTTAGTGTGTCAGTTGCAACCTAAGTGAGAGATTTAGTACCCCAGGTACAGATGTGCTTTGCCTGTACTTCCATCTGTTTTCCTGTCAGAGAAATTCCTGGGAAGGGATTTATAATGTTTGCTGTAGCTTTTAAAACAAAAATTAGTGAGCCCTTGATACTACCCACAAGCATGCCTGTGTTTACCCAACTTAACCTGCTAGTGCTTAGACACTAAATTCTTTAGCATAATGCATTATCCATGTCCTGCATCTCTAATGATCTGAGTTTGTGAAATAGTTAAACAGGTTATCCCATCCCACTCATGTTCTCCAACTGAAAATCACAAGCAGTTTCCTGAAATATTACTTAAGAAACAAACTAACCAATAAAAACAGTAAGAAAACTTTTCCTTGAAACTCTATATAGATTTTTTTATATCCAGCATGGTATAAAACTAGGCAGAGTGGTGCATGATTGGAAGCCCAAGTCTTGGGAGACAGAGGCATGAAGATCAGAAGTTTAATGCTATCCTCTGCTAAATAGTGAGAAACACCTGGAGAGAGAGGATAGAGAAATGGAGAGAGGGAGACAGACAGGGTAGGATAGTAAGAGAATAGGAGTGTAGGAAGTAAGAGAGTAAGAGAGTGAGGAGGGACAAACAGCCCCTTTTATAGTGAGTCAGACATATCTGGCTGTTGCCACGGCACTGTGGGATAGAATCTAGAAGGAATGCTAACAGCAGTACTTTAGAGATGGGTAAGAGGGCTCCACAGGTAAAACCACTTGCCACCAAGCATGAGAGCCCAATGGTTGAAGGAGAGAACTGATTTCTTTATGTTGTCCTCTGACCTACAGATGCATGCTATGTCTCCTATAATACCGTCCCCCAGGAAAAGTAAATAAATGTTTGAAACTGCACTGTACAGAAGAGATTTAATGAGGGCATTTCTGTACATTACAGGAACCAATGGATGTCAGTAAGCTGTAACCTCCAAAAACAAATGAGAAAATGATAATACCCTTTCCCAGTTTTTTCACTGTCTCTTTTGCAGTAAATTGTAACTGTGGTTTCTTATAAATTATTCATGGAAAGAACAACATAACTGTTGCTACTACTAAAAATGAAAATAAAAGGGAAATATTGATATAATAGCAATCCTCGCAGGTGAGTTGCCAAAACAAATGTTGAAGTCTTAGTGATTCCCACAGAAATGGGTGAGATGGCACAAGATAAAGTACCATTATCTATTTTCTTGAGAAACGGGAGTTATAGGGAGTTGTGTCTTTAAAAAGAAAGTCTGTCACAGAGACTCCTCTTCCTTTCCCAATGTCAGAACTATTGGGACCAACTCTCTACTGCTTTCAATGATGCCAGAGTCTTTCTTATATTTAGGAATCTTAAGTGAGTTCCAGGTAGCTAGACAGCCAAAAATCATATTTCTCCTGTGGTGGTTGAATATGCTTGGCCCATAGGTAGTGGAACTGTTAGGAGGTGTGGCCTTGTTGGAGGAAGTATGTCACTGTGGGGGTGGGCTTTGAAGCTTTTTCCCATGTTGAAGAGTCAGTGTCTCATGGCTACAGTCAGATCAAGATATAGAACTCCCAGATCCTTCAGTACCACCTGCCACGATGCTGCCCTGCTTCCTTCCATGATGATAATGGACTACATATGTGACCCTGTAATCCAGTCCCAACTAAATGTTGTCCCTTATAAGAGTTGCCTTGTTCATGGTGTCTTTTCACAACAATGGAAACCCTAAGATACTATTTACTAGCAATGGACAGATAAGATTCCTTAAGAGAAAAAAAAAACAAAAAAAATACATTAGGAAAAGGTACAGAATAGAAAACTAGCCACAGGTGTCTATATACATGATTTCTAAGCATTCTGCCTACTCGGAACATATGATTTCAATAAATTCTCGCACACATTGACAATTTCATCGATTTTCATTACAATTTAAAGTCAGTTAATATACTTTTCTAGATCTTTGTTTTACAATAAAGATGTAAAAGTGATAATACAAGGTGCTGAGAGATCTGTAAAAGTTATAGTAAACACAGATGAAACCATATCTAGCATAGGAACCCAGAACTGCGACCCTCAAGGTCACAAGACACACTGTAGAAGCTCATGTGTGACAGACCTTGAACTCCTTTACATGTTTGTTTAATATTTATGTGAGCCTAAGTTTGCTTTCACAGAAGAAATATGTTTTATCCATTAGGATGTATTGTGGCTGATCTACTCATTACTAGGTCAAAACAACTCATAATATGTTGTCAAAGCCCAAGCAAGTGACTACACACAGGCCTTCTCTTTGAGTACCACCAGTGGAGCACAAGAGGTCAGGGTTATTTACCGTTATCTTTTTGTTTCTTTCATGTGCATCTTTGTGTAGAGGACCTCACAACAAAGAGACTGTGGTAACTAGAATGGGGGCTCACAGAACTGACTGGTGACCATGAGCTGCTGATTCTGACATCTCAATAGTAAATCCTTTGTGTTAGTGAGACTGTTGAAGTCTTTAGAACTTCATAAAAGCAAGTGAAGACATGACATTTAGTATAAGAGTGATTATCTCCTTTCAGCCCTCTTCTAGGCTTAACGTTCTCAGAGGGGATTCTGTGGATTTGCAAACAAACACAGGGTTAGGGAGCTGGACAACAAAGCCAGACTGACACTTCCTTGCAGAAGAAAGACAGAGTCTGTTGCAGAGAACTTCCTGGGGTGGATTTCTGTTTGTTTTTATCTTTTGTTTCTTAAGTGACAAGTCTTCTAGGAAGGAAGGCAAGAACCTTTGTTGCTTCGTTAAAATATTGAAAATTTTGTCAAATTAAAAAATAAAACAGTGTAGAAATTTCTTTTTAATCAACAAATTCAGAGCTAGTAAATTAGAATTTTCTCATATTTGCCATAGATGAGAATTGAAAATAGAAGGGGGAAATGTTTTAATATTTGTTGATATTTTATACACCAATATATTTATAAAGAATATCACTTGCTGGAGTATGAGCATTTAAAAACCATAATTTAGACAAGTCTGCCTTACATCTTCAGAGATACCAGAATTGTCAAATAGCTAGGTAGAATATTGTTTAAGCAATGTTAATCTAATAATAAATACACACAAGAGAAACTTTAGAACAGTTACAGACATGCCTGTTACTAGAGTGACATTAAAGTGTGCTATGTGGTTTTTCTCAAAGACAAATATAATTATTTCATTTCTTTTCTAATTACAATCTCTGAGTGCTTCTTCATTGTGTACTTAATAACACACAGGCACCTTGGCCTCATATGAAAGCCTCCCTTAGTCTTCTCCTAATTTGCTTTTCTAACATTTTCCTTCACTATTTTAATTGATCCCAGTTTTCTTCTAAGGCATCTTTTCTTAGTTCTCTATGTTTTGGATTGTTCTGTTTGTTGTACTTTTCCCCTAATTCCAGCCCCTGGGGCATTTCTGCAGCCAATCTTTGTACATGTACCCTGACACTGCCTGTCTTTTCAAATACCGAGTATCAACTCTTCCTCTTCCCAAACACCTGTCTGCATTTTCCAAATTACGGGAACTTCAGCAGAGGCTTGTAGCCTTGGCTCTCTAAACTTGTTTAAATAACTTTGTCAATGTCATTTGTAAGGCTGGTTATTTCTTAACTATTAAAACATGTATTAAGCACCTGATTGAAGATACATCAAAGAATATCCTAATAGGATATTAAAAAAGAAATTAAGAATTTGATTTTCTCATGATAACTTAAAACAACCAAAATGTAAATGCTATCATAGATTTTATTATCATCAAAAAGGAAAAAATTCTAAATTGCAGTCTTGATAAACAAAACAACAAAAACCTCACCTTAACCTCTCTTATGTTTCTTTTAATTTTAAGTACTTTCTATGCATACATTGTATATTTTATATATGTATATACATATAAATGGATATTTCCATGTGTAACCTCAGGTACTATGCACTAACCTACAAATATATTCTATTGTTCAAATGCCTGGAATCATTTAAAGGAAAGAGACATTCGTTGAGTGTGGTGGTACACCCAGTTAATCTCTGAGAAGGCAGAAGTAGGATTTCTGCTAGCTGAAGACAAAATGATATATACAGTGAGTTCCAGGCCAGACAGTGCTACAAAATGAGAACCTATGTCAAATT
Organism: Mastomys natalensis; assembly: GCA_021653895.1. Taxonomy (NCBI): domain Eukaryota; kingdom Metazoa; phylum Chordata; class Mammalia; order Rodentia; family Muridae; genus Mastomys; species Mastomys natalensis. Next base: position 382,213 of record JAJTUV010000238.1, on the reverse strand, counting down.
TTTTACAAAGAACAAGTGAGAAAAAAAATCTATGAAATTTTATGTTTCATTTATTAAGTACAAGAAGTGTACTTTCATTCAAGGTCAATGCCTTTAAAGTTTAAAATTATCTTTTACTTTATACTGTTATTTGTCATCATTTTAAAAAATAAATTAAGAAGATAATAACTATTACTTCATTTTTACTGGTCAAGGGCTATCCCTGTTGAATAGGGAAGATTTTAACTGAGAGTTGTATATTGTGTAACTTTGTGCTTGATCTTCCTTTCGTTGAAGATGTGATGCTGGCTCTCTGATCTTCCTTCTTTGTCTTCCTTTTTCAAGAATAAATGTGTATGTGTGTGCACATATATTCATGCATACATACGTGGACTCATTCTTCAGTTTGGTCTAGATTATAGACATTAAGTAGATCAGAGAAGCTAGGTACTGATATTCAAATATAAAGTTTGTCGACTAATTTTCATTAACTTTTCTAAAAATTGGAATGAGGAAAGACAAAAGATTTAGGTAATTTATAGTTAAATGTAAGTAAATTAATAGAAACTAAATCTAAGAATATTTTTATTGAAATAAAATGTTTAATGTGTGCATTCCATGAATCATCTGCATTTTATTTATTATGAGCAACATTAAAAGCTAGCTTATTCAAATATGTTTTTTAAAACCTTATAAACAATGTACAAAGAAACATAAGTCTGTTTATTCTATTTATTTGATATAGATATTTATATTTGGCTTGATATTTAAAACCATTTTAAATAAAAAACTTTTAAGCAGATTAATATTCAAGATTATTTTCTTATGTATGTATGTGTATACTTATGTTTTTTTGATGTTTAATTAGTAATACATTAGTTTGAGAAAGACCACTTTTAGCTCTATAATGAAGCCTCTTTTAAAACATTAAAATATTATGTACTCAAATACATAAATGATACATAAGTCTTTCTAATGGATATTGAACTTAAGTTGCCTGGCAGTATACTAAATATACAAAATGTTCCATCTGATCATCAAAATAACTGAATTTCAAGTCATTAATCATATTTGGCCAATGACAAACTAGAAATGTATTAGCATTTTATTAGTCATGGAACAAAAACTTGGCAAACATAGGATTGATCCCAGCCTGCTTTAATTACTGCAGTTTTGCATGCGTCTACTCATTCATGACAGTTAAATTGTTTGCATTGCATTCACTTAAGCATAGGAAAACGTTTATGGTTGAGTGACAAACCTTTTCATGGAGGAGTTGAAGTGCATATTCAGGCTTCATGCCTTGTAAAGGTAATATTAATAAGATACTACCTATAAAGCCTACCGGTTTTGTTAGTTATAGATTCGTGTTGGTAACTTTTTAACCTTTCTGTTTTCCATTCTTTTAGAATGATGTAGGTGGGCAACGAAGTCTGATAAACAAATGGACTACTTTTCTTAAGGCAAGACTGATTTGCTCAATTCCTGGAAGCGATGGGGCAGACACTCATTTTGATGAACTTCGTAAGTCGCCTATCCCTTGTTTCTTAGAAAAGTCTAACTACTTAATTAAGTGATTCAGCGTTTATTTTATTTTAGCATCAAATACTCGGATACACACAAACACAAATAAACACAACTGAGGGAATTGTTCTTACTAAATTGACACCCTCATACATGAAGCCTTTGTTTTCAGTATACATGCACAATATAATGAAGTATTCCTGTATCTGAAAAAATCCTCAAATTTAATAAAGAAAAAGAATTACAGTAATGAGAGTTGATCAACTACACAGTCTATCCATACAATCCCTTTCTTATCTTTTTCCTTGGTTCAGCAACCTTCTATAGGTAGGAAGTTTGGATTTCTTGTTCTGATGATGCCCTCTGCTGGGGAATATGGAAGTCTTGTTGCTCATGGTCATCTGACTCAAATCGTATTCAGTGAGGCTCAAACAGATTTCTCTTTCATGTCTCTGTTTCTATTCCTCTTAAATCTAGTTCTGGAAAGACATTAGTTGCATATAATGTCAACATTTTATGTTTTAATTTTTTATGAAACATGCAAAATGAATAAGCCTCCAATTACTTCCTAAGTATTATGTAATTTACTCACATAGAAAATAAACACTCCCGATCTCACATAATCCTCTAAAACATTCTGGTACTTTTTCACTATCAGTGCTATATTCACTATAGATGCATGCAGCTAGTTTCATATTGAAACATTAACTTGAAGCCATTATACAACAACATGTTTTTAAACTTGTGAGTAATATCTTCCGCCGGTCTCTGGTTTTGATTTTATATGAAGTCACATATTCTTAATTGGAAAGAGTCATGGAGATTGCCAACTGAGTCGTCTCTTATACTTGTGTGACGTGTACCAGTAGAGGTTATGTCACATGGATGGTGAGAAAGCTTTTACCCTTAATTCCTTAATATTGTCGTGAGTCATCTTTATTTTATAATCTACTTAGAGTTCATGTAGTATTATATATTATTAAAAGGCAACAGTAATACTGTAAAACAAATATATAATAATAATTATTTTTCCATTAACAGAAGATATTTACTTACTCCCTACGAGAGATGAAAGAAATCCTGTAGTATACGGAGTCTTTACCACAACCAGGTGGTTGAACACAATGCCCTTTTTAAAGTTTTTTTTTTTTTTTTTAAACCTCTGAGGAGTTGTATTGTAAAGAATTAGGGTACAGGATTATGGGACTTTGATAAGCAATTCCAGAATCCAAAAGGCAGGCTGCTGAGAAAAGGCAGGGAAGTTGAATTCTCAGGATGGCCCAAGATTTCAACTGCAAAATCTGTAGATACGTAAGGCTTATGACCTTATTGAATCAGGCCCACTCAGATTATTGATGATAACCTCCCTAAAATCTACTAATCATGTATTTTGATCATATCTATTAAATGCATTCTTCTTAGTAACTAGCTTCATGTTTGAATAGTTGGAGACATACCAGAAAGGCCACCACAGTTTATGTGGTTTTTCTGTAGTAGATAATGAGGCTCTTTACCACTATGCCAAACTCTCATACCTGGCTAGTCTGAAGACACTCAATTCTTGTACTTTCTTACTTCAAGCTTTAAAAAGTGGTTTTGTTTATATGTGTGTGTGTGTGTTTACATATATATGTGTTATATATTAATGTGTTATAATATATATGAATTGTGTGTGTTATGTTTATTTGTTTTTGCCTGTGTGTATGTGTATGTAAACGTGTGTGTGTGTGTCCATAGAAGCCAGAATAGGACATCTGATACTTTAGATTGTATTTATAAACAGTCATGAACTACCTAAAGTGGATGTTGGAAACTGAACTCTGGTAATATGCAAAAGCAACAAGCACTCTTAACCCTGAGTCATCTCTTTTGCCCTACAGAGAATGCATTTAGTCCTTGAAATTTTTCTTGCATATAAGCCAAATAGTTATTTGTTTCTAGGTAGTTAGAGGCTAATACCCATGCTCTAAGTACACATTAAACCCCAAACTAGCATAGTTATATTAGATACTTCTGTCCCAGGGAACACTTATAGGAGAAATGATTCACCCTCCAAAGATTTAATCTATTATGGTGTAGCAGGCATGCCCTAGAAGCTTTCTCACAGTAGAGATTATAAGGCAAAGTAAAACCAGGGCTAGAGGCAGAGTTGAGGTGTAATCTTCAAGGTCCTACTTCTAAAGAGCCACTTTCTCCCAAAATAGTACTACCAATCTGGGACCAGTTGTTTAAAATCAAAGTAGGTTAAGAATGTTCACACAATAACAATAGCTAGAGGATCTTTTAAATTTTTTTATTGTTTATAACACACATATTTTTATCATTTGACTTTTGTTTTCTATTTCTTAGAAATCATATTCATATTTATTCTTTTTTTTACCAGCATGGTAGCCTCTATACTAATTACCATAGATAATTTTTACCCAGTTCCCTGAAAATCCCTGTTGTTTTCAGTCTACTTTTGCTATACATGATTCATCAATGCTCATCTGAGCTCATGCCATGCACATATGAATAAGCATATCTCTAATATGAAGTCACAGGATAAAATTGTTAGATACAAAAAGCATATATATGTAATGCTTATAATTAGTGCTTTCTGTATGTGTGACTAAAGAGGTTGTACTAAGGAAACAAATGAATGAAGGACTGAGTTCACTGACAAAGCTGTAATGCATCAGAAGATATTCTTGACTTAGAACATCATCATATTACAGACTACCCTATATGTTCCCCTTTGTCACCTTGAACAGGAACATGGCTGTTCTGACCATTCACTGCTTACCTTTTATGATAAGTTGCCAGTTCCTATCAACAAAGCTAGGCTGAAGGTTTCCTCGTTTTTGTATTTATATTCTTATCTGATTTTTGTCTTTTACATATCATTGATGCTCTCCTCTGACTTCAATGAGTTTGTAGCGTCATCCACAAACCTCTTATAAAGGTGTGCTCCCTTACTGTCTTTGTTCTATTTAATTTGGTTACTTATATTTGACTGTTAAAAGTACATAGCCCCTTCCATTGCATGCATGGAGCACAGATCAGTTTTGCATGTATCTTCCCATAACTCTTTATCATTTGCTTTGACATTAGCACTGGAGGACTTGGAGGTATTGCTATCTACAAGGAAAGAAACTGCTCTGGTATTTTCCTGAATCTTGCACTTTACAGCTTATTTTTTTTCTGTGGCAAGATCCTCATGGAATTGTCTATAGATTCAGAACACATTATAAAAATAGTGTTTGATTAATTATGAGACTTAAGATAGAAAATTTTAATATGGACATTAAGAAGACACCCTAAGAGCTGTATTTTTGGAATCCATATTTCTATTAATGTGCAATGCATTTAAAAAGATGCAGGAGGAGCAGTTGCCTGTCGTGGTTCAAGTGTCTCAGCTCGAGTTTTCTTGGCTCCTTTCCATTCAAAATCTTGCTTTGAAGTCGATGTGTTCCACACACAAGATTTAGATATGTGCTAGGGAGACAGAGCCCCGATATAGAGCTTTTATTTTTTTTCTTTTCCTATCAAGTTTCTGCCCACCCAGAGTGCGAAGTTACAAGTCAGGTCTTTGTTCCTGGTGTTCTTTGTTGTTTTATTTTTAATGCTGCTGTGAAGACTGAGGTAAGTTGGAATGCAAGTCATATCCTTTGTCTAGTAAAAAAGAAATAATTAGCATTTAATAATGTACATTATTTCTTTAAAATATAGTAGGCAGATATGTCATTATTATCACAATATCACTTTCCTCCTAGATGCCTGCTTACCATTACCTTCTGATGTTTCCCACTTATAGCCATTTCAAAATATTAATGACTGAGCTTCTGATGATGAAGAATTATTAGCTTGCTTGTGTAAAGTCAGGATGATGTCATTTGGTCAGAAAGGTTCATCTTAATTTTAAAAACAGACTTTGCAGAATGTCTTAGCCTCAAAGAAAATGCATTTTGCTTTCCAGAAATACAGCAAGAAAGAAATACCAGATGTGTCCTAATGATTGTCATCTCTGTCTTGTAGAATTTTAGGATTCCTGTGGAAGTTTTATCTGCTTAGTACTCCTGCTGAAACGAGATAATTATGATCACATTAAGTATTAAGTAGATGGCCAATTCATAAACCCAATTCAAGAAATGAAAATTTATTTCTGCCTTAAAAATCATTTTAATAAAATTATGTGACAGCATGTTCAATGTCAAAACCTGGGAGGTGCAATCACTTGAATAGATGGTTAAGGTTAGGAAGGTGACTCAGTCAGTATTTGCACTGGACACACAGGCCTGACACCATTAGTTCTATCCCCTCAACACATAGTTGAAGAAGACAATCAAATTTGTCGCTCACTCAGAACTACATATCATATACAAACAATAAAATAGCAACAAACAAAATCAGAATGTTGCAAAATGATCCTGTTTTTCATGTATCCAAATATTTTAAACATAATATAAATTTTTATATTTAAGTGCCTTATAAGTATAATAATGATTTCAAAATTAAACAATACGTGTGTAAGAATCATAACTAATCATTTCTATAGTACAATTTTTCTAGATCAATGTTTCTCAACCTGGGGGTCATGGTATCTTCGGGAGTCAAAGGACTCTTTCACAGGGGTCACATATTAGATATTCTACATTATATGAATAACTGTAACAAAATTACAGTTACAATGTAGCAATAAAAATAATTTATGGTTGAGTGTCACCACAACTTGAGGAACTATATTAAAGGGTCACAGCATTGGGAAGGTTGAGAACCACTGTACCATATGGTTCCTACTAAAACTTAGGTTTCTATGTAGACATTGCCAATTCCATTGAGATTCCTGATCATCTGTTCTGACAGCCCATTCTCTTTGTGTGCTTCTCTGACCTACCGGTAAGGTAGTTACCATCACTGTCAGTCATGATTACTTGCATATAAGCTCTTCAAGACATAGGTACATATTTCTGCAATGCCTGTCAACTGGAATTTGTGACATATTTTCCGCACATCTCTTAAGTGCAGATATGTGTTCAGTGGATGAACGAATGGATCATCTTCCTCTCTTTCAGCTCCATCTTCAAAGGCTCTGCTGTCTGTGTGTATAGCATGGCTGATATCAGAGCAGTTTTTAATGGTCCCTATGCTCATAAGGAAAGTGCAGACCATCGTTGGGTGCAATATGATGGAAGAATACCTTATCCCCGACCTGGAACGGTATGTGCCCAACTTAAAACTGAATTATTTCTCTAATCCTATTCATTGCTAATTTTATTATTACCAGCTATGCCCTTTTTAAAGCCACATGTGCTGTTGATTATGAAATAACTATGTTTATAGTGATAATGTTAGTATTTCCATTATTCAAATGAAGTTAAAGAATTTTGAATGTTAATTTAAGTACTAAAGAACACACTGGACTATATTGTGATGATTGCATTATGATAGCAATGCAGATATGTAACTCAGATATGTCAATTAGTTTTATAGAATGCAAATTAGACAAATTAGATGAAAATGACAACTGAGGAGCTGTTTTGTTCATACATCTCTGCATATATCTTGCATACATCTCTAAAATGTCTTAGTGTCTGTTTTTTTAAGGCTCTTTTATTTAAAATGGTTAATTTAAATGATCCCTTTTCTTGATATGGATCTGTCTTTCTTTATTATGCTAAAATTAGGATAATATGCTATCTTTAGAGTGGAAAGAATTCTTAATAAGCTCAAGTTCAAGATAGTTTTATGGCATATACTTGTAGTCACATCATTCTGAAGGATGTAGTAAAGTTTGAATTTGAGACCAGCCCTAATGCTGGCTTGAAAGGGAGGCTACTGGTAGAAGAAAAAAGGCAGATAAGGAAGAGAAGGAACAGGAGAAGGAGGAGAAGGAGGAGAGGAGAGGAGAGGAGGAGAGAGGAGGAGGAGGACTATCCTAGTTCAAAACTATTTTTAAATGGTACAAACCATATTTAAAGACATGCTAAAAAGTAAAATGTGCTTTTGAATTTATGCATTTGGTTAAAAAGAAACACATGAGCTTGTGAGATGACTCATGTAGCTGTGCAATCAGGAGACTTGTGTTTAGATGCCTCGAAACCAATAAAAAGCTGGATGCTGTAGTACATGCCTGTAATTCCACTGTAGAAGAGAAGAGATAGGAAGCTCTCTTGGTTTTCTGTCCATCCAATCTATCCAAATGCCTGAAGCTTTGGGATTACTTAGAGGTACTGTCTTCAAAAATAAGACACAAAAATTGAGAAGACAGCCACATTGATCCTGGTCTTCACATGCAGCTGTGCAAATAAACATGTGAACATAGACATGTGCATACGCATATACGTACACAAATAACAGAAGTGCATACCTCTGCATATGCATTGTAAATGAAAGTTCTTTAAAACTTAATATCAAAAAGGTTAGTGTTAATATCAAAAAGGTTATTTAAAATCTATTTAGATTTTATTCTAAATATTTCTACCAAGAAATTTAATAATAATCATCAAAAGAAATTGACAATTGATAAATATTCTACTTAATACTTACTTTTTGTGTTTATTCTTAGAGGAGAAATAATTGGTTCTAGGGCTTTCTTAAATATTTTCCTGGCTTCCTATTAATTAGCATAATTAAACATGTATTATTCTGCAACTATTTCTATTTTCCTCTCATTATTCCTCAATATAATTTTGTTTCTAGGATATTCTGCTTTGATTATTAGATATTTATTACTGTTACAGATATCTACTTATTTATATACTACTGTTCATTTGTCTTTGGAAAGGTGGTGTTTATCTTTCCAATTAGTCCAATGTAATTCAATGTTGTGTGACTTTTCTGTAGGAAATGAGAAAACACTTTCTAATAATGTGGGCACTTCTATTTGATGGCAATAAGTAACTCCTACAAAATCAGAAAATGCATAGTAGTGTTTTTCATCAGTAATAAAAGAATCAAATTATGTCAAATATACTAATCTCTAATGCTGTATACTCAAAATGGTTATAACCAAATTTTAAGATCAAATGGTAAAAGAATTTCTTTGTTTCCTTACTTATTCGATTGTTTCAAGATTGTTTTCAATGAGTGCTTATTATTTTATTTGCTTATAATGATTGTCTTATTTCTACATTGCAAATATTTTGATGTGTTTATAAACAAATTAATTTTAATTTTAACATTGTTATCGAGGTAGCAACATTGTGTATCTGATGTGAAAATGTGGTGCACAAGTTCTTTTACTAAATGAACTTGACCACTTTAAGTAACCACATTCATCACATCAGTGAAATTAAGTTTCACAGACTATCAAGTGACTGCTCTTGTAAAATTGAGAATGTAAGAATTGGAAGGAGTGATAAAGACATCATAAGTCACCCTCTTAGTACACTGGAGGAAACGTCTGTCCAGAATAATTAAATAACATACCTAATCTCATATTACCCAGCCAGCAGAATGAACTGGGATATGCTGTAAGGAGCATACTGCAGGATAGAGTTTTATGATCACTCCTTTTTTCATTCTTTGTATAATTTATGTCTTTCTTAATGTTTTACCTGGTAAATATATGCCTGCTTAGCCTACACAAAGTGAGTTATATTTATTTTATATCATCTCCCGATACATTGTCATATCTGTGCTTATTAAAAGTACAAAATTAGTTATATTCTTTCCTTCCAATTCAGAAATGTTATTCAAAATTATAGCTCAGTATACCTTAGGTCCCAAACATTTTTGTGTGTGCTTACATGACATCTCACTACAATTATTTTGCTTTTGTTTTGAATCAGGGTCTTACTCATATAGCGTAGACAAGCCTCAAACTTACTATATAGTCAAAAGTGGCTTGATTATCGATCTTCCTGCCCTTCTCTCTCAAATGCTAGGATGACAGACGTGTGTTGACTCACCTAGCATACTTCATACATTCTTAGATCATCATAATGCTGATTAATTCACACATCTGTTTATAAGAAAAATATCAATGGCCAGTCATTCATGTGTGTTCATGGCCTCATAACTTTTATAGTGGTAGATTTCTATTAAGTTAGATTTACTTTACATGAAGAGCTGGATATATAGAGCTACCTTCTTAGTGATAACAACAACAACTGCTACTACTACGATCATGAATTGTATCATTGCTGCCTGGTCTGTCCTCTACATAAGTATAATGAAGCTTTGTAGCCCTACAACACTTGACATATTTATTTTAATATAGCAAAATGTTTCTAACTTGAATGAGATTTGCTGAACATACGATTTGCTTCCTATACATTGGCTAGAGCCTTTGTGTTTGTATTTTCTGCATCCATATTATGTTTATGATTGAACTCTGAATTGATATCCCAGTACAGACCTCAGTTAAAGATTGACTGGCATGGGGTCATTCCCATCTTACATAATCTTCTTGGTTTTGGTCTGATGTATCACTGTTGATCAATGCCAAATCTCAACTCCTAGCCCACAGTGCTCTAGGTAAAAAAAACCTGCTCACACACAGATATTTTACCTCGGTGATTCTTCTGCCCTCTGGTGTCTGAAAAAAGCAGCTGAACAAACCAGGTTTTCTTCAGATACATGTTTAGAATCCTTACTGTCCTGCTTGGTTTAGTGCTTTGAAGTTCTAACTGGAAAAAAAAGAAGGAGAGAGAGAAAGAGAGAGGAGAGAGAGGGAGAGAGAGGTACAAATCAGAAAATCAGATATGGAAATCAAACTGGAGAAAACTAATAGTCTAAAACATCCTCAATCTTAAGAGGATTTGAAAAGAAGTATTTTGATTTTGATAATTGACTTCTTAAAAATAATTTAATACAGTTTTAGTAAATAAAGAAGTGTATTTTACAGTTATGATGTATTGACATGGAATTTGTGTGTGTGCTCACATGTGCATGCGCTTGTGTGCGTGTGTGCACATGTGTGTGCGCACCTGTGTGTGCTGTTTATTTTGTATGTGTTATATGTACACTTGTGTGAATGTGCATCTGGAAGTCGTAGGTCCTCCTCTATTGTTCCTGCTATGCTATTATTTGGGAGACAGAGTTTCTCAGTGAATCTGGAGTCCACCAATTTGGCAAGACTATGTTGTAACTTTGCAGCAAGCCCCCTCCTCTCGCTGTAGTGCACCGGAACATAGAACATGGTTATAGGCATGTTTACACTTACCTGTTTTTTTAAGGTGGCTACTAGGGATTGGAACTCAGATCCCCCCCACTTGTGTGGCAAGCACTTTACAGATTACACTATTCTAATAAGACACATCCTAATAAGACACTTTAATAATTTTCACATTAATGTAAAATATTGCACATTACTTGATGAACTTCAGTTTTAAACAATTTCTGTGAAAAGCTGAAAAAATTTTTACAATGTAGATATATATTTAAACATATGATTTACTCCCTTAAACTATTTCTGGCCCAGTTTTCAAATTTTGTCAAAATGGTAATTCCCTTATAATTTCTTTCAGAATGACTAATGCTGTTACTGTCAAGTTATTCTGCTCCTACTCAATTATCAAAACACATACTATTCTAAGTAACCATCTGTTTTGTTTTGGTGGACACTGAAAGGAATTGTGGGCACTGACATTGATTTTATCATTTTTCTCTGCCAGGCAGACACTGCTCAATTTAAGTGGTGCATATACTGTGAGAATTTTGTGAATTCCTTTGTTGAAAGTTTTCAGTGGAGCTATATCTCAAGAAACACAACTTCTTAAACCCGAAGGTGCTGAGGACTTTCACACAACAGCCATCACTACCATTCCCATAACTAACTAGATCTGGGCTACCTCTCCAAAAACAGCAATTTAAAGATATATTTACTTTTTTTCACTGGGTTTCAGGACAACCTTAGTTCTAAACTGGGGTGCCAATTCTCAAGCTACTCACTGTTTGATTGGATTTTGATTGTTCTGTTAGAGAAAGTCCTGTAAGAAAATGGGGATCTGAAGGAAAGTGGGGGCAAGGCTTAAAATATTTAAGTTCCTTAAATTATTTTTTGTATAGCTTATTATATGCTCTAATGACTACATATTTGGGCAAATGTCTCCTTCATATTTTAATCTTCAACACAAGGTCTGTCTTTGCAAAAATTTATTTCAGACTGTTGCTTAGATGAATAAGGGGATAAGATTCCACTTACAAATTTGCATTTTCAAATAATAATAAAAATCAGACAACCTTTACGTATCACACATACAAATGTTCTGCTTCTTTCCCCAATCTGCCCTAACAGAAGACTGACTTAGTCTTTCTTTGCGCCATGACTTCCCTCACGTTAGTATTGCTTTGATTTGTGTAAGGAAACTGCTGTGTAGAGAAAGCAGAAAGCACCTATGGTATTGAGCTGATAAACTTTTCTCAGCTGCCTGGTGCCTTGCCCTGACAAAGTTCTCTCACTGGATCAAAAACCACTTTTCTCCTCTCCTTATCCATTGCTTACCTCTGCCCTCCTGAAGGCCTGCACCAGCATCCAGACCTGCCAAACATAAAAGAATCACACCTAGCTAACCTGCAGCGTCTCTGACACAGATAGCAGGCCAGCTGCTGTGGGCTTGTACCCTGGCATCTCAGGGTTTGTCTAGGCCTGATCTCTTTTCTCTTAAGCTTTAGTGATATATTGTACAATGTGTTGGCGTTTTACAGTCTGACTGAAAATTTCTATTCCAACTTTGTATTCTCTCAAAGCAGTAACTGTTGCAAGAGTTTTCAAAAGGAGTAAAGAGAACAATTAACAAGCCAGGATCTCTTCTTTTCATAGGAAGCTAAGTACATGCTAGGAACCACAGGAAGAAACAAAGGATACAGTGGAGGATGGATATCTAGAGGAATTATGACAATAGTTACAAATTTCAAAGAGTATGCGTAACCCCATGCTAGCCACCTAGGGTATACAGCTTCAGTCAAAATTCTTGAAGGAAAATTAATAACCTAATATGTTTTTCTTAGATGAGGTATTTCTTTATACTTTTTGATTGCCCTTCATGCGACTTTCATTCCTATTTTATCGAATAGTTGCTGGCATGTGTAGTTGTGTGTTGTATAACACCAAACCAAACACCCACTGGATTGAATGGACTAGAAAAACACTAATGGTTTCATACTGTCTACCTTCAACCTTGGGAGTAACACCCTAAACCACTTTCACTTGTGTGATCACCACAGTGATGCCTGAGATCACTCCTAGCTTAGCGGCTAAAGGTCTCAGCAGAACACTGGCCACATGCCACAGGGAAAACTGCCAGAAGAAGAAAATGGATTTCCAAAATCTTTCTGTAACTGTCAAAGAAACCAGGTTTCCCTTTTTCTCTCTTGCTATCCCTTAGTTTTTATTGCATATGGTCCTTTCTGTGAGAGGCAAGCTGTGAGGAAAGCTGACCATTGCAAGTTTGCTAAATGCTTATATCTCATCCTCACTTAGTTGCACTCTCTTCCAGTGAAACATGTGTTTTTAAATTTCATATCAAATATTGTGGCTTGACTATCATGAATTTCTGAATTTTGAAATTATGGTTACTGTGGAACTACAGTTACAGGGTCTGAGGATTTTTGTTGTTGTTCTCTCTCTCTCTCTCTCTCTCTCTCTCTCTCTCTCCCTCACACACACACACACACACACACACACACACACATTCTTAAATTGAAGGGCTCTTTCCAATATATTATGCAGTCAAAATTTTGCTTTAAATGGTAAATCAATAAGACTGAACTGAAGGAGTTATGACATGTATGCTCCCTGGGAATGGCCTTTGAGTAAGAAATGCACAGATTATAACTGGGAAAGAGCTCAGCGTTATCTGTGTTGATATAGACTTCCAGTCTCAATCTACTTAACAAAGGGCTCCTTTCTCTGTCAAGTTGACAGATTCTCCATGGAAGTAGAGTATACACAAAACACTGATGGACACACAGACTTGACCAATATTAGACATGCAAGATTTCTGTAAAGGATAGATACTCTCAAATTAGTTAGAAGATGGTTATCAGGTCTTTAAATTTTTTAATGTAACCTCTTTGGTGGACATTCTTTTTAATAATGGATCATTATGCTTTAATTGGTATGAAACTTGGAGGAGGAGCTATCTCTTATCAGTCACCCCAGGATGTTCAGCTAACAATGACCTGTTGACCTCTGAGAGGAGGGCTTTGAAGCTCTGGCATGATTCTAATTAGTCCCTAGTTTAAATGGCTTTGTTCAGTGGAAACTTGATTTTATGTTACCACTTTTTAGAAAAATTTAAGATTTGTTTTTAGCTTCTGTTTTTATTTTATTTTGACACTATCAAAAGAATTTTAATATAAGTTTTATCTGATGCCATAAATTTTATTTTATATAATTGTATTGATTAACTATAATTTTATTCAAAAATCATTTGTCCATTAAGAATTAAAATGTAATACTTTTATTAAAGACACCTTCTTAAGATGCTGTTTTTGAAATATATATGAAACATGATATGAAAAAGTATATACCTTGTAAAATATTCAAATTGTAATGTCATTCCTTCTTTATTTTTGATAACTGTATCTCAAATTCAGTGAATTTTTATCAAGTTGTGTTTTTACATCTGACCACCAGAGGGCAGTTGATGCTAACTCTTTCTTTAATACATGCTACCAAGAAGCAGAGTCTAGGTAGAAAATAAAACAAAACCTTAGGTGCCTTCTCAGATCCCAGGCTTAGGGGAAATGCTGTAGGTTGGGGCATGGTCTAATTTTGAGAGGAGCTGTAGCAGAAATATATAATTATAATCTCAAACCCTTAAAGCTCTTTTAGAGCTAATTTTGTGACGTGTTGATTTGTTCCTTTTAATTTTTAATAAACATAGTTAAATTGGAAAGAAATCCTTTTTTTTTTTTTCCCAGTTGAAAATAATGGCTTTCTGTACCTTCGGGGTTTATAGATCATTTTCATGAGAATTTTAACCTTTAGTATCATCATCTGAAACCTTTGGGATTGGCAGGGTAATGTGATGTGTTTTAGTTCTGAACATAAGCAAGCTTTGAACTCTGCATTTGTCTGGGTAGCCTCTGAACCTGGATCCTCCTGCCCTGGCCCTGTTCTGTAATTAAATGCATTAGTACTATCATGCTTGATTTAATTTTTTTTTTTTACTCAAAACAATAATATTTTAAAGAAAGAAACATTACACTGGAGAAATCTTGGAAAACTCAGGTAAAGTCACATAATTTTGAACGTTTTTACGAAGAAGCACAGATTTAACTCTATCAGAGCTGCACTTACCACACGTTAGAGTGATTTGTCACTGCTCTGTCATCTGCTTACTCTTATGCATAGCATCACCTGTCAGGTACATATGCAGTGCGTTTATTACTGTGTACGTTTCGTTTCAGTGTCCGAGCAAAACCTATGACCCACTGATTAAGTCCACCCGAGACTTTCCAGATGATGTTATCAGTTTCATAAGGCGGCACCCGGTGATGTATAAGTCCGTGTACCCAGTGGCTGGAGCACCAACCTTCAAGAGAATCAATGTGGATTACAGACTGACGCAGATAGTGGTGGATCACGTGGTCGCTGAAGACGGGCAGTATGATGTCATGTTTCTCGGAACAGGTATGATCAAACCACACTTCCAATCAAAGAAACTGTTCATTAATGGAGAAATAAAATGAAAACCTGCAAAATATTTGTCATCCAAACTCAAGGAAAGATTAGCTAATACCTTGCCAGCTTTTCCTGAACCTGTACAGGTGGTACATTTAAATGATGATCAGTAATATCTGCCAAACACACTGAAGTTTTAAAATACATGTATTTTAAATGTTTTCGCATTATTCCAGATTAGTTACTCAAAGTATATCTGTCTAATCATGGAGGACTAAAAATAAGTAAGATGAAGCCGTGTCTCCATGTTTACCTGCTGTTGCCACAACCAGATGCTGGTAAATTCTACCCACAATGCTCCCTTCACTAGCCTGGAAATCAGAGACTTGGTGGCCCGAAGGCAGTTCTTAGAATCATTAAGCATTACTTTGTAAATACTTTCAAATAAAACTTCATGGAAATTTACTTTTCTGTTTATGAATTTTGCAGATTAAAGTTAATATTGTGGGTCCTGAACATATGGCTCAGCAGTTAAGAACACTGATTGATCTTCCAGAAGAAATGGGTTAAATTTCCCCAAACACAAACATAGCAGCTCACAACTGTCTTTAACTCAAGCTCTGACACCCTCATAGATGCATACATACTTACAATCAAAATGCCAATGTGCATAAAATAAAAATAAATAAATTATTATAAAATTAATTTGTTGGATTCTTATTAATGCAGTTTGTATTATTTAGTTTATTGCATGTCAAATTTGTAATTAAAATATGATCAAAATAACATGTTTTGGCCAAGTGTGGTAGTAAATGCCTATAATCTTATGCTAAGGAGGAAGATCACAAGTCCAAGACCACCATAAGGAATAGTAATGCACCTTCTATCTGTCTGTCTCTATATCTATCTCTATGTTTGTCTATCTGCCAAAAGATAGATATTGATATAAATATAGATGTATATAGAAAATATATAGAGAGAGACAAATAAATATCAGCTAATAGTTTGTCATTTTCTTGTAACTGTATAGCCTATGCTTTTAAATGATGATCAGAAATATATATATACACATATATGTATATAGAGAGATACATATATATACATTAATATTTACATAAATAATATGCTTATTTTGTTATTCTCAAAATTAAGAAAAGTGTTAAGTAATAACAATGTTCTAGTGGCAGAAAAACAACAATTAATATAATACCTCTCAGAACTTCATACTGTATTATACATGTTTCTTGATGAGTTTTAAGTGTTATTTTATTGGAACAGATTCTTTAGAATATGAAATGATTTTAGAATTATTTACCTCTTATGTTTATCAAGGTTCTACACAACTTAGGCTTATTATGAGAAGGACCGTGTACTGTACAACCCCTAGGGGCAGTAGACAGCACCTGTAAGGCCTAATGATGTTATAGACGGCAAGTGCAAAACACAGATAATCTAAGGGATATTCCATTTCTGAGAATGCAGCAATGACTGCTGAAGGGTCAGGACTTTAATTAGTCTCTTATTAATTCTCATGAGCTAAATTTAATTGTACTGTCCAGCCAAAGCTCATTCACAGGTTGGTAACAGTTCACGCCTACAAGCAGGACTCAGCCACTAGGTGGTACTACCTAACCTTTCCTCAGAAAAATATGATTATTTTAAAAGTCCATTTTATACTGTAAAATGTATTTAACAGTTTTGAATATCCTAGAGTCATTTTAAAAAATTAAATAATCTAGGCATTTTTCTACATATAGTGGTATTATTATATGATGTACCTATGCTCCAGACCCGCTGTTCAGAAGTTTAAAGACACATTTTCAATAGATTAATTGTAAAGTGACAGCTCCGTTTTAATTTTTTTGGTGTGATTTTATTATCTTTCTATACTCACATGCTACAGTCACACTGTACTTATTATAAAGGAATTTAAGATACCTTCCTTAAATATCACTTTTGTTATATATCATTAAACTTGCATTTTGTTTTGAGTTTGAACTGAAATCATTTGAATAAGCTTTAATTTTTAACTCACTCACAATCATTCTGAAAGCATATATGTATCTGAACTTAGGGTTAGTTTCTTCACAAGAAAATTGTCAGTGTTTGCTGGACAATTATTAATATTTTAAAAAGGATATAGGTATTACTGCTATAATAAATCAGATATAATTACTAGGTAAATCTTAGTATTACAGGGAAATCTTATCACAGGGAAAATATATATGTACATATTTTAGCATAATTTAGCATTCAAAAATAAAAATACTATTTTTTTACCTCTGTTATTTCAATCGATATTTAAATTAATCGTATATGTATGTAGTTAAAAATATTTTTACATAACCTTTTAGTCTCTTTATAAGTGTCTGCTCTGGAAGGGCAACATCATATAAGTAGCCTTCTTTTTTCACTACTTTATTTGTACAGATTTTGTTGAAAGTGAGGGTAATGTTGAGATTTCCAGGAATATGCATTCGTCTAAATATTGACTTGGAAACAGTGGTGTTATGGTTCAACTCTTTTTTTCAGACATTGGAACAGTCTTGAAAGTTGTGAGCATTTCCAAGGAGAAGTGGAATATGGAAGAGGTAGTACTTGAGGAGCTTCAGGTATTCAAGGTGAGAAGGGGTGCGGGGGCCCCAGATAGAGGGTGAGACGGCTCAGTGCTGTTATGGGGCTTCTTGTCTTTTCTCTTTTCCTAGGGAAGTCGCTGAAATGAGCTTCAGTGGTTTCTCTGGCCTAACAAAAGAGGTCATATACAAGGGGGAATGGTACTCACTTCCCCTGCTGCATACCACTGGCAGAAGCTGCCAGGATTGCGTTTTCCTGGCTGCACCATCCAAGGATATGGTCAGTCAAATCGCCACACTAATGATAGCTTGGATCACTTACTACCCAGATGCTTTTCTGCTGTATGAGTTTTATTTGGCAATTTTTCCCCAAATGAATTTGAGAAAACTGGAAATTTTTATGAATCATATATAGGAGCCCAGCATTACTGTAATGAAACGAAGAAAAAGAACAAAATAATGATAGCAAGTTATGCATGCTACAGTCCTCTCACCCCTCAAAAGGAGTTGGAGGCCTGGAGGAAGAGTTATTTGTTTTAAGTTCTGCCTTTAACAATGAATGTATTTTTGTGTGGCATTCTTTGTAGATACTCTGTTGTATTTAGAATTATTTCCTGAAACACTAGAAATAAGGCTGTATTTCTTAGAAAATATGTTCTTTTATGTTTTTGTTTTGTTAAAAAGGTTTATTAAAAACCATTTCCATGTAAACATCCATTGCCTGGAGAGAGTGGAGTCTTCCACTGTGAAGGGATAAAGTTAATTATCATGCTGGGTTGGCAGGATCCTGTTTACACTGTGATGATAATAGTGGTCAAGAAGTTAACAAGAACAAGACCAGCTATCTGGCCTCTGCCAAAACAAAATCTTGGGAGGTTCCTAAGGGAAAAGTTGATGTCAAACATAAGTGTGGAGGAAGCAGAGGCTTCAAGAGTTTTTCTATCACGCACAGAAGTGCATGAGAATAAACGATCTCCCATGGGTCTTAGCGCCAAGGATTGACTGTTTTATCAGTGACTGTTCTATCAGTTGGTTCTGACTTTTATTCTCCTCCTCATCATCTTCCTCTTTCCCTTCCTTTCATCTACCCATTGACCAAGCCATCAACCCATCCATCCATCCATCCAACCATCCATCTACCCATCTACCCACCCATCCATCCATCAACTCATCTATACACTCATCTACGAACCCATCCTCCATCCATCCACACCCATCAACCCATCCATATCTATCTATCTATCTATCTATCTATCTATCTATCTATCTATCTATGCTGAAGATGAAACCTGGAGCCTTTCACATGCAAACATTTCAACACTAAATTCCATACCCAGACTCCTTTTCTTCTCTCATTTTTTTCTCCTCTGCTGTTTCTCTTTTCTTCTCACTTTTCTCTTCTCTACTGTTTCTGTCCTTTCTTTCCCTTTTTATTCTTCCCTCTTCTTTCTCTTCTCTATCTATATTTACTTTCATTAACAACTTTATTGAGGTAAAATGCAATGAAGAACAATAAAAGCAAAACAAAACAATAAACCCAAACATAATTTGATGGACATGGCCATGTTTTTAAAACCAAGAACAACAGAAATTATTGGAACAAACTTAAAAAAATACTTTTTTAATTTAAAATTTTTTTCTTTTATGCATTTTCTTAAATCTGTTATATCAACTGTTTGTCAATTAGTATATAAAAGTAATAAATGAATAAATACTAGATAAATAATAGATATATAATGTATATTTCAAAACGTGTCCTGTTTTATGTTTGGTTGCTTTATATTCATGCTTCTGGTCTTATTAGAAATAAAAGCTGACCTGTACCATGAATGTGCACCCAGGGGTAGCTTGTAATGTCACATAAGCAATAGAATCATCAGCAAACAGAACTTTAATTTTTAAAGTTCTGTTACTTAAGTGTGTTTAGTATCTTTGGTACAAGTAAGATCAGAATGGAGCAATAAACAATTACAAAGATGTTCTTGTCAGCACTAGTATGAATTAGAAGGCAGCAATCAAGATAAACCTGTGTAGAGCAAGGTGAAAACTTGTGAATAACTAGAAGTCATTTTCAATATAGCACTTCCTCATGCAGTCATCTTGCTTCTCTCTGATAACGTACCTTAAGCATTTTCATCATGTTTAGTAATGGAGAGATAATACACACTCCTAGAAAATAGTAAGCAATACAAATCATTTTCTCCTCTTATTGAGTGTGAAAAGCCATGTTTTATATATGTAAAACAAAAGACTGATTACTATGAAGCTGTGAATGTCTTTTACTGACATTTATTTTTCTTTGTAGCACCCAACGGCCATCTTGAACATGGAGTTGTCGTTGAAGCAGGTACTTTAGAATTTCTGTTCAACAATTAACTTCAGAGTTCATTTGCAGAATCTATTGGAACTGGAAACTGGAAGTTAAGTCATTAATAATGCAGATAGTTAAAGGTTGCTTAATGCCTCCTATTGATTAGAACTCATTGTTTTTTGTCTGACCTTAGGAGAATGAAGATTGAATGTGTGTACTCTCTTCCTTTGACTCAACACACACACACACACACACTAAAACAATACAAAACCAAATCAAAAACAGTGGGGCAGCTGAGTTGTGTTTCTGTTGAAGGCATAAGACATATATTTAATATAATAATCACAAACTTCGAAAAGGGATTTTAATTAGTGAATCTGGGATTTCAAATAAGAATTTTGGTAAACAACATTGAAGAGTCAACTTTCAATACTCTACTAAGTAACTCTCAGAACTAGTTCTCTTAACAACAAAACTAGAATTTTCTCATGTTTATTATGACTTTTATTTTGTTCTATTTAATTGTTTATGCTTGGGATCAAACCCAGGGTTTCACACGAATTAGGCAAGCCAATTTACCTTACTGGGGACAGGATCTTACTGTCTATCTATCCAGAACTCACTTGTGTTTTAATACTGCCTCCTGCATGTTGTATTTGTTTATAGGCATAAGCAGAACCTTGTTTTCTTTTTCTCAGTGCTGGCTCTTGCAAATACTAGACAAGTACTTCACATCTCCTATCACTGATATATCCCTATCCATTTAAATACATGCCAATGTTTTAATCAAAAGGATGTGTTAACAATAGTTACACTAATAACTACTGTTACACTAATATACTAATAATGATACATACATAAAATATGATTTTACAGGTTTTATAATCCACATCTCATTTGACTAGATTTAGACTTTCTATTCCATTTCTAAAAACATCCTCAAGATTTAAGAAAGTCATTTGATGATATAAGTTCCGCATTAAAGCCTTGCTACAATTAAGCATGGTAGACCAGTTATTAAAGGAAAGTCTAAATGGATTTCCTTCCGCAGTCTATGTCATTGACTTGCTCATTAAATAACATTTATTCCTTGAATCCATGCTATTTTTCTTTAGATATGCAGAAAGGAATGAGCGGTATAGTCTTAACGTCCCCTCCAGAGGCTCTGGGAAAATTTGAGAGAGAAAAGCATGCTAACAATGTGGAGTCATACCTGAAGCATATAAGGGAAAGACAAAAAACAGAAACTGATTGAGAGGAGACAGAAAGAGCAGGGGAAGGGAAATAAGAAAAGAGGCAGACAAACTAATTCATGAATGGGGTTGTAGTTAACCAGATAAATAAAAAGACGGATAGAATGGAGGAGTAAGGATGTGAAAAATAAAAATCTACACCTGTTTCCATTAAGTGTGTGTAAAATTTGACCTGAAACATATGTGTGCTTAGAGTAAAAGGAAGTTAGAAATGACTCTGGAAAACTAAGCATGAATATTTTAGCCCTACCTGTTCTCCATGATGCTTAATGGCTTCAGGACAAAAACCATTATGTGTTTTAAGCAGAGAAATGTCATGATGAAACCATCGTTTACTTCTAAAGATCTGTCTGTGGAAGATGAAATGGGTCCTCTGCAGGGGTGCTGGTTAGAGAAAGGGTTGGAGTCAGGGGAAGTAGTTCGAACTCTTGCAAACAATCTAAGCAAGCAATGATACAGGACTTGAAAAGTGGCGGCCGTTGGAAGAAAGCGGAACCAGATTAGAGTCCACAGATAGAGAGAAAATTATTACTGGTGATGAAAATAAGCATCTCAGAGAATCATGAAAGTATAGATAACAACGTATTGTGTTTGATGACATTAAAGTCTTAACAGAATTTATGAGGCATGAAAGTGAAAGATAATTTTTAGAGTTGAAAACCTCTGTACTTTTTCTCCTAGTGTCTATTTCTGTGAGGTTCTTCCTGTACTTAAAGCTCCGCTGGCATTGATCACACATTATTTGAAAGCATATGCTAAGTCTTACTCGTCTACTTATTCTTCCTTCTCCATGGCTTCTGCTGCAGACACATAAAAGGGACTGTTTGGGGGCATGCTGCAGGAATTTCAGAATCGACTCTCAAAGTGTCATTTTTGTAGTGTTGCCAGGATCCTGCAACCTTTGCTTTGTGATATGGCATTCCCCAAGTCCACTTGGTGATGTCTGCATAGAAATAACAAATATTTACTCTCCTAATAGTAATCGGTATTCTTTCAGGATTACTTCATCATTAGCAAATAAAATGGTTACTTAACAATAGACAGTGTCCCGAGTGTCTTTTAGTCATACCTCACGTTGAGAGACGTGGCAGAGGCATGCCATCAATATTGCCTGTAGCATCTGTGCTTTCTAGAACCTACCAAAGTATAACCTCTACTCTGAGCAAGCACTTGACATTGCAATTCTATAGGCTAGCAGCTGATTTTTGACCTTCCTCAATTACTGCCAAGTTTACTTTAGTTTTCTAGAATGTTGTCCATTTCAGATCAATATGTTCGATACAGAGTCTGGCCAGGGGTAGAAGAGCTTGACTTGTCTTACTACTCCTCACACTTCTCCACTTGTGTTTAAGTTAGCTGGACACTCGCAACCAGATTTAAAGCTATCCCGTGGTATTTACAGAGAGTGCTTCTCAAAATTAATGTAAGTAATGCTGCTAATGTATTTCTTCTGTTTGATGTGCAGCAACAGTTGTACGTCGGTTCCTGGGATGGATTGGTTCAGCTCTCCCTGCACAGATGCGACACTTACGGAAAAGCATGCGCAGATTGCTGTCTCGCAAGAGACCCTTACTGTGCTTGGGATGGAAATGCTTGCTCCCGATATGCACCCACTTCTAAAAGGTCAGAGCACAGCTCCTCCCGACATGAGGAGTTTCTTACATGAGGGACTTTTCTTGTAATTTAAGAAAAAGACAAAGAAAATTTGGCCTGTGGGAAGAGTATTTCAGCTAAAATATTCAATCGTTTTATATCAAATTAAAATTGGGAAGGTAGAACAGATGTTCTGAAATAGTGAAATGTGGAATTTTTTTTTTAAATCTGATAAATTCTATATAGTATTTTCTTGCATTGAAAGGAAACACCATTGAATTTTGTTTTAACAGTTGTCTTATACCACAATATATTTTCATTACATTTGTCTGATTTTTAACATGCCAGCTCATGCCTATAATTGTACAACTCAGGAGGCAGAAGCAAGAGGACTGTAATGTAGCCCGAGATACATAGTGGTTTCTTGTCTACTTCCCAAATTTGTTTTTATTAACTAATTTATTCTACATTTCTTCCATCACATTTCTAAATGTGAACATATTCACATCTATTGCTTTGCAAGTCATTTATAAATACATGTTTATAGAAGTTCAGACACAACCCATTTTTACATATAGTGACTTGATTCAATTTTATATTTACTCTAATAACTATAATTTGCCAATTTCTGTCACTAAGACAAGCTTCAATGACAAACTGTTTCCTTGACATTTGTGGCCTTTTATTTTATACATACCTAGAAACTGCCAAGAAAACTCAACTATTGTTTTATTCAATACACATAAGTAAAAGTGACCCAGAGTTATAAGATATACATTTTCACACTATTTTTAATAGCGATAAAGTAATTAGAGCTAATATGAATGCCTATCACTAACACCTATGTTAGATGAATATTTTTTACCTCATTATTTATTATTAGTAACATTATTTTAAAGGAGTTATTTAAAGTGTGAGTGTTCTAGTTAAAGTTATTGGTGATTTTGATTATTTTCATTTTTAAGTTATATAGCTTTATTTAGCTATATTGTGTTTAGCTTTTTGTGTGTTTTGATGCTTAAAGTGGAGAGATTGCATTCATTTCATTACCAAATGACCATTTATTTTATTTTAAATATTTCACTAGTTTGTCAAATTCTAAACTTGAGGACTCAAAGATAAAAGGTACTTACTTTAGTTTGCAAACATTGGTTAAAACTGAGGCACATTTTATATTCTTTCAACTTCATAAATTACACATAAGTAGGTAAATATGATTATTAACAGTTAAAAGTTACCAAAATTTTGTTAAACTTTTCTGCCCAGTAACACTCATGTTAGTGAATCTTTGGGGAATACTTTTCTAGAAGCCAAAAAACAGAGTGCTCATTACTTGGCAATAAATGTTGGCTTTGATTAATTGATCCATTCCTGAAGAAGCCAAGATTTAAAAACATTTGTGACCTCCTGTACCTTATACCATCATAATTTTTTTCTTCTTGTATTTCCCAAGACTGTATCTCTGATCTTACAGACATGCCACTGTGATGTGCTCCCATACCTAACATAATGTCTATCTGAGATTACAGATGTGTACAATGGATGACTCTTTTCCAAGGTTGTCCTCTGGTCAGCTTTGACCCTGGGGAGCCACCCAAGCATCTGAGAAAGTTTACTGCTGTTTCTCTGATCTCTGAAGTGACAACATGGATTGGAGAGAGTAGCAGTGGAGGAGGGCTCTATAGGATTTAACAAAACTGTCAGAAAGGAATAAGAAATCCCGGTGTGCCGTGGCACAGTGCAGACTAGCAGTAATAACACTATACTGTACAGTTCAAACAAACCAGAAGGAATTCTGAATATGTATATTGCAAAAAGTATATATAAAGAAATAAATGCATTTAATTCAATTTCAGCATCACACAATTATAAGTGTGTGTATATGAAAACATTATATAATAGCATGCTAAGATGTCTTTAGGTTTTATGTGTATGCTAAAGTACTTTCTGTTAAAAATAGACAAGTGCAATGAAAATATATTGTGGTATAAGACATACTTAGATTGGGAAAAAACATAGAATTTCTTTTTAAATATGAAACCAGAAAAATGTTAATTTTATATTTATTGATAGTAATAACATGTATGCATATATGCCATATTAAATGTGTAGTTATGTTTTTGGCAGTGCTTAATTTATTGAATGAAATCTACAATACAGTGAACCTAGATATGATTAGGTTTCTGTATTTATATGTACTTTCCTACTCATTGGAACACTTTTTATATTATGATTTTGACAGGTAAAAGTGAAGAAGAAGGTCTTGTATATAAAATTGGGTCCTAATCATGTTCAACCTGTTCTATTGAGTAATTTGTCAAGTCAGAAAAAAAGAATAGTAGTTAAAAGAAATTCTGATCATTTTAATGCAAAACAGGATTTGTTATGTTGGGATTTTTCTACCACAAGAATTTAAATTAATGTTTGATTGATGGGAACAGTGACCTGCATTTAGGTTGCACAGTAACACAAGTACAGTTTGCTTCTGCCAGTTTTAACATGAGAGACAGCCTTTCTATATTCCAATTAGTCTTGAAAATCTAATTAGCTTAATCTTCTTTCCATAGACGAGCTAGACGCCAGGATGTAAAGTATGGGGACCCAATCACTCAGTGCTGGGACATAGAAGACAGTAAGTATGGACTCGATGCACATTTCTTACCACTTAAAATAGTAAGCCCAGCCTTTCTGTTTTTTGAAAGTTACTATACAAATCTAAACAACCATATGTATGACTATCTTATTCTGTGTAATGCTTATGTTTTAGAAAAGTAACAGGATTTTATAAACCAATTCCCTGCCTACTTACCTAAATGAAAAATCCTTTATTAAACCATGGTTTCTTTCATATGACTTTTACATTTCTATGCCACGGCATCTTTCTTCTTCAGTGCCTTATCCATCCTCGGAAAGTTTGAAGACTGTTAGAGGCAAAACAGGATTTGGCTGCAAACATTTGAGCATACTGAATAAAATGCAAAGACCTCCCAGGAAGGTCTGATAACAGCTTTGGTACTTATTAGAAGAAAAGTTTTAGATAGTCTCTACTTTATTTACATTCAGTTATTCTTGTACACATTCAAACACTAAATGTGCATTGAGTGAATTCCATATGCCCTTAACTGATATGAGTATACTGTTAGACAAAGAAATTCCTTAGCATGCTTATGCCCTTTGGAGATGTCATAGGGTATAATTAGTAATGTAGGAAGGAGAGATTGCTAGAGGCTATATCATTCCTAAGGGAAGAGTCACAGAACACACGTCTTTGAAAATATGAGTAGGAAAGAGGTGGAGATAAAATTCAGTGAGTGAGTTTGAAAACGAGGAAAAATTCAATCTAAAAACCATAGACAGCTATGAGATTTTAATTTTTCACTTCTTTTGTTTCCCACCACCAGTTTTTTTGTTTTTTTGTTTTTTTTTTTTTTGACAGGGATTCACTATGTTACCTGACATGCTGCATTGGAATTTGATTAGCTATCTAAACTATGCTGAGCTTTACCTCAGAGACAGAGAGATCCCCCTTTCTCCCTCCTGAGTGTTGTTATTAAGACTGTGGGTCGGTATCCCGTTTTCTAATAGGGTTATTTGGTTGTCTGGAGTCTAATTTCTTAAGTTCTTTGTATATATTAAATATTAGCCCTCTATCAGATGTAGGATTGGTAAAGATCTTTTCCCAATCTGTTGCTTGCCATTTTGTCCTATTGACAGTATCCTTTGCCTTACAGAAGCCTTGAAATTTTATGAGGTCCCACTTGTCAATACTTGATCTTAGAGCATAAGCCATTGGTGTTCTGTTCAGGAACTTTTCCCCTGTGCCTAGTTATTCGAGGGTCTTCCCCATTTTCTCTTCTATTAGTTTCAGTGTATCTGATTTTATGTGGATATCCTTGAACCACTTGGATTTGAGCTTTGACAAGGAGATAAGAATGGATTTATTTACATTCTTCTACATGCTAAACTCCATTTGAACCAGTACCATTTGTTGAAAATGCTGTCCTTTTTCCACTGGAATATTTTAGCTCCTTTGTCAAAGATCAAGTGACCATAGGTGTGTGGGTTCATTTCTGGGTCTTCAATTCTATTTCATTGATATTCCTGCCTGTCTCTGTACCAATACTATGCAGTTTTTATCACTATTGCTCTATAGTACAGCTTGAGGTCAGGGATGGTGATTCCCCCAGAAGTTCTTTTATTGTTGAGAATAGTTCTCACTATCCTGGGTTTTTTGTTATTCCAAATGAATTTGCAAATTTCTCTTTCTCTATGAAGAACTGAATTGGAATGTTGATGGGGATTGCATTGTATCTGTAGATTGCTTTTGGCAAGATGGCCATTTTTACTATATTAATCCTGCCAATCCATGAGTATGGGAGATCTTTCCATCAAGTAAGTAAACTCAAATGGCCGATAAGCACCTAAAAAAAATGTTCAATATCCTTAGTCATCAGGGAAATGCAAATCAAAACAACCCTGAGATTCCACCTCACACAAGTCAGAATGGCTAAGATCAAAAACTCAGATGATAGCAGATGCTGGCAAGGAAGTGGAGAAAGAGGAACACTCCTCCATTGTTGCTGGAATTGCAACCTGGTACAACCACTCTGGAAATCAGTCTGGCAGTTCCTGAGAAAATTGGACATAGCATATCTGAGAACCCAGCTATACCACTCTGGGCATATACCCAGAAGATGCTCCAATGTATAACAAGGACACATGCTCCACTATAGTCATAGCAGCCTTATTTATAATAGCCAGAAGCTGGAAAGTACCCAGATGTCCTTCAACAGAGGAATGGATACAGAAAATGTGGTGCATTTACACACTGGAATATTACTTAGCTATTAAAAACAATGAATTCAAGAAATTCTTAGGCAAATGGATGGAACTAGAAAATATCATCCTGCGTGAGATAATACAATCACAAAAGAACAAACATGGTGTGCATTTATTGATAATTGGATATTAACCCAAAAGCTCCCAATATCAAAGATACAACTCACAGAACACATGAAGCTCATGAAGAAGAAAGACCAAAGTGTGGGTGCTGTGGTCTTTCTTAGGAGTAACAAAATACTGATGGGAGCAAATATGGAGACAAACTGAGGGGCAGAAACTGAAGGAGGGGCCATCTGGAGACCATTCCACCTGGTTATCCATCCCATGTGCAGTCACCAAAGGCAGACACTGATGTGGATGCCAGGAAGTACATGCTGACAGGAGCCTGATACAGCTGTCTCCTTAGAGATCTGCCAGAGCCTGACATATTCAGAGGCGGATGCTCACAGCTAACCATTGAACTGATCATGGGGTTCCCAGTGGAGGAGTGAGAGAGAAGACTGAAGGAGCTCAAAGTGTTTGAGGGTCCATGGAGGGAGCAAAAATATCAACCAACCAGAACTCCCAGGGTCTAAACCACCAGACTGAGAGCACATAGGGAGGGATCCTTGGCTCCAGCTGTATATAAAGGGGAGGATGGCATTGTTGGGCATAGGTGGGAGAGGAGGTCCTTGGCCCAGTGAAGGCTAGATGCCCCAGCTTCGGGAAATTCAAAGGTGGGAAGGTGGAAGTGTGTGGGTGAGTGGGGGCACATCCTCACAGAAGCAGGAGGAGGTGGGATGGGATGAGGGTTCCTGAGTGGGGGGATATGGGGAAAGGGGATCACATCTGAAATGTAAGTAAAATATCCAACAAAAAAAGGACTGTGGGTTGACCCCCTCCTGGGGTGGTGAAAGGAAGATTCTTCTATCACATTAATAACTGACCAAGAATGACCTAACTCTTCATAGTTAATAACTAGTGATCTAGTTGTCATCTCCTGATTGAAAAGCACACACAGCCATGTTTTTAGCCTCACAATTCATTTCTGCAAAGTTCTGATACAGAATAGGGTGTATACCTTTTAATTTTACTGAAAGTGACTCATGCTTACACCCATTGTTTAGATTAGTGGTCATTGAATTCTATTAATTCAATCCTTTATATATATAAATAAAAAGATATACCAGGGACAACTTTGAGTATTGAACTAAATATTACCTATGTAGTAATGGACACTACTTACGTATTCCTGGACTTTATATCCAGTGTATGTTAGGTTAAAGGGCAAACATAAAACAGGAAATATAAATGATATTTCAGATGATGCCAAGCGGCACAAAGCAATGAACAATGGACAGTCATCGCCTCAGGCACTCAGGGTAATTGCCTTCCCTTCTCCATGTCCAGTTCCTGCTATAAACCATTGCCCAAGACCTCTGAATCCTCATCCTACTCATTACATTTCTGTTGAGGTCACTTCTTCCATTTCAAACCCAATGAACGGCCTTCAGTTTCAATTTTCATACAATCTGCAACATTTTTTTTCCTTGAAACACTTAATTCTTTAGACTCATGCTTACCAGTTAGGAAGTTTTGTGAGCTGGTTCTACTTTCTTGCTAGCTTGAGACTTTAGTCATCAGAAATTTACATCAGAAACCCTTGAGCCACTATTGTGCTCAAAGAGGTAGACTTCTGCACACTTATATGACGGTGTCAACATGTCTTTCGGATGGACCTCTTACCTAGCAAACTGCACCTTCTTGATATTCTCAACTTTCTTACAGTTTGGGACAACTCAAGCTATTTTCTCATTCTTTTTCCTTGCTTTTTCCCGTTAATGTAGTAATAGATGCTGTTTGACTCTAAAATTTGCAGTTAACTTTCCTTGGGGTTAGGCATGAGTGTTCGCATTCCTATTTAAAACTGATCTTGAGTGCCCAATTAGCATCTACACTGAATGGCAGAGAAAGAATTTTTGTTTTCATGTTCTGCAGATCACCTCATATTAGTAAATATGAACTCAACTGAGGTGAAAATCAGCTAGAAACCTTAGTGGTGCCTCTCATTTTCACATTCTATCAGCAACCTCTTGATAATCCTTCTGACTCTACCTCTGATCTCCTCCCATCCTTGGACTTTACAGTGATGCAGCAGCCCAGAGAGACCTTTGCTCCCATCCTATCTGAAAATGGTTTTGCCTTTCTCTCCAATATTTACCTGTTAGTCAGTTTGTGTGCTTTCCTTGGATTCCCCTAGATTCTCTAAGCCTTAGTCTTTTGCTGATGCCTGAAGTACTAAGTTGGTTCATCTGTAGAATTGAATATCTGAATGTATGAGTGGACAAGTGCATACTTGAGCCAGGCTGTGCAGTCATTGTTATTTAACTTGATTCATTTGAGCTACAGATTTTACTTCCCACATGGAACACAGATGTTTAGTATTCTGGATGGAATGTATTTTAGATAGTGCAGCTAAATTAATAAAGTATCTGATAAACTCCTCTTTAGATTTCATGGACTGACTCATACTAAATGTATGGTAGAGAAAGCATATCATTAAAGCCAAGCTCCCTACCCAGTTATTCTTCCATATTCTTACCTCTGTGAGTGTTTCTTGAATGTCATGTAGGCATACATGTAGGCAAAACACCGATACACATAAAATTGAAATGGAAAAAATACATAAAACCTAATTACTCTCCCAAAGTAACAACAGAATGGAGTATGTCCTTAAGGCTGGAATATGATATTGAAGGACACAAAAATTTATTTAATGAAGAGTTACAACATGAAGAGTTGCATTTTGTAAATTGTCATTTCTTTAAAATAACTGTAATAAGGCAATGAAAGATTAAAATGATGATACGCATGTAGTTTAAAAGTCACTCTGTTGAAGAGGATTTGATTCTCAGGTAACAGTATTATAGCATGAATTTCCTTTCTCTTTAATAATGTGTCTGATTCTTCCCTGATGACATCTGCTCTGAATCAGTCTATTTTCCATTGCTTTTAAAATCAGGTCAAGGTTAATCTACAATGTTATGTTTGCTTTCTAGGCATTAGTCATGAAACAGCTGATGAAAAGGTGATTTTCGGGATTGAATTTAATTCAACCTTTTTGGAATGTATACCTAAATCCCAACAAGCCTCTGTTGAGTGGTACATCCAGCGGTCAGGAGATGAGCATAGAGAGGAGGTAAGCTATCACCAGCAAGGATGCTGTTATCACACTCAAGTCAAGCTGTTTGCTATGAAAGTCACACAAACCTGAGTGCCATAGAGCAGTCTTATCACTTTAGATCAAAGGAAATGTAAGAGTTTATGCTCTAATCACAGAGACTATAATTCTTTGGGGCTAAAAACAGGTCCATTTAATGCAAATATAGCATTGATATCCATGTTCAAAATAAATTCACTTGAGTTTTCTTCCAAACTTTTATTTCTTAAAACATATCAAGTGTTATGAACATTTTATGACAGAGATAAGTCATATATGTTACGGAATGTAGTGAGAATATTTTAGGCAGTCTTAAAAAACTTAGATTAATCTTAATTCAATATTATTAAGCAAAGGCTGATTATAGAATTATTGTTATGTTTATTATTAAAGAAGGAAAAAAGGATCCACTGTGGGGCTGGAAAGATGGTACAATGGTTAGGAAAACTGACTACTCTTCTAAAGGGCCCAGATGCAGTTCTTAGCACTCACATCAGATGGCTTATAACTGGTTTTAACTCCAGTCCCAGGGGATTCTATGCCCTCTTCTGACCTCTGTGGGACAGCATATGTCCAGGCCCATGCAAATATACATAATTTAAAAAAATTAGGAATCTAATGATATTTTATCAGAGTTTACAATTCTCATATTACACTAGAAACACTATGGTGAATGAGAGACTAATGCAGACTTCAGAATAGATATTTCTCAAGATGGAAAATGATCCTGAGGCCTGCCCTATGGAATAGAACTTACAGTATCACAAGATATAAAACATTTCAATAACAAGTCTGTGTTAATAAAAGTAACAAAAATGAAAAGAATAAACACTACTTTTCTCTCTGTCAACTGAAGTTTAACACATAAATATACAAAACTGAAAATATACACATGTCCATTGACTCTTCTCTATGATGTAACATATTCATAAAATTTGATCACTACCAAAAGGCAGGTAATATACACAGTCAATATTTGTTTTGAGTTTGTCTTATGTTCTAATCTTCAAATATGTATTGAATTATGTCTGATAGAGTAATGATTATTCTACTTCAAAATACAAGTTCCCAAGAAAGAGTAAATGCTGACTACTTAAGATGCAGATTCAATTCAGTTACATTTCATATACTAAATTTACATGAGCTGAAACAAGATTTATGGCTACTGCGGTGTGATTATTTTCTCTATTAAATTTAATTACCTTAAGTTATTTGTCCTCCATAACAAATTAAATCTGATCTTTGGAGGGAAAAGTATGCTCTTCCTGTAGATCTCCGTAGCTATCTTATATTCTTCATTTTTCTGAAATATGCATGCACTATTTTAATGTACCTCATAGCACTGTATCACATATCATGATGGTACCATGCTCCATGAAATTCAATGGGGCAGAAACAATGTATTTATTGAACTTTACTGAAAAGTCTGTTCCCCCGCAATGTTTCAACTGGTATTTCCATCTGTCTTTACAAATGGGCAGTTTTCCATTGTCCTGGATCCACTGAGCTGCTTCCTGAGTTGAGGAAAACAGAGCCATATTTCTGCTGCGTTTGAGGCATGTTACCCTGCAGGACGCCTCCTGTTCCTCTCTCATAAGGCTGCTGCTTGTAATATTTCCTCTCCTCATAAAAAGCCCCAGGGATGTCCCATGGTCTCCTGGGCTACAGATGTTGTCACCAGGTTATTCTTCGTCAGGAGGAGCCTGTTTCCTCACTGAGCCGCTTCGCAGTTGGGCGCTGTTGGAGGAGGTCACGAGTCAGTTATCTGCTGACTGTATTAAAAGGCTGCTCTTGAAACTGATGGTGATTATGGTGTAGCGAGCGAGTAAATCGGCGGTCCCTGAGCTTCTGTTGAACTTTGGGCTAGCTTTAATGAAGAAAAGCAACAATCCCTCATGCCGTTTGCCATACTGTTTTTTTCTTGATGGAGTTTAATGTTTTTAAAACATCTTCCAGTCTCTGCATTTTCCATCTGTGGGTCTCTGTTTTCCTTTTGTTCTTTCTTTGTTATGAAAGCAAATAAATGGTTTTAACCTTGTAATAACACACAAAGAACCATGAGACCACTTAGTGCAGATAAGCATGAATGATATTTTGGGTTTATTCAGTTCCAGTACTCGTCATTGCCCCGGGAGCATTTCCCTGCTCCCTCCTGTAAGTAGTAAACACTATGCTTTAATCTTTCTTTTGTCCAAATATAATCCACAGTCAAAAAAGAAGCTCTTTGAGTAGCCCATGTTTTCTGATAATAAAAAGGATCCCTTTATGTTTACTTTCCTATTTAGTTAGGACAAAAATTCCAAAACAAAAGAAGTTTGAGATGTCGGTCATTATACTGTTTGTTCAGGATCCCCAGGCAGGTACACATCCCTCGCATAAACAGCATTCATAAGAGTTAAGAAATCTTTATCAATTTGACAAAAAAAAAAACAAATAGATTGTGTTCAAAAAGCACAGATGAGCAAATGTCGTCGTGTTTCTTAACTGTAGACTTTCCTTAAGTTTCTGTAAAATACCTTAGGTGTACATTGTTTAGGTAGTTGCTCGCAGACTCACCTAAGACACTTTCCTCCAATCATTCATACATTACAGAAATCAGTATTTAATATTAAAACATTACAAGTAACTATTCATTTTATATTTTTTGTTTCTAACAATTTTTAATTTTTCTACAAAAGTTTTATATTTGATATAAAAAAATCTACTTATTTATAAGTGCATAGTTTTTTTTTTAAACTCTTCTGCTTAGAAATTTCTTCCCCAATAGGACACTAATAATGTTTTTCTAAGGTCTTTAATACTTACACTTTATATTTATGTGTTTATATTTATTCAAAGGTAAAAAGTTATTCTAACAGTTATTTATGTATAAATTTCATCTCTTAAAGGAATGAACTGTTACTTTAGCCCTATTTTCCTTTGCTTTTTGCCTAAAATAATTAATTATTGATTTTCCATTATATTAATAAATGTTTCATTATGTAGCACTATGCAAGTATAATTAGAAAAATGTATTCAGGATTTTTTTTAAATACAAACGTATTTTTCATAAAAGGTGTACAGACTTTCATGTTTATCATGCTGAGAGTGTTTTTTTCTTCATTAATGCCAATTTCTCTCTGGTCATATTTTCTATTGTCTGAAGAAAGGAGTATTTCTGAAGCTATAGTTTCTTCCAAGACATGAGGAATATTTTAGGCTTTCCAGCTGCTCTTGTTAGAGAATAAAGCACCCCTCATCTTAACTTGCTATCTATATCTAAATGATCCTTGTCATTCTTTGCTCTTCCCATTTTAAATGAACTGCCTTTCACTGGAGAGTTCCATTTAGCAATGCCAAGTATGGAATATTTGCTCACATTAGGCAAGGGGATAACTGGTTCCAGTTGAAGAATGGTTTGTGTTGTTAAATTTAGGGAAGATTTTGCTTAGCACTCTAGGGTGGAGAAAATTCCATGAATTTGAATCAGTGGCCAGAAGTGATCTCTGTGAGAGGAGCTAAACATTCTTCGTTGACTGTGCTGTCATTTCACTGTGGGATATGCAGTTGCCTAATGATGTATCGTATCCTAGGTCCAAATTAAAGTGTTACAGAGAAGTAATGGAAATTAAGTGAATACTAACCAACTACTTAATTTCTGGATTGCATATTTTTACCTATAAATTGTAGGAATCTTCCAAATATGGGAATTTAAATTATGTTTTATTAATGATTCCACTACACTGAAGCTATACTTTTAAAATTTTGGAAAAGCAACAATATTAATCAAACAATTTAATAGACCTCAGGCAAAGTCATGTACCTCAAAATCTTTTACAGCATAGCTTGTAACGTTTGGCTGAAAATGAAACAACAGATAGAATTTTCCAAAAAAGTAGGAAAAGATAAAGTATCATGAAGTAAAATATCAGGTGTTTATGAATGCCCATAGGGACTGTACTAACATAAAAAGAAGGTAACTGAACAAGGTCTTAGGACAAAGCTTCATCAACAGGATACAGAAACAGAAGGACAAAGCTGTGCTGGGGTGGTACCCAGTGTGCATGAAACTGGACTCATAATTTCTTCCTGTAGGAAGATTAAAGGAAACAAGAGAAAGCACCCAGTCAGAATTCTGATCGTGTCTGAAGGCCACACGGAGACACTGATCGTGTCTCAGCCACAGGAAGATACAGATCACAGAGAGAGATCCATGATGTATAGAGACAAACTAGAACTGTAGTTAGCTATGGTGTCATGCTGCTGACTGTAGGACATTTTTCCGTTAAGAAACTGCAGACATAAAACCTTTTCATACATCGCAGCCCAAGCGACATGGCAATTATAATGCTGTGAATATTCCACATCTTAACTTCCAAATCTACCATGTGCTATGCAGAAACTTGAAGGGCAGGATAGCATTCGGGAAGATAAATGAATCATAAGAGGAAGTAGTCAGAGACCAGCATCCAAGTTTATAAAGCCAACAATTTGAGATCCAAGATATATTTTTAAACAAGTACAATAAACTTATTTATAAAGAAGGTGTGTTTTTCTATGTTAAATATGAGAATGCTATTTCAGTTCTATGGTCTCCCTTTAGAAATCTACCAATACATATCTACTTTTATTTTAGGCGAAGCTCTTTTATGGTGGTATTTCTCAACCTGGGTCACGATTCCTTGGTGGTGGAGTGGGATAGAACAACCGCTACACAAGAATCACATATCGGATATCCTGCATATTAGATGTTTACACTATGGTTCATGACAGCAGTGAAATTACAGTTAGGAGCAATGAAAATAATTTTATGATCGGGGGTCACCACAAGAAGAAAGCTGTTAAAGGGGCACAGCATCAGGAAGGCTGAGAATCACCGTCCTGTGGTTTGAGAATGTAAATTATTTTGAGGCTAGTTTGTATTACGGTAGTATTTTAAGATGTCATGACTTTTAGATTCAACCCACTGGGAAAAGAAAACACATGCAGATCACCAAATAATCGAAGACAAGAACACAAACAAGCAACCAAGCAAAATCCTGATAGTGTAGACTCAGGGCAGTGCAAGGCAGGTCTGGAGACCATTCAGCCTCATTAACCGAGGATCTGAGCTGTGACCTGCCTTTGGCCTCAAAAGGTTCCCCGCCAGCTGCACTTCTCTGGCACAGAGGGTGGTTTGCCATATACTTGTTAGTTTACTGGGCTGCTAGCCAAAGATGTTGCTTTCCCTTTTCTCATATTTCCAGAATAAGAGAGATTTTTTTTCCTACATTCTTTTCACATAAGAATGTAGAGTACAGTCCACCCACTGTGAATAAATTTAATTTAGCTGTCTTTATGCCTCTTCCATTTCCATCAACTGGAAGTCTACAATTCAGGGACAGATGTGTAAGCTGGGAACTCTTCCAGGTTTCTTTGTGATTGCTGTTGTTGTTGTTGTTTTGTTGTTGTTGTTCTTTCATGCCTAGCTATTCAGCACTTAAACAAGGCCTTTGTGTTGATAACCGTGCCCCTGATATATTGAATATGTCTCATTATTCATACCCTCTTAGAGCCAGGCAAGTTTAACATTTGAATTGTCCCTAAGGCTACAGCTTCAGAGACTTGAACCCCACATTTCAGGCGAGGATCGTTTTATTCATTGTGCTTTCTCACACTTGAAATCACATTACCATGTTAGGCCAAATACCCCAAGCTATGGTAAAACTTTCCACAAATAGTGCAGTCCAAAGTATTACGTGTACAACTTGATGATAATATGTAAATTAGCTTGAAACAGTTTTAGCAGTTCAGGTCGGCACTGTTTTAGCTCTGATGTCCAAATCTGTACCCATGGTTTTTTCCAATTTGCTATTCACAAGTCATAGTTTCCTCTTTCTCTTCGACTATGCAGATCATTTATTTGGTGCTATATAGAAAATCGAGCCGATATCACTGTTCTCTCTATCATAGGTAGTACACACTCCAAGTTCTTCAGTATAACAGTGACTATTCTTATAATCTCCCTTAAAATCTGCTGTCTTAAACCATTGATCTCCATTGGAGATACCTGTAAATATCACTCTATAGCTTTACTTTTCCTTATTGTTTTTCACACTGTTTCACTCTTATCTCTACACTGCAGAGAAAAGCTAAACTAACTTTTCTAAGTTTCATTTGACTTAATAAAATTCAAATGAAGAGAAAGCAGGTTATAGCTTGGGGCTACTACTTTATTCTTTTCTTCTTTCTTTCTTTCTTTCTTCCTTTCTTTTTTTTTAAACCTTCTTCAACTATGGCTGACAATGTTAGATTTGATGACAGAAAGATGAAGAGTATATCTTTTGGGTTCATCTAAGTAAAACTATGTGGTCTGTTTTCATTTGCTTGTGGCTCTGTTTCTAATTTATTACCTACATTTTTTTTTTCAACCTGCAGTTGAAACCTGATGAAAGGATCATCAAAACGGACTATGGGCTACTGATTCGAAGTCTGCAGAAGAAAGACTCTGGGATGTATTACTGCAAAGCACAGGAGCACACTTTCATCCACACCATAGTGAAGCTGACTTTGAATGTCATTGAGAGTGAACAGATGGAAAATACCCAGAGGGCAGAATACCAGGAGGGGCAGGTCAAGGATCTGTTGGCTGAGTCACGGTTGAGATACAAAGACTACATCCAAATCCTTAGCAGCCCAAACTTCAGCCTGGACCAGTACTGTGAGCAGATGTGGTACAGGGAAAAGCGGAGACAGCGTAACAAGGGCAGCCCAAAGTGGAAGCACATGCAGGAAATGAAGAAGAAACGAAATCGACGACATCACAGAGACACGGATGAGCTTCAGAGATCAGTGGCTACATAATTTTCTATTTAATTTAAAGAGGGAATTATTTACCTGCCTGCACAAATAATGTCTTCTGTTTTGTACATCCCTTATACTAACTCATCCATGCTTCCCATGGAGTCTCACTGAGGCACAGGATGCTATGCTAAATAAGACTGTGTAGGAAGGACATCATCTGAACCAGCTTTCTGGGAACAAAACCTGTATCAGCAAGGTCAAGAATTGTCTTAAAAATAGGGGCCTTACGTTTGTAAATGTTTTATAGTTTGAATTTAATGTCATGTAAATAAGCAAGCTAAGTGAACACCAGATTCGCTGAGTAAGGTGATTATTCCCAAGCAGGTCCAGTAAACGCGGACTTTCCCGTGCTGTTAGCTATGTTCATAGAAGCAGCTTAAGTATTCCATTCTAGAACAGGTGACCTTGTAGGAACTGGAGAAAAGGCACAAATTAAAACAGCTTATGTTAGTAACAGAAACTTTCTCAAGGAGCCATTAGCCCACA
The DNA here is from genome assembly GCA_021653895.1 of Mastomys natalensis. Classification (NCBI taxonomy): domain Eukaryota; kingdom Metazoa; phylum Chordata; class Mammalia; order Rodentia; family Muridae; genus Mastomys; species Mastomys natalensis. The sequence goes on along the minus strand of JAJTUV010000238.1, from coordinate 344,076 downwards.
CTTGGAGCCGGGCATGAGAATTTAGAAAGGTGTGTTCCCTCTTTCTCTCAACAGGCTACATCTAGTATACTGCACTAGTGCTTTGTGAGAGGGTATTAATGACCCTAACCAGGTTTCTTTTGATTGGTCATGAGAAAGAGCATCACAGACAGAACCAGATACTCAGTGATGTGCTCTGGAATACATGCTAAGGGAACTTAGTACACAATTCCTATGCACTTTGGGAAACATGGTAAAATATCTTAATATAATAATAAGGGTGACATGATGTATACTGTGTCGTAATCTGTAGATAGGAATTGTTAGGAGATAGACAGAAAGATAGCTATAAGTTCTGCCTCTGACAAAAACTTATATTGCCATAAAAATAGGAGAAAGCCACAAAGTAGATAGAATGTAATGGGATTCTTTCCACTGGAGTATAAATATCTGCCAACTTGTAATGTTTCAGTTAAAAATAATTTAGATTATAGCAATTTTTAGCAAATGCTCAAGTGAAAGTAAAATTTGTAAAAAAAATTATGGGATGGCAATATTTTATTTATAACCAATGTATTTCTGTGTTCTCTTTTTTCTAAGTATTTATAATATTCTGTATATTGTTTGCAATTACACCTTTATTTGATATTTGAGTAAATAGGAGAAAGCAATATGTAATACAAAGAGATAATTGAGTAGATGACCAAGGTGGGGAGTGGAGCTATATATTTGTTGCATGAATGGATAAGGGCAAAATTTTGATGACGGGAAGGGTTAATTTAACTCTTTGACATCTTCTCTTTACATACACTTTTAAGCAGCATTGTTTTTAGCAGTTTCACAAGTAAGTCTTCCACATGTAAAGAAAAACACTCACATCATTAGCATAAAAACCGTTTGTGTTTTGTTAGCATGTGTCAAATTCAACTTTCCCTCTGAACTGCAGTTTCCTGTCAGTCTCTCCAGAAGTCACCTTTCCTTCCTATAGTACAAAGCCTTTAGCCTTCCTCTGTTTTGCCTTTTCACGCCCTTTATAGTGTGAAATGAACAATTAGTCACTTCCTCACGAAGAATGCAGCTTTTTAGAAAACCAACAGATCTTGCTTGTTTCTCATGCATTCTACATGTTTTGAAAGATTCTGTGAGAAGCCTGTTTGATTGAAGAACAGCATTACTGAGTCAAACAGTCTCTCCGTTCAAAGTAGCATCAGTATTTTACATTCATTTAATTTGCATTGGGGACCTATCTCAAGGGCATGACACTGATCTGCAAGGGTCTAGTATAATAATGAATATTTGTAGATTCTTCACTCTAACAAAAAGCAAAAATGAAGGAACAATTTTAATATGTAGACCAGAATGAATTGTATCTCCAGTGGAAATGCATAAAAATTCTTGTGTCACGATTAGACAACTAATCATATATCATACAAGACTGTTTATCTATTGGCTTAGTGAGTCCTACAAAGTCACAGCCAACTCCAGACAGTGGAGGCATGCTTTATTTAAAAATATATTTTCAGATAGTTGTGTATCAGAGAGTAATACTCAAATATTAATAGTATTGAAAAATTGTACAAGGTTCTATTATTTGTGTTGACTTTAGAAAATTAATTTTATATAGATAATAATGCCCAAACTATTTTCTAATTACTTATATAATTAGAAATAGCAATTTTTATCAACATTTTTTTAAAATCTATTTTACAAATATCTTAGGTTTAAAATGTTGGCTGCTTTGGACATAAAACTACTAATGATGGTTAAATATATTATAAAAGTTATTAGGAAAATAAGGTTACAAAGTAAAGGTGGAGGCTAAGGTTTATGTGTATTTTTAAACACAGACCATAGATAAACCACACTCATTCTTACTTGTTCAAAAGACATAGAAGAGTGTGAGAAAGCTCAAGTGACCAATGCAATGTATTCTTCTTTACCTTTGAAGATAAACAACTCTGTATTGAAATAATGAAAAAGCAGAATATTGCTCAAAGTTTCAAATATTAAAGGCACCAGATCTCCCAGAAGTGACTCTGAACTATCTAGTTATTCATTTTTTATATATTTTTTTCTGACATCAGTACATGGTTTTAGCCTCCTGAGTATTTTCACTGCATTTTTATTCAGTCCTTTGTGCTGCTAAATAGAAGAATGCCTGAATGAGTTCCTTTACATCTAATTTATTGGGAATTTTAAGAGTTTGTTTAGAAATGATAATCTAAATAATCAATTTATGTAAAATCCTTTGTTTTTCTTTCCAAGAGAGCTCAAAACCATATATTCACATGATAGAATAAACATTTCAGAAGAAACAGTCAAATTACTTAACAGGATGCAAAATCGTCATAGAAAAAGAGGGAGCACATGGCAGAAGCCACTGCAGCACTGGAGTATCAGTCACAGTCCCAGACTCTTTTGTTTGAAGCAAGACCTACTTACAACCTGCCTGCAACACTGACACTGTGATCACACTTTCGGACTCTGTCTTTGTGCTATACTTTGATTCTTTGCATACATTAATTATTACATGCAATTCCTAACAAGAGTGTCGTTTGTCGGACTAACATAACCAAGCATGAGTTTCCACGACAACTCATGTCATTTTATTCACATGAAAAAATAAAATTAAACAGACCACTCAGTAAACATTGATTTTTCTTAACCATATGTCTGAGATATATCACACACATTTTACTGAGACAGATCAAAGGGAACTTGGGGAGCCCTTCTCTTCAGAATACCACCTTGTAGCAGTCGGTGTGTTTCAACTGACAGGCCATTTTGAGAAGTGGGTAATTTTTAAAAATAGAAATACCTAATTTCTCATACTAGATGATCACAATATTGCAATTTTCAGGATGTGGAGTTAAAACTACATAAGATTAAAATTTCCAGATTTGGCAAATTGAAAATCCAGGTACAGAAGAATGCTCAGGCTTTGTAACTCCTGCTGAAATATTTATAATGTAAGATATTTATGAAAATTTGAAACATAACTTTTTGGGAAAGAAAAATAAAACCTGTCAGAAGCCACAGTAGATCTTCACTTCTAGCATTGTCAGTGATTATCAATGAATTTGAATAATTTTCCTTAAAAAAAACCCTGTAGTCTTATAGTATAATTAAAATTGTTAAATGTATATTTTGTTTGTATCATAATAAAACACAAGCATCAGTGTTGTATTATTAAAAGCAGTGTTGGTATATGTAAGAATTTTCTTTTTTTAACTCCCAATATGGCAAGCAGATTTTATATACTAAATTGAACTAAATAAAATAAGATATTCCTGAAAGTTTTCAATAGATATTTTTACTGTTAGTATGTAATAATCTTATTCATGCAATGACAACAGAAAGCATCTCTCTTATTTGATATAATTATATAAGATTTATTGTGATATAATTTAGATTTACTCCCCAAGAGGCATAAAATTATCACAAATGTCTGCTATCTCGTAAGTCAAACTTTACAATATTCATCTATGCACTACTGTTCATTTATGTTAGTATAATTTATTAAAGAATTTAAGGTGAGGTTTTATTTTGTTCTTCCAACTTGGCACACTGAGAAATTATATTTTATTTTTGTCAAGTAGGGGATAGTATAATATTTCCACAATAGTCTAGAGATAAACTGTGAGAAATTATAATTTCTGTGATGATTCTGTAAAACTTCAATGATGAGTGAATAATAAATAACTTATAAGACCCTTGATTTATTCTATATAAAACAAACTATGGTAGATTAAGTAACTTGTCAAGATAAATTTTTTTCTCAGAGATCTGGAGTTGGGAAGTCTATGACATTCAAGGTACTGAAAGTAATATACGACTCTGAGAAACTTCTCTGTATGAAGGATAGCATATATCTGTAAGAGTGCATGTTACAGAAACAAGGAGAAAACAGTCTGTCTATGTAAAGCAAATGCATAAGTTAACCTTCATGACATTCAAGTTTTTGAGGCTGGCCAGGGCTGTTTTTTTTTTTTTTTTTTTGTTTTGTTTTGTTTTGTTTTGTTTTTTCTGTTGTATTCTTACATATTGGAAAAGGCAAGTAGAGTTGGAGTAGAAAATAAACCATTTGCTATGTAACAGAACTCCCAGGTCCTAGATTAGGCACAAAACATTGCTGTAAAAAAGATATAAGGTTAATAATTGAGAAAACCAGTGGTGTTCATTTGAAACATGATGATATTTGATACTCTCCACAAAGAAAAAAGTGCAATATTGAAGTTAGGGAAGGAACTATCAAACAACCCGCTGCTTATATTATGTAACCTTATTCACTGAACAAATCTTACTCAGCAGAGGGAATTATAATTAAAGTATTCTGGCCATTAATTCAGAATCTTATATAGATGTACAAGAATATATTCATTTTAACATACATCGTAGAGAATGGATAGGTAGTACTCATGGAGGAAAAGGTTATAACATTTGCAAAGGTTATAACAGAAATAGATTATATATGTAGTACATAGAAAACCAGAATCCAAGAATCAAATTTATGCATATAATATACAACTTTGAGAACTTCTCCATGTAGGGGATGGCATATATTTAAAGGATGTGTATTGCAGTAACAAGGAAAAAATCTAGATGCTCACTTAAAGCAGAATGCATAATGAAGTTCAGGCTCTCAGTGCATACAGGCATTTACATAAGATGTGCTGTGTGTATCAACACAAAGATCTCAGAAATAACTTCAAAGAAATGAAATTAAAACATTTTAAAACTGCAAACAGAATTTTACAATATTTATCAAGTTTAAAACAGCAAATGATATTGCTTATGAATATTTACATAGGAATATAAATATTCCTATGTAAGTAGTAAACATATAAATTTTTTTCTGGAGAAGTTAAGCGCTTAATTCAAGCCAGAGTTTCCATAAGATGCAGAGCAGAGGATGAGAATATGGGAAGTTATAACATGTTCAGTTACTTTAAATATAAAGAAAAAGTCTAAATTCAACACAGTGAAATGTTGAAGCAACTACACTGACTATTGGGTAAAACCCTATTCTGAACACAATTCTAAGCATTTACAAAGGTTATAACAGAAATTAGATTATGTATGTAGTATATAGAAAACCAGGAAAATAGTAGAGAGGCGGTAAAAAGTCAGTAAAAGTACAAATCCCTCCCCAGTTCACTCTAGAATGGTGGGGGAAAAAAAAGAGGAAAGAAAAGCATCCAAGAATATTTGCATTGCAGCCAAAGTTTGTAAACTATTTCACACAGTTTGAGTTACTCTTCCAGGACAGAATTTTCCTTTGACACCTGGCTATTTTAAAAATGTGTCAGTTGGGACTTCAGTGGCATCAGGGAACCAGACCCAGGATAAGGCCTTCCTCTACATACCATCTTATTGTTATAGGAATGCCTAAGGCATGCACAACACAAGACTACACATTTAATATGCTGTAAGAATCACAAAGATGAATGGGCAGGGGTGTAAATTCAAGGCTGATGTTAAAATAAAAATCTCTTTTCCTGGCTCACATGCTCTTTATGTAAGCTCAAAGCGTGAAGAAACATATCTATGTTTTGGTAAATGTCTTTAAATGGTTTCTCAGATCATTATCTTTTCTATGAAAAAAATTCATATTGTGTCCTTCTTCAGATCCAGTGTAAACATTTTACGTGTTTGAATAAGCCAAATATCCTAAAATTTTGCATTTAGCCATTTCTCGGTTTTCCTAGATCCTGTTGGTGAGAGGCTATCACAGACAAATACCCAGTATAAGATCGTATATTTAGGACACATGCTGTAATGAATGTAACACTGGGTAAGAAGAAACTGAAAACAGTTTACCACATTGGAAGCACTTGTTCAGAGTCAGGAAAGGGGTTATTTCCTGAGCACATACTGCTAAGCTTTTAATATATTGGAATCAATTACTATTGGGAAATTATCTCCAATTATTTAATTATATTATAATTACAACCTTCTTTTATTGGTTGTTTTTACTATTGAAATGTAAATAAAAACTCTTGACTCCCTCATGATGATCTGTGTTTGCTACAGTCTTGCAGACATTCAGTGGCCAGAGGCAAAGTTAGACTTGAGAATAACTACACTTCATTTGTGTGTTGACATTAGAGAAAGCCAATAAGAAGCCAAAGATTTAGTTAAGACTTTTCTAAGGATACATTTAATTTAACTCTATAGATAAAGACATCTTGATATTTTTTTTGTACATGACATAAAGTGATTTTATCCATCTGCATATAAGAAAGACTACAAAAATGGTGAAAGTGACTCCATGAGATCCATGTTATACAACTCAGTGATTCCTCATTTCACTTAAAAATAACAGGAAGCACAGTGGGGAACCTCGTTAGGGACAGGGGGTCATGGACTCTTAAGTCTGTGATGGAAAGAGTGTTGCTCCAGCGTGTGATTTATGGGTTTGGTGTTCAGGGGATAGAAAGTCAGGCTTATTTTGTGGTTATTGGATTCTAGATGAAATGAACAATGCATTAGTGAGTTCATGGAGTAGAAGCAAATAAGAAATAAAAAGCCCGTGGTCAAAATGATACCTAAATTACAGTGCGACCTTAGATAGGTCATTTAACCTCAACATCCCTAAGGTATCAAAGTGCTTAGAGTGTGTGTACTTTGTTTTGTTTTCTGTTTTGTTTTGCTTTGTTATTTTGTAACAGAAACAATTTCTTAAAGAGTCCATCTCTATTTTCGATATCTCCTTCAGTTTCTAGCAGGAAATGGCAGTGGAACCACGAGGCAAAGCAACAAAGAGGTTTCTTCAATACTATTAGGATTCATAATTTATGAAATGACTAAGGAAAAAAAAATCCACCAAATGGAAGCATTTTCTAACATTCCTCCCGCATGTGCTTCTTTTTAAATCAAATTGGTAAATTGATGAAGGTCTATTTTGATTTTGGGCATTCATCTGTTTTAAAGAAAACAATAATTAAATGGTATTATTGTCTCCTCTGGTTCTCCTCTTTGATTCAGGTAGACTTGGTGCTGTAAACTACCTTCAAACCGATAGACAAAAGGTCCATATGACAGATTTTTCTTTATACATAGGTACTTAAAAGCAGTCTTTGAAGGAAGCTTTGTAGCTTGGAATTTGTGGCACATTCAATTCAGATAGAATTTTTTTGACAACCCTTGGTTAGTATTTTGAATTGTTTTATTTTTTGACCTAGTATTTTCTGGTTTGATTTACCTTCAAGGGCACATAAGTTTCGAATAGCAAGGATGCTAAGGAAGAAGAAAGGGATTGAGAAGGAACCATTGCAACCATCTGGTTCCCCGGCACCATTTGGGGTATATGAAAATTTTAGGATGCCATTTTGCCCCATGGGGCCCGGGCAGTTGGGTCATAACTCCTTAAAAGACACAGACAATTTGGGGGCTTCATCTAAAAGTTAGATCAAGAAAAAAAGAAAATTCTTTCATTTAGAGAAAAATTTGTTTTTGTTTTGAAAAGACCCTTTTTAAAGTCAAAAGTTAAAAATGAAACATGTTAATTTGGTTTTATTAAAAAAAGGAGAAAGTAAAGGGGGGGGGGGTTCCCCCTTAAGAACCATGTATTGTATAGGATAATACCAAAGAACCTCGTTTTGGGCAAAAAAAAAAAAAACCCTCCATTTTGTTTCAAACCAAGGGTAAACTACCCAAAACCCGGAAGAAAAATCACACCCCGCAAGCATCCTTAATGGGGCACGGGCCCCCCTTCCCCTTTGCAGCGCCAGGGATAAGAAATAACCTAAGACATTAAACACAAATAGGGTAACCCGCCCAATTTTTCCCTTTTTTCCTTCCTTTTTCAACTCCTGCAGATTATGTATGAAAGTGGTTTTTTAAAAAACTAAATTTGTGAAATTGGGAAATTTCTCCAGGTTGCGGTAACCTAAAAAAAAGGGAAAACAAATTTCTAAAAATACTAAGAAAAAATATCCTAAGACGCTTTTCAAAATGGTGCGGCCAACTGGGGTCACTTGTAAAGAATGAAAATTGACCCATACTATCTCCTTTACAAAGCTATTCCAAGTGGATCAAGGACCTCCACATAAAACCAGCTACACTAAAACCCTAATAAAAGAGAAAATGGGAAAAGCATTGATCATATGGGCACAGGGAAAAGTTCCTAACAGAACACCAATGGTGTATGCTCTAAGATCAAGATTGAAAAAATGGGATCTCATAAAACTGCAAAGCTTCTGTAAAGCAAAGGATATGGTCAACAGCACAAAGCGGGAACCAACAGACTGGGAAAGATCTTCACCAACCTTACATCTGATAAGGGCTAATACCAAAGGTATACAAAGAACTAAAGAAACTAGATTCCAGCCCCATCAAATAACCCTATTAAAAAATGGGGCAGAGAGTGAACAAAGAACCTCAACTGAGGAAACTCGAATGATTGAGAAACATCTAAAGAAGTGCCAGCACCCCTAGTCATCAGGGAAATGCAAATGAAAACAACACTGAGTTTCCCACCTCACACCAGTCAGATTGGCTAAGACCCAAAAACCAAGTGACAGCAGATGTGGCGAGGATGTGGAGAAAGAGGAACACTCCTCCATTGTTGGTGGGATTGCAAGCTGGTACAACCACTATGGAAAGTGTCTGGCGATACTTCAGAAAATTGAACAGGGTGTTACCTGAGGACCCAGCTATAACCCCTCCTGGGTATATACCCAGAAGATATTTCAACATGAAAACAGGGCCACGTGCTCCACTATGTTTATAGCGGCCTTATTTATAATAGCCAGAAGCTGGAAAGAACCCAGATGTCCTTCAACAGAAGAATGGATACAGAAAATGTGGTACATTTACACAATGGAGTACTACTCAGCTATTAAAAATAATGAGCTCATGAAATTCTTAAAGACCAATACCTACATATTATATTTTTTGCTATAAAGTATTAAAGATTGGAAAATATTTAAAATAATACAGTTTTACTTTTAGAAAGTATATATCAATTTGCTAAATATTCCTACTTCATAAATATTTAATCAAAATAAAAACCACTAAGAAATGGTTACAATTAAATGTCAAAATTTTAATACAAAGTTTAAAATGAAATTTAAAGCATAATTTGGTAAGAAAGGTATTTTAAAAACAGTAATCAGAAAATCAATATAAAACACTAAGTATGAACTCAAAAGTTTTTAATGTAATGAAATAAAATTAAATAAAACAAAAATCATCACATCAAAGTGGAACAAGACTAACAAACTAGCAGAAGGAACATAGCCTGTGTTCCAAAAGAAGCTTCAAGACTCAGAGATACACTCTTTCACATACTCAGGAGTACCATAAAAATACTAAACTGAAAATACAGTTTATTAATATTAATTAAACATACAAATATGAAATAGGAGAAATTATATATGAATAGGATTTAATAAAATTATGAGAAAAATATTAATAATTCTATGTAATTGAACTAATTAAATGTATATGAATGAGTTGATAGGATAGAACAATTTTTACTAAACATTATTGAAGAAAATATAAGCATAAAAGAATCTGAGACTAAGAAATGGGAAAATAACTATAGTTACAAAATAATGTTTGTAGAAACCCACAAATAGTATAATAATTTAAACAATTATTCTGATGGTATAAACACCCAACATTGTAGATATAACTTAAATTCCCATCAACTGATGAATGAATAAAGAAAATGTGGTATCAACCAAAGTTCTCTAGAGAATGAAACTCCTCTTAAGGTGACTGTATACAATACATTTGTTATTTTATTCATTGAACATAGTTGTATGTATATGATATATTCATCATCTTCCTTTGAAATAGCAACAAATGCTAAATTACACCCGTGAAGCTGAGAACCTGGATACTTGCTTAGTCCTTGAGACTGGGTGCCTCCGTGCTGGTTGTCTCGCACTAGAGAGGCCATGAATTCAGTATACACTCATCTGTGTTTTTGGATTCCAAAAAGCAGTCTAAATTTGGTATCCAATACCTGGTCCTTTTGGAATATCCATGGTTTTCAGTCAACTACAAAAGTCTAAAACCACTGATTCTCACATCAGCAACAGAATCATTAACATCAACATCACTGTTGTCATTGTAATTATCATCACCTCCACCATCGTAATCACAGACCACTACCACCATCATCGTCCTCCATAGCAGCAGCATCAGCAAAAGCAAAATGACGGATTAACTGAAAGACAAAAGTGAAAGCCAGGCCAGCATAAATAAACAACAAAACAAAAAAACAAAAAACAAACCAAAAAAACAACAAAAAAAACCTAGGTTGCTAACAGAAACTGTAGCCCATTATTTTCTGCAAGTCATCCCATACAAATCAAAGCACTCAGAGTAATTCTTCAGTTGAGGCTGCCTACTCACACAGTTCTAATATAGGTGACAACAGTTGACATTAAAATCAACCAGCGTTTTTGTAAGTTTCAACTTATACTTATGGCTGAATTTTTTAATATTGATAACATTTTATAAATTAATTACTAACAAGTTGCATATTAAGGAAAACACAAAATTAACTAGACACAAAATCAATACATCTCAGTGAAGGTCGAGTTTGGACAGTAGTTCTGAAGCTGAAGGGTTCACATTGGATTAGAAACTTAGTGTGGTTTGCTTTATAAATGCCTAATTTGACTGTATAGAAAAACACATTTGAAGATGCAACTGAACCCACACACCTATGGTCATTTGATCTTTGACAAAGGAACTAAAATATTTCAGTGGAAAAAGGAGAGCATTTTCAACAAATGGTGCTGGTTCAACTGGAGGTCAGCATGTAGAAGAATGCAAATTGATCCATTCTTATCTCCTTGTATAAAGTTGAAGTCCAAATGGATCAAGGACATCTACATAAAACCAGATACACTGAAACTAATAGACGAGAAAGTGGGGAAGAGCCTCAAATACTTGGGCACAGGGGAAACGTTCTGGAACAGAACATCAATGGCTTATGCTCTAAGATCAAGTATTGACAAATGGGACCTCATAAAATTGCAAAGCTTCTGTAAGGCAAAGGACACTGTCAATAGGACAAAATAGCAACCAACAGATTGGGAAAAGATCTTTGCCAATCCTACATCCTATAGAGGGCTAATATCCAATATATTTAAAGAACTCAAGAAATTAGACTCCAGACGATCAAATAACCTTTTCAAAGTATGGGGTACAGAGCTTAACAAAGAATTCTCAACTGAGGAAACTTCAATGGCAGAGAAGCTCCTAAAGAAATATTCAATATCCTTAGTCATCAGGGAAATGTAAATCAAAACAGCACTGCAATTCCATCTCACACCAGTCAAAATGGCTAAGATCAAAAACTCAGGTGACAACAGATGCTGGCAAGGATATGGAGAAAGATTAACACTCTTCCATTGTTGCTGGGATTGTAACCTGGTACAATCACTCTGGAAATCAGTCTGGTGGTTCCTCAGAAAATTGGACATAGTATTGCCTGAGGACTTAGCTATAACACACCTGGATATATACTCAAAAGATGTTCCAATATGTAACAAGGACACATGCTCCACTATGTTCATAGCAGCCTTGTTTAAAATAACCAGAAACTGGAAAGAACCTAGATGTCTTTCAACAAAAGAATGGATACAGAAAATGTGGTATATTTACACAATGGAGTATTACTCAGCTATTAAAAACAATGAATTCATGAAATTGCTAGGCAAATGGATGGAACTAGAAAATATCCTGAGTGAGGTAACCCAATCAAAAAGAACACACATGGTATTCACTCACTGATAAGTGGATATTAGCCCAAAAGCTCTCAATACCCAAGATACAACTCCTAGACCACATGAAACTCATGTAGAAGGAAGACCAAAGTGTTGGTGCTTCAGTCCTTCTTAGAAGGAGTAACAAAATACTCATGGGAGCAAATATGGAGACAAATATGTGGATCAGAGACTGAAGGAGGGGCTGTTCATAGACTGCCCCACCTGGTATCCATCCCATGTGTAGTCACCAAAGGAAGTGCATGCTGACAGGAGCCTGATATAGCTGTCTCCTGAGAGACTCTGCCAGAGCCTGACATATACAGAGGCAGATGCTAGCACCTAACCATTGAACTGATGATAGAGTTCCTAATGGAAGAGTTAGAAGACTAAAGGAGCTGAAAGGGTTTGCCACCTCATGGGGAGAGCAACAATACCAACTAACCAGAGCTCCTAGTATCTAAACCTTCCAGCCAGGTAACACACATGGAGGCGACCTATGGCTCCAGATGTGTATGTAGGAGAGGATGGTCTTGTCAGGTATCAGTGGGAGAGGATGTCCTTGGTCCAGTGAAGATGCCCCAGTGTCAGGGAATTTGAGGGCCGGGAGGTAGAGGTGGGTTGGTGGGGGCACACAATCATAGAGAAAGGAGGAGGGTATGGGATAGGGAGCTTCTGGGGGCAATGCAGAAAGGGAATGACATCTGAAATGTAAATAAATAAAATAGCCAATAAAAAAATTAATAAAACCAAAACCCAAAACAAAACAAGACAAAAAGCAAACAAACAACAAATAACAGACAATGGAATTGGCTATTGCAGTCGAGCACTTGAGACTTTTTTCAACAATTTAGTATTGCCCATATTACTGAGATTCCTTATAATCCTCAAGGACAAAGTATTGTGGTATGGGCCCATGGAATGTTAAAATAATATCTTCATAAACTAAAACGGGGGAGAAATATCCCTGTACACCACACACTGATTTAAATCATGTTCTTTTTATTTTGAAGTTTTACAAAATTTAGATGGGAAGGAACTTTCTGCTGAGTGTCTATTGCACCCTACAATTAGGCATACTTATGCCTAGGTGAAAAGGAAAAATCCACTTACTGGCATATGGCATGATCCCAATCAGGTATTTAATATGGGGAAGAGGGCATGTTTATGCTTTTTCCTGAAGGATGCTGAAGTAGCATGGTGGCTGACAGAGTTGGTGAATTGCTGAAAATTCCATGCTGTAAGTATTCAATGTGTCAAGCTTCAGATGGCATATAAGCTTGACAGCAGCCCTTTGTCCGGAACTTTTCCTACCCATCCTAAGCTGTCTTACATCAACATGTGCAGCCAAAGTAAATGACTTGAAACTGAAATGGATCCCCAGACAGAGTTATTACAGGCTGGCACCAAGGATGGTAAGATTCTGCAGGCTTACAATATAAGAAGTGCATTGCTTTATATGCATATTCCACAATGGGTAAAGAAGGCTTCTTGTCAGAATTACTTATACGGCTCACTTTGTTTATGAAATAAAAAAGGGAGATGTGGAGAGCTTTTGGGCTGTTTGGCAGGAATCTGACATTGCCAAGGACAAGGAAATGGCTGCTTGTAGGAATCTAACATTAGCCAGCATAAAGAATTAATTTCAGGCAGAATATAAATCTAGACTAGAACAAAGAAATAGGCTTCAGGCATGAAAATGACTTCAGACTAGGACAGGAAGTAGGCTCAAATATTTTGGTCATCCTGATAAGCCCTTAGAAACAGTGATCACAGGAGTGTTCATGGAACTGTATTTAATGCCTTGTTTGTTCTTTGACTATTTGTGTTTATTGTTTTGCTTGTTCCTTAACTATTTGCATCTATTGTATTGCTAGTTCCTCTACCTAGAACTGACCTTAATACCTGCATGTAATTAAAATGGTATAAAAGCAGATTGCGAAAAAATAAAAAATAAATGAAAAAAGAAAAGAGTGTAGCTGAGTAATGAATAACTTGATAGCTAGTGTTACCCAAATGTTGACTTGTAGTCATTTTCTTTATGATAAATGAAGTTTGTAATTTATTTCCTTTCTAGAAATGTGCTATTTACTCTTTTATTTTTGTTTGAATAAAGACTGAAGGAGAGACAGACCATTCCACCTGGATATCCATCCTATGTGCAGTCACCAAAAGTTGAGGTTGATGTGGATGTCAGGATGTACATGCTGACAGGAGAGTGATATAGCTGTCTCCTTAGAAGTCTGCAAGAGTCTGACATACTCAGAGGCAGAATCTCACAGCTAACCATTAAACTGATCATGGGGTTCCCAATGGAGAAGATAGAGTGAAGGCTGAAGGAATTGAGAGGATTCGCAACACCATGAGGAAAGCAACAATCCCAACCAACCAGAGCCCCCAGGGTCTAAACCACCAGCCTGGGAGTACTTAGGGAGGGACCCATGGCTCCAGCTATATATGCAAGGGAGCTATATATAAGTGGGAGAAGAGATCCTTGGTCCCATGAAGGGTGGACATCGTGGGGGGCATATTTGAGGGTGGGGTGGTGAGGTACGGGGGAGGGTGGGTGGGAGTACACCAATGTGGAGGCAGGAGGATGGGGGAAGGGATAGTGAGTTCCTGGGAGGGAGGGGGAAATGGGGTAAGGAGAGAATATTTGAAATGTAAAAAAATTTCCAATAAAAAAAATAAATAAAATAAAAAAAAAAGTTTTCACAAAGCTTGAAAATAACAACAAAACAAACAAAAGTCACATGTATCTAGTAGAATATATTAAGCAATAAGAATGTAGTTCTATTACTTTCAGCAACAGAGATGTAAGTAGAGATCATTATGCTTGTGAAATAAACCAGACATCAAACAATAAACCCTATAGTATATGCAATGTGAAATTGATTTCATCCCAGCTGCGAGTAGCATGTTTGCAAAATAGATGATCTGGAGAGGGAGACAAGGAAGAGTTGATCAATTGGTTTTGAGTTACAGTTAAATTGCAAAAGGCTCTATTGTGGTATTCACAGGAGGGTGGCAAAGACAGAAATAATATACTCAGAGCCTGAGTTTCGGAAGAAATAGTTTATATTTTTTACTGTTGTTACTTTTGTTTTTATGATAAAGAATGATAAATGTTTGAGAAGTTGAATTTTTTTTAACTTGAATTTGATAGAATATACATGTTTCAAAATATCACATGATAACCTGTTGGCATGCAAATTTCCTGTTTTAATCTTCTAGGTAAAAAGTTTGAAAGAAGAGTAGATATAATTCTTTTCCATGATTAGTCATTTTCTTTCTTTCTAAAAGATATATTTATTTATTTTATGTATATGAGTACACTGCTGCTCTCTTCAGATACTCCAGAAGAGAATATCAGATCCCATTATAGATGGTTGTGAGCCACAATATGGTTGCTGAGAATTGAATTCATGACCTCTGGAAGAGCAGTCAGTGTTTTTAACCACTGAGCCATCTCACCTCATCATTTTCTTACATATTATAATTTCTAATTTTGTGTGTGTGTGTTGGGGTATTTTATGTGTTTTGCCTCTTCATGTTTATTGTTTCTCATGGTTTCCTTTCCCAGTTTGTTTTGTTTTATTCTGGTTTTGATTTTATTTGACTGTTTGCTTTTTTAAAGAAAGAAAGAGAGAGAATGCATGGAATTGGATGGAGGGGAGTTGCAGAGATTATGGGAGTAGTTGAGGGTAAAATTTATTCTTAATAAAATAATTTTAAAATAAAGTAATCAATATATTACTATAAAAATAGAGGTACAAAAATTATCCCAAGAAAATAAAAGTATGAAATATTTAGTACATCTAAGTTTTAAATTAATTTTTATCATAAATTAGCATATAAATTGTAGTGCAATCCTGATTCTCAAAAATATCAGTGGAAGAAGTAAAAAGTATTGTTAAAAACAGATGAAATTCATAAAACATTAAGCTGCAGTAATGTACAATCAAAATAGTTTTGCAAAATCAACAAAGGTTGAACCTTGTGAATAATTCATGAATTTCACTCCTAGCACCACTCCAATAGAAAGGTATCTTTTATTCATTATTATATTTTAATTACTTTATTTATTTACTTTCCAGTCATACCCTACCTTCCTGGTCCCTGCTCCCGCTGTTCCTCTTCCCATTCCTTTTCCTCCTTGCTTCGAGAGGGTGTTCCACCCACACAATGCCTACCCCTTCTCTCGGGCCTCAAAGCTCTTGAGGATTAAACTCATCGCTACCCCCCCACCCCCGCCCCTAAAGTCAGACCAGGGACCTCAGACCAACCCCGTGTATGCTCCTGGTTGTTGCCTCATTCTCTGGGGACTCTTTATGGTCCAGGTTAGTTGAAATTGCTGGTTTTCCTATGGGGTTGTTCTTTCTTTCCTTCAGCTTCTTCAATCCTTCCTCCAATTCAAGCACAGGGATTCCTGAGTTCAGACCAATGGTTGGGTGTAAGTATCTGGGCCTGTCTCAGTCAGCTGCTGGTAGGGCCTCTCAGAGGATAGCCATGGCAGTCTGTAAGCATACCATAGCATCAGTAATCATGGTAGGCCTTGCTGCCCCCGGCCCTATGAGATGGATCCCAAGTTGAGCTGGTCATTGGCCCACCTTTCCTTCAGTCTCTTCTCCATTTTTGTCCCTTCAGTTCTTTTAGACCAGAACAATTCTAACAATGTTTACAGGCCCTAGACAAGATGGTTTATCCAGCAAGATGTCTGCAGTGTAGGTGTAAAGATCCCGTAAAAAGCCAGGGTGGCTGCTTGTGCAACCTTAGTGCTAGGAGTTTAGACACTGACCTGCTAATCTAACAAATCTCCCAGTTCCAGACTTAATATGTGACTGGGTCTAGAAAAGTAGGAGGAGAGTAATGATACATGACTCAGACCTCTGACCTCCTCAGGGATTTACACACATTCATGCAAACAAATAGAACATGTGCACACAGATAAACATATTCACATATGTGATTACATAATAGAAAAAGGCTCATAAAAAATAAGTAAAATGAGACACAAAAGCATTCCACAACTTAATTTCTATTAAACACAGTTGGAAAATATATTTGTGGTCAACATATTCCTTCTTGTACACAGAAGAAATATCAGAAGGAGGCAAGGACTTCTGGGGTTCTAATGTCTCATCTCATATTGAAGAGAAAGTTGTAGAGGAACATCTAATTTCTTACTGTTGTCATTTTACCCTAAAATGAGTATATAACAGTTAAGCAAAATTACATTAAAACATACAAATAGAGCTGGGAGATGGCTCAGTTAATAAAGAGATTGTCTTGAAAGTATAAGAATCTTGGTTTGATCCCTAGATTCAACCAAAAAGCCTAGCACAGTGGAATTTATGATATAGAATAAACTAAGTGAAAATTGTATAAATACTTTGATCCTCTCCAAACTAGTCCATGAATTCAATACAATCTCTATTAGAATTAGTCTGGAATACAGGAAAGAGACTAGTCTAGATTAATTATAAAGTGGAAAAATCAGACACTCAAACTCATTTTCAATATCTCCCAGGTGACACATTAGCACTAAGTCATGGAAGGAATTAAAGACAGGGATGTGGAGACAGGAACTAAAGTAGAAGCCATGGAGGAAAGATTGCCATGGCTTGTTTCTCCTGATGTGCTCAGACTGCTTTCTTATCCATTCCAGGACCACTTAGCCAGGAATGGCAACACATGCATCAATATTTACTCAAGCAATGATTTGTATTATTGGCCAGTCTTATGGGTACATTTTCTCAATTGAAGTTCCCTCTTCTCAGATTACTCTAGCTTATAACCAATTGACAAAAACAAAACTATACAACACACACACACAGAGACACCTACACATATATATTTATGTATATGCATATGTATGTATATGTATTTAACATGAGATAATATCTCCTGTTTCAAACTTCCCATCACTCTGTGATGACAATCATTCATCATCTTGTCTACAGACATGCTATCTGATGATTTTCTGTAAAGTCACATTCCCATAGGTTTAAAACACAAAAGTAATGGAGTTAAGAAGGTGATAGTATAACACCAGATCAATATTTAAAAAAATTCTGTCAATATTCTAGTCAATTTTTCCTTCACCTCTGTGAAGTTGCAGCCATTCTCTTAAACATTCAGTTGTTGTTGTTTTATTGTTACTTTTTACAGGTAAATCAATTGTGGTATCCAGAGTAAATATCAAGTAAATGTCCAATAAAGACTCCTTGCCAGTTCTAAGAAAGTTTTGCTGGTTAAAAGCTATTGCTCTTTTGACAAGAATTAAAACATAATATTAGAAGAGTAACTGTAGAACTTAAATGAATTATGATTCTACTTAAGAGGCATATTATACAGAACACCTCACTGGAGGCTTGGAAAACTTAATTCCACTCTCAGTCTAGGCATAGATCATATTCTGTGCAGGAAGCCAAGTTTCTAATCAGGATGCTTGTCAGCAAAGCCATCAGTGGGAGCAGGGTGTGTGTTTCTAAAGAAAATTATGCACATATTCATGTTTCTAACTGAAATATAGGACTGGGAAAATTTCATTGATTACACATAGAAAAGTGGATTTTATAGGAAAGTGACAGGTATTCATATAATGGATATTTTTTAAAACAAGAACACAATCCCAAGATTATGCCTTCTACTGAGACTTCAACTTATTAGAGCAAAAGTGGGTAAAGAAATGATATAAAGATGGTGACTAATAGTGTTATAAATGATGAATCTCTAGTAGGGTATGACATTTGGCAATATTTGACCATTGTTTTATTTTTTTTATTCCAAATTGTCTTCATCTTTGTTTCTTTCAAAAGAATGTATTGTGTGCATTTTGAATTAATATGTTCTTTACAATCACACAATATTAAAAAAAAACTGATCAAAGCAACAAAAAAGTCTATTAAACTATGTCTCCACTTTACCCTTGGACCTCTCTAAGAAAGTTCCCACACTTTGTAGAAGTGGAGGCATCCCAAAGGCAATGGGATTCTATCTATTTCCCACAGGCAACAATGTGTTAGGAAGTAGACTCTCAAACTCTTTAAATTGTGTGTATACAGGGATATGTGGGACTATTTACAGAACAGGTTTGTTCACCATTCTGACCTCCCTGCTTTGTGTGGTGTGTGAGGCAACTAATGAATTTGCACAAGGCAAAGAACCAGAAACTGCTTCTTTGTGTGCAAATCTGAGTCTAACAAGAGTTTGACAGAGTTCTAAGTCTAGCTTTGCTTGGTATTATTTTTCTGTGTCATTCACACGGTTTCTTCTAACCCATTCCCTCTACACAGAATCTTTTCTGGATGTACCTCTGCCCTTTAGAAAGTCTCAAATATTCAATAAGATATTCGCTTGCTCTGTCAATCTTGTCTTAGTTCATTTGTACCTCCATTATAAGATTCTCTGGACTCTGTCACTAATAATCATCATACAGAACACTCTCACATTTCTAGAAAATGAAAACTCTCTACTCAAAAGTGCCAGCAAACTCGTTGATTAGTAGAAGCAGGTGTCCTTGTTCATAGACCCCAATCCTCTCCTTGTGACAAAGTGTGATACTTGGCAAAGGAGTTCTGGAGCCTCTGTATAAAATCACTAGTCCCCTTCATGAAGGTTTTATTTTCATGGTCTTCATCAACTCCCCAAAATTCCACACTGAAATATCCCATAATGGAAACTGAGTTTCAGTCTATGTAGTTGAAGAGAACACAAACATTAATTCTCTTAAGTTCATACCTTCCTAAGTTGAACATGATTAGATTATATCTTCTGAAGAGAATCAGTTACATACATTGCTGTCCACCATTTTAACACATGTGTGTACTAATGACATGATCTCATCTAATAGTTGCTGTGAATATTATCTATAGCTATAATTCCAGTAGCATGCAAGGCTAGTGAGTAGAGACAGGGGACTGGGAAAACAAAATGAATTGCTGAAGCCAAGAGTTTGCAGTTAGCCAATCAACAATGATGTAAGAGATGTCAGGTTAAAGGCAAGGAAGAAAGAAAGACAAAATTCAGTGCTCAAGTCCTTAGACTGATGAGGCATACTATAAACACGAGAATCTACTACTACAGACAGTAATATGGAAATTTATATAATTTTTTTATTGAGCCAGAATGAATAAACAATTTTACATTGGCAGGCATATTTAACTTTTGGCCAAAGGCTTAAAAAAAATATCTATGAATATGGCCAAATGAAAATTTGTAAACTTAATTAAAGCATTATGAGATGCTAAAATTTATTTTGTGTAATCAATTTTACACTTGTGAATGATGGAGTAGGTAAGTGATGATGTGTTCATGTCACAAGATCAAAACTTTGGACATGTCTGCTAGAAAAAGAAATAGACCACTGATAGAAGAAAGAGCAAAGATAGGTTATGCCAACATGTGAGTCAAATGTGTGACTCTCAAATGCTCATGATAGGAGGCTAGAGATTGTATTGAGTGCAAGAATGAGAATCAAGAAATCTATATCCAGAGTGACCAATGAAAGACAATCATGCTTTCATCCTTTATCACTGTTAGATGAACATTTGTTTATAATTCCCCAAAGAATTAGGTCAAGGCCTAGAAAATGAATAACCTGTGAATAACCTGTCCATTCACTTACATCATCTTAAGTTCACTTCTTTATAACAAGTGGAAGATTTCTGACTAAGATCAAACTCTAAAGATTATTTTGTTTTAGATTTGCAATTGTGCTTCTTTGGACCATTGTAATAAATGATGCCACTAACACTTCACAAGGTTTTTAGTTTAGGAGAAAGAGCCTTAAACATGTTATACTCAGTCATCAATATACTGTCCAATAATACCAACATGTGGAGATCAAATTCTTTTAAAAATATCTGATATTAATAATGAGTACTGAACTAGGATCTCTGGAAAAACAACAAGTACTCTGAACATCTGAGTAATCTCTCTGATTCCATTCTTTGTTTTGTTTTTATTAATTTATTCTCTTATATGTTACATCCCAACTGCAGCTCTACCCTCCTTTTTTATACCCTACCACCTCCATCCATTCCTCCATTTCCCTTCAAAAAATGACAGGCTTCCCAGGGATATCAAGCAAACATGACATGTCAAATTTCATTAAGATTTGACACCTCTTCTCATATTGAGAATGGTCAAGGCAACCCAGTAGCCTGAAAAAAGCAGCTCCCAAATCAGGTAAAAGCATCAGAAACAGCACCTGTACACTGTGTTAGGAGTGTCACAGAAATATCAAGTTAAGCAACAACATACATGCTAAGGGCTGAGGTTGGACCCATACAGGCTCCATGATTGTTAGTTCAGCCACAGTGAGTCCAGGTTAGTTGATTTCTATGGATTTTCTAGTGGTGCCCTTGACCACTCTGGCTCCTAAAATCTTTCCTCCCCTAATTCAGAAGTACTCAGAATATTCCACATAAAGTTTGGCTGAGTCTCCGCATCTGTTCCATTAGTTGCTGGGTGAAACCTCTCTAATGAAGGATAATCTAGGTTCCCATCCATGAGTCTAGCATATTTTCACTAATCATGTTTGGTTCTCTCTTAAGTTCAGGCTTCTGGTTTCTGGTCCTCCAGTCAGTGTCAAGGATAGGATCTCTTTATAGAATGGGTCTTAAGCTGGACCAGTCTTTAGTTAGTCACTTCCACAATTTCTGTGCCACTGTTACTCCAGCACACCATGCTGGCAAGAGAGATTTTAGGTCTAAAGTTATGTGGTTGGTTGGTTTGGTGTCCCATATCTTCCACTGGGAGTTTTACCTGGTTAAAGAAAATGACCATTTTAAGCTTTATATTCTTCATTACTAGGAGTCTTAGCTAGAGACAGTGCAATAGGTTCTTTCTTTCCTTTTCTTTCTTTCTTTCTTTCTTTCTTTCTTTCTTCTTTTCTTTTCTTTCTTCTTCTTTCTTTTCTTTCTTTTCTTTCTTTCTACAGAATTCCTGTAAAGTACTTTTCTCTGTTTTTTTTTGTTTTCTTAATTCAATATTTTATTTATTTACATTTCAGAGGCCATCCCACTTCTCCATTTCCCCCACCCATTAATCCCCTATCCCATCCCTCCTTCTCTTTATACTGTTTAAATTGCATGCAAGTAATAAGGTTAGTTCTAGGTTGAGGAACTAGCAATACAATAGATGCAAATAGTCCAGGAACAAGGAAGACAATAAACTCAGATAATCAAACAACATGCATGACAGACAATAAACAGAGTCCCATGATCACTCCTGTGATCACTATTTCTAAAGGTATATCAGGATGATCAAAATATCTGAGCAAATTCCCTGTCCTAGTCCAAAGTCATTTTCATGTCTGAAGCCTACTTCTTTGTTCTAGCTTAAGATTTAGATTCCTTCCTGAAATTTCTTCTTTGTTCTAGCCTAGGATTTAGATTTCTTCCTGAAATTACTTCTTTGTTCCAGCCAATGTCAGATTCCTGTCTGCAGTCCATTTCCTTGTCCTTGGCCAATGAAAGATTCCTGCCAAGCAGTCCCAAAAGCTCTCCACATTTCCCCTTTTTAATGCATAAACCAAATTGAGCCTATCTTAGGTTGTTTTTCACAAGAAAGCCTTCCTTACCTGTTGTGGAATATGCATTATCAAAAGCAATTCACTTCTCTCTTAGGTTGGTAAGGCTCTGCAGAATCTTACCTGTCCTTGGCTTGGCAGCCTGTTAAATTAATAACTCTGTCTGGGGGTCCATTATCAGTTTCAAGTCATGTACTTTGGCTGCCAGCCTGTTGATGTAGTTACAGACAAGCTTTAACATAATGAGCAGGAATAAAATTATTCCCAGGACAAGAAGGGCTAGCCTGATCAAGCTATATATGCTATTCTTGAGGTTTGACTAAAATGGAAATATTGACTTCAGGCCATGGGTAATTTTATTGGCATTATCTGCAGCATCAAAGCTCAACAGAGCAGCATTTTTAAAATTTATAATCTAACTATGCAAAGTTAACACACCCAAAAGAAGTGTTAGGATTATGCCAAATACCCTACAGGTGTCTTTAAACTTTTTTCTAATTATAATGACAATCATTGTAAATTTTAGAAGTAAAACTACTCCAATGATATTTGTCATGACACTTGGGATGGCTTCTAATGCTTGAACCCTGAACCTCCTTAAGATAAATTGAGTAGGTTATAGAGCATCATCCGTTGTTCCAGATACCTATATAAATCCTTTTGTATACTCAAATCATTAGTAACATTTTTTTTTGCTAGATGGTTAATAAAAATAGTTGTCTTAACTCCTTGTGTCAATGTTATTGCAGAAGCAGTGGTGCTAGCAATTAATGAAATTAAAGCTGTTATACCAGCAATAATCAAGCCTGCCACTCTCTTGCTTCTGCTTGAAGCCTACCTCACTCTTTCTCCACGTGTGCTGTAGTTTGAGTTTTTGATCTTAGAAATTCCTGATTGTTGTAAGGTAGAATCTTTTGGTCATTTTGATTTGTAATTCCCTGATAACTAAGATTATTGAACATTTCTTTAAATATTTCTCGGCCATTCTAGATTTCTCTGTTGAGAATTCTGTTTAGCTTTGTACCTCAGTTTTTAAGTGGGTTATTTGGGTTGTTGGTGTCTAACTTTTTGAGTTCTTTATAAATTTTGGATATTTACCCTATGTCAGGTATAGGGCTAATAAAGATCCTTTTCCTAGTTTGTAGGTTGCCAATTTGTCCTATTAACAGTGTCCTTTGACTTACAGAAACTATTCAATTTTATGAAGTTCCATTTGTTGATTGTTGATCTTAGATCCTGAGCCATTGGTGTTCTGTTCAGGAAATTGTCTCCTGTACCAATGTGTTCAAGGATACTTCCACTTCCTTGTATGAGATTTATGATATCTTATTTTATGTTGAGCTCCATTATTCATGTGGTCTTGAATATTGTGCAGGATGATAAATATGGATTTGCATTCTTCTACATGCAGACATTCATTTGTTAAAGCTGCTTTCTTTGTTCAATTGTATGATTTTTGTCTTCTTTCAAAAATCACATGTCCATAGGTATGTGGATTTAATTCTGACTAGGTCTTTGATTTTATCCCATTGGTCAACCTGTCTGTTTTCCTACAAATACTATGAAGTTTTTCTCATTATTGCTTTATGGTACAACTTAAAGGTCATAGATGATGATTGCTCTAGAAGTTCTTTATTGTTCATATTATTTCAATTATCCTGGGTTTTTGGTTTTTTTACATGAGGTTAGATTTGCTCTATAATGCTCAATAAAACTTGTGTTGGAATTTTGATTGGAATTTCACTGCATTTGTAGATTCCTTTTAGTAAGATGAGTATTTTTAATATATTAATCCTACATATCCAAAGCATGGGAGATCTTTTCATCTTCTAATGTCTTCCTCAATTTCTTTCTTTAGGGACTTTAAGTTCTTGTAATTCAGATCTGCACTTGCTTGTTTAGTTACACCAAGATATTCTATTTTATTTGTGGCTACTTGAAGGTTTGTTGATGTTGTTGTTTTGGATTTGGTTTTTCTCTTAATTTCTTTCTTGGACAATTTATCATTTGTATAAAGGAGGGCTATTAATTTCTTTGAGTTAATTTTATATCCAGCCACTTTGCTAAAATTGTTTGTCAGCTGTGGGAGTTCTCTGGTAGAATGTTGGGGGTTTCTTACATAACTATTCTATCATTTGAAAATAGTGAAACTTTGACTTTTTTTCCCTTTTTAATTTGCATTCCCTTGATCTTTTTTGATGCCTTTATTGCTCTAGCTAGAACTTCAAGTACTATGTTGAGCAACTAGTAGAGATGGGCAGTCTTGCCTTGATTTTAGTGGGATTGCTTCAAGTTTCTCTTCATCTAATTTAATGTTGGCTATTAGCTTGCTGTATATTACTTTGACTATATTCAGATATATGTATTACCTGATCTTTCCACAGACTTTTAACATGAGCAGGTGTTGAACTTTGTTGAAGGATTTTTCAGTGTCTATGAGATAAACATGTGGTTTGTTTCTTTCAGTTGGTTTATATACTGGGTTACATTAATGATTTTTCATATATAGATCCATTGCTGCATCCCTGGGATGAATCCTACTTGATCAGGTGAATAATGCTTTTGATATGTTCCTGGATGCAGTTTGCAAGAATTTTATTGAGTATTTTTTGCATAGATGTTCAATTCTCCATGAAAACCATCTGGTTCTGGGCTTTTTTTTTTTTTTTTTTTTTTTTTTTTTTTTTTTTTTTGGCTGTTAATGACTGCTTTGACTTCTTTAAGTGTTATAGGAGTGTTGGAATAGTTTATCTGATCTTGATTTATCTTTTGTAAGTGGCCTCTGTCTAGGAAGTCTTCCATTTCATTTAGATTTTCCAGGTTTCTGTTGGATACTGTCTCTGAGCCTTTAATTAATTTGGCTAAGCCTTTATCTACTTGTTGATTTTCTCAAAGAACCAACTCTTGGTTTTCTTGATTCTTTGTATTGTTCTCTTTGTTTCTAAGTTATTGATTTCAGACCTAAGTTAGACTATTTCCTGCTGTCTACTTCTCTTAGGTATGTTTGCTTCTTTTTGTTCTAGAGGTTTTAGGTGTACTGATCTATGAGATCTCTCCAATCTCTTTATAATTTCCAATTTCTGATGTAAATTTCTTCTTAGCACTGCTTTCATTCTGTCACATAAGTTTGGGTATGTTGTACATCTCTTTAATTGTGTTCTAGAAAGTCTGTAATTTATTTCTTTATACTTCCTTGACCAATGGGTTGTTTGAGTAGAGAGTGGCTAATTTTCTATGAGTGTGTGGGGTTTCTGTTGTTTCTCTTGTTGTCCAAGTCCAATTTTAATCCATGGAGATCTGATAAGATGCAAGGAGTTATTTCAATTGTTTTCTATCTGGTGAAGCTTGTTTTGTTCCAGGTTATATGGTCAACTTTGAAGAGGGTTCCTTGAGGTGCTAAGAAGAAGGTATATTCTTTTTGGTTTAGGGGAAACATTCTGGAAATATTTGTTAAATCCATTTGTTTCCTAACCTCTATTAGTTTCATTATTTTCTTATTCAGTTTCTGTTTCAATGACCTGTCCATTAGTGAGAAGGTGATGAAGTCTCCATTATTATTGTGTGGGGTTCAGTGTGTGTTTTGAACAGTAGTTAGTAACATTTCATTTATGAATCTGGGTCCCCTAATATTTGGAGTATAGATGTTCAGAACTGAGATGTCTTCATGGTGAATTTTATTTTGATGAATATGAAGTATATTTCCCCATCTCTTTTTTTTTTATTACTTTTGGTTGAAATTCTATTTTATTATAAATCAGAATGACTACTATGGCTGTTTTCTTTGATCTGTTGGGAAAACCTTTCACTGCCTCCTACTTTGTCATAGTCTATATCTTTGATACTGAGGTGTGTTTCTTATATGCAGAAGAATCATGGATTCTGTTTTTGCATCTAGTCTGTTAGCTTGTGTCTTTTTGTTGGTGAATTGAGTCCATTGATATTGAGAGGTATTAATGATCAATGATTGTTAGTTCCTGTTATTTTGATGTTGGAAGTTGTACTGTGCATGAATCTTTTCTTTTGGGTTTGCTGTGAGATGATTGCTATTTGTGTTTCCTTGGGTATAGTTACCCAGTTCATGTTGGAGTTTATTTTTATTATCCTGTGTAGTGCTTGATTAGTAGAAAGATACTGTTTAAATTTCATTTTGTCATGGAATATGTTGGTTTCTCCATCTATGGTAATTGACAGTTTTTCTGGGTATAGTAGTCTGGGCTAGCATATGTGGTTTCTTATGGTCGGCAAGACCTCTGTCTATGATCTTGTGATGTTTGGAGTCTCTTTTGAGGAGTCTGGTGTAATTCTGTTAGGTCTGTCTTTACATGTTTATTGGGCTTTTTCCCTTACAGCATCTAAGGTGATTTGAGTCCATTGACATTGAGATATATCAATGACTAATGATTATTAATTCCTATTATTTTGTTATCGTTGTTGTTGTTTTGGTGGTGAGAGTAGGTATGTGGGTGTGCTTCCTGTCTTTTCTGGTGTAATATTGTGGGACTGCATAAGGGTATCCTGGTTCTTGGCTGGGCATGGGCCTAGAACCCTGAGACTCCAAGGGAGAAATGGCATGAGTTCGGCCATACGTCCCCAGAACCCAGGGTCCTGACAAGCAGTTCAATCTCCATAGACCTACATTGTTCAGTCACGTAGGCCATTACAGCTCCTCCCAAAGTGCACAGGTAGAGGGTGTGACTACAGGCCTCAGGCCCTAGAGATTTACATACTAATGAAGGTCAGGGGGTGGAGCCAATTAAGCATTCTCCCAAGAACCTCCCCCTTTCTCCCTACTTGACTGAGGTCTGCCCTCAGTTTGTTGTGGGGGTACATCCATATCCATCCACCATCCGCCATGACAATAAAGCCTTTTGGAACCAAGGACTTCCTCATATCATTCGGGCCTACCGGGCCTGCCGCCACAGAAGCCTCCAGCCACTGGAACCTGGGACCTTCCTCCAGTAAGAGAGAAAGGCTTGCCTGGAGGCCTCCAGACAGCCTCCACCTCACAGCTCCCAGGCCTCTGCCGAGGGGCCTGGGGCCTGCTGCTGCGGCCCCCCAGTTTTTCCAACATAAGATTATTTATTTCCTTGGTTTCATGGGTGTAGTTAATCTCTGACATTGGAATTTTCCTTCTAGTGTTTACTATAGTACTTAGTTTGTAGATAGATATTGCTTAAACTTGGCTTTGTCATGGGATATCTTGATTTTGCTATCTATCATTATTGAGAGTGTTGCTTGGTACAGTAGTATGGGCTGGAGTCTGCTGGACACCCTTCTGGCCCTTGTAGCTTTTAGAGTTTCCATTGAGAAGTTAGTTGTAATTCTACTTTTCTCTCTCTCATTTTGAAAATTTATTAAACATTTTATTTGGTTATATTTCAAATGTTATCCTCTTTCCTGGTCTCCCCTCAATGAACCCCTCACCCACCTACCCATTCCTGCCTCACCCTCTAGCATCCTCCTTTTCTGGGGCATCAAACCTCCGCAGGACCAAACACCTCCCCTCACACTGATGACAGATGAAGCAGTCCTCTTTTACATATGTAGCTGGGGCATGAATCAGTGCATGTATACACTTTGGTTGGTGGTTTAGTCCAGGGGAAGCTCTGAAGCATCTGGTTAATTGATACTGTTGTTCTTTCTATGGGGTTGCAATCTCCTTCAGCTTCTTTAGCCTTTCCTGTAACTCTTCCATTTGGGTACCAGGGCTCATTCCAATGGTTGGCTGTGAATATCTGTATCTTTCATAGTCAGGTACTATGTCAATTTATGCTAGTATCCTCTCAGAGGACAGCCACACCAGGCTCCTGTCTGCAAGCACATCTTGGCATCAGTAATAGTGTCAGGGTTTTATATCTGTGGATGGAATGGATTGTACTGTGGGGTGGTCTTTTCATGGCCTTTCCTTCATCCTCTGTTCCATTGTTGTCCCTACATTTCTTTTAATAGTGGCATTCTGGATTAAGAATCTTTAGATGGGTGATAAATCCATCCCTACACTGGGGCCATGTCTATCTACTGGAGATGGTCTCTTCAGGTTCTATCCCCTGCTGTTGGGTATTTCAGCTTAAGGTCTGCCTTTATATTTTACTTGCTGTTTTATTTTTTCTTGAGGCTTTGAATGTTTGTTTTTCTTTTTCTGAATTTTTTAGTGTTTTGATTATTATGTGGCAAATGGAATTCCTTTTCTCATGTTCTGTAAACTTCTTTTATAGTCATCTCCTTCTTTAGGTTAGGAAAATTTTCATCTTTTATTTAACTGATAATATTTTCCAGGCCTTTGGGTTGGGAATTTTCTTCCTCCTCCTCCTCTTCTATTCTGTTATTGTTAATATGTGTCCTTTCATAGTGTCACCGATTTCCTGGATGTTTTGTGGAGGAACTTTTTAGATTTAACACTTTCTTTGACTTATGAGTCTTTTTCTTACATTATATCTTTAATTCCTGAGGTTCTTTCTTTTATCCCTTGTATTCTATTGTTGATGCTTGTGTTCATTGTTCCTGTTTGTGTATCTGGACTTATTCTAGTCTGTGATGCCTCTAGGAGAGCAGGGATTTTCAGCCCTAGCCTGGTTTCTGGTGTAGCAGGGAGACTCTGTCCAGTTGGAGCCTGGAGTATACTGACTAGGATGTTGGGGATTGGGTATAGGGTGGGCAGAGAATGACAGTGGGAAATTTGGTGAGCTGGCAGCCTACCTGTACTTCTCTCTATCTGTCTTTAAGAGAATGGGGAGTCTATGACATTGTTGGAAATTAGGACACTGCAACTAGAAGGGTGCATGACTGTGCCCTTCTTTGTTTCTTTAATCAAAGTTACATCCATCAAATTATGGCCCCAATCAAGCACCATTATAACCTTTTAAAATGCAATCACAGATGCAAAGGTAACCCTAAAATGGGTTGATTCAAGCAATGCACTCTTCTGATCAAGGTACAATATCCATGTGGGGGCCTAAAGAAGAAACTTAAAGGAATGTCCTATGTTGGTGGTAGTTAGTAGGCAGTTAACAACAAATAAGGCACATTAGCTACAAGTAAAGTTAATGTACATTCCCTTCTTGCCATCAAGTACACTACCACAATGCCATTAACCTACATAAGTAATTCCAGTGTTCAGAATATAAGTCAAAGAAGAAGGTAATGAGTGTCTCTGGAGAGAAATGATCAACTAGGGAATCAAACGAATAACAATTCAAAGAAACATATCTGAATAATGAATTCCTCCAGGTAATTTAAATTTGGAAGCAAGAGTGTAAGACTTACTGCCCTTACTGTATGGAAACCTGGGAGGTTAACTTTGATGATAAATTTTATCTTGGCCTGCTTTGTCAGAGTGAGAAGTTATTTCAGTATAACTGGAATAAAACACCATGAGGAAATTACCCAAGCACTGCTTTTATTTTCTGAAAATTACTTTAATTTAAAAAATATAGCTCTGGTTCATGAATCTTGAGAACATGAGAGAAAGCTATGGTAGAAACACACCTGACAAGGAATTTTTCATTTCATTCACTAGCCAGGATTAAGTATTCCAAGATTAAAGAAGTGCAGGTTTTAAAAAGAGAATGAAGACTTTTTATATTTCTCATTAGAATTTTAAAACACAAACATGATTCATTTTTCATTCCCCAAGGTAATGGAAAATCTGTCAGGTACAGATTTTTCAGCTTCCCCTTGACCTGTATTATACCTAAATGTATTCTCAATTATTTAATGCATGCCTTGGAATTTGAGGCTGTCTGTTCATGGTCTTGATGTCATCCATTTTAGCCTGTTGAAAGTTCTTATTTTCAGCATTAGTGACTAATCTTCTGGTTGTAGTCTCTAGCATCTTATATATTTCTCTAGCAAAATCCCTGTACATTCTTCTGCTCTACATTGCTCAAACCATAAACCATACAAGACCTGTCCAATGGGGACATTATGCTCTGTTGTTTTACCTCCACCCCCCATACTGAAGAGTGATATTTCCAAGTGAATGAATTTCACAGTTGAATTGAATATAATGAGTCTTCTGGTTGTAATGAATTATAACTTGAAAGAAAACTACTACTTATTTATACTATGCAACCTATCTTAGATTATATATGTATACAACATTGAATGGCTTAAAACAAACTAAGTTTTCCCTTCCATTACCTCTCACATATGTTTTTCCCATACTGGCAACATTTGTGTGTGTGTGTGTGTGTGTGTGTGTGTGTGTAGTCATCATGTTGTACAATTGTTCTCCTGAAGCTATTTTCCTATCTCACTATTTTTTTCTTTGACAAATATCTTCCCAAGTCCCCACCTTACCCAAATTCCTAGTACTACAGTCTACCGTCCGCTTCTACGGGGCTGACCATTCTATATGTCATCTACACATGCCATTATCTTTTCTTTGTTACTTATTTTCTCCATTAGGACAAAACCCATCAGCTCCTGCATCCTGTCACAATGACAGGCATTTTAAAAGGCAGAACAGCCTTATACCATATATACCTGCCACATTTCCATTATACATTTATACATTATAGACTTCTGATTAGTTCATTCATTGATTATTATAAGTGGTGCTACAATAAATATGGGAGTCAGAATTTTTTGGTCTCCATTCTTCCTGGCCAGAGTACACAATATTCCTCTTCATTGGCATGTCCCTGCATATATACTTTTCATTACATGTTGACTGTCTCATTTCTATGTTTTAATGTCAGAAACAATGCTTTATGGTCTAAAACAGATTAACTTGTGAATCTTTATCACAGCTGGCCAGTCTACCTGTCTACTTGCCTGTGCCCTCCTTTCTCCACCTTCCCACATCTAAAATTCAGGGCCCTGTAAATATCAGTCAAGTACTCTTTGATTAAACTGCATTGCTAGCCATTCTAATTATGCCACTCAGAGCAGTGGTTCTCAACCTATGGGTTGTGACCCTTTATGGGATCATATATCAGATATTCTTCATATGAGATATTTACATGATGATTTATAACAGTAGTAAAATTACAGTTATGAAGCAGCAATTGAACAATTTTATGGTTGGTGGTCACCACAGCATGAGGAACTGAATTAAAGTGTCACAGCATTAGGAAGGTTGAGAACTACTGCTCTAAATGCAGAAAGATGTTAGCTATATTTATTAAGCACTTTGCTTTTAAGTGCTTTTAATTATGTTAAATAAGACAGTATGCGTTGTTCACACAAAATAAAATATCAAAACCCTATTTCTTGGTAGTCACTGTTTATGAGGGTAGCATAGTGAATATGAAGCCCCCTTTCCCTATGGATCACTGCAGAACAGCTCAGAACACTGAATACATATAGTTGTGTTCTTTTTCTTCTTTTCTTCTTCTTCTTCTTTCTTCTTCTTCTTCTTCTTCTTCTTCTTCCTTCTCTTCTCCCTTCCTTCTCCTCCTCCTCCTCCTCCTCCTCCTCCTCCTCCTCCTCTTCCTCCTCCTTCTTCTTCTCCTTCTTCTTCCTCCCCTCCTCAGCCTTCTCCTCCACCTCCTCCTCCCTCCTCCTTTTCCTCCTCCTCTATCTTCCTCTTAATTTACAGACTTAGGACTCACACCAATGGGCCAATGGGTCTTTCCGATATTATCTCTTTATAGAACTGAATAATTAGAATATCCTAAAGTAAATTTTAAATAGATAAAGGCTAAACACTTTTAAAATCTGTACATAGCTGGACAAGACAATGGAATACATATAAGGCAAGCCTTAACAATATGGAGAGGGAACCTGTTCAAGGAAGAGACAGGAGAGACGGGCTTTGGGCTCCCCTGTTGCTTGCTTTGTGTTTTGAAACTGGGAATTCATGGCTCTGAATTCCACGCAAGTAAACTAAATGCTTCTTTACTATGCCTTCACTTGCATTTGATAATTTTTCTTTTCATAGAACATAGTTTGGGATATTCAATAACAAATTATTGTTTACAACAAATACCAATAAATATATTTCCTTTAAAAACATAACAGGAATTCAATTATTGTATGGGATAATTAAATTAATGAAAATTATATTGTGGTTTATAAACCAGTCCCTATTTATAGCAATAATAAGCCTTTTATTGCATTTTTATTATCTTCAATTGGTAAAAATTGTATTAACAATTGAATTTACTACACAGTTAATAAGGTCTCCAAGAATCCAGGACTGTCCCTGACTCTGTTGCCTGCCTGTGGATCCCGTTACTCTCACTGAGACTCTGCACTCAGTGGGAGAAGATGAGACTAGTCCTGCAGTGATTTGATGTGCCAGGTTAGGCTGATACCTAGGGAGGACCTGTCCTTCTAAAAGATAAAGGAGAGGGGGGAATAGGGGAAAAGGTCTATGTGACATGGGGGACTGAGAGGAGTGGGGGTCTGTGAACTGAATGTAAAGGGAATAAATAAATAAGTGACAAAGGAAAGGGAAAATAAAGGTCTCTAATAGAAAGTTCACGTCTTTTGCATAAACATATCATTAATGTTTCCTCTGTCTCATGTTTATCAGCTGCAGTTTGATCTTGTTTGCTGAGCCAAGTGCTACTGTAGCAGTTTCATGGCTGACACTTTCCCTCAGAACATTTGCAGGCCTTGTATCATATCAAAATATTTACCTTGATTAACAGTAAAAGTGCGTATTTACCCAGAAGCCTTTGGTCAATACTTGATTCTCAATACAAAATGGATTAACGTTAGATTCAGATTTCTATCAGTCATTTTATTTATATATGTAAAAGTAGATAATCACAGATAAATATAAAACAAAAGTTTGTCAGTTTCAGTTTATTTACATTAGACTGTGAAAAACTGTTGTACACTCTAGAACGATACAGAGACAAGGCAATTCTCTGGAGGTTAAAATGCTTAACAATGGTCATCTCATGCTGCTATGTATGCTCATGTAAAATGCATAACGTATTGGAAAAGCTAGCCTGGAAAGCAGATCCAGAAAACTCTTCTAGGAACTGACACTCAAAGGTTATGTATACATGACTTAGCTTATCTCTGCCATGTTTCATTCATCCAAGTGTTGGTATAGTGTTGCCTTAAAAGTGCACCATAAAATACTCTTACAGAAAACTTCAATATGCATAAAAGTGAAAAATAATTGATTGCAAACTGAGAATCTGGGAGTCTATATTTGTTTTATTTTATCTTATAATTCACAGATCCTATACAAAAATGAGGATCTAAGTAAATGGAAGCTGTAATTAACTGTCAGTGATGAGTATAGATTTTACATGATTAACTGAAGCTGGATTTTTTTTTTAAAAAATCTTCTTTTAAAAACATTTATAAGCTAGAAACTCTCTAATACATGCCTCAGTTTGATTACCTTTAAAGAACCTATATGATGTGTCACTTAAAGTGAGAGTAATTCTTATCACTCTTATCCTGTTAGTGAATTATGGAAGAAATAGGATAATCATAAGTTATTTTGTTTTCACCAGGC
The DNA here is from genome assembly GCA_021653895.1 of Mastomys natalensis. Lineage (NCBI taxonomy): Eukaryota > Metazoa > Chordata > Mammalia > Rodentia > Muridae > Mastomys > Mastomys natalensis. The sequence goes on along the minus strand of JAJTUV010000238.1, from coordinate 310,406 downwards.
ACTAATGATTGCACAAAGTGTGGAGTCTTTCTATTACTTTCAAACTGTGTTTTCTTGGGCGTGCCATTTAGATGCCTACATTTCTTTACTATGCTTGATTGGTGTCAAGGGTCACTCAATAGGATTTTCTGTGTGAGAAAAGAAGGCAATTTGAAGGAGACCAGATTATTCCCTATTGACAAAACCCTACATTTAGATTAAGACCACAAATCTTAAGCTAGTTAAATGCTGTCTCTTGGATAGCTGATGTTTGAATTGTTGGGCTGTGTAATACATGAGGCTTTGCCAACCAAATGGGCTGACAGCATCATTAAGTTTCTTTCCTAAGTCTATACTCTTCTCATTTGAAGGTACTGGGGCATAGACTACATCTTACTCTAAGAATTTAGAGTTTACAAAATTGTCCAAAAATATAGATAATAGAAGATGTTATGCTAAATCATACTATTTAGTAGTCTATCTAAATAATTACTTAAAAATCATAACTACTTACATATAAAAAGTTAAATAATCATTATAAAAATATTTAGTTTTCATCCTTAGAAATCGTATGTATTTCTCTAGATGAGAAAATTCTCTTTCCTCCTCACTAGTTGTAATAGAAATTACTGAGACAACAAAAATAAAAAACAATACTACTAAAAACTAAAAGAATATTTGTAATTAGAGACCTCCCAGAAACTCTGTAGTTTTTCTTTTCTTGCTAGACTATGGATATGTTTAAGGTATAGCATAAGGCAAGCATTTAATATTTTTCCCATATTAGTTTAGTTTGAAGAAAATTCTGGGAAAAATATTACAGATATCGTTTAGGCAAGAGAGAAACCATAAAGGAAAGTGAAATATTAAGTCAAAAGAGAATATACTTGGCATTTTCTTGAACTGTATGCTCAAATACACTAATAAAAATAAGTCATTACTAGATTTCACAGGAAAAAACTCTCATCTGTGAAGTTTTTGATGCTGACAAAGTCTGTGTTCTTCAGCTGAGATCTTTGATACCCCATAATGTGTTTACAGTAACTATGTTTTCATCCAGAAGTTTTCAGAGAGAAATTCAAACCAGTGTTCGACAGGATCCAGCCCTCCCACATTTCCTATGATTAACAACAAGTACTCTCAAGTCCTAAATACTCTCTATACGAAGAGGTGTGAGCAGAGAAAACTACCATACAAATGACGATTTGGGTACTGGAAAAGATAACTCCTGGACAACTGACAGCTTTGTAGCTAGGTCTAGTGTTTCCAAGGAGCATAAACAGCCACTGCTGACTGTGAACAATGTCCAGATCTAGACACTTGAGGACTATGATGACAAAAGCAACACTGCTTTACATTTATTCTTAAAACAAAAGAAAGATAACTAAAAAATATACAATGGACTACAAAAAACCACAATCTTTTTTATGAAATGAAAGAACATATTTTGTATTCCAGACCAGTGAGAACTCTAGATTTTCTTGAAGAACCCCAACAATTCAATAAAAACTAAAAATGACTAACCCACTCTGCCACTGGCTGCTGTTCCTAACAGCATTCAATAAAAGAAACTTCACCTCCTTAATCATGTCTTGGAATAATGCAGATTAAGCAAAAAGACTGAAATAGACTAGATCAAAGTCTATTTTCAGGCATCCCATGTGTCTTTAGCAAAGGAAATAAATCTAAGAGGTGAATTTTTGTATCTCAAGGTGGGTCAGCTTTGACACCACTGTCAATCATCTGAGGATATACTTCCTTATGAGATAGTTTTTGAGGAAATACGTAAAAATAAATCTAACAACATAAAGCATTACAGCACAGAGAAGAGTATCATAGTTTATATTTTTCTTAAAACTGTTGGTGAATGGACGATTTGAGCAAAAAGAAAATTCAAGAAGACAAAGAATGTACCTATCAACTTCTGAAGTGTAGTAAGTCCAGTGAACTACTTGACTGGAGAATTCATAAAATTAGTTGAGAAAATGAGAAGAGTAAAATGTAGCTATGTGACACACAATTATGCAATGGGTGAATCGATTCAGCCTCAGGATGTATCCAGTTTGCATGCTGCTTGCCAAGGCTTGAGCCTTGTCACATGGATCTGCATCTTCCCAGAGGAAAGAAGGCATTTTGATATGAAAAATCCCTATTGATCCTGTAAACGCAAAGGTTAGAATAAGCTAATGTCAGACTTGAAAAGCAAGTTCACCTCAACTCTTTTCATATTCAAGGGGAGTATTTCTCATGAAATGGGATATAGCATAGGAAGGTTCTCAAAACCTCAGCTAGTCATCATTTGGCCATTCTAGTAAGGACTGGAAAGCTTGAATTCTGTGAGTCTGTCCTCCCAGTTAGAAGAAAAGGCATCACTTAACCTTGTTATCAAACATTTCATTAGCCCGTCATGGCACAAAATAGGCATTGTTCTTTTTGAATTAAAATAATGTAGATATTCAGAGAGTATCAGTTTCCCATGATACACCTTGTTCTTGTGAATATCTGAACTAAAAATCTAAAGGCCCAGTGTGTATCCTAGGTTTCTCTGTATTTAAAATTTCATATAATACTTGCCTAGACTTACTTTATCTGTTACTATCTTGAAACTGTTCTAAAAATCTTTAAGCTTCTCGATTCAAGTTTCAAATGCCTTGACTATTGAATTGCTGTCGTTATTATTACTTTCACTGCCATCATCTCCACTTGCCATCATCACAAAGGCATTGCATATAAGTAATTGAATAACTACTGCGTTTAGATGTTAAGATAAAAACCTTGATGCTAATGATGTAAATATGTGGTTACGTGCACTTCATGTTAATTATATTAGAGTATTGATAATCTCTAGTAAGATATTACAGCTTGGTTGTGCTGAAATCCAGAAATAAACAACTTCTTAAATAATTTCCTTTTACTTTGTAGTTTTTTGTGTGAAGGTCAATAGTTTCAGTGTGTACCAAATAAAACCAAACCCATTTTAACTTTATCTTTAAATGATTTTCTTCAATCTATCTTGTAATATCTGACTATAGTTAAAGCATTTCCAAATTGAGCTCCAGGCTTGATTTTGGTGTTTGTGTAGAGTGAGGGAATTGAGTCAAACAAAACAAAACAAAAGAATATCAAACAAAAAGTGAGCGATGGTTTGGTTACTATCATCCTAGCTTCATTTCATTTCCTCTTGCTTTGGTTAGTTAGTTCTTTTTTTGATAATTTATTATTCTAGCCCCATGTGTCTCTACCAGACTCTTCTAATTATGCTTATCCTTTATCTTCTCTCTCTCTTTGATAGATAGCCAGTCTTTTTATTATTTAACAAATGACACCCTAAGTCCCTACAGTCTAAATCAAAAATTCATAATTGTGAACCAGTTTCAGTTCACGGTAGCAAACAACAGAAAATCTGTGACCAAATTAATCAAAAGGGGAAGGAGCAAAGACATGGTAGAATCATTGACTTAATATGAGTTTCCCTGAAGTAGAAAACAGTGTCTGTTCTGCTTAAATGTTCATAGAAGGATATGGAGCTTACTAAAATAGAAAAGTTTTCATTTTCCCACAGCTTAGTATAAGCTCATGGATTCAATGCTGTTGCATTCATTTTATTCTTCTATTTTGAGATTTCTGTTATAGCTGATTTTTTCAACCACTATTGGTTTTGCTCAAATTCTCATTCGTAATATTTCCATCATAGTGTTTCAAAAAGAACAAATGATCCAGTAATCTGAAATTTGCTTTTATATATTTTGTTGGACTAAATCACCTGCTCTCTCTCTCTCTCTCTCTCTCTCTCTCTCTCTCTCTCTCTCTCTGTGTGTGTGTGTGTGTGTGTCTGTCTGTCTCTCTGTCTTTGTCTCTCTATCTCTGTCTGTCTCTGTCTCTGTCTCCCTCCCTCTCTCTCTTTCTCTCTCTCCTCTCTTTCTTTTCTGATCTAACATGTTTTTTTTCAATCTTCATTTTGAGCAAAACCTGGGCTAGTATTCTTCATAATTATGAAGTTCATCAAATCCGTAATTCAAAGACAATCCCAAGTCAAACTGTGTTTTAAAAACACTAATAGTCCAGAGTTTACGTTTAAACACAAGCATGTTAAGCCCACACTTGGGAAAAGCTATCAAGTTCACATTTCTTTTTCTGGATATGACATTATTGTAAAACATTCTCAGCAAGTGTGAAGTCCCAACTCATTTTACCCAAACAGTTTCATCTCACACATCCATCTCTACTTGACCAAGTTCCGTTTTAGGGAAAGAGACCAAACAAAAAGATAAAAGCCTATTTAAGATTTAAAAATCTTTCCTGAATTCCCATGAGAACAAATGCACAGAATCATATAAACACTGTTCCTTTTAAAGATAAAAGGAGATAAAGTTTCCCCACATGGTAAATAAATCATAATAAATCTAAGACATAGTACAAGATAGACATTAGCAGGAGACCTGAGAGCAAATTTTAAGCATGTGAGGATCAGCCAATTGCATCCTAATGTCAAACCAAGAACAGTGGAAATAATCATTCTGGCATCTGACAGAAGAGGTCAAAGGACAGAATTTAATGCCTCCATAGTCTGATTTTCCAGTCTCATTGAGCAGGTGCTTAATAAGGCATGATTACTTGTTATGTTTTAAAGAGTTGAGAGCAATGTAAGATGTCCAATGATTCCTGACTCTGGTTCTGGTGAGAACATTGTAACCTTTTTGTTAAAGACAATTATGTGGAGGTCATTACTTTGTCAGGGCTGATTTCTTTCCCTTAGAAAAATATGGAAGGCAAACATATCAAGTTTCAGGGAACTAGTAATGTCACAGATGACTCTTTCGCGATTACAAAGGAGGACAGGCCTGGGGTCAGCGGACAGAGTCCCGAGTGCCTGCCTGATTAGACAGAGTCATTTCACTGCAGCTTTGAAAAGAAAACCTGTGGAAACTGAGAGAGGTTTTAAAGCACCCACTAGGACTTTAACCATGAGAAGAAAGAGGGCAAGAGTGAGAGGAAGTAAGAGTGAACAAGAACAGAAGAGAATGAAGACATTTTGCACAGCAAATGCTGTTTCGACAGACTGTAGGGAGCTTGAATCAGTCAGACCACAACAAAGCACAGCACCAGCATGGAATCTTTGCTCAGCAGGCTCTTTCCTTCTTTGGATTTGTTTTCCTCTCTGTCTGATGAATTTGTGTCAATCAATAAATTCAACCCTTATACTGTTTGAAAAACAAAAATGAGTAACGACTTAGTCAAGAAAGCCTGTGTGAAGTTTGCTTCTGCCTTCACAGGGAGAGGCATGCTTGAGCTGGCCCTCTAATTTCACTCTATTTGGTATTTAATGTAACAACACACAATTATGAAGATTTCCAGTGATAATCTCTGTGAAAAAACATTAGGGATGCTTTACATTAATCCAGCCTTCTTACTGTAATTACCAGTATTATTGTATATATAAAATTTTGTACTAAGAAGCACGAGGCAAATGAGTCATAGGGTATGATGTTGACCATTGTAGTGTTAATGAGAAGATGAGGCATAAATATTGTTGACAAGTTCATTCAAACCTAAAACGCTGATCTTCAGGATGTCTGCTGGTCATATCATCTGGTGTTTATACCTTTGACATATTCCTGTACCTCAAATCTGTGCAGTGCTTGATTTCCTTTACTGTAATGAATGTGTGCACTCTGATGTGTGCCTGTCTGGCTAAAGAAAGAGTAGCAGTTTCTATAACTGATATTCTGAGAGTGTTGAAAAAATAAGTACCAAATCTGGCTACCTTCTGAGCAAAGATGGAGAAAGCATGTGCAACAGGGGAGGCCTTTGTACTACTGAGGAGGGAGGGGCCATAATGCAGAGAGGGTCCACAAGGCACATGGATTACAAGGGATGTTAGATCAAATAGGATGAAATTAATTTTACCTTATTTTTTACTTTTTAAAATGTAGCACCCACCAAAGTTTGAATCATATATGTGGTTGCATTTGATTTGTTGTAGGGAAAAAACAAAGTTGTAAAAGCTGTTTTAGATATCACATTCCCGCTGAAAACACAAACATACAATGATCCCTACTGTCAATGTTTGACGTAAGTATGGCTCATGAGTTATAATGGATGAAATATGCTGCCACTAACTCTATTTTTATTGATTAATTTATTTTCCTATTTAAAGGATATCTTCTCATATATGTTGCAACATCTATTCACTCTCTCTTATTTTTTTGGAAGGAATATGGACAAATTATAATAACAAACATTTAAAAGGATGAATGAGATAGTTGTGAAAATGGAGGAACAGGGACCAATCTTAAAAGATAGTAGTCCAATAGAAAGAAGAGTGGGATAGACTCTGGTTCACACTTGAAGGAAAGAAGAAATTCCCATTCCTCAAAATTAAGAAAACTGAAGTAAGAACAGAAAGCAATGAAAAGGATTGGTAATTTTTTAAAATTTATTTAATTATTTAAATCACATTGTAATTTACTTATTCAAACAGAGGTTATAAATACAAAAAGGTAGGTTGTGGGGAAGGGAATGACACCAGAGGATTGGTAATTTTGCAAAGATGGTGCAAACCTAAATGGTCTTTCTCCAAGTAATGCAAAATTCATCTAAAAAAAACATATTTCTTGATATATATATATATGTCATATGTATATATATATATATATCTATGTATATCTATCTATATCTATATAGATATATAGATATAGATATAATATACATAGATATATATATATATGAGAGACTCAATGTGGACTAAATAAATTATACTTTTGAGGAGTTAATTCCTGTCTTAAGATTTTTATCATTAAAAATAGGAATAGAATGTGAGTAAGGTATAAAAGAAGTAAAACAATATGTGGGTGTTTGTAAGGGCTTAAAAGTAGACTATACAGTTCCCTGGAAACCAGGAACATTTCCAAGAATCATCTGGTATTTGAAGTAAAAGCCACCAACTGCAAAGTTGACATAGTAGCATGACCTAATAATAATCATAGAAATAGCTCTCAACGTCTCAGGTTCTGAAATGTTATTTGTCACTGACCAAAAGTAGATTTGGCTTGGGGATCAACTCAAAGCCACAAAAAATGGTAAAAACATAAACTATAAAGGAAAGTATTAATTTTTGGGAGAATTAAAACTGTCAGGCAAGCTTTGTGTGGAAAATGTAGATGAAAATCAATACATTAATAGATTGTTTCATGAGACAATCTACATTAATAGATCCTGCATGAGAGAATGGGGACAGATGTTCCTATTGGTTCAACAGGAAAGGCAAGAACTTGGAGAACTTCAAAAAAGTTGAGAATAAGAAAGGAAAGTCCAAAGGTATCCCTAGGTCAAAGTGTCAAAAAGGCATGGCAGGCTTAATGCAGGTTCTAGGACACAATACACTCCTAGGAATTCCAGGTACTGATGTCATTTGTTTGTCTTCCCTACTCTGGTTTTATTAAGGATGGCAGTCATGTCACAGTCATCTGTCCTCTTCTGGTTGCCTAACAAAGTATTTGTCATCAGGAAGACACACAGAGAAGAGCTTATTTCACAGGATTAAGGAGGAAATGATTGTGACAAGAAACAATAAGTGGAATCAATTAAGAAGCTGATAGAAACCAGGTATTTTAGAATATTTGTGTTTAATAAGAGAATAAAGGGAAATCTTTACTCACTTGAAATAATATTCTGTTAAAAAGTCACTTCATCATCCATGAATATATACATTTAAAATTGAGTATTTAAGAAACCTACAAAGTCTTTTACAGCAGCACTGTGCCCTGCTCTCAATTAAGTGGAAAGAAGTAAAGACAACTGCACAAAAGAAGGGGCCCGGGTGCCTGTGGTTTGGAGGCTAGGTTGGTATTTGTATGTAAAAAAAAAATGAAAAGAAGGCATCATAAATGTAAACGGGGGAGGTCCGTGGCTATGTAAGTCACAGTGCTGTCTCTGTGGACTGAGTTAAGCCCCTTAACAACTTCTCTGTTTTATTCTCTCCATCTGTTTTACCAGACTATTGGGAGGATTATTTAGTTAATGTTGAGGACTATATTTATCAATTCCACCAAAGGTCTGCTGTTTAATGATGAGAGAACTCTACCATGATGCAGTGGGACTATCACAGGGGTGAGCAACAGCATTATTTTCAGCTAAGTCCTTTAGAGACCCACAGGACAAAACACGATATGCAGTTCTCAGAGCATTTGGAATTGTGTTTCAATAATTATTTCTCCCTCTAACTCCCCCAAGTCAATGGGGTTTTCCACTCTGTGGGTTCGACGAGCAATTTGTTTTTTATGACAGTGGAATTTTTGAGTGGTCTCAATGTTATCCGGAAAAGGATTCCTCTAAACAGAAATTACAGCACACAAGGTGCTATGAGGTGATGACTTAGTTTCCGTGAAGCTGTGTGAGGGAGTCCTTAATTTTTACTGCTTGCTCAAGAGTTTTCCCTATTCTTTTAGTGAAAGAAACAGTCCAGTTTTAGTAACGTGATCCCACTCCACAGACTAGAAAGGCCCAAGTATGTCCCTCCAATTTAAATGCAATTTCTTATAGGATAAAAACATAAAGAAAGTAAGAATTTGATATAATAACATGTGCTGAACACTTCAATGTTTTCCGTATATCAGGCCTTACACAAAGTCTGCTTTGTTTTGTTTGTTTGTTTGTTTGCTTGTTTGTTTGTTTACATCGAGAAATCTGTAATAATTTTCACATCCTTCACACTCATTAGACATATCAACAATGTTTTGTTACACACCTCTGATTCATGCTAAAACGCAGTGGATTTCTTGTAATCTGAAGCGCAACATGAACCTTTCTCTTTCAAAGAAAACACTACAGGGAGGAAGAGTATTCCAGGGCACTCTTAACCTACGCTGCTAGCTCAGCATCATAATAAAAGCTAGGAAATAAAGTCTCCTTGGAAAGGAAATCGCATTCTGAGGTTAATCAGTTCTTTTAGGCCAATGGAGATCATCTGGGAAATTACCTCTGTCCTCTTATGTGACAGCATTATAGTACCTCACAGCACGGTCTAGTAAAGCTCCCCAAAGCTCTGGCCAGTGCTGGATTCTTCTGAGGATCAGGCCCAGCTTTGGGTAAGTCTGAAGACATTATTAAGGGGTCATTTAGAATGTGTGCCTGGGGCTAGGCTCATGCTCCCAACGCAGGATATTGGCACTTTTCATTCTTTAATTTACGTTTACACAACAGTGGCATTAGCTGAGTTCATCTGTTCTCCCAGAAATCTGGCCTGCTCTCTTTGTGGGTTTCATTGGTACCCCCTAGAGTATTTCTGTGTCTTATAGTCGTGCTGATCCCAGGTTGAGATAGGATTTCAGACATTATTGGAAGGAGTTTTATTTTTATAATTTGTATTTTGTGTGTTAATCTTGAAGTTAGTGCCCTCACTTGAAAATAAAAACATTCATTTGCGGTCTTTATTGAAGGTTAGCATCTCAACAGAGTGTGCCTGAAACAACTTCAGGGTGGGATCCAGTGATTTCTACATATTAATTCAGAGGATTAGTTTCATGTCTAAATCATAAACAGAATTAAAGCTCTGATGCTTTATAATGTGGAGAGTGGCATAAGATATTAATAATTAGCCAGGACCCATGGGGGCATTTTATTTAAAAAATACTCATGTGTTTGTGTGTGTGTGTGTGTGTGTGTGTGTGTGTATGTGTGTGCCATGTGTGTGCCATGTGTGTTCAGATGCTCCCAAAGCCTAGAAAATGGTGTCATACCTTATGGAGCTGCAGTTACAGGCAGTTGTGCTGTTCTTATCACAGCTGCTAGAAAACAAGTTAGTTTTCGTCAGTATTTTATCAGAATATCAGAGAAGCAAACTAGGACACAAGAGCAACACAAATTCATGCAGTCTAGTCTTACAAAGTAAAGGCAGAGGTAGGTAACTTTCTAATGCTCAAACATTATTCAAACTGCTTCTTTTTAAACTGGCAATTTTGTGTTTTATTGTGTGTGAAGTGATATTTGAATAATTTACACATCACGGAACACCAAACCCAAATATTCAGTAAGTGTAATTCTTCACATAGCTATCATTTTTGTGGTGAGAACATTTCACATCCTCTCCTTGGATTTCTCAAGAATACAGCAGATAATTAACTACAGTCATTGTCAAGACAATGCATTTTTAAAAATTCATTTCTGTTTTCTAACTAAACTGTTTTTCTGCTTTGTGTACGGGTGCATGCTCTTCCACCAAAGTCCCATCCACAGAAAGCCTAGCAGTTTGGAAATCTGTATATACTTTACTTGTCTCTATTCCACTGACTTATTTTACTTAGCATAAGGTATTCTAGGACTTTCCATGTTGTAAAGGTGATGAGATTTTGTTTTGATGGCAGTATAGTATTTCATTAGTATATGTAAACTACCATCCCTTTATCCATTCATCAACTGATGGGCATATAGTTCAGTTCCAGGTCTTGCCTATTAATATCTTCTCTGTTGGCAAAAGTACCAGTAAACATGGAAGTGAAGAGGTCTTTATACCTAGTTGAATATTTCTACTTTGCTATCTGTTTTTCTGATGGTTAGTGATTTTTGAGCCTATCTTCTTTACATATTTTCTGGCCATTCATATAGGATTTTTTTTCTCTCATACAATACATCCCAACCACAGTTTCCCCTCCCTTCACTCCTCCCATGATCCCTCCACTTCACCCGTCCTCCAGGTCCATACCACTATGAATCATGAATGCTTCCTATCTCCTCTATATAGTTCTTTGTTTGTTGTTTTTAGTATGTCTATATCTATTGCCCATTTTAAGTTCAGTATTTTTTGTAGTTCTTGGATTGTTTGAATTTCTAACATAACTACTAATTATATGGCTAGTTTGCATTTAGTAGTTATATCTTACTTGTCTTCAATTGATTTCTATTTAAATGTGACTTTGGAGGTGAGAGGCCCAACCTACTCCATCTTGAGACCAACCTCCATCTTACAGAAAAAATGTCTGAGAACTTGATCTGCAGCAGGACCCAAGCTGCATCCAAGTACCAGGAAGGACCCCATGGCTTATCGTTGGCAACAGTTACTACCTAGATTCTTCCTAGCAGCAATTAACCAAAGATTAGTCTGATTGTTTCAGATGTACTTTAAGAGTTTTTGTGATTTTATTCAGTCTTGCTTCAGAAAACTCACCTGTCAGTTTACAATAGACACTCAGTTAGATAATTGCCTGGATAGATCACCCCCCAGTTATTTCCATTTCCTATAAAACCTTGTTCTGCTGAGGGTTCAAGGCTGCTCTTCCTTCCTGTCCTGCTGTAATTTATTAAAACTGTTGTAATATTACTTTTCCATTTGTGTGTGTTTATGCATGTGTGTGTGTGTGTGTGTGTGTGTGTTAGCTTTGTAGTGTTGGTATCCCAACTAAGAAAGTGATCTTTGGGAAGGTTTTGAATGTGACATGAGATGTGTCTGGTTTAATTCATGTTACCCACATGCTGTCTTTAACATGTTGTGTGTTGACACCTTTGCATAGGCTCAGCTGGCTATAAAGTCATGGATGTGTTTCTGCATTTGCTATTTGTTCCATTGTTCTTTATGTCTGTTTTTAATTTTTTTTTGTTAGTAGCATTATATTTCCATTTTTATAAGTTCATTTGAGAAAGTAGATTACTGTAAATCTGTTAGGAACACATTCAGCTACTAATTAACCTGGGGATGAAGCAGGCGCTCATGCACAGAAGACAGAGGAAGAGAGACTACGTTGCTACAGATCTGGCAGGCAGAGGATGTAGCACGGAACAGAGCTTATGTGAGGGGTGTTCAGAAACAAGGATTGTGATTGTTTTACAGATTCTTCCATATTATTTTAGTTATACCATATTTGTTAGGTACTCTCACATTTCATGATGACTTTAAATAAACAGGACATTAAGTCAGCATCTTCATTGTCCAGTAATCGTTTTCTCGTTTCCTATGCATTATACAACAAAACAAAACAAAAAAACAAAAAGAAATTAGTATCTACAAACTGTTAGCCATCATGATAAAGGATTTTCATTTTTTTTTTTTTTTGTGTGTGTGTACTTTATTTCTGAAAAAGCTAAATGAGTCTTCTATGTTGTGTCAGGTCAAATCTGAAACAAATTTAAGTTTAGTTAAATACACTGATCATACCCAGGAGAGTATTATGTTTACTATATATCTTGGCACATGGTCAAGTTTGACATTAATTTAAGATTTTATGACTCAAGTGTATTACTAAACTATAATGAGTTCAAATGTACCTCTGCAGGGAAGATGAATACATCATCAATGTTGAATATGACAATGAGTGAGCATAATATAGACTTGGCATGAAAGAACAAGGAGGAATGAGAAGAAACCCAGAAACAAAAGATGACAATAAGAAGTTAGGCAGGTTTTCTGCTCATCAAATGCTTATCAATTAAACTCAAATGTTACCTATTCTTAAAGATAAGGGTGTTACTGAATATAGGTTATATATGAAGGGGATTTTGCTTTGACTATAAGTGCTATTTGAATTAACATTGGGTTCTCAATTTTTTTTCTTAAATTTAGAAATAAACTTCCTGAAAAGACTTTCCAAGGATAACAAGTGGGAAATCTCTATAAACTTTTTAGTGTCTTTTGTGCACAATTTTTGAAGAACGTCATGATTTCACTCAGTTGTTGCTGAAAAGGTTTCTACTTGTACATTAGAAGCAAAAATACAAATGGACACATCAAACTGACAGTAAAAATAGCCCACAACATGTGCTCAGCAGGAAAGGCAACTGCTATTTCAGTTGAAGTCACTCGAAGCTCAAAACATGTGGCAGTTACCTTCAACTTCCGTCCCTGTGTATAGTTCTGTCTTACACTCTTGGTCACACATGAATCAAATATAGTTTATACAAAAAACATAGTATGCTCTGCTCATAGTTCACCTAAAATATTCAGTGTTCTAATGGTGATTATCTACAGTGAAAGATTATTTGAAGCACTCTATTACCTAATTTGTCTATTTGTTGTTTTTCTTTGCTTTAAAGCTTCCCACTGTAGTGACTGCCTTTGAGTTCTTGCCAAGCCCAAGCAATGGAGGCTGTATTTATAATATAAAGCTCTAAGTAAATAGTTTCTATTCTCATTAGTATTATCTACTTCCATGATGTATTTTTTCATTTCTGAGATAGGTTCTCATATAGAGGAAGCCAGCCTTGATGTCTGGATTCTTGTCTCCATCTTCTCAGCACTAGAGTCAATAGTTGTGAGATTATTACCAACCGATCCAATTTTTTAAAATATAATTTTACATACATTATAAAATTGTGATGTCAAAACATATGCAATATAGATTTAATTTATTATTGCAATAATTTCTTCTAATTTTAATTATTTCATACTATACATACCTAGGTAAAATGAGAGTCTGGTGGCATCCACTATCTAACTTTAAAAACACACTAAATAAAATAAACCTTCTACAACAGAAGAAAGTTTCAATAGAGTACTAATATAAAAACTATTCTAATGCATTGTAATGTCAGAAAGAAACATCATCCTTCTAGAAAATCAGAAACTTGATGGTTAGAAACAAAAATACTTGCTTTTTACGGAAAACAGCAGAAATTTGCTAAGGGAACTAGTGTAAACGACCTGGTCCGTTCGGGTCAGTCAACAGGGTCTCCAGAGCAGGAGTGAGGATACACACTTCCAATTCCTGCAGTGTCCTTCTCTGTATCCTGCTTACTGGAGCCCAATGTTGAGGCACCACTTTGTACCTGCCCGGAGCTGCCCCAGGTTTGGGGGCCACTATATCCTGGCCTGAGCTACTGCTTTGGCCTGCGGGTCAGGGTCTAGCAAGAGAGAGAGTGGGGAATGGAAGGGCAAGAGATGTGAAGAATGGAGACAAGACAGAGAGTCTGTTCAAGACTTGTTCCTCATTCCCTTTATTATTTTTTATAAGGAAATCATGGATATATATATAAGCATAATCAGGGGAATGCAGCTGAAGACACTTTACCACATGCACCTTGCAGCTGGGGGCACCAAACAACAAAACAAGATATGGGAGAAAAACATGATATTTATCAGAGTGTGCTCAGCTGTTGTAGGGTGTTGAAAACAAGTCTCTTGTCAGGGTATATGGCCTGAGATGACTGCAAAGATGATAGCCGCTTTCTGTCAGAAGTTGGCTCCCAACAAACTAGAGGATGCACTTTTATAAAGAAGATTTTAGAAAAGTCTTTGATTCAACACAGTTTGTCTTCCTCAAAGGCATCAAAGAGCTGTGGAGGGAAAGACCTCCTGAAATGCTAAAACTGTAGCCATTGGGTCAGGATTTACCTCAATGAACAAGAGGCATTTTACCTCCTTTGGTGTCTAGAAATTATAGACTAGCTACAAGGGACATATTTATCCAAGCAAATTTATACAGAAAAAAGAAACTCAGTAGTTTTAATCATTTTATAACATAACAATATTTTAGAGGCTTGAGTTTATGACAAAATTGCTGAAGTTCAAAGCAATAAAGAGGCAAAAATACTAGCATGCACTGTGAAATATAATCTCTGGCCATCTCCTCCAGAAGACAGGTGAGTAAGAGACAAATCCTCGGGGGAATGTGAATAGGCACTGTGTGTACAGTCACTTTTGCCTTGAAGTGGTATCTAATTCTGCAGGACACCTAGACACTGAGAGAGCTGAGAATTAGTCTCAGTGGTAGGAAACAATGTCGCTGTCAGGACATTCAGATAATCCGAAGACTACATAGCAAGTGACAAAAGAAGACAATTTGTAAGAGTCTTGCATGCAAGGATACTAGGTGCTATCAAAACTGAAAGTTGAGATGAAACTGCTGAGAGAATTGAATTTCCTATCTCTCACAGCAGTGTGGAAAACTCTCACCAGAATCTGTGTTGAAGTTGGTCATGCACACTTTCTGTACTGACTTGATCTCTTTTTGTCTAGTATGCTGTTTCTAGTGTTCAGCATCAATCAAATATCCCTGAGGAAAGATTGACTTAAAACGTAGACCTGCAACTTTGTCCTAGTCTCATACCCTGAATCACATCATGTTTTTCTATAGCTCTCTCTGGGATGCCCTTAAGAAGTTATGTAATGTGATTAGGCAGTTCTCCATCTATGGTACTCTGCCTGTCCATGTTCCTTGACACTTATTCTATGCTGAAGTAAATCATGTGATGTGAAAGTCTCCCCATCCCTAAAAGCATATAAAAAGTCAGATCTCCTATTTGTTAAATATTCTGAATCTCCTCTAAGAGACTTCTAGGGAATTTGGTCCAGAGATGAAATGAACCCTCTGGCTTCCCTCTGCTAGCTGCCTCACGGTAGCACACATTCTGCTTTTATTTCTAGTTCCCTGTCTCTGACTGTCTCTCTGTCTCTTTGTCTCTCTGTTATTCTTACTTTCAGTGAATATTCTTCCTTCCTGATTTTAAAGGCACCAGTGTATTTCAATCTCCATATACTGTATTTTTCTGTCTAATGCTCTTCCTCTAACAAAAACGTAGCTTTGAAACTCTTCCATTCAATAAACTTTGTTGAAGGGAATTGCATATAGCTTCCTTGGTAGAATACCTGGTACTTTACCATCTTTTAGAATAATGATTCTATGCTCCTGCTCAAGGTAAAAGAAAAACAAAAGTAAAAACTAAACAACACATAAAATTATCTTAAAAGTAAGAATTTCAAAAGAACTACAATCCCTCTTATTAACAAACTAGGAAAAAATCAGATTTTCACAATGTAATTGAGATATGTTTGAGCAATTAAATGTTCACAGAGAATTAGCAAAGTGATGTTAGAAATGAATGACTTAGTGAATGTGTGTATCATAGAGAGTAACCAAAGGATGGCAACATGACTGGATCTGAAAAAGATCAGTGGAGCAGCTGCCTGACAAGCTCAATACCCCAGGTTCTAACTTTCACATCATGAGAAAAATTAACATGAATCACAAAATAATAAAAATACAATTTATTTGAGGACAGTATAAAAGAAGAAATCAGAGATTGATAAAAATACCCATAACAGAAAATTTGAGTCTGATAATCTGGTTTTGGTATACATTATATATATATATAATATTATATATATATATATATATATATATATATATATATATATATATTAAAGTAACACCAGGCCAGGTTATTAAGGACATTCAGTAGTGATACACACACACACACAAACACACACATACGTATGACACAGTTTTATTTTGTTTTTTGAGGAGTAAGTTGTATACAGAAGGATTTATGCTTTATAGACAAGAAAAATAACTGCACTAATACCAACTTATTCACCAATTACCATCTTCATCTTTTTCTTCCTATAATGTTAAAGCTTGTCTTTAACAACAAAACATGTTAGTGCCAAAGTATATGGCTTGAAACTGAAAATCAACCCCCAGACAGAGTTATTAATTTAACAAGTTGGCAAGCCAAAGAAGGGTAAGATTTTGCACAGAGCCTTACCAACCTAAGACAGAAGTGCATTGCTTTGGACAATGCATATTCCATGATGTATAAGGAAGGCATTCTTGTCAGATCAACCTAAGACAGTCTCTGTCTTGTTTATGAAATAAAAAATGGGGAGAGGCAGAGAGCTTTTGGTGCTGCTTGGCAAGAATCTGACATTGGCCAAGGACAAGGAAATAGGCTGCTTGGCAGGAATATGACATTGGCCAAGGACAAGGAAATGGGTTTTATGTCGGAATCTGACATTAGGCAATAACAAAGAAGTAATTTCAGGCAGGAATCTAAATCTTAGGCTAGAATAAAAAAATAATTCTAGGCAGGAATAAAAATCTTAGACTAGAACAAAGAAGTAGGCGTCAGGCATGAAGATGACTTTGGGCTAGGACAGGGAAGTAGGCTCAGATATTTTGGTCATCCTGATAAGCCCTTAGAAATAGTGATTAGAGGCGTGATCACAGGACTATGCTTATTGTCTTGCTTGTTCCTTGACTTTTTGCATCTATTGTATTGCTAGTTCCTCAACCTAGAGATGACCTTAATACTTGTATGTAATTAAAATAGTATAAAAGCAAAAGGAAGGAAGGAGATGGGATAGGGGGTGCCAGGGAGGGGAAAGGGAATGACACCTGAAATGTAAATAAAGGAAAAACAACTGTAATTTTCTTCATGTTCTGTGGACCAAGCTTACAACAGAAGGAAACTGAAGGAGGGCCCTGTGTACATTCAGGCCCTTGAACTTCTTTTGGTTTCAGCATGTGGGGGATATCTATGTTTGCATTTCTCATTCATAAAGAGCCTCATTAGCCTTGGCCATTCCTCCTCCTCCTCCTCTTCCTCCTCTTCCTCCTCCTCTTCCTCCTCCACCTCCTCCTCCTCCTCTTCCTCCTCCACCTCCTCCTCCTTTTTTTTTTTTTAATAGACATTGTCTTCCACCTTCTTAGACCCTTTGTAAAATCCTGAAGCATCCAATGCTGCTCTCTGGGTTCCTCTGGGTAAGTTCGCACACAGAATTCAGAAAAAGATATTTTGTGTCTGGCCTTCTAAAGACCTCCCTTGCCCTTACAGAGGCATAGTATCACCCACTGCCCGTCAGGCTGCCACTTGCTCCAGGACTGTTTCTGTGGAGCTCAGTGTACTTCCAAGGCTACTGTAGTAGAAGCCAGATGTAGAATCCTCACTCTGCCAAATTTTTATTTCTAAATGGTTGGAAAAACTGTTAATAAAATAATATATTATATATATACTATATTTAGAAGGAAGAACATATTTGAAACAGAGCAGAATTTCAAATACATATTTTGTTTTATTTAAATTTTGATCCATGTACATATGACTAAAACACTTAAATATTATTATGTGATGTGGAGCCCAACTATAAATGAAAATAATGATAAAAATAAATACTTCCCAATGGTATCTTATATGCATGATCTGTGAGTTGAAAATGCAGAACTTTACATTTAATAATTATCCTTACATTTAATACTGTGTCTCTGATGTGAGGAAAGTGGAATTTTGTAAGATAGTCTAAGTTTTTCATAGGCTCACCCCTCTGTGAAAGATAGATATGGCACTGTTTATGTTTAGTTTGTGTTTAGTCAATGTGTGACAATGCATTTTCAGATAAACAGGGCTGTATTAACCTCATAAGCTCATAGGGTGTTTCTTGATAAATATTGTAGATGTGTGTGTGGTGTGTGTGTGTGTGTGTGTGTGTGTGTGAGAGAGAGAGAGAGAGAGAGAGAGAGAGAGAGAGAGAGAAAGAGAGAGAGAGAAAGAATGTGTGTGTGAGAGAAAGAGAGAGAGAGAGAGAGAGAGAGAGAGAGAGAGAGAGAGAGAGAGAGAGAGAGAGAGAGAAAGGGGCAGAGGCAGAGAGACAGAGACAGAAAGAGAGAATGTGTTGGGAAAATTTGACTGAAACAGACTTTAGAAAAGAAAACCTTTAAAATACACAAAGACAACCTTGGATCAGCATCTAATCGATCACCATTGCAGAAGAAAGGTTGCTTTGTTACAGCCAGGCAGAAGATGGAACACAGTGAGGTTGTCTAGGTGTCTTCCCTTTCTGACACAGTGAATGATCTTCAAAGCAGAGAACTGCACTGTGGCCTGTTGCCAGCCATGTGGAAAGCATTATGCTCTCTGCCTGCTGACATGGAAAGTAACTTTAATTTCTCCTTTAGAAAATCTTTATATCATGTAAGGAGTTGCCCAACATCACCCTCAGAATACAGCGTTAAGTATAGAAATCCTAAGTGTGATTTGTGCATTTGTAAGAGAAGCTAACCAAGAAATTATGAGATATACAAATAAGCTTTGTTTTACCAATGTATACTTCTAAAATACTGACTTTTAATATTTGTGAGAATTATTTTATTTTCTAATTCAATATTTATTTTTAATTGAAATATGTTTACATCATTTCCCTGCTTACTTTCATTCCTTCTTGTAATCCAGTTCATATTACTCCTCCTTACTTCCTCTCTAATTCATGGTCTCTTTGTCTTTATCAGCCATCTATGTATGTATATATGTACGTACGTATGTATGTATGATCTATCTAGCCATTATTTGTTATATATTAACTCTTTTATTACATATATTAGATTTAATAGATTTAAAATTTTATATGTATTCTTATATAATAATTATTTTAATTGTATCTGAACACAAAGAAGATGAAACACAAGATGCTCTGTTTTACTAAATGAAGTAGCATAAAGTAAGAGGACCCATATCAAATTTTCTAAAGTAAAAAAGAATGTGTGCATATTAGGATTATATAGAATTCACGTTTATATATTTATTTATATATGATTTTAAATGGGATCTGTTAGAGTAGTTTGCACACATGTATATGTTTATTATATATGAATAACTATATGACTGCAGCCTTCTAAGTTCATTTGGTGTCACTTGTATAAATATGATTATGGGCTGACCATTCATTTTTGTGTATTTGATTAAAGATCTCTTCCTAGGGGAAGACTATTCTTTTGTTGTCTGTAGTTCTTTGTTTACGGGTAGAATCCTGTGAGTTTTTTCTCTTCACCTTCCATATTAGCATGTTTATTGATACTGTCCTTGTTTAGCTTTTATTTACTCAGCCATATGGTTGAGGGTTTAAATGTTTTGTAAACAACTTGACTGAAGAGCAACAAAAAAAACTGTTATCACATGTTTGTAAATAATCCTTAAAACAACACAAGATATTTTTCAGGCTTATGAATGGCTAAAAGGCTCATATACTTATGTTGGGCACTGGTAAGTTTGATTCTATATAGATTTTTACTGCGATAATTTCAAACATAATAATAATTTTTAAATATTGGTGTCTGTACCTTTTACATTTTTAGGCACATCTATCTCCTGATCCCTGACTGTGGCTGTCAATTTGACTGGATTGAAAAATAGAAAGAAAATATGTCTGTAAGAATATTTCCTGAAATGTTTGTGATAGGGGTCAAGTGAAAGGAAGGTCTACCTCAGTTGTCTGGGGCACCCGCCTGCCTTATGCCTGAGATATGGGTAAAAACTCAGTTATGGAAATCTTCCTTGAGGCCCAGTGCATACACTTTGTCCTTGAGCTGGTGTATGTCTGTGCTACTAACATTGAACTCAGATATTTCAACATGGCTCACACCACTGACTCTGCAGGAACATTCTGAACCTTCAGCCTTAGTCTGAGTTTATATCACTGCTCTGTCTTTTTTTCTTGCTTATAGTCTCTGGTTGAGAAGTTTCAGTTCCCCCATTCTATCATGTACACCACCATGGAACTATCAGCCTCTGTGTAAACTAGTCTAACAAATCCCCTTTATAATAATAGATATACATGTATTCTATATAAATCTAACATACATTCAGACAACACAACACCACACACACACACACACACATCGTCTTTTTCCTCCTGTAGAAACTGATACAGGTCCTCTTATTCTATGCTAACTCGTTTAGCAAATTAAAACATCTTGAGCTTCAGCTTTCTGGTTTTCACACAATATTTGTTTCAACAATAGAATTTATTTATATAAGAGCTAGGCTTTCCAAATAATTGCTGTGACTTAAAGTTTGTCTTTTCAGTATAAACTTGTCTAATTGCATTCTAGTTTATCTTAGTGACTTACAAGCATGATTTTAAACAAACTCATATTCAAAATATTTTAATTTTGCATGCCAATCATGTTGGTACAATCACTGTAGCACTTACATATTGGCATTGCTCTCATGAATATTTTTAAATAAATAATGGGTCCAAAGAGATGGCTCATTTGGTAAATTGATATCTATACAAGATGAGGATCTGAGGTTGAAATTCTAACACTCCTTATGAAAGCTGGGCTATTGAGAGGAATATCCTTGAGGCTGGACCATCATCTAATTTATGTGAATCATGGAGCTCTGTATTCATAATCTCCAAAATACAGTGGAAAATTCATAAAGAAATATTAAATTCTGCCATCCACATGAAATATTCACACATATGAACACATACAAATATTCCACACAAAATTAAAATTTTCTTAACAAACTATACTATACTTTATTATATTGATTTCTTTTTAAAACAACATTGCATTTTGGAATGAAGATTTAGTGAACTTAACAAATTCTGTTCCTAAATTTTATTTTACTTTTATGTTATTATATTTTGGAAACTGTCTTCTAAATTTTACTGTAACACCTTTGGTTCTAATTACAACTCCATGCCACCTGAAAATTATCTGGTCCAGCATTCTCCCTTATCTTCTCCATGGAAATGATACCACTTAGAAATCTTTTTAGAGGAAAGGAAATGATATTGTTCACATGCGTCTTGCTATAGTACCTCACTTCATAGTTAAATTATACAATGAAATCAAACCAAGTCTTACTCATGATCGCACCTCTTATACCTTTATTAACCTTTAAGATTTTACGATTTGTTAGGCATAGATACACATCTGTTCAGCAGACACATTTATACCTAGCCACCTGTCTAAATATTTCAAAGGCTACTTGTAAAAATACCTTGAGTGTATAAAATAGTGCTTACCTTAGTTTTAGGATAAACATACTATTTATGTACCTCAATCCTCAGGGCCCTGTTTTCAATAACTCATGCAATTTACAGCTGCATATAGTTGGATGTAGGTCTAGGTGTGGTATAACATTAGGTTACAGTGCATTCCATCATTAATAGAAAGGTCTAGATTATGAGACAATATCTTAGAGATTCTTCGAAAATATGGAGATTTTAAGTGTAAAATGAATATCAAAACATTTAAAAATTACTTGTGCTACATTTATTCAAAGTCTTATGTAAGGGAATTGACTAAGAAGTGCAAAGAAGATACTGTCTCATTTAATAATTTTTTCATTAGAATTTTCCCAGTTTTCATAAATATCCTATGTTCACAAAACTTAATGAATAATAAATTTATGAATGAATAAATAAAAAGTCAAGATTAAATGAAATACACTAGGCAGAATTATATTTTTAACTGAGAAATCTGCATATTTGTGAAATGTACAGAGTAGAAATTACTGAATTTAGATACAATATCTCTCATATCTATACAGTACCATATGTATGTGTGTGTGTATGATGAAATTTTATTATTTCCTAATGTAATCATTATAAATCTGAATTGTATTTTGCTTAGAGAAAATGAGGAGGATTTGAAGCATACTAGATGTACTAAACTCAGGATTATATAACATTTGAGAAAATGGGGGCAATCTCTGTTACCCTGTAAGCAGTTATAGAAGACATTAAGACATCAGTATGAAAAGGCAGATAAAAAGGTCCCTGTCTATGTTACCAACAATTATCTGATGTGCTTATTTGTATGATATGTTGAAATTTGTGAGGGAATAGTATTTCTTGGCCATAAAGCTTTAAAAGGTATTTAAAATTTATAAGGTACTCTTGATTTCCAATAATAAGGATAGCTTCCTTTTTTGTTAATACATGACTAGATATATGATTACAAAGTTTTATCTTATTAGCTATTATACACATAGAAAAATTTCTCATTTTTCCCCCAATGCTGAGGAAGAGTTCTATTACAAACTCCTACATAATATTTGTTTTTATACACTGACTCCATGATAGGAGCTCAACTTTTATATGCCTATAAAATCTTTGTGTATTTGAAATGTGTCTACAGTGCCCAATTACACATTTTTTATTAAAAATTTAAAGATTTGTCCAATTGCAAATTTTAATTAAAAATATAGATAATTTTTTATATTTTTCATATACATTACTTTTTATACATAATTTTATATGAATATGAAAATAATAATAAATAATTTTAATATAAATTTTTATAATCACATAAAATCTATTGACCCTGAATAATAATATTCATCACACTATATAGATTTGGAAATTAATGTTTCCTGGAAAAATTTACTACTTAAGATTTGTTAAGAATCTACATACTGCCCTTAAATACATCATCATGCATAGAGGTTTTTTTAGATTTTATTTCCTATATTTTTGACAGACTAAAATTAATTTTTACCATATTTAAAAATGATAACAAAGTCATGTCTGTGACATGTTACAGCTGTAGCTTCTGATGATACTAGGAGACGCAATCTCACGTTAAAGTCCCTGCTCCTCTGACTCTTAAAATATTTCTGTCTTCTCTTCTGAAACGTTCCCTGATCCTTGGTTGCAGGGCTGTTTTCTAGATAGATCCATCTCCATTGGCAGTGGGCCTCACAACTCTAAATTTTGATTGCCTGTGGTTTTTCTATAGTGGTCTCGGGCCATTGCAAAGAGAAGATTCCTTGATGAGTGGTGAAGACACATTTATGTGCGGGTATAGGAAATATGTTTATGGATCATTGTTTGGAATTATACTAGTGTGGTAAATTAGTGGTTGTGGATTTGTAGATTCTCCTCTGAGATACAAATCTTCACTAGCTCTGGACACTTGAGTAGTTTCCTATACCAGATAAAGTAATTCTCTTTGTTGAGCAAGTGAGCCTTAAGTTCAATTAGAAAACTGTTTGTTAACATGATCATCCAAATGTGAGCTGAACAAGCATGACACCAATGAACATGCAAACTGCATGAGGGAAAGGCTCACAAGCCTCAGCCTTACATAAAGAACTACTGACAATTCAGTGAAGTCAAAAGTAGTAACAATATTCCTTTCCAGGGGAGAGCATAATTATTGGTACTTTAGTGCCAATGGTCAGCTCTGCAAAACATATATCCAAGTAACATTATATGAACTCAATATATGTATACATATTTGGAGGGAAGAAAGGGAAGGGAAGGAAAGAATGTTATAATTAAGTTACAATCTTGAAAATAAACAAAAAAGTACTAACAAGATAACCAGTTTTAAAATAAGATAGGGCAAAATTTATAATTACCTATTATACATTCTCTATATCACTGAATTTTTCACTGAAGAAAAAATTAAATGCACCATGAATGCCATTACAGATGGAAAGACAGGGCACACACGTTTTCCGGATTCTTTCCTTTTGATTTAACTGGGTGTTCCATAGTACTATGATTGAAATATCAGCAAGTAGGATACAATTATGTTGTCAGAGAATCTGCAGTGAACAGATCTGTTTCTGCTTCAGTGGTTCTCATAATTCACAAGAGCCAGCCCTTTAATACAGGTGTGTGCAGTTATCAATCACAAAGACTCTCGGCGTCTCTGCCTCTCAGTCAACCTTCACTGACTTGTTGATGCAAGAAGTACACTCGCCTCAAGCAATTGGTTTAAGAGCACTTGTAATTCAGAGAGGAACATTTTATGTTGTCTCTGTTAAAACATTAAAGTTATTACTTTCTTCCAGATTTATGGATGGAGAGGCGGCCAAAGTTATGAGTTCCCTGTGGAAATTACCGGTGTCAAGAGAGAACAGAGCAGGCAATTTTGTAGTTATCAACAGTTTCAGAAAGACTCGTTCCTACTCATGTTTACCCCTACCTTTGAGATGTGAAATTACTGTACCACTGATGACAGCCTATTATGCTGGATGGAATGTGAACGGCTTGTATAACCAGTGCTTCTCCAGTCCACACTGGACTAAGGATTCAACAGTGTCTCAAAAATAATGAGAAGGTTCAAATTTAACTGCAGAAATTTGAGAATTGTATGTCTCTTTAGGTTTTTCCCAGCCACGTTAAGCATTTCCTGTTAGGAAAGAGTCTCAAAATGGTCTCCAGGATAACCACTTGGGATCCAGACAGTATATGTTCACAGCCTCTCATTGTATCTCACAATGGGAGCTGAATTTAGGAATCTCATCCATGACATACTATCCAAGAGTATTTCATGCTTCCAAAACTCATCAAATGTCCTGTTCTCTCCTAACAAATATGTTCTTCCTGCATGGATTCTGGCTCCATATTGTTGGCTATTTAGATGACTGTTGAAGGCCTCCTGGTCACTTAATTAGCAAGTTCAATTAAAATTAAACACCTCATCCTAATATATGTTTTCCCATGTTACCTTTATAAGCCCTCCATTTTCCTATGTACACATTTGTCTCATCTCTATCCAAAGAATGTCCTTTGTCCCATCCCCAACTCCAGGACAAATATCCCTTCTCCCTCTCCCTGTTTCCTTCTCCGTTCTCCCTCATCCTCTGCCTCCTTCTTTGTCTCTTATTCCTTGTCCTTTGTCCTTGTAGGAAAAATAAGTGTCCTTTGTGCTGAGAGCATGGTCTTGGCGGAGGGAGTGGGAGTCCTGACATGAGACTTTTCCTTTCACCCATCAGGGCTCCACTTGTTATATAGATTCTCTCCTAATGGGAGAGATTGAGGGATCGATGGACTGGGGGTCAACTTGAAGACATCGCAAGAACTTTATCTAATGTTTTGAAAATATATTCTATTGCTCTCAAAGTCAGTTGAAGCATACTATAATCAGAGGAAACATAAAGCTAATTGGCTACTGTCAAAGCTGAGACTATTCTGTCACTTCCCTCCTGATGGTTACCTAGTTTGAATGAATTAACTAAGCAATCTAAGCAGGGGGACGCCTGAACTTGGAACACAAGCAGATGACTTAACCTGTGATCAGTTGCTTCCAATTCCTTGTTTTCTTTCCTTTCTCTCTTTCATGCTATAAATGCCTAGGTAGTCTGCATGGCTTCACTGGGGGTCAACCTCATCCCGTTCCTGTCCCAAGGCTCAGATGAAAGCCCCTCAGATACGTTTTTGATGACCACCTAGGGCATTTCCCCACAGCTGGCAAAACAATATTTAATCCAGGTGCTTTAATAGGCACTGAGCCCATCATTGTTTTGAGGATAGAAAAGTTTAGTTGTTTTGATTTTGGTTATAATGACTGGGAGTGTCTATAAGGGAGTTTCCAAAAGAAATTGTCATGTTACTCTATGGCCAAGTAGAGAAGATAGACCCTCGGGTGTTAATGGTCATCATCCAATCTCATTAAACATTCAGAAGGAAGAAAAGGACAAAAGACTGAATTGGCTCTTTTGAACTAGGGATACCTTTCTTATGATTTTAGATATCAGAATTCTGGGTTTTCTGGAATTTTAACTTGGTATTGCAGAGCGGCTCTTCTGAGGCTGAGTGCCTTCAGCTTCATTATATTATAACTTTTATTTGGAACACTTAGCCACTTGCCTGAGTGTTCTGATTCACCTGCTTCTAAACAACCTCTCAGGACACTGCTTATACTCAAGCAGGCCAATTCCCACTGAGAAATCCTCATACAACCCACTTCAGGCTCTGGCTGTGTCTGTCTGCAGAACCCTAACTAAAACAACTCAGAGCAGTTTCCTCAGCGTTTATCCATGTCATGTCCATCATAATCCAATTTGTTTTTAAGTTTCATTTTCATTTAGTCACCTGATTATTTTGAGATCTTTCATTTATAAGTTAGAATAATTTTATTGTTGACCACATCAAGGTACTAATGAATTTAGCCACTTAACTGACAATATATCACACTCCTGTTTTTAACATACATTTCTAATATATTGGGGCATTTTCATGTCCCATGAGTTTCTTTCATGACATCAGTAAGAACTTGCCACATATTTGGCCTCCAAGGTTTACTGTCATAGTTTTGATGAGAAGGTTTCAAAATCAAAGTATTGGTAGAGGGGTGTTATCGCTGAAGGGTCTGAGGGAAGAAATTTTCCAGTTGCTTCTAGTTTCTAGTGACTTTCTTCCTAAAGAAGTTGGATTTCCATAGTAAGTAGATGTTCTGCCCCATTTTTGGAGTGTTTTCTGTAACCCTCACTGTTATTCTCCATCCCAATCTCCTTTCAATTTCCTTTATAAAATTGGGTATAGGACTGATGCTAAACAAAGGATGATTTCATTTATAGGAGAGGAGGTATTTTCACTTAATATCATTAAAACTTTAAAAATTGCTTTGTTTTACCGTTTGTATTTTTGGTCTTCAAACATAATAATACTTCCTCTATAGAATGACTTGTAAGGGAAATAATATGTGACTTTTCAAACTGGTCAGTGACAGAGAGGATTGACTACCTCTGCATCAGAACCTGTGTATACCCACTCTCTCCTGTAATGGTCCTAGTTGACACCCTGCTCAATGGTTGCTTGTTTTTCTCTCTTTAAGTTTTTTAATTCCCTGTTACCCTTAACATATAACTTTCCCAGAAGTGTGAGTAGAAACGGTTTTGCATCTAGGCTTCCAACATACCCCCTACCTCCACATAATCTTCCACTTGAAGGACTCAGAAGTTCTAGAAAAGAAAACATAACCTCATATGGATCACTCCTATATGCTGATCTGTCACCCTAAGGAGCAATTTGATGCTTAGCAGGTGTGGGAACGGTGCATTCTGATCAAAATAAGAAGGGCTACCTGGAGAAGAAATGGCACATTCTAGTGGGCCAGAGTGAGTGTTCCTAAAAGGCATATAAAGGATCTGAATTTATAGATTGAGGAGGAGGAGGAGAGAGGAGGAGAGGGAGGAGGAGAGGAGGAGGAAGTCCTAGTAAAATAGCCCTTACAGTTGCATTCATCAAATAGAATAATGAATGACACAGATTGGTCATTGGGCACGTATGTTATCCATTCTAAGTAACAGTTATAAATGCAGGAAAAGCCAGCACTGGTTATTTATGATTGTTATGGAGCCAGAGTTCCACAGAAACTTCCATGTTAGGGTCAGGATGACCTGAGTGGTTGCTTACTCATGACTTACGTTTCAGAATGCAAAAAAAAAAAAAAAAAAAAGTGTACTCTCATTTTCCTGACAACTTAAACAGTTTCTCAAATGGAAAACATATCTGCCAACCAGGAACATCTGTGTTGGACACTTTCACAAATAAGAAATCTATTGTGCAAGCAGCTGAGATTTTGAATTTTACTGTAGTTGCTGCTAACCTAATAGGTATGAAACACGGTACATTGAAGGAAGTTATACCCTAGTCACAAGCTAATGCCTGTCCTACAGACATAGTTGTCATATGGAAAATTGTAAAAAATAGGTATTCCAGGTTGAGTAGCTTGAGATCAATTACACATGCAGGCAAGGTTTTCTTTTTTTTTTTTTTTTTGATAATCAATTAAATGGTATATTTAATAAATATAATGGTGCCAGTGTGTTTATATACAGGAGTTACATTTTTTTTTTCTTTTTTAATTTTATTTTTTGCTTATTCACTTTATAACCCGTCCCAGTCACCCCCTCCCACAATCCTTCCCCATCTCTTGTTTTCTGAGTACCCCCTCCTCCTGTATCCCCCACCCTGCCACTTTAAGTCTCTGAGAGGCTAGGTGCTTCCTCTCCCATTGAGGCCAGATGAGGCACCCAGCTAGAAGACCATACTCCATATACAGGCTGCATGTTTTGGGATACTCCCCTCCAGATGTTTGAGACCTGCATGAAAACCAAGCTGCACATTTACAACATATGTGCAGGGAGGCCTAGGTCCAGCCCATGGAGGTAGATCTGTGTAGACTAGGTATGCTCCATGGTTGGTGATTCAGTCTCTGAGAGCTCCAAGGGTTCAGGTTGGTTTACTCTGTTGATCTTCCTGTGCAATTCCTATCTCCTTAGGGCCCACAATCCTTCCCCCTATTCTTCTATAAGAGTCCTCAAGCTCCATCCACAGTTTGGCTCTGGATGTCTGTATCTGTCTGAGTCAGCTGCTGGTTAGAGCCTCTCAGAGGACAGCTTGCCCCTGTCTGTTCTCAGGCTGGAGGTTTAGATCCTGGGAGCTCTGGTTGAATCTTTGATACTCGTTCTAAAAAGGACAAATGCACCCTCACTTTGGTCTTCCTCCTTCTTCTTGAGTTTCATGAGGTTTATGCGTTGCATCTTAGGTATTGTGTGTTTTGGGGCTAATATCCGCTTATCAGTGAGTGCATACCATGTGTGTTCTTTTGTGATTGGGTCATCTCACTCAGGATGATATTTTCTAGCTCCATCCATTTGTCTAAGAATTTCATGAGCTCAAATTAAAAACTGAGGAAACTCGAATGATGAGAAAAACATCTAAAGAAGTGCTCAGCATCCCTAGTCATCAGGGAAATGCAAATGAAAACAACACTGAGATTCTACCTCACACCAGTCAGATTGGCAAGATCCAAAACACAGGTGACAGCAGATGTTGGCGAGGATGTGGAGAAAGAGGAACACTCCTCCATTGTTGGTGGGATTGCAAGCTGGTACAACCACTGTGGAAAGCAGTCTGGCGATACCTCAGAAAATTGAACATAGTGTTACCTGAGGACCCAGCTATACCCCTCCTGGGTATATACCCAGAAGATATTTCAACATGCAACAGGGCCACATGCTCCACTATGTTTATAGCGGCCTTATTTATAATAGCCAGAAGCTGGAAAGAACCCAGATGTCCTTCAACAGAAGAATGGATACAGAAAATGTGGTACATTTACACAATGGAGTACTACTCAGGCAAAAGTTTTCTAAGTTAATTTTTATAATAGCAAGGATGAAGCCAAATGATTTTTAATCCCACTAAGAAAAATTGTTTATAAACTGCCTTTCAGACAACTTCAAAATAAAATGTGGACTCAGAATGTTATAATTACACGAGGAGTTAAGTCATGACAAATTCAATAGTATGGCTAATCCAACCTTTGCTAGACTTCTGACTAACGTGGTATACCTAGAACCTTCCAACTGTAACAAAGGACTCATTTAAATGCATCTTTTACATGATCCCCGATATGTTCAAAATCTGGAAGGAAGGGCATAGCTCAAAGTGACTTGCATATAGAATTCACTTGGATAAAAAACAGAAAAGCTACAATAGGTTTAAAATAATTCTACTGATAAGTTCTAAAAAAAAAAAAAAAATCTCTCCAAGCTCATAGAGTCATCACTAATTTTGGAAAGATAATCAAGTATCAAGAATATTTTCCTATCATGTCCTTTTATAGATCAGGGATGTCACTGTATAAGAAGGGTGTTTCTGGTGGTAAAGCTCAAATTCTAAAACAAAAGATTTAAACAGACTGAGACACCAAGCTAGACAGCATCTCAATGCCTGCCCAGTTCTCTGTTCTTCTGCTGTGTGAAGAATGCTAGACTGAAGACATGTACTTTCTCAATGACATCATAAATATCAAACTGAGACATGTAATCAGTCTTGGACAAAGAAAGTTTAGTGGAAAATAACAAAGCAGAGGTTTTGAGAATGTTTGTATTGCTACACATTGCCTTGATTTCCATGAGTAAATAAGGGTGTGAAAATGTTCTGGAGAACTATCAGCCCCAGAAACTTAAAAAAATATAGGATGAACTGAACTCCACCTGAAGCCTCCACCTGAACCAAGCTATCCTGAAAACTGATGCAAGGCTACATACTCTAGTTGCAAACATGTACAGGAATAAAATCAATTCCCCTCTTAGAATTCTATTCTGAGAAGGTCTCCTCTTTTTTTTTTTTAACATTATTATTGTGACAATGCTTGACTAATGCAAAGATAATTAAAATAAAATTTCCAATCTGCCAGGGAATTTCTTCCTTTTAATTTCTCTCAAAATTACTAATAATGAAGTACAAATCACTGAGGAGGGCTTTATTTTATAATCTTTGGTAGTCTTCTATTCTTTTAAAAACTTCTACTTCTCCGCTTATTAAGAAGCCATTTTTTATATAAAATGAAACTTCTTGCTATATCATTTTACATAGTGCTCTTAAAATATAAGCTATATATTGTACACATTAAAATTTACTTTGAATAAATAGTGATTTACTTCTTATCATTTTTTTTCCAGAACATTACACACTTTTAGATGGAGAATGCTGTGATATATGTAACTTCTCTTGACTCTAAACAGTGATGCTATTCCAGCTCATGTATGGAGCAGTTGTCTTACTTCTATGGTCATTTTCATGGTACATAATAATCATATTCTTCTATAAACACAAAAAGGGTTGAGCATTCTTTTCTATGTTTCTCCATAAATGCTTGAGAATTGTTTGTACATTGTGTATCTAAGAGTGGAGAAGCTTGTAAACCCTGAAGACTAATAAAAGTTTGATCAAATGACACCGAAATTCTGTTATTTTCTGTCTCTTTTTCTTTACTCTTTTAACTATCATGTTAAAAGTGTTGTATTTATTTTACGACAGGTGACATAGAGCAAAATAATAAGAATTTGAAAAGAACTGGTTTGTGAATAGGGCTTCCCTTTGGTTTTATTCTAAATGTTTTCCATGTTGAAAGCAAGAGTTCTATTTTCCCTCATCTTTAGATTTTCCCCCAGCGTTAGATGAATGCCTTAGAATGCCACTGATCTCATTAATATTCTGCCGTAGTCAGTGAGAAATCCTGTGTACAGGCAAAAGTTGGTGTGCTACTGAAGAAGACACTCATTGCTGACATCTGGTTGTCTTGCGCGTGCGTGCGAGAGCGCGCACACACACACACACACACACACAAACACATATACACGCATATACAAATATATACACAAACACATATACAAATAGCAATAATAACAAAAAGTAACATAAGCTAGTTACTCACTAGAAACATTATTTGCAGAGAGTGTTTCCATTTTGTTGACTCCTAACATGGATATTCAATCCAAATACAGTTCCTTTCTAGGGAACAAAGCATCATTTACACTTGACACTTGGTCTGAGCTAAAAATTCGTATGCGTTTGGCTTCAGATAAAAACATTTGAGGAGAATACTTTAATGTTTCCGAACAGAACTTATGCCCCCATCCCTTTTCTCCTTGTGTCTATCACTATTTCCTATGAGTTGCATGTATCTGGGCAAAGAATGGGGCATTTAGACAAAAATGAAAAAGAAAACACAAATAGTAGTTGAAACAAGATTTCATGGACTGTAATTCCCACAGAATTTAGCAAGCATTGAATCCAATCTGCATTACAAAATAGTCCATGTCAATGTTTTAGACACTGGGAAAGGGAGGGATAAAATTTTATTTAAAGTAGAGAGAATCAATTTAGTTGAATACAGTTTGATGACAACTGGACTTCATTCAAATCAATTCCCCCCAAGGAAAAATTAAAACACTCTTCCTCTTAAGAATAATTATGCAAAAATCTTTGCTGCTGATAGTTTGTGAGGATACTTTTTGGCATAAGTAACTGAGAAAACAATATAATTTGAATCTACTTAGTGTAACAAAATGAACTATAGAAATTCTAGAAGAAAAAAGTTATTGAGATACAAACTAGTTTATATGAAACATTAAGAGGTAAAACAGTTTGTTCTCTGAAAAATCTCACTTGTAAGCCTCTGTGTAATAATTAGTAAGTTAAACTATTCTTAAACAGGATTTATAAAAAAAGTCTATGAATTTTCTGTTCTAAAGAAAACAAGTATAAATGTTTGAGTTGCACTATGTTATATGTAAGCTCAGGTTAATTTCGGAGCCAGATGTCTTGAACACATATTAATAATATTTTAATATATTTATTTGGAACAAATTATCTCTACATTATAAAATTTGTAGGTACCAGGCTCCCAGATAATGAAATCATACTTTCTTCAGGCATATAATGAATCTATTTATCCTTTGCATACATACTTTAAACTTGATTGAATATGTAACTATGTAGAAAACAAAATTAAAAGAGAATTTAAAATGTATATGATACTTCAGCATTTAAAGGATCTTGTTTTATTTTGTTTTGTTTTTCTCATCATATTCTCCAATCACTGTCCTGTTACCACAACAAATATAACAAACATGTGCTATTTGTCACTGGTTACTTTTAGATAATTCTGCCCTGGTTAATTCAAGAACTAGGGTAGGGGTGGGGATGGGGTGGGGATTCTGGGATTAAATCCGGATTTTGCTGTCTGGGAGTAATATGTCTATCATTATTCATGACTATTATTTATCTTCTAGAAAATTCTTTCTTGCTTCCATGGGCATGGCTAAAGTATACTGTGTGAAATTAACTCTTTTGTATCTGAAAAAAATTGTTTCCTTGACAACTACTGATAGTAGAGAATATCAAATGTCTCATTGGATTCCTTCTTAATCTCACAAGAGATGTCTATCATTCTTGGTGGCCTTGAGCAAGGAGTCTATGATGACAGTATAGTAAATGTGCCCCTTAGCTTTGGTGGTTGTTTTTGGTGACTTTCCATCCAGCGAAAATCACCTTGCTCATTCCCTCCATATTCTCTTTTTGGCTTATTTACTTGGAAGAGAGTTCTGTATCCTCCTTTTCTTCTTTCTTTCTTTTTTTTTGTTTAATGATTTATTCATTATAATTTTTATTGATTATTTTCTTTATTTACATTTTGTTTTTTTGTTTGTTTGTTTTATTGGAAATTTTTTATTGGAAATTTTTTTTACATTTCAGATGTTCTCTCCTTACCCCATTTCCCCCCCTCACTCCCAGGAACTCACTATCCCTTCCCCCCTCCTCCTGCCTCCACGTTGGTGTACCCCCACCCACCCTCCCCCGTACCTCACCTCCCCACACTCTAGTATCTCCCCCCCCACAACGTCCAGCCTTCATGGGACCAAGGATCTCTTCTCCCCTTATATATAGCTCCTTTGCATATATAGCTGGAGCCATGGGTCCCTCCCTAAGCTCTCCCAGGCTGGTGGTTTAGACCCTGGGAGCTCTGGTTGGTTGGGATTGTTTGCTTTCCTCATGGTGTTGCGAATCCTCTCAACTCCTTCAGCCTTCACTCTATCTTCTCCATTGGGAAACCCCATGCTCAGTTTAATGGTTAGCTGTGAGCATCTGCCTCTAAGTATGTCAGACTCTTGCAGACCTCTAAGGAGACAGTTATATCAGGCTCCTGTCAGCATGTACCTCTTTTCAATGGGTTCCTCTAAATACTAGATTTCCAATACTGTATGTCTTATTGTTTAATATGCGTTGTGAGTAGATTTTTTTCTTGATGATACAGTGCAAGTTTTGTTAAAAACATAAATTACAATTTTGAACACCTAATGTTTATTTTAATTTTAAGAAAATAAAGCAACTTTGTGATTTCTTCGTTGAGTTTCCTCAGAATATATGTCCTTCTGGTGTATTATATATCTGTGTTTGTCATGTGTGTGTGTGTGTGTGTGTGTCTGTGTGTGGTGTGTCACAACCCACAAGGAGGAGAGGAGAGAGAGAGAAGAAGGCTTTTGATATCTTAGTCTCTAAAATTAGCTATGTCAAACATACTCAGAACCAATTTTAAAGCTATATTAATTTCAGTGGTATCCACAGTTTTCTGTGGCTTCTGGAAAAGTAAGCTTATTGGGAAAGTTGATTGTTACATCCTTTTAAATTCTACTTGTAGTTATTTTTTTTTCTATGATCTCATTATTCTTAAGGTGCATTACGTGCAAGTGACATTAACAATGTATGGTATTAACATTTTTCTTCCAAACTTTTCCATATATGAAAAGTTAAGCAGATTTTTAGTTTCCTGGTTACCACAGTGATAGTTCTAGCATGTGCTTTTCTACCTTATATTTTACTGTTACTATTGTTATTACCACCCTATGCCCACACATACATTTCCTAAAAGTAGTTTTGTTATTTACTGGTTTGTTTTTCAAATTGTGAGTGAGAAGGAGTTGTAGATGACAGTGATCTACTTACATCATCATCATCATTAATTATTTAATCAGCAAATGTCAAACAAATATTAGATAGCAAATAACATAAAATTTATGTATTTTTGGACATGGTTCTTCAGAAGAGCTACAGGCTATTTTTCTAACTTAAAGTTGAAAGTTTATTTCTATATATGCTGAGATTTCCTACAATTTTCCTACATAAGCAGCTACACAAATGTAATTTTCTAAATGCACTGGAGATTGTATCATCAAGACAACCCTCTCAACCATGACTGGGATGTCTGATCGAAGTATCACTTAAGTTCTGTTATCTGTAACAAGTCTTATGGGAAAACATAACATGGGCCAAGTAACAAAATCTTTAACAACCACTTTGCATCCCACATGGTCATGTGGTCAAATCTGACAATGGTGGATTAAGAAATCAATGTTTATCAATCCATCAACCTAGCATTCATCTACCAAGTCTCTAATTCATTCTACACTAATCTGAATTGGAGCTACACCAATATAACAGGATATGTTGAAATTCATAATTTAAATACCTACATATATTAATGTTTTGGTGGATCTTCCTATTCTTCTATTTACATGAAGATATACAAAATATGCAATACCTGTAATAGTTAATCCCCCGAAGTGAAGCTTTTTATCAAAATATTTAAACAATTACTTCAGAAGTTAAATATGTACCCATTTCTTCCTAACATATTTAAAGGTCATATTCTATGCAATGTACCACAAAACAAGCATTTTCCCTTTTCACTTTTTTATTTTGATAATTATTTATGCATTATGAACCTTATATCAGGAAGATATATTGTTAGTGACTTTTTATTAGGCTGAAAATATATCTGAAAGATATGTTCTGATTAATTACCAGGCATTTGGGTTTTTTTATTCAGTTGAATTATCATTTATGATTTTAATTATGGATTCTTAATTCTTTTCACAGAAAAGTTGAGTGAAATCTTGACTAGATAGTTATATAAAGAGGTTAATATGTATCCAATATGCATACATGTGATCGTAAACACATCTGACTGCATTATTTTATGAATCTCAAGGGAAAATGTTAACTGTCATCATAAATTCCAAAACAAAAGTAACATGTTTTTAACTTATAAAGTACAGGAGTAAATAAGTAAACAAAATAAGCAAAATTTAAACTTGTAACTAGAAAGTAATTAGGCTATTTTATCTGAATTGTCAGGGTTTTCTAGAAATTTGAGTACATGTTTCCAGTTTAATTTTCAATAAAGCGTTTAAAGAGTAAGCAGGCTAATATTTAACTGTCAGTTTTTCCATGTTCTTGATTTTTTAAATGAATAATAGAATGCAAGGTTATTCCTTTGCCGAAACACAGTAATACCGCTTAGGGGTGTGATTTGCCAAAGCAAAACAAGTTTGAAGGCTGAGTTGGCTTCACTAATGACAGCTTTGCCTGACACTCCATCCTGTTTCATCATGTGTCCAGAAGTTACACATTGTTTGTAGTATAAAGCAGTTGACAAGTTGAAGATGACCAGGCTAAAATTGTAGCTTCTAGCCAACAGAGTAAGAGCTCCATCAGTGTGAGTGACAACCCAAGACACCGGTGGTAGATCATCAAAATGAAGAGTTACCACTGAATTGTTTTCTGTAGTGATGGTTTTATTTCAGAGGAGTGCATGTGTGTGTGTGTATGTGTGTGTTTCATGTTAATTCGTTTAAGCAAGGACACATGTGTAATGTATGTCTAATGGTTTGATGAAAGCAGGATACTTGTACAAGCATGTATCCTGACAGTAACACACTTTACTACATTAAATTCACATTCCACCTCCTCATTAGGAAACCAAAAATAGGCAAGTTTATTTGAAAAATAACATCAGAGATATTTTATTTAAACCAACTTCTAAAAACATTTACTTTAATAATCTCTCTAATCTTGTTAGTGATGAATGTATTTGAGAATCCAGTGTTAATATAAAGAAGGTTCTCTCCAGTTATATCATTAGAATGCTTGGCATTACGCTATAAAATAATTTGACAGTAGAGACATGGAAGAATTGAAAAAAAATCATTTTGGTAACCAAATGATCATGGTTTTACAGTGCAGAAGCTAAGGATTGTTTAATGTCATGAAATATAAGACAGAACATCTGAGCAAGATCAGGCAAACTATTATTAAATTCCATTCTGTAATTCACATTATTCAGCTATTTGGATCACTTTCATCTTATAAATCATTAAATCACTACCAGCCAGTCACTGTCTGTCTTTTCTAAATGTTTCTAAACAGAATTATCATTCTCTATGTATCATTTATATGCATGTTGAAAATAGAAGGCCAACTTTTCTTGGAACCAATATGTCCATATTGTTGATATTTAGAAGAAAAGATGAAAAGAAATATAAATGGAAAAGCCTTTGATATTAGAGATATTTTTCATGAATGGAAATAATAATCACACTCAGCCCATTACTTTTTAAAGAACTAACTGTGAAATATTATGGGAAATTTGAAACTCAGAAATAATAGTACTTAATTGTAACTTGTTTGGACCTCATATTTATTCAGAGATAAGCTTTACTAAATCAAGTGATTCTGTGTTCATCTGACATGAAAATACTTTATTTACAAGGAAACATACTCACTATTATCTTATATTTAAAACAGGTTTATCCATTCTGTCTCCTAGTCCCTGATTTTGCAGTTAAATGTAAAATCACTTTAGGTGATGTATACTCTGAGAAGTGCATCACAGGACTGGGCCCCACATCATGGTCATCAGGAAGGAAACATAGACAAAGCTGCCACACACCTAGGGTTATTTCACAACCATCTCCCTATGAGAGGTCATTGTTGACTGAAAGATTGCTATGTAGCTCATGAATCTAATACATCATCATACTCCTGGGAAGTTATGAAAATAAACATACATATTGTTAAAACTTTGGAATAAATCATTCTGTTCCAAATATTTTACAGGGACAAGTAAAACACATGAGTATATTTATTTGCTGTACTCCCAATGATCATGGAAACTACTCCAAAAAACTTTAATGATCATGTAGCAATGAGCAATATAGTCGAACAAAGTAAAATAAAGAACTCATCTGGCTTCTTTTATCTCCAGTCACCATAGGGAGAGGAATCCCCATTGTCACTTAGTATCTGTAATGAGTGGTTATACAGAACAGAGCCAATCTCTTGATCAATATAAATAAGCAGCACCACGCCCAAAAATCTGAAGACTGCCATCCTATCCACTATAACAAGTTGATTCATCACAAGACTGTGGGACTGCTGTAGCCCTCACAGCCTATAGGAAAGGGATCATGATGGCCATGAAATAGAGATCTTGGCAGTAAAAACCATCTGCTTCTTAGGTGAAGACCACCATTGATGATAATGCAGGTTCATACACATGGTCTACAAGAACAAATAGTGCCCTGTTCTGCTCTTGGCAGCCATTCACAGAGACAATGAAATTCTTTCAAAGCAAGGAACCTGTGTTGGTAAAGAGAAAGCAGACTTGCTCCACCAAGAACTCTTTAGCCAAACACTAGAGGAAGTAGAGTGAATTGATTTTCAACCATTACCACCTCCACTACTAATAGATGATAGACAGACAGAAGACAGACAGATATGTAGATGATAGATAGATAACTGATAGATGATAGAGGATGATGATGGTGATACATAAATGATAGATGATTGATAGATGATAGATAGATAGATAGATAGATAGATAGAAAGATAAATGATAGACTGAAAAGAACAGAACTCATCTGACATTATTTCATGCCAAAATCCACACATAAGAAGTTCAACTCTGTGAGTGACTATAATGGAATATGGGATCTCTAGAAGATGATTATGGTATAAAGACAGAGTTTTCACCATTGGGATGAGTGTTGTCAAAGAGCTTGCCCTTTCCAATGTGGAGATATTTTCAGAAGGAACTGTGTAAAAGGTAGTAAATTGTAACTTAAAACATAGAAAAGCTTTTGACATTGTGGTACCTGACCCAACCTCTAGAACTGTGAGATAAAAGGCTTGTTGGGTATAAATCTTCCAATATGTAATCTTTGGTTATGACACTCCAAATGAACAAAAAGAAGTGACATTTGTGTCTTGAAAATGTAAAGAAAAGAAATTTGACAGTATTATTAGTTTATAAAATGAATGTTTTTAATTATATACTTTGGAACAATGACGATAATCAGAGTGTGATTTTGAAAACACTAGGGTAGCAGGTAGCTAAATAGACAGGAGAGAAAGCACTTCAATATCTGTAATGGCGCATTAACTTGACTTCTATGACTTAAGAAAATGGATGATAGACTATGATCTGAGCTATATTTTCTATGCACAAATGCAATCTGCTCTTCTGGCTTTGTTCAGTTGAAAAGAATGTGTAATAAGAGTCACATGGGTGGGAATCTGATAATTCAATTTCTTATTAAATATCATAAAGAATTAAGGAAAGATTGACTGAATAAAACAGACTGCCCACTGACTGAAGAACAGAATATGGAGAAGAAAGAGAACCATTAGGCTGTCCCAAGATCTAGTTTGGTAGAACAAATAATTTAAATGTGATTAAAAGAGGTTTCACTTTAGTGAATTTTGTACAAAATTTCACTAGATTGAAATAGATATTTTATATTAGCTCTGTCTGTTTCCCTGCCACAAAGTTACGTGTGACATAAATATCTGGTCATTGTATGTTTTTAGCCACTTAATGGGCATTTTCCAAATTCCACAATAGTTTTGGACACCAACGTTTTTGGAGTTTTAATAATTCATAATAAATTAGAGGTTTTATAAATGGTTTAAATTTTAGTACATGTAAATGTGGGAATATTTTTTTGTTGGTCCTCAAACACATAAGTGTTTTTCTCTGAAGTGTATCTTTTCTTATGGGTATAACCACATTAGCATGGTAACCCTAATTAATATAATCTAATTTCCTATGATTAATTTTAACTCCAAGTGGGAGTTTTCCTAAGTGTAAGCTAATGTGTAAACCTAATAAATTTCAGAGTTATTATCACTTTGTGATAGTGTGACCTGATTTTGTGAAATAATGCATACTCCATTTAGACTCTTTTCCTTACATAATGTAGGTATCATAAAATACTCAGATGTAATTATCCCAAAAGCAATATGATATCACTGCCAGAAAAGATGGTTCTTTGGGAGTAAAGAGTGAATCTTAGACATTTTTCATTTTTTGGTTTAAATTCTGTAATAAAATAAAAAGGAGTATAGGAAATGTAATGACTGTCTACCTTGAGTCTCTTCCTTTATTCCTAAGGAAATTCTCCTGTGGCTCAGAGAACTGATGGTTTCTATAATGCATGGAATGCAGAGCTATGTGTAGAGTTTGACTTGGTTTAGAAAACACAGAATTAAAGAGCTCATGTACCATCAGCTCTACTGAACTGCTTTCTTACAGCATGAATAGTTAGCCACCTGTTCTCTCTCTCTCTCTCTCTCTCTCTCTCTCTCTCTCCTCTCTCTCTCTCTCTCTGCATAATACTATATTGATAATTATCATTTTTCAGCAGTTAGATTGGATTATGTAGGAGAGTAAGGATGAACTAAGAACTGAATGAATAAAGACAATAAAAACCAGAGTAAATAAAAGAGGACAAAAAAGAATGATAGACAAGTTATTATTTTTCTTATACTTCTAATCATGCTGTAGTTTTTGCTTTGGATTATAAACTTCACTATAAAACTTTGATGCCTGTAAAGGATTTTTTAATTAATCTGGGGCATTATAAAATCACAATGTGAATTTTATCATATCTTTTATATTTTCTTTTTCTTAAGATGTTAAAACAAAACTAGGTAGTGGTGGTACATGCCTTTAATTCCAGCCCTCAGGAGGTAGAGTCAGGTGGATCTCTGTGAGCTCAAG
Source organism: Mastomys natalensis (assembly GCA_021653895.1). Classification (NCBI taxonomy): domain Eukaryota; kingdom Metazoa; phylum Chordata; class Mammalia; order Rodentia; family Muridae; genus Mastomys; species Mastomys natalensis. Next base: position 270,006 of record JAJTUV010000238.1, on the reverse strand, counting down.
GCCAGCCTTGTCTACAGAGTGAGTTCCATGACAGCCTGGATACATAGAGAAACCGTGTCTTGAAAACACAAAGAAAGAAACAAAATACTAACAATCTTAGAGAGCTGCAGTCTTTCCAAGGTTTAACCATTTAGAAATCTATTAGTCATCCGGGGTCCAAAAGGAAAAAAAAAATAGCTGACTCATAATAATGCAGAGAGGATGTGAAGACGAGGTGGACAGGCTTGTAGGATATGCATGAGTGGTAGGAATCTTGTAAGACTTATTAACAACAGTGTGCTCAGTAGAAGATTGGGTGAAAACACTTTGAAAGCCTCTTCTAATTCACACACTTGTAAAAATTTAGTGATTCTCATGTGGAATCTTTTCACTAGAACTAATAACCAACTAACAAAGGACAATCAGGACTCAAAGGGAGGGACCTTAGATGAAATTCCCTACGGTGGGGAGAGGGAACTTGTAGAGCCCACCTCCAGCAGAAAGACAGGGCATCAAGTGAGGAATGGGGTTGCCATCCCACAGTCAAAACTCTGACCCATAATTGTTTCTGTCTGAAAGAACTGCAGGGATGGGAATGGAGAGGAGCTTGAGGAAAAGAAGGTCCAGTGACAGGCCCAAAGTGGGATCCAGCTCAAGGGAGGCCCAAGGCCTGACACTATTACTGAGGCTAAGGAACGTTCACAAAAAGGAACCTATCATTACTGCCCTCCAAAAGACCCAACAAGCAGCTGAAAAACTCAGATGCAAATATTTGCACCCAACCAATGAACAGAAGGTGCTGACCCCCGTGGTTGAATTAGGGAAAAACTGGAAGAAGCTGAGAAGGAGGGATAACTTGCAGGAGAAACAGCAGTCTCAATTAATCTGACTCCCGAGATCTCTCAGACACTGGAGCACCAACCAGGCAGCATACATGAGCTGATATGAGACTCCCAACACATATACAGCATAAGACTGCTGGGTCTGAATTCAGTCAGAGAGGATACATCTAACTCTCGAGAGACTTCAGCCCCAGGGTGTTTAGAGGTCTGTGTGTTTGTGGGGGGTGGGGGTGGAGACAGCCTCATGGAGACGGGGTTGGAGGGGAGCAGGAGGAGGTATGAGATGTGGAACAGTCAGAGGCTGGACTGGGAGAGGAATAAAATAGGGAATGAATATATACATATATATATATTTTATATATTATATATATATATATATATATATGATATATATATATATTATTATTATATATAATATGGACTGGGCTTGGAGTCCAAGTGCATGCAAATCCATGAGGCATGAGTACATTTTCCTGTAATTCTTTCCTTAAAAGTAATTGGTATATTTTCTTCACTATTGAGTATCTTTTCTACACACTCCAAGATGCCTTCAACCAAAGACCCCAGATGCTTCCCACATTAAAATAAACTCCAGTTTCTGCTCACTATCTCATCTTTATATCTTTTTGCATGAAGGGAATCTATGTCTAGAAAACAAATTGTGTTTAGCATAACAAAATCTCCCACAATTTAGTAGCATAATATAGCAACCACTTAGTTTTGGTTAAATCATACGAACTAACTTTTACAGGTTGCATTGAAGAAAGCCAATTTATGGTAAATATTTTATTGCCAGTAGACCATGTGGCTGGAGAGGACAAAGATAGCTTGAACAGAGCCATGAAGTTTTGTAGCTGGAAAATTTCCCCACAAGTTGGGAGGAGCAAGGGGGGGAGGAGAGGAAGAGGAGGACTAAGGAGAGGAAGAAGAAAGAAGGAAGAAGGGAGAGGGAGAGGAGAGAGAGAGAGAGAGGGGAACATGGAAGTAGACATGCACCTGTCTCTAGTAGTCAAAGGTAATTGATATATCTAGGTTGCGTGTTGGGTTACACGTCTGATTGTGTGGACATCTTGTTATTGAGCATTACCAAACATATAAAGCCTTTAGTTCACCAATGGTATTTCAACAACAGGAAGCTAAGTTTCCTTATCAAATCGGAGGAGGAATATTATATCTAGAAACATGAAGCAGACATTAACGCTTCCACTGAGTGAACAAATTGAGAGAACAAAACAACATGCTAATGAATTAAGAGAGAAAAGAAAACAGAGCATGGCACAGATGATAAACAAAGCCAGAAATCAGAGCAAAGGGCGACCATGATGCTCTGCTGTGCGTTGCTGCTCAGATATTTTCAGTGAGTAAACTAGAATGGCTTGTTTAAGTTACATGGTCAGAGTATATTTTCCTTTTCCTTGTTCTATGCATGTACATCAGTTCAAATGATTTCCATATTGGAATAAATGACTTGGCTATAGATACAGGTGGAAGAAATCGTCCTCTGGTACTTTTCCTATTAATTCAAAACAGATACAATCTGTCTCCATTCACCTTCTCTTCTTCTTTGGGTTCTTTAATAATTTTCTCCAGATTCAACTGCATTGGAACAGCTACAGCTGTAGAACACATCCACAGGAAAAATGAAAATAAAGGCAGAAGATGTTATTCAGCAATCAAACTGTGCATCTTGGATATTTGAATCTTTTTTTTTTTTTTGAAGTTCTGGTAGAACATAATCTACTAGTCAGATTGCTACTCCTATCAGTGTGCATGCATATTTGCCTATGTGCATGTTTGTGTGTGTGTGTGCATGATCATGTATGCACATGCAAATGTGGATCCATGAGTATGTATGTATGTACATTCTCCATTATATGAATGAGCTCATTCTTAATTCTCTACTATTATTGAAGCATTGTATCTAGGAGCATTGGAAATAACCACATAACTCATAAATATTTCTGGAAGAAAATTAATTTGAGGAGAGGTTTGATTTAACAAATAAAAGTAGCTTTAATAATTCTATCATATGTTTTACTTTAGTTATGATTAAAAGTTCAAAGTAATCCCTGTATAATCTTACAGTTTTTACATGAAGCAGAGGCATGGATAAGGAGGATTTCTCTTTGATCTAAATATCTGACACATAGTGAATGGTTGTGACCACACAAGATTAAGATTGTTGGAAATAAACTTTTAGACGGGAAACGTTTAAGTAATTTTCCTACAAATATGATCTTTTAAGAACCATGTCCTAGCAAAATACTATACACTTTTACAGTGTTCTAATAAAACCAAACTGGAAATCTCAGTGTTTTGCCCGAGATGTTTTGTGGGCAATGTATTTGAAAGGTATCAGAAGGATAAATGAAAACAGCTGGAGAAAATTGCTTTAGTGGCAATAGCAGGCCTGTGCTCGGGTGCACATACCTGACCACAGCTGTGCAACACCACCATGTTCTTTACAGCTCTTCTCAAAACAGTCTCCATCAAAAGGCGTCAATTGAGTTTTATTGGTGGGTAGGAGCTCTACTTTTATGAATGGTTGTTATTAAATATGTGAGTATAATATTAATAATGAGGATTTAAATATGCATTAGGAAAAACTCACTATGTCTAATAAAAAGATAAACTGGCATACACCATCAAAAAGTTCAGACAAGTCAGGCTATATATATATATATATATATATATATATATGCCCCAGAATCTGACACTTAGCTAAGATGGAGGCGAAACAAGAATGAGAGTCAAGTCAAAACAGCCAGAGTCTGTTGCAATCATATACTCAGGCAGTTTGTCAATAAAGTCTTCTATAAAATATGTATAGACCATTTGTTTATTTGTTTGACATAGGTTTTTGTGTGTGGCCCTGTCTGCTCTGGTACTAGCATTTAGCCTAGGCTGGTCAGTCAAGGCAATTCTTCTGCTTCACATTTACAAACACTGGAATTACAGATGTGTCTGACATAGCATTTTGCTAACATTTTTACTGTTGCTACTCTAATACAAAAGTATGTACACGTATATATTGTGAAACAGGAGGCTTGAAGCAATCACATGTGAAGGATACATCTCCATTTCTTCAGACAAATAATGAAGGAAGAAAAACTTTGTCCAAATGTGTACTCTTAACACTTAAGAATCAGGAATTTGATTTCAAATATTATGAAATGCTTTCTTTTATTATAAAAGGTCTATTTTTATTATAGAAAGATACATAAGAAAGTAACATAAACATTCTCTAAGATGACTACAAAAATACATGCTTATTGATGAAGAACATGCTGATTCCCACATCTTCTGTAAATGCATATAAACAATACATAGCTTGGTCCGAGCACAATGATGTTTGGTAACCTACTACTGTTCATTAAAAACGAATCTTATTATGTGTTAATGCTTATTCAATTTATTTATAAAATGCCAAATTATAACTTTCTGTTGGATTATCTTTTCATTTTATTTATTTAAAACAAGAGGAAACTTTAAAATATTTTTAAAAGATTAAAAAAACTTTTTAATTAAAATATAATTGTATCATTCCCTCCTTTTCTCTCTCCGATCCTGTGTCCTCTACCTCCAACCCCTCTCATGTTCAAATTCCCCAATTTCTCCCATTTCCTTGGTGCTTCCTCTCACAGTAATGGTCACTTTTAATTATTATTGCTACATATATGTATACATGCATAAAAATGTAAATACAACTTGCCGGATCCATCTAGTGTTGTTTGTGTGTATTTGACTTCAGAGCTTGTTATTGAATAACCAGTGAGGTGCTAATCTCTGAGAAAAATAATTTGTCCCTCTTTCAGTAATGTCTAGTTGCCAGTGATTAGGGACAGAGGCTCTTGAAATTCCTCCGACATCCCACAAGGACACTTGCTCAACTATGTTCATAGCAGCTTTATTCGTAATAGCCAGAAACTGGAAACAAGTGAGCTGTCCTTCAACTGAAGAATAAATAAAGGATATGTGATACATCTACACAATGGGATACTATTCAGCTGTTAAAAACAAAGGCATCATGAATTTTTCAGGCAAATGAATGGAATTTGAGTATATCATCTTGAATGGAATAACTCAGTCCTAAAGGACATGCATGCTATGTATTCACTTATAAGTGGATATTAGCCATAAAATACAGGTACATATTACACTCCATAGACCCAAAGAAGCTAAATAAGAAGGAAGGCTTAATTGAGGAAGATTGAATCTCACTTAGAACAGAAAATGAAATAGTCATAAGAGGCAAATGGAAGAAGGGAACTGAGAGGGAGGGGAATGTGTAGGAGAAAGGGAAATTCAGGATCAGGTATGGTGAAGGACAGAAAAGATGGCTAGATAGCCATGAAAATGAATGAAAATCTGCAACTGACCTAGATGAGGAAGTGGATGGTATCTCCAGGGCAAGACAGAGATCTCGGATAAGGGAGGCCCAAGAATCAGTAGGGTTGACCTTAGCTGTGACTGATTACATTGAATGTACTGAACCTGAAGAGGCCACCTCCTGTAGCCAAGCAGAAATCTCAGTGGAGCAATAGAGACTTCAACCCAACCACAAAACATTTAACACAAAATTTATTCTGCCTACAAGAAGTGCAGGCAAGGGGCATGGGACAGAGACTGAGGGAATGGCCAACCAATAAGCAGCCCAAATTGAGACCCATTCCAGGGGGAAGCACCTAACTTTGACACTCTTAATGATATTCTGTTATACTTGCAGACATGACTGTAGCATGGCTGTCCTCTGAGAGACTCCATCCTGCAGTTGACTCAGAGGGATGGAGTCACCTACAGCTAAGCAGTGGATGGAGTTTGAGGACTCTTACGGAAGATTAGGAAGAAGGATTTCAGGTCCTGAAGGCGATAAGAACTCCACAGGAAGACCAACAGAGTCAACTAACTTGAACCCCTCGGGTTCTCAGTCTGAACCACCAGCCAAAGAGCATACATGTACATGGCCTGAAGCTAGGCTTCTCCGCTCATATGTAGCAGATGTGCAGCTTGGTTTTCATGTGGGTCCCTAACAACTGGAAGAGGGGCATCACAAATGCAGTTTTCTTTGTGTGGGATATGTTCGTCTACCTGGGCTGTCTTGTCTTCACACAATGAGAGAGGAAGCTCGCAGCATAGCAGAGACTTGAAGTGCCAGGTTCAGGGTATACCAGGGGTACCTCACTGACTCGTAAGAGAAGGGGACAGGAGAGGGAGGAGGGGGAGAATTATTTGAGAAATGAACTGGAGGGAGACAGTGAGTGGGATATAAAGTGAATAAGTAAAAACAAACATTAAATAAAAAATGTAACAAACAAACAAAGAAATTCAAGCTTCTGAATCAGCATGTCTACTGAAGGAAGTTATTATCATTCAGGTCTTTTTAGGCAATCAAGCTGTTGCTGTTGAAGTATTATGAGGGTAGCTTCCCTTCTATTTCTTGGAGGCAAAATCATAGCAGGGTGCATAGCCCTCTGGCTCTTAGATGCCCCACCCTGATCTACACACAACCCTTTGAGTTTTAGATGCATTAGTTGGGACTTAACATTCCATGATCAGTTGGTCTCTGCCGTTCAACATTTTGCAGTTTTCTGTTATGGTTTCTGTTAAATGAGAAAAGAAGCTTCATTGATGAAGAGGTGAGAGCTATACTTCTCTGTGGGTATAAATAGAAGTTTTAGAATGTAGTCAGGAATTATACCCATCTAGTAATGTGGTAGTATTGGAATCTCTTCTATGATAGTTTATCTTACTAGTTATAGGTAGTTTTTCCCACATGTCAAGCAGGCCTTAAGTAAAATAAGATAACTGTCTCTTACCTTCACCCTAGGAGTGCTTTGATTGCAGTTCCATGGCTATCTTGCTGGGTTGATCATTATTCTGGTTCAAAGACATCACAGCTGTGGAACACTATTGATTCTCACCTCACAGGGCAGCTTACATAGTGCTGCTGCTGATATAAAGACCACAGAAAGAGGCATTCAGATCAGATCAGCTATCAAAGTCCAGTGTCCAAATGTGTGTGATTTTTTTTCACTATTAAGGATGCAACTTCAAACTCTCAGAGACAGTCATAAAAATAACCTATATTGTTTTTTTGGGGGGTGTGTATCACACAGATAATTGAGATGAACAACACATAAACAAGGTTTCTCATGAGTTAGTCTGTTTTAATATGTATATGTGTGTGTCCCTCTCTGAGTATGTGCCTATACCTCTCTTGGTGGCCTGAAGAATTTGATTGCCCAAAGTTGGAACTTCAAAAGGTAATGAGTCATCAGTAATAGGTGTTGGAAACCAAACGTTTTGTCCACTGCAAAACAGTAATTACTTTTAACCTCAAAGCCATCTCTCAGTCTCTGTTGGTTTTCATTTAAAAGGCTGCTTTTCTGAGGAATGATCACTTGCTTGGATCTGCTGTTTTATTTAAATATGGTACTATATATTTCTTCATAATTTTATTTTGTTCAACTGTAAACATGGATCTGCAGTTGGGAGGGATTGATTATGTTTTCTGCTTTCTGATTTTAGGAATTTCATCTGACAGTACCTCAGTAAGCTCATTATGTATGTCTGGACCTGCTTTACTGATAACAAGTTTAATCACTGCATTAGAGTAATGACCAAGCAATTCTGCACTGCGAAGAACAGTGTTACTTTCTATAACTTGACAGCAATGTGTGCAATTATATTTAGATGCTACATGAATGTCCAGTTACCTAACTACTCTCTAGATAATGGCTTGAACATTGTTATTTGCATTGTAACCCTGGAGACATTACTTTCATGAATAGTCTTGACTTTAAAGCTGTCAAGTTCATCTATCTCTTTGGGCATCTAGACTCTTTTATTACAAAAGCTTTATTTTTGAAAAATTCACAACAATGACTTTATTTTCTTTACTTTTTCTTTTTAATTCATTCATGTTTTATGTTTATGTTCTTTTCTATATAGTCTCCACCCCATTTATTTGACTAAGTATCATTTACGTAACATCTTTTTGGTTGCTAAATTGAAAAGCTATTTTTAATACAATTAAGTCTACAAATGCATGTGGTAAATTTCTGTCTTTGTTTTATCTTCTGTTTTTTTATATGCAAAAAACTATTGCATTTTCACAGAAATGTACTTTAAAAGTTTCTAAACAGATATTCTATCATTTATTTACACCTTGAATACATTTGTTGTGTTAATGTCACACATGCAACTCCCATCTCAGTTCTGATAACAGACAGGGCGCCTTTCAAAGTTAATTCTTTCTGACTCTTCCCTCCCAAAATTGATATCTTTAAATGTTTCTGATTTTGTACCTGATGATTTCATTCCCATACCTGAAATGGCTTTCTCTATTTTTCATATAGCAGTTGCCTCTGAAAAGAATTGAGGAAATATAGACTGACTTCAAAATGTGTTCTTAGGCTACAGATAAAACAACTGGAATGGTCAGCCATCAGTTCTCTGCACTGTATAAAGATGCTTGTGTTTTAGGGCAGCTTAGTCCCAAATTCATTCTTCCAAGTCCTTAGAAAAGAACAAAAGTGACGAGGTAGTAGTAGTCAGTCACCGTTAATCCAGAGTTCACAAACCAAATGATTAATATATTAAAAAAAAAAATCACTAGCCTCTAAAATATTTCTGTCTTCTTCATAAACTTTTTATCAGTTTCATATCTAAAATCTGAATCAAACACTGACTGTAGACAGGGTCAAAAGAGTCTGCTCTAAGTACAAGTTTCAGTGAAAATAGTTATGCTATCTTGACATTATGGAGGGACTGTGTCACGGAACAGTACAATCTGCATTATGCTGCATATCATAGATACTACATGAGTTTTGAGAAATGAAACATCTATACTTTATATTATGATAATTTTATATGGTTTTAGAGATCCATGAATTGATTTAAAACAGGTAATTGGTTTAAACAGCCAAAATGCTATCCTGTTTACAATTTTATGGTAATTTTTACAGAAAAGAATAATGACAACATGTTTTTAATTGATAAACATGAAGATTTACTAATAATTGAGGGGGAAGGTACACTTGATTCATTTTTAAATACTAGACAGAAGATGTGTATAGATTATAATTATTAAAAATACACATCTACATTCTTCCTATTGTTTAAAGAAATGAAAGACAGCTACAATTAAATGTGGAAAAACCTATTTATTCAATATATGTCTATGTTAACAAAACAGACATGTGGAAATAGACTTTGACTCAAGAGAACGTATACATGTAGTGCATTTACTGTATTCTTGTGAATGCTGAGATCAAAGAAGTATTGGTATGGAATAGTTCACTGACTGTTACAGTTAGAGAAGGAGAGAATTTCATCATTTGCAATGATGTGCAGAGTTCATTCATTGTGTTTAAAACATGCAGCCTCAATGTTTGCATCAAATCTTAGTTAGTAATTTATATGTAATTAACATTAAGGTTTAAATAAATTTTCTTCCTCAAGCACATGTTTCTATGGTATTAGCAGATATCACTTGTTATTCTGGCCAATATAACTTAGCAGTTAGAGGACGGAATTGTATTTTATTCATTTCATAGGGATTGAGTACTTATCCAACAGCCTTTAAAATAGTCTGAAGAATTGGACTGATTTCATGGACCCATTCATTGTTCAATAAAAATAAATCTTTGTAAATTAGACTTAAATGTTCAATATCTAGTTGAAGATATTTTAAAACAAGAACCAATTATGAAAGCAAAGTAAAACAGTCATTTAATATGTGATACAGTACCTGCTCCAGAAATATGACTTTGATAAATTATTTTCTCTAGAGTTATGGGAAAATTAAAAGAAAATATAAAATTGTATTTATTTTATTTATATTTTAGTTATGTATTTTAAATTTTGTATGTATTACAGTGGTAAGATATTTATATATTTAAAGTAATACAACAAACAACTACAAAAGAACTATCACAATAATTCAAATTTTTCTTTCCTTTTTCTTCTTCCTTGTGTCTCCCTCTATTTCCCTCAGTTCCTTCCTACCGCCTCGTCCTTCAATACACCCCGTTTGTCTTTCTTTTTTTTATTGGATATTTTATTTATTTACTTTTCAGATGTCATCCCGTTTCCCCTCGCTAGAAGCCCTTATCCTATCCCCCTTCCTCTTTTTTGATTTTATACTATTTTAATTACACGTGTGTATTAAGGTCAGTTCTAGATTGAGGGTCTAGCAATACAATAGATGCAAACAGTTAAGGAACAAGCAAGACAATTAACACAAATAGTGAAAGAACAAGAAAGGCATTAAACCCAATTACATGAACACTCCCATAATCACTGTTTCTAAGGGCTTATCAAGATGAACAAAATATCTGAGCCTACTTCCCTGTCCTAGTCCAAATTTATTTTCATGTCTGAAGCCTACTTCCTTTTTCTAGCTTAAAATTTAGATTCCTGTCCAAAATTACTTCTTTGTTCTAGCCTAATACTTAGATTCCTGCCTGAAATTAATTCTATGTTCTAACCTAAGGTTTAGATTTCTATCTGAAATTACTTCTTTGTTCTAGCCTAATGTCAGATTCCTGCCTGAAGTCCATTTCCTTGTCCTTGGCCAATGTCATATTCTTGCCAAGCAGCCCCAGAGGCCCTCCACCACTTCCCCTTTTTTATTTCATTAACATGACTGAGCCTCTCTTAAGTCATTCTGACAAGAATGCCTTCCTTACATATCATGGTATATGCATTATCCAAAGCAATGTACTTATGTCTTAGGTTGGTAAGGCCCTCTGCAGAATCTTACTCATTCTTGGCTTGCAGCCTGTTAATTTAATAACTCTGTCTGGGGGTCCATTTTCAGTTTCAAGCCATGTACTTTGGCTGCCAACATGTTGATGTGATTAAAGACAAGCTTTAACATGGTGGGCAGGAATAAAAGTATTCCCAGGACAAAAAGGGTGTACATTCTAGCTGTGTTTGTATTTTGAAATTTGGCATGTCAGTTACAGAGGTCTATAAACCAGCTTTTGTTTTAGTGCCCTGAGTATCACAGAACCTTGGTATTCTAAAAATAGCTTGCAAATACTTGAAGAAATGAATCAGGCTTTAAGCAGAAGCAAGAGGGTAGTAGGCTTGATTATTGCTGGTATAGCAGCTTTAATTACATTAATCGCTAGCACCATTGCGTCTGCAATTGCTGTGACACAAGAAGTTAAGACAGCTACTTTTGTTAATCATTTAGAAAAAATGTTACTAATGTGTTGAATATACAAGAGGATTTAGATAGACATTGGGAAGAATAGATTGATGCTCTTTATCCTATTCAAATTATTGGAAGGAAGTTCAGAATTTAAGGGTTAGGAGCAATCTTGAGTGTCATGTCAAATACCATTGGATTCATGATAGTTCTAAAATTTACAGTGATATTCATTACAATTAAGAAGCAGTTTAAAGACACTTGCAGTGTATTTGGCATAATTCGAACACCTCTTTGGATGTTTTAATGATACATAGGAAGCTTATGAATTTCAAGAATGCTGCTATGCTGAGCATCGATGTGGTAGATATTGCAGATAAAATTACCCATAGCCTGAGGTCAGTATTTCTATTTTGGTCAAGCCTCAAGAATGACATACATAGCTTGATCATGCTAGCCCTTTTTGTCCATTTGTCTTTCACTAGAAAAGAACAAGCTTCTAAGAGATAACAATAAAATAAAGTATAATGAAATAAAGCAAACAACATCATATCAAAGTTAGAGAAGATAAGCCAACAGGAAAATAAAGCTCTAAGAAAAGGCACAAGAATCAGAGACCCACTTGTTAACACATTCAAGAATCCCATAAAAGCACTAAACTGAAAGTTATAGCCTGTGCACAGAGGACCTGGGCAGGCTGTCTTCTTGCCTCTAGAGTCTTTGTGAGTTTACATGAGCTTTTTTCGTTGTTTTAGAGGATCTTATTCTCTTGGTCTTCTTTGTCCTTCTGTCTTCCCAACTCCTGCATTTTCTTCTGTGGGGTTCCTTGAGCTCTGAGAGGAGAGACTTATGGGGGACAGCTCCTGTGGCTATTGTAGTGAGCTCAAGCACTTTGAGTATCTGCTTTAAACAGCCAAGTAGATACCATTCTTAGTAGTTAATCATCTTGGAAAAGAGTAAAAAGTACCGTCTCCTGAGTCTCACAGGTTTTATCATATGTAATGCATCTAGCAAATAAAACATGGAAAAATCCACTTAACAGTAAGTCAAAAGCAGATTAATTGTGGTTAAATGAGGGTGTGTTCCTTTTCTTTAATTCCATTAAGGTCAGTTACCTTAAGTGTGCATTGTTCCAGAGTTTACTGTCTAAATGGCAATGTAAACTGAATTTTGTCTACAGGCTGTGATCATGTACTTGGAAAGCAGATGCCAATGCATATCCTAGTTGTTAATTTCTTAACCATTAAGTATGAGTCACTCTCTTTTCTAGAGTTCCACAAGTTCTCTTTCCTCCATCCACAATGCTTTGCCATTCCTTAATACCTTGATTTTTCTATATTCCTTGTAATTCTTGGCTTCTAGACTAAAAGGATATCTTTTTAAAGGCCCCAAACAGACATTGCATGTTGAGGGCCAACTTCAACATTCCAATGGTATGCACTAGATAGTATATTGAATGATACCACAATCATATACATACATACCTATCAACCTTTCTGATATCTCTAAAAATGTATTATCAAAAAATATTTGGAAAGTTTATAAGTTGGTTTTGAATAATATTTAGAATGAATAAGAACAGCTTTTTATGTGTGGATTTCTATTTCATTATGTCCCCACAGTGTTGGTTGTAGTCACAAGTAATGAGCCAAAGAATAATCATTTGTTACTTAATTATTGTCGTCAATCTAATTATTTCTGTAATTTGTTTTATTGTGTACATGCTTGATTATTAGACTCTGAAGTCCTTGGAAATGTTCTATTTTTTCATGTACAAGTGTGATTTACATTTCCTAAAACATTTACAGTAAACTGATGTGAGGACTAGAGGGAAAAATTCTATTTGAATATGCTTCTGTGGATCAAATAACACTGATTTTATACTGTGAGATACTTGTAGAAACCTTTGCATGATGCTTCTTTTCCATTCATATAGACTTGTAAGATATAAGCATACTTACCTCTCAGCTACTCAACAGATGTGCTTAGCATAAAACCTCAGATGTGAATTTTGCAGATTGTGCAAGATCTAGTAAAGTTGGACAAAAACTTGCTGCAAGAGAACTATCTGATCTGCTCTGACATCTACAAACCTGTTTTACATTTTTCTAAAGTGAGGTGGAAGTGGTGACTTACCTGGCCTGCTTCTGTGTTAGGAACTTCACGGTACTTTTTAAAAGTTCAAATTGGTCCTTGTCTCAGAGACCTTCAACATAATGCATTTATCCAAAGATTAGAGATAATTTCCTACACCCCATTCATCTAAATGAGTCAGATTTAAAATTCTACTTCCTCTGTCATAGAATTTTCAACCATAAAGAATACATTAATTTCATCCTCTAAAAATTGCTCAGGGTTTAGATGGTAGCAATAAGGTTGACTGAGGAGATAAGATTGCATCTAATGTATGATAAAGAAAGTTGCTTGGCATACTTATTTTAATACTCATAAACTATTTTCTAAAATATCAGTTTCTATAGCATGTTTATTTTTTCCCTTGAATAATGGATCTGGAAACATTTCTAGTTCCTAAGAACTTTCTGAATGGCTGGCTACATTATGCTCTGGTCAGTTTCTGGACATACGTTGTCAGTAAGTATTCACATTTATTTGAACTATAGAAGCTCTGAAGTATAATTTATGGATTTATTTTCAAAATTACATATTTTTCCTCAAAGTTATTACTAATATTTTAAATTAAAAAAAAAGCAGTTTTAAATTCTATTTACAATTTTCCCAAAATTAGAGTGTTTTCATTAATTTTACTATTAAATTTTCTTCTATGACATAAAACAATATGCTATTTTTTAAAGTATTCTGGTAACCAAAAATTATTATGAGAGCACTGTATTTCTATTGTACTTTCTGGTATAATACTTTTTTCTCATTGGAAGACTTTATTTCAAAATACTAAAGTTATCTCCTTTTTTTCACTAGACTTATCATGTTGTATATTTCTAGAGAAACTGTGGAGCTATGAGTGAAACTGGCAGTACCAGTGTGTGTGTGTGTGTGTGTGACTGATTACATTGTCAATGCTACTTGGATGATGACAAACCAAAAGTTTGCCACATATTAACTTACAAATAAATTACACTGTATGATTTGCTACTGAAGAATGCATTTTCCAAGTTCGTCATTTTGTGAGATATTGCTTCTGACTTGTGGTTGTTCAGAAGTCTCCACTGTAGAACAACCCCATTACTGAAAGCAGGAAATCAGGCACTATTTTTTTTTCTTAGAATTTGGTCATAATTTTAAAAGGCTAGTGTCTTGGTCAATAGGTAACTGGCACTTCTTATTGCACTAGTTTAAACCAAAATGTAGGGCATTACTCAATTATTGATTTTCTTCTCCCATATATTATAATTAACATTTCATAAAATTTGAGAATATTGCTGATTTTTTTTTTTTGTTGAATCAGCACATCACTGAAATAGCAATAATGAGTGAAATGTCAGGAGACTGCAGGGTTTTTAGTGATCCTGATGTGGTTTTCTAAATGTAAAAATCTTATAAAAATAAAGCAATTACTAGCAGAAAAAATGGCCCTCCAACCATTAAATTTGAAGGTATTGTCTGTGGAAAAATTCTACTGCTATGTTTTCTTCTGTGTTTGTTCTGTGTTTGTAAGTCACATGTGACTTTAAAATTGTTAGGTTCCTGTGTCTTCACTTTAGCATTTCTGTGCCTCTTATAGTGACCCATGACAGATGATTCATAATTAGCTACAGTGATAAGTTTGTATATTATTAGAAATGCCCTGAAATACATAACTACCTTGTATGCTTATTCTTATTATCTTATAATAGATATGAAATTATCTATTCTTATTATCATATTATTTAGTAAATTATAACTTTGTGATAATTATGCAAAGCTTTCAGAAAGTTTATATATATGGTGAAACTTAAAATATAGTATTTTTGTTTATGCTCAGCAAAAAAAAATCGAAATTAATTTTGCAATGTTAGAAAACATGTGCTGAAAAAACTTTTGGTCAATTGTCATTTTGTACACGTGCCTGTGAGGAACAAATTCAGATATACGGAATATGATTCGATTGTACTGGCTTCAAAGCATAACCATGTGTATAAAATCATGGGGGCCCTGAGCATGTGCACTGTAGTCTCAGACCTCCAGCTACAGAAAGCTTAATTTTGTCAATAACTTCCATTTGGGCTCTTTGAAATACACACTTTCTCTTGTGTCTGGGTGTGATCTTCAGGATACTCTCAGTTTATGACTGAATATGAAAGCAACACATTCCTGGTACATAAAGGGTTTCTTGGATATTGGAGTTAGTTTGAAGGACTGTGCTAAATGTTTTGCCCAACTCCAGTTTTCTGCATGGCAGTCTGAAATGTGTCCCACTAACTACATTGCAATCACATCATCACTTCTCTGTGCTACTTCTTATTGGTCTTCCTTTCCGCTCTTCGTGCTAATATTTTGAGATAACTTCTGAAAATTAGCTGGTGATAAATTTCAGTCTTGGCGTTTGTTTCCCATGGGACTGACTAGCACAGGTTTACAAACCTAGTGATAGGTAGAAACTGGATCCAGTCTCACTTGGTTTAGCTGTCCATGCTCACAGCTACCGATGCCTGGCTTATTCTTATTGCTGAAGGAAAAATGGGTCAAGCAGAAGTGATTAACTTAAAGTTTCACTATTTTCTCTGCCTAAAAGTCTTTGACTTCTCTACACATGATAGATCTTGTTTATCAATTATCCTGGTCTGATCTCATATAATATATTGAAATATGCTTCTGTTCATATGCTAGTTTAATCACCACCGGGCCATATGCAATGTCAAGATCTTGTATTCCACAAAGGCCAAGGATCAAAGGGAGATGTGTTTTGTCTTTACCTATATCCTGAAAAACAGAACCTTGGGTTCCATGTGTCAACTCAGATGGGAGCTTCATTCATTCCCTTTTTCTTCCTCTTATAGCAGTAGCAGTACCAGAATTGGTACCATCTTTAGAGTCACTTCATCTTACCTTTTCTTTAAACAAATGATTAATCTTCCCCGTATTTAAACTCCACATGCATTGATGCATTATATATTATAGCATTTTTACATTTTTGTAAATTAAATGAAGAGCGAACGCTAAAAATCATTGATGCAATTGATCTTCCAAAATTTCTTACCTCTTACTTTATCAACAAGTTCTTGAAAACATTGCTCGTGATTTTATTCCACACAGGTGTTTAGGTCTGAGGAGGACCATTAAAAACATGGCTTCTTTATTGGAAACTAAAACATTTTACTGAGCTATTTCTACTCTCTTCGTAAGAATTGAATATGGATGGCCAACCACTATTTTTAACACTTCTGTCTTTCCTTCCATGGTAAACAACACTTAAATTTCTCTGCCTATAACTTACTTGCCTACATATTAAAACCCACGTCTCCATGGCATATTATTTGACTAGGAGTTGCTTAAGCTCCATGCCAGCCATTCATCTTAAGTCTTCCCATTTATGAAGCTACTACATCACTATCCACATCCAAATGATTCTGAAGATCAGTGTTTCCAATCCTCACTTTACTTCTGATTCCCATAATAGCAGTTTTACATTGCCTCCTCCCACTCAGGATGAAACATTTAGCTAGAGCTCTAAACCTACTTCATAAGCAAGTTCCATAGGTATCCTGTCATGCAGGTAAGATTATTACTCCATTTCACAGATCACAAATCTAAGGGGCATGTGTTTGTCAACTTCGTAATGCTTCATAAAGTAGAAAAAGAATCCACACCCAAGTATGATGACAAGCTTTCCAAGCACCATCCTAGTAATCTAGGAGATGCACTTCTTACTTTGCATTCAACCATGCACTATTGTAAGGCATGCTGCCAAGTCTACCCCACATGACTCTTCACATTCATCTTAACAGGCACTCAGTGAGATCAGGGCTATAGCAACAATGTTATAGAGTATCAGTCAAGCCATTTGACTATATTTGACTTCAGTTGCTTGTTATCACACATACAAACCTTTCTCCACAATAAGCAAAAATTTTCTTTATAAAATATGAATAAAATAATACCAATATTCAGCCTTGAGATCCTTCCAGAACTGGATGTGATAGAACACAAATCTAATATAGCGAATGCACAAACCATTTCTGATTTTCTCATCTACTTTATATTTATTTCTTTTGATGTAAGCTTTCAGTTTTTGTGATTTTTTTTTCATATTTTCATTTCCTAATGACACCAATGCTGGTAGATGGATTTGGTTGCATTTTTAGTTTCACATTCATTAAATGTCTTGTCTATATCAGATGGTGATGCATCTGCACATTTCATCATCACTGCATCTCCAAGGGCAGAGTGAGTGTTGAGTAAGGTACTGAGAGTTGACTCTGGAGCCAAGCCAACAATCATCATCATTGCAGCCATATTCTCAGAGAGTACTCTCCATTTTAGCATCACCATGACGTCCTTAAGCAATATTCTCTTCCTTATTGCACATACTTCCACTTTGTACCCTCTGTGCCTCAGCATGTGCTGTTTCATTATTTAGCTTGTCCCTGATTATTACTTTATTTAAGATCCAAGTTGTTTCTTGAATATTTCCATTTGTTTTACATTTTTTATAGCACATTTTTTATCCTTGTTAAAGTGGTAGATATTCTTCCCAATCTCTCCTATCAAAAAGCCTTGATATTTGTACTAATATAATCTATAATATACTATAGACTCTATACCAAATTCTTTTCCTCAATCTTTTATCCTAAAATTCTTTATCTTTTATCTCATTGCTCTTTCATGTGAAAATAATACTTAAGTAAACACTAAATCTAATATTTACTGAAGTTAACTAAAATCAGATGATGCTCTTCCAAATGCAAATACCAGCTGCTTGGTTGCTTGGTGTTGTTTTTGCATGTGATCTACCCCTGTTAGCAGTTTAAAATCTATTCTAGTGTTGCTGAGTTGTTACACTAATGCTGTATGACAAATGGATAAACAATTGATTAACATCCTAAAATATTGATTCTAAGGTATTTGACTCCATTACTCATTTATTTTGCTTTGTAAATATTTACTCAAAGGCAGTAGGGAACATGCATCAAGAAGTACAAATAAAACACATTAGAATCTTTTGAAACATATTCACTATCTCTTGATTTTAGAATTATGACTTTCTAGAGCACAACATATATAGCCATCACCATGTGCAATAGGGCTAGTGTCAAGATAGTATTAATCTAGTCTTTATTTAACATGGTTGACCCTTTATGTGGAAAGTTTCCTGCTTTTGATTAAGAACTAACTCAATGGTTATTTTGAGACAATTATATGAGATTTCTCATGTGTATGTCCTCTTGGGATGTAGGTGCTTGAAGCAAAATTTTGAGAGAAATAATAAAGATAGAATTCCCAATGCTACCTTAAAATCATGATAAATACAGGTTTTCATAAGACAGTAGAAAATGTACACAACTCTTATAAATGTTTTATTTTACATTTTCTTCAATGAAATTTAATGTCAAAAAGAAAGAAAGAAAAATAATTACTTTTTGTAAGTAGAGGCTGATGGATATATTTGAGAATATTTCACATATATATGCAATTAAACTTGGGCATTTTAACATAATTTTGAAAAATTTGATAAAGATAACATTTTTCAGCAGGTTGCAATTATTTATATTACACTGAAATAAATTTTATAGATTTTTGAAGATGTTGATGATATGACAGGTAACAAATTTGTTAAAGAGATACTACTAAAACATTTACTCTGTTTGTTTAATAATGGCCCAAACCATGATGAGCTACACTTCAGGTTTATAAAGTCAAGTATTAGCTACAGTTAAGTAGTGGAGAATTGATTAGTCTTTAAAAACTGACTCTCACTGACTAAAATCAAAAGTTTCACATGTAAGCCATTACGCCGACCTGCTAATACTCTGTAGCACGCTTCCTTTAGGTCATCTACATGAGAAGACCATTATCAAACATTTTCTCAGGAAATACAAAATTCAATATATTTCATGACAGGTAGGGACAGAGCCAAGGAGTGATTATATTATTTGAATTTTTAAGTTCATAGCTTAAAATGGACATATGTATCTATTTTCTCAAATGATTTATTTTTGTACATCATTAAATGTGGGTTATCAGTTCAGATCAACCTCTCTCCCCTGGATATGATAGATGGTTACTGTCAAAACTTTTACACTTTCCTCTGTATATTTTCATAAAAAACTTCTCCCAGTTGACACAATTTTTCTGAAAGTTAATATTTTAACTATATACTGTCACATCATATTTGTATGCAAGTAATTTTCTTATAACACATTTTCATAACTCTGACCTTACCTATATATTGAATTTAGAATTTAAATTGATGGAAGTGAAATACCACTTTTCTATTTTCTCCGTTTCTCCTCTATCTGTATCTTTATCTCTGTCACCATCTTTGTCTCTACCTTCATCTTACCTTATTTTGTTTTGGGGGTGTTCTTGTTCTCTACATGTCCCAATAGAGCCAATTACATATCTCTTAAATGTAGATGTACCCAAAGAGACACAGTTCTTTCCTCTTGTTATTTTAGTGTTTTGACTGCCATAATTTTGTATAACAAAGGTGATTAATGAGGTAATACTTAAAAATGTCTCAATATCCATTTCATATTATGACACTTACTTGGATATGGAGACAATCTTTATATTACTTGAGGTGCTGGTTAATTTTGAACTGTTATTTGCTCGTATAGCAGTACTATTTGACGTTTATAAAGTGCGTTGGTATGTGACTGGAACTTAAGAGCATGCTTGAAAAATAACTCTTAGGTTTAACCAGAAATTAAACAAGTTATTTTGAATCAAGACAATTCTATAATAATCTCAAAATGTACAGGTACTAGTATATATTTAAATGACTTTATACTTGTTTCAATATTTTTGAAATTCAACTTAGTAATTATTAATGATTTCACCCTAGATAAGTAGTGATGGTAAAGAAATATAGTCATAGTAGGGCATCCTTTGAGACTATAAACCCCATCTGGCAGGCTGTGTACATGACATTGAATGTCAGGTGTTCATCCATGGTTTTTCTGACTTACATTAGTAGTCTTTCTTTAAAGTAAATATTTTGTTTTATATATAATTGGTATTTGTAACACACAAAGTTAATTTTTCAAGGTTAACAAAATTCTGTCAAAAATTATTTTGGATGATTAAAATGTAGGAAAATAATCTAAATAAGTCATTTAATATAATATTTTTTTCTATTATTGACTGTAGTGAGCACAAATTTAAAGAGTCAAGGAAGCAGCTTAGTCTTTGCCATATGAGCTTTGTGATACTAGTGGGTAACACTCTTCACTCATAATCAGAAGCAGGATCCTATACTTGAAGATAATCAAAGTGTGCATACGTGTGTGTGTGTATGCGAGACAGATAGGGAAAGAGAGAAAGAGAGAGAGAGAGAGAGAGAGAGAGAGAGAGAGAGAGAGAGAGAGAGAGAAATGAATGGAGGGAGGTAGGAACAGATACATTCCTAACACTTTCAACCATTTTGTTTTTCTTTATGTTGGCTAAACTATCTGGATAATTTAATACAAAAAATATATTTTATTTTCTGGTCATTTAAATCTTACATTAGAGGTGCTAGCATAAATAACTCATGAATTCTAATGTAACATATATGAAGTATAATTTTTGAAATGTATTTAGAGGAGATAATTCTTTATTCAGAAATAAGAATTGATGTTTTAAAACTTTTATTAATTCTTTGGGACTTTCACATTATCACTTCAGTCCCACTAATCTTCCTATCCTTTTATATATGCCCTTCAACCTTGTACCCTCCCCATAAAAGAAAATAAGATAGAATTTAAAAAATCTTGTTGTGGAAACTGTAGTGTGTCATACTGTGTCACACAGTATACCCTTTGTCCACACATCTTTACTTGCAAATGTTCATTGCAATGTGCCACTGGTCTGTTTTGAAGCCAGTGGCTTCTGATGTATTATGAATACAGGACTCCTCTTGAATATCCTCTTGTTGTGACAGCAGTTCATCAGTGTAGATGTTGGAGTGGACCAACTCAAGGCCCTGGATGTAAGATGGCTGCACAACCACACCACTGAAAGCGCTCTCCAGCACTGCTCTTGCTAGCTCACACCCAATGCCTCAGCAGGCAATGGGCAAGACCATCTACTCCCACACCACCAGGGCGGGTTCAACTGTGCTGCTTGGTGAAGTGTAAGGTCTATTCTTTCCAGTGCTGCAGCTGTCAAGGGACAGGGTCAGCTCTCCCCTGCTGCAAGTGGTGAGGTGGGTAGTGGCAGAGGCATGTCTCCCTCATCCACACTACTTCATGGCAGACAAGGAGTGGCATCAGCTCTCCTGTGCTCATGCCCTCTGGCCAGATCACATCCCTCTTACACCACCAAGGCCAGCCCTACTGTGCTGCTCAGGCAAGGGCAGGGTCAGCTTAGCACAGTGCCTCATTGGAGACATCTAGGAATATCAATACCTACCCTTGGCTTTGATAGGACCACAGACGCACACATAGCCCCTGGCAGCAGCATGGACCAAATGTCACCATAGCCTCAGGTAGCTGCACAAGTCACTCACCAGGTCCTTCAAGGGCAACACTGTCCTCAGATCTCCACATGGTCTCCCATGGCAGTCCAGACCATGGTGTTTTTCTTCTGTCATCCAGGCCAACAGTACTGGGGCAAGTACATGAGTGACTTTTTGGGGGGCTATCCCAAAGAATTGTTTGATAAAGTTAAATGTAACTGACATCTAACTACTCTGGTAATACCAAATCAAATACAATCTCAACGCTCAAAATGCTCTAAGTAATTCTGTATTGAATTGGAGCATGTTATTGATTCCTATACTCATGACTTTCTTTGTCTGTTGCTTGTGCCTTGAGTCATGGAAGCTTAGGGACTACTGGAGCCCCTGAAATATGGTGGAGTAAAACCTAGAATCCCTAGCATTTGCAACTCAAAGAGAAGAGGTCATCTTCATCTTTAGTCCAGTGCCAAGTCTCCTCAAGCTGGAACAGGCAACCTCGTCTCAAGACACTTTGATGACCCAGCATTCCATTAGGTTTAATTAAGTGAAAAGACACAGACATCTGTAAGGCTGTATATGTGACCTTTTCACCATCACTGATGAAAGAAATAAGTCAAATATTGTTATTTTCCATTCCTAAACTGGTCTGAACCTGATAAAGGACTAGACTTGACTGGGAAAATTTCAGTCAGCTTAGTACTGACTGTCCTAGTTATCAAATTGCACAATCTGAATATTTTCACAATAACATAGGCCATGGTCTATGAGTGGTCCTCATGAGTAAATTAAGGATGAAGTTTGTTTGCTCTTAGAAACCTAAAACATATAATCAAAATCTCCCATATTGCTACACATAGTAGAGTACAGTACAAAGCCTCATTGGGAAAACCTCTCTCTCTTTTGAAGTTGAGACATTACCAAGACACAAAGTTCCTTTCTGGAAATATACATTCCAGGCATTTGAAAGCCTTTTTTACAAACATTCATTTACCCTTGGGTCACACAGCTGGCTTAATTGACAGATGTAATAAGCGTCTTAGAGATTCTTACTGAAGCTATAAAATGGAAATGGGGACCTAAGTGGAGCTCTGTCTTGCCCCAGGTCTGAATCACCCTTAATTCAAGTCACTTTAGTTACCTCTGGCTTCCCCTAATTAAGGATTCTTTTAAAATCAAATAAAGGAAAACACCCAAATTGCTAACCAACTTAACATATAAAAATGCAAATAAAAATTCAGAAGAAATCGAAGAAAAACAAAACAAAAACCCAAGCCCTTCAACAGTCCTTATTAAATTCAAATGGGATATATTCTATTTCTACACAAATATGATTTAACCTACAAGACTTCTTAGTCATGACTCTGCATATACTTAAGGATTTTTAATCCTACCCCTATCACATAAGTTCCAGAAGCCAGGCAGCAAGAACATATTTTTCTGATAGCCACTAATTAGGTTATTCCATGTACTAGGCACATACCTATCCAATGGGGAAAGCATTTGAGTTTAATTTTTACTACCCCAAACATTTCTCAATATTAAGCCTCATGAGACAATAATAATTATGGTTCCCCTGATATTTGCAGAAAAGTAAAATTAGTCATTCAGAGCTTTTCCCAGAAACAATATGGAATGCTAAAAACTGAGGTAAACATTAAAAACAAAAAAAAATCCCAAATAAATACTGCAGTTTAGCAAATAACGTCGTATTTGAAAAGAATATGTACTGCATAGATGGCTCAGCAGTCAGGTGTGCTTGTTCATGCACAGGGCCTGACTTCTGATGCCAGCACCTGCATGGTGGCTCAAAGCCATTTATAACTTTAGTTTCAGCGGATACAGTGCTTTCTTCTGAGGGCAGCAGGCATGCATATGTTGCACATATATACATGAAGGCAAACAAACCTCATATAAGTAAAGTAATAAATCTTAAAAATTATTTTAAAAGGAAAAGTAGATTCAGCATTCTATTCTGTGGTCTGTAGTCATATACACAATATACCAGAGAATCTTTTATGAAAGTAATAATTACTAGAGAAAAAATCATTCTTAACTATCAACAGCCTGCCATGTGCAGTTATATACCAATCTGTTAACTACTGGCTTGTCTATTATTCATTTAGTACTATCACTGATATGGAATCTAGAATCTAAACTTTACAAGTTTGTACCAAACAAGACAAATGATGGATTCACCAAGACATCAGCAGTATCTTAGGAAGGCATACCACATCAAGAACTTGCAAACTTGACACTGATCAATCACATTGACAACTAAGAAAGTGCTCACAGTAACTCAAAGCACAAAGGCTAAACTGCAATTCAATTCTGCAACTCGATCCTCAGCTGCAGATATTTTAATTGACATGTAAGTTTATACTCCCTTATATAGTCAACCAAATCCGGCTCATCAATTAACATTGGTATCATAATTCACAGAAAATCATCTTATACTTTTGATATGTGTAAAATTTGGTTACTCTTAATTGGCTTCCTTTGTGCCAATAGGATCTGCTGATCTGCTCCATTGCAGCACTATGGCTTTTCAGTTGGAGGTCTAGTTTTCTGGCTGTACATTGTACCTATAGTAAGCTGAGTGGCATCTACTTGAAAGAGATCTCCCCAGCACCATCTGAGATGGTGCTGTCACAGTGCAGAAGCTCACATTTCCTTACCAGAAATGACCTTGGACTTCACTGTGTGCCAGCAATAACTTTAACAGAGACACTGAGACCACCACTCTAGTAATTCAGATAAAAGGATCAAAAATTCTCAGGCTCAAAGCAAGTGAACATGGAACTCCTTTATTCCCCTACCTTGACTGGGCTTGCTGTTTGCCTGACTCATGATCTAGAAGTAATACGTTCAAAAATTATAACCTCCCCTAAAGGCAAGTGCCTCAAGCATTTAACACACTGGCCTTTTGAGAAATGACTTCTTTGACTCCTGTTCCTTTCAGTTTTAGATGTCAGGTTTCAGTGATGACCTCTCATCCTTAAGTCTCTGACCATGACCCAGAGAAACTGTGTGTGTGTGTGTGTGTGTGTGTGTGTGTGTGTGTGTATGTATGTGTGTTTGTGTGTGTGTCTTGCTATCAGGTCAGGTCCTCCAGAAATGTAACTTCTAGATTTGTCATGTTGGTTCCTAGAAGACACAAATGCATCATTGTCCTAAAAAGAAAAAGCCATAGTTCCCACTGAGACCATTTTCTTGGTTTTGATTCTTAGCAAAACAATCACAGTATGGTTAATCAAGCATCAGGGAAATAAAAAAAAAAAATTTAAAACCAGAATCTAAACATAAGGAGAAAGTTATGTGAAAGTTGACATGTATTTTCTTTGAGTATCTAAAGATAAATTCTTAGGATGATTTTCAGCCGCATTTTATAAAGAGGGACACCTTGAGGTTTAGAGAATTCAACTAACACATATTTATTCTCTTGATAGGGCATTTGGGCTGAAGATACTTAAATGTAGGAGACAGAGTACAGTGTAGAAATCATTTCAGCTTTAAACCATAACAAATGTTTCAGCAATCTGTGTGTTACCAAAAAGTGTTATGTTGAAGATTATTGAGCTGCCTCTGGTCTCAGTTTGTAACCACTTTGACACAAATAGTCCCAGAATTCCTAACCTTTAATATCTCTGGAAGACTTTATAGGACAAAATCAGATAGTTGAAGAAACCATATAAAATTACTCCCATGCAGAAAAATCTTGTCCTTAATGATTAAAAATTCCTATTTTTCCAGTAAGAAATCACGAATAGAATGAGGAAACTCGAAACTAGTACATCACAAAGACAGAGATAGTCTCTAAAGATTTCACAAGTTAAAATTTAAGGTAACTGAGAGTAAAACAAAACAAAATGCCATAACACTGAGAACGTGGTTATTTAACCCAAGCAAAATATGCATGTTCACACACATTTTATATTCCTGAAAGATCTGCCATATAGTCACACCCAATTATTTCTCAACAAAATAATTTCATTGAGCATCTGTCCTTTAAGGAATCTTATTCTTAATTTTTTCCCATAAAACTTCCTTAGCCACAAAGCCCCAGGGAAGATTTTCTCACAAACATCTTCATATAATAATCATTTAGACAAAACCTTCCTTCTGGAATGGACAACATTTACAAGGATTCATATATGGCATCCTAGCAAGTCACAGGAGTAACCTGGAATAGTCACGTACAGCACTCATGGGGTTTTATCATAGATTAGTTCTGGAAGAAAATCCATGTGTAATGTATTAGAAGAAGTCAGATGAAAAACAGAAGTATTTTCTAGTGTCTAAATATTAACAGCATATGTGACAGGAATATAAAGGAAGGATATATGGTTATTCCTAGAAGATAGTCTTTTGTCATTTTGTCTTATAATGAATGAATAATGGGAGTGAAAGATTTAAGAGTTTAAGGCATGTAGCTAGTAGGATTTAATTTATTTATATTCTCTATATGTGTATGTGCCTGTGTGTATATGTCCACACATATGAATTTTGTTATTCATGGCACAAAGGGGATATTTATCAATGAGATGGCACAAGAGCAAAAGGTTTAGTCAAGAGTAGTATTGATATTGAGAAATTATTAAACTACATAGAGTTACTGTGGATATAGGAAGGAATAAAATAAACCAATTTTCATACACTTCAAATATAAGGGAAAATCATATTTTAAACACCAATTTTAAGACACCAATCGTAAGTAAGTTACATATTTTTAAAAATGTACTATCTTTTAGTTATTATGTTCAAATAATTCCCTTCATGTGGACATATTTGTTTCCTGAGATTTGTATCTGCCAGTGTGTAATATGGAGGAGTAAAGTGACAAAAATCTCCAAGAATTTGAAAGCAAATACATGCAGGACTGAATACACCAGGCGTTCTTTAGCACTGTATGTAGTTGTGGGGCAGTGGGCTGTGAGAGGCAGCTGGGTACCTGATCAAGCACTCTTTGAACCCTGGAGACCCTCAGGGATGGTAAGAGTTTGGTGATTTTCCTGGGACCCCTGGATGATATCACATAGCCACAGCCCTCTACAGCCCCTTCCACAGAGAGGTTTGTGGCCATCGATCATGTAGCACAGGTAGAGGATGCAACTAGAGGCTGCAGAGCCTCAAGACATCTCCATATCCATGAGATACCAAAAGGACAGAGAGCATAGCCAATTAAGCATTCCTTCCTAGACTCTCCTCCATGCAAAAGGTATTTAACCTCAGTCCCCCCCCCCCCCACCCCCACCCTCCACCCCCCATCCCAGAACTGGAGGTATAGCTTCATCCATTTTCCACCATGACAATAAAGATCTTAAGACCATATCTTAAGACCTGAACTATGACAAAGAAAATGTAAGTAAGGAAAGCTTAAGCTTTCTAAGAATTCAAAGGTAAATCCAAGATTGTAAGGCAATCTCCATGGCAACAAACATTTGAAGTTACTTGTCACATTGCATCCACAGGATGACAAGAGTGATCAGCATTCCTGTTGTCTGGCATTCAGTTCAATCTCCCAGTATATAGGATGGCAGCATCAACAGTTGAGATGGGTATTCCCATCTTAATTTACCTAATGCAGATAGTCTCTTACAGGCATACACAGAGTCTTGTCTGCAACTTACAATCACTTATTATCATGTTGTCTTCTTCTTGATTTTTAATTAATTAATTAATTATTGCATCCAATCACTGTCCCCCCTCTAGGTCCCTCCCTCACAGAGTCCCTTTCCCCATCCCCCCTTCTCCTCTGAAAGGGTTCCCCTCCACCCCAGGTATTCCCTCACTCTGGTGCATCAAGTCTCTGTAGGGTTAGATGACTCCTCTCCCACTAAGGCTAGACAAGGCAGCCCTATTTGGGAATGGGTTCCACAGACAAACAACAACTTTCAGAACAGCTTCTGCTACAGATGCTAGGGGACCCACATGGAGACTGAGCTGCACATCTGATACATACATGCTGGGAGCCTCTGTCCAGCTCATGTATGCTCTTTGGTTGGTGGCTCAGTTTCTGAGAGCTCCCAAAGGTCTAGGTTAGTTGATCTTGTTGGTCTTCCTGTGGGGAATTTGTAGGTTTGTATTAGCTGTGGGGCTCTCCCCCACACCAGGAGAAAGGGTCAGAGGGTCAGAGGGCCAGAAAATGAGTGGAAATGAAGCTGCTGGAGGTGGGGGGAGGTAGGAACATCTAGGAACTCCCAGAGACCTGGGATAAGGGATGTTCCCAGGAGTCAGTGCTGGTGACCACAAACTAGAAGCGTAACACTGGGGATATGGAACCAAAGAGACCACATGCTATAGTCAGGCACGATTCCCAGGGGATGGATAAAGACTACAACCAACCTACAAAACTTCTGACCCTACATTTTTCTTGTCTAAAAGAAATGCAGGGACAAAGATGGAGCAGAAACTGAGGAAATGGCCAACAAGTAATATGCCTACCATGAGGCCCATCCCATGGGCAAGCTCCAATCCCTGACACTATGATAATCTATTATGCTTGCAGACAGGAGCCTAGCATATCTTTCCTCCAAGAAGCTTCACCCAGCCGCTGATCTAAACAGATGCAGAAACTCACAGCCAAACATTGGACGGAAGTCAGGAACTCTTATGGAAGAGTTTGGGGAAGGATTGAAGGCCCTGTAGAGCATTCGGAACTCCAAAGTTCATAATGTGTTCTTACAAACAACCAGAAATATAGAAGAAATAGACTTGTTCTTAAGAAATCTTCAAGTAATTTCTTAAAATCACTCTAATTAAATTATTGTAAAGTATATTAGTATTTTCATAAACACTAGGTTTGAACTCCAGGGCTAAGTTCAGGGTAAGAAAGCATTCTAACTCAATGATTCTTTGTATCTTAAAGAGAAATAAATGATCAGGTTTGAATAGAAACTCAGCCTTCCTGAATCCACTAGAAGTAGCCTATGGTTTACCTCCAGAAAGTCAACCTCAGATATAATTTTTGTTTTCCTTAATCCAGAATTCTTTTTACATACATTCTTGTCCTGTTATATTTTCTTTTGCCTCTGTCTCTTCCTCTGAATCTTATTAAACCACATAGTCTCCAAGATTCCAACCAACATGCACAGATTCAACAGGGCAATTATTACTTATGATTCTAGTCTCAAGATAGTACTTAGAATGCTTTTTAGAAATCCCTACCCTACTTCTATTCCTATCCCTTTCATTGACTCCTAATTTGCAGCATTGACTTTAGTCTGTTGTAATGATACACTTAATTGGCTTCTACTTGCTAACCAGGGAATATTCTCTTTGACAGACTTTCCATTTTTGCTTTTTTATAACAAGACCACAAATGCCTGGAAAATAACAGGTGGCCAATAAAGGTTTGCTAATTGAATACTTTTTCCCTTATATGTTCTCTCTAATGCTTTTAATTTTGAAAGGACAGCCCAAAGGGAAAAAGACATAGCTGTCACTTTTAATAGTTTATATACCAATGGTTAAATGCAATAAGTGATGAATGTTCTCAGGGAAATATTTAATAGCCTTCACAATGCAAACAAATTATGACAGTAATTTCAATAATAAATGTTAAGCAAAAATTTAATCTTCTAATATCAGCAAATAATACTCAAATATTTTTCTTAGTCTCTTAGATAGCACCAAAGCTATTTATGGCTTTGTTATACTGTGATTTAAAGTGTGACTAGGTTTCATGCATCCAGAATCCAAAGGCATATTAACTGAAGCTTTAGGGCCTATCATTTGAAAAAGACCCTTCCATAATCCTGAAAGCTATTTTCCTACATATAATTTTATTTGTGTTTTTATCATTAGATTTGAGTTCCTATTTTCTGAAAATAAGATATGTATAACTTTCAGTCTCAGTAGATCTTAAATCACACCTACAAAGAAGAAATATTGTAAATAAAACAGGAACTATTAGTATACCTTGCAAGTTGATGGAAGACCAAAACAGTAAAAAGTATACCGGGTAGATTAAGGGCTATGTTTGTAGTGAAGGGCCCAAGTAAGGACAACTCAGTCCCCTGGGGAGGGAGAAGAAAGCAACCACTAGTAGGGAAGGAAGGAGGGACTTGGGAGGGAAAGTGGACTGGAGTTGGGTGGGAAGAGGGGAACCTGATCTGGTATTGAGTAAGGGAAAAGGACTGAAGCCCTGAGGGTGAGAAGAATTGAAACAGGCAATCTAGGGAGGTAGGAGGTTGGGAGACCCTCCAGAATGTACCTGAGATCTGGGAGGACCTCAGGACTCAAGGGGAGGAACATTAGATGAAATGACTGACAGAAGGGCAAGGGAACTTATAGAGCCTACCTCCAGCAAGAAGACAGGGCATCAAATTAGGGAGGGAATTACCATCCCACAGTCAAAGCTCTGACCCATAATTGTTCCTGTTTGAAGGAACTACAGGGATGGAAATGGAGAAGAGCCTGAGGAAAAGAAGGTTCATTAACAGGCCCAAAGTGGGATCCAGCTCAAGAGGAGGCCCCAGGACCTGATCCTATTACTGAGGCAATGGAGTGCTCACAAAGAGGAACCTATCATGACCACACTCCGGAAGATCCAACAAGCAGCTGAAAGAGTCAGATGCACATATTTACATCCAACCAAAGAACAGAAGCTGTGACCCCTGTGATTCAATTACAGAAAGGCTGAAAGAAGCTGAGAAGGAAGGCAGACCTATAGGAGGACCAGCAGTCTCAAATAACCTGAACTCCCAAGATCTCTCAAACACTGAACCACCAACCAGGCAGCATACACCAACTGATATGAGGCCTCCAACACATATACAGCAGAGGACTGCTGGGTCTGTGTTCAATCAGAAACGGTGCACCTAACCCTCAAGAGACTAGAGGCCCCAGGGAATTTAGAGGTCAAGTAGGGTGAGGGGTGAGGGGTAGGGGGTGGGGAGTGGAGACAGCCTCGTGGAGACAGGGGGTGGTTTTAAGATATGGGATGTGGAACAGTCGGAGGCTGGATGGGGCAGGGGTAATAAAATCTGGAGTGTAAAAAAATTAATTAATTATTTTTAAAAAAATAGCTAAGAATAAGTTCCTTTTTTTCACAAGAGATTAAAAATTTTATTAATTATCCAAAAGTAGACTGTATATTACCAATTCAGATCAGAGTAATAATATTAAAACTATTTTGAATAGTACTATAAACTATACCTGAAGAAAAACACAAGGGAATGGATGGCATCTGAAATGTAAATAAATAAAATATCCAATAAAAAAAAAAAGAAAAAAAGAAAAAAAGAAGTTCCTGTTTGTCCTGCGCAGGTTAAGATTTCTGTTTGTAGTAAATAAGTTTTTGTTTATCCTGACTTAAATCTTTGCAAGTTAAGATTTCCATTTGTAATTAAGAGTAAGTTCCTGTTTCGTACACTGAAGTAAATTACAAAATATGTTTCTAAACCCACAGTAAACTTGCGACCTCATTCCCATGATGTATATCCTTACCCTTGTCCCTTCCCTTTCATAGTGTTTGTCTAACAATGTATAACAGCCAAGTCTCCTGCTGCTATGAACACCTTCTCTCTCTTATGAATAGGTCTTCAAGAGGCCAGCAGGGACTGCTCTTCCAAATTCTGATTTACTGTGCAACAGCCAGCTGGCCATTCCCTGGAGCACCCCAAAATACAGCTTGCCTTAATTGGAAAATTGTGGATTTTGTCCTTTCTCTTTGCTATCCTCGGGTTGAACAAATGTATTTCTGTGAAGAAATCTTTTTGTTTTTTAGCTTGTAAAATTTGAGGTGTGAGTTTGTACTTTAAGGATTACAGTGTTGTGAGACATTTGTATTTGTAGCGAGTATACATGTGATTCCATGCTTTTAGTCTATTCTGTTCTGAGTCTCTCTTAAATCTATCATTCTTATAGGAGGCACGAATGTAATCATAACTCATAAGTACTCAAAATATTAACATCTTGGCAAAATTAGTTTTTAATGAAAAAATGATTATTTGCAAATATCTAGGCTTGGTGGGTGTACGTTAGTAATACAGAGCTTGTCTAATGGTTTCTTTATTAAGACAAAGTACCCAGACATAATGAAGATGCCTATAGTTCATGTTTTAGTAAAGCTGAGGAAAAAGAATTATGAATTGAATGGCATGGCCAGTTTGAGGCCAGCGATCTAGAAACATCAGCAAAGAACAGCAAATGACTGTTGTAAAATAAAATCACATGAAGTGTTAAGAATGTCTGCCAACAGTAGGAGGAAGATATAAAATGACTATGTATAAATTGTAAACATATATTGAACCATTTTAATACAACACAGATGTTTGCAAGAACATATTTTTTTCTTAATTTCTTTTGTACAAAAATGTTTACTACAGTTTTTATTTATTAAGATGTTAACTGCTATTTTATGCATGTGGGTATTTTACCTACCTGGAGATCTGTGTCTTAATAGAGATATTGGGTCTTCTAGAAATGTAGTTATAGAGAGTTGTGTACTGCTGTGCGGGAACTGTGAAACCAGGTCTCTTGCAATAGCAGTAAATGCTCTTACTTTTATCTGTTCAGCCATATATACACATTATAATACATACATATTATTAATATATAATAGACATTAATGTTTTGAATTCAAGTCTCTATTCAAGTGACATTACTGGATCACCTTCTCTAAAATTAAAAAAAATACTGATTTTTTCTGGATGCCATGATTATCTTTCAAAGACATCTACTATGGATTTCATAACATACTTTTAGCTAAAATTCAGTTCAAGAATTTATAAATTAATTTTGCAGACCTAAAAATATTTGTATATATTCTACCAGCTTTTTAGATTCTAACTGAAAGCAGCTAACAGATCTATTTTTTTATTTTAAAAGCCAGAAATAATAACATAAAAAATAATTAAAACAAAAGCTTATGTTCAGCTGAGACAGGAATGTAGAAAGATCATTGTTTACAATCATGACAACATTATTCTTTCATGTTAGTCTGAAAGAACATCTGCCTTATATAAAATCATTTGAAAACTCACTTGATAGAGCATCTAAATACGTTTTTAATTATTGGTATTATTTTTGGCAAAGAGTGGCTTACATTTTTTTACCATTCTGGAGATTCGTACTGAGTCTCAAAAATATACATATCATTTATAACTGTTATAAATTTCAAAATAGCAAAATATATTCAAAACCTAAAATCACTTCAGAACAAATATCTATCACTTTTATAAATATGTAACACTTTTATAATTTATATTCATATGTATTTAAAATAGGCTAAACCAATTCTAAAATTAATCACTTTACAAAGATAATTATAACAGATTTTGGTCTATTCAAAGAAGAAAGTATATTATACTCTGTTGTAAAAATCAAAGTTCCTTATTAAAATTAATTGAATGGGTACATGGGATTTGTGTTTTTCTAAATTTATAATTTAGAGAATGCAATTAATACCTTTTTTAAATTAAGTGAATGAAATTTGAGAACAAAGAATATTCAGAAATACATTAGTTACAACTAAGTACCAAATGAAATATGTCCCTTAATTTTCTCAAACTTGATTGCTTTTACTAATCCATTTCTTCAGAATTTATTATCCACTGATCCACTATAATTAATAAAAGTTCCCTCCATTAGCATGTATGGTTTAATTCCAAAACTTAAACTATTTTCATAAAAAAATTTTAAAAATAAAACAAAATATAGAAATCAGTATAATGCACTCTCAATTACACTTATGAAAATTTACTACCTTTTCTAGAATCTATTCTGCTAAGTCATCCTGACTCAACCCCAATCCATGCACCCTTCGGAACCCACTAGATCTAGTTCAGGTCTTACCTCCACTTGCCCCAACATACTCTTGCCTTTCCTCGGGCAACCTACCTCTAGGTTTCTTTTAGGAACTATCCTATCTGCCACTACCTACAGGTTTCTCCAGTGCCAAACTGAACCTCTCCATCCAACCAGATATTCAACATTGTTAACCTTGGTCTAACTAGATGAGTTTGCTTGACCTTTCTCATCAATACACTCTCCTTGATCCTCAGGATCTGGCCTTGTTCAGAACATCTGTCTGTCTGCATACGTTGTTACCACTGTTCCTTGGGACAAAACCAATCACTAGACTTCTATCAGAACCAACTTTCCAACCCTCCAAGAAGTAGCCTTCTCACATGCCACATCAAATCTTTCTACCAGGGTATATCTACTTCCACAATCAGTTGAGGAGGAATACTTTATATACCAGCCCAGTCCTTTCTGTCCAGATTGTAACAATGTCCCAGACTTCATAGCCCCCAGACCTCTGCATAGCTGATTCTATGGACTTGTGTACATTGAGCCATATCTGCATTTCAGAGATAAAGTCAAGCTGATAATGATGAATAATCATTATATATATATGTATATGTGTATGTGTATGTGTATGTGTATGTGTATGTGTATGTGTATGTGTATGTGTATGTGTATGTGTATGTGTATGTGTATATGTATATGTATATGTATATGATGTATATGTATATGTATATGTATATGTATATGTATATAATCTGTGTTTGTTTATAATCATTGGATTGAACATTTTGAGTCTATGTTCATTAGAGATATTGGCTTGTATTTTTCATTTTATTCCTCTCACCTACCTCCTCCTCCTCCCACTCTTCCTTCCCCTCCCCCTCCTCCCACTTTTTTTTTCCTATATCTTGACCTGATTATATTAGAGTAAAATTGGCTTTGTAGAGAAAATTGGGAATGTTCCTTCAGTTTATTTACTTTTTATAATGATTTAAGAAGGTCTGACTTCAGATGTTCTACCAATCTCTGTTAGAACTCTGCTGTGAACCCATATGGTCCTAAAGTTTTTAACTGGAGGGCTTTCACAACTATATGAATTTCCTAATTATGGGACTGTTTAGATGGTTGATTATTTTTCTTAGTTTAATTTTGATGGTATGGGACAAAACAAGAAATTCATCTATTTCTCTGATGTTTTCTAGATTAATGTAGTATAAGTTTTTAAAATATTCCCTTTAAGACTAAATTTTCTTAGTGTATGTTGCAAGATTTCCCTGTTCATGTATGATACTGTTAATTTGGGTTCTGTTTTTTTTTTTTTTTTTTAGTGTTTGTTAATTGGGCTAATAGCCTATCAACCTTGTTTATCCTCTCAAGAATTGGCTTCTAGATCAGTTGAACATTTGTAGTTCACTATTAGCTTTTTTTATTTCATCATTTTCTGCTTGGATCTTTATTATTTCTTGGCATCAGCTGGGTTTGAATTTGGTTTGTTCTTTTTTATTCAAATCTTGCTTTGTGCTTTGGTTATTGTTTTTGACTTGTTTGGGTGGAACATTTTTAATCTATCTGTTAAATCCATTTGATGTATGATATAATTAATTCTCATATTTTCATTTAATTTTTATCAGATGACCTATTTTTTGGAGGATATGGATATTTAAATTACCTACAATTAATGGACTGAAATTAATCTATCTTTAAATCCAGAAGTAGAATTTTTACACCTAAAATTAGGTGTGCAGATTTTGGCACATACATTTTTCAGGTAGTATCATTTTATTATTAAACTATTCCCTCAAGTAAATGAAGTATTCCTTTTTATTTTATCTGATTTGTTTTAGTGTGACATCTATTTTGTCAGATATTTAGATAGCAACTCCTATTTGTTTCCTGGTCCCATTTGATTGAAGTACTTCCATTCATTTTTTTATTCTAAGGCTGGGATCCTTGAAGCTAAGATGTAGTCAAAAAACAGATGGACTTTGTTGCTTGATCCATTCAGTGAGTTTACATCTTTTGGTTGGAGAATTGAGGCCACTGATACATCAAGCTATTATCAAAATATTTGTGTTTTCTTGGGCATCTATCAGGTGTTTATTCTTCGTAAGTTTTTTTCCTTAATTTTATTGAACTGTTTCTTTGTGCCGTCTTAAAATTTCTTGAATTCATTAACGAAGATCATAATTTGATCTTCATATATTTCTTTCTGTCCTTCTTAAATGAGTGCTTGGTTTTATAGAAAATTGCACTTTTGTAAGCACTTTTTGTGTTTCTGTCAATGACATACAATGTCAAATTGTTTTTCTTTTGAACAGTAAATGATACTCATGATTTCAATATATCCATTCATTAATTTATTCATTCAAAAAAGTAGTACTATGTAATTATTAATTACCAACATGTAACATTCCAGTTTGTGACTGAAAATTACAAATTATAAAATAGCTATGTTTATTTCTGTTCTATTATTTACCATCTTAAAAAATAAGAAATTGTCTCTATAGTGTTTTAATTTAACCATTACTATATGTCATTATTTTTAAGGATTACTATGAATTAATGGATTTACAACCTGTGTAGTGGAAAGTTTAGTTTACCAAAAAGAGGTCTGGCCTTTGCCCTTGGCTACTGTGAATTGATCTCCAAGGCCCTAGATGTTTTACCTTAAAAGAGTGTTTGTTTGCAGAATCCTTTAGCCTCCAAGTGGTCTAACAGTGTGATTACTGTGATTGATGATGGGGTCCTTAAAGCATACCAGTGCTGGTGGAACTAGATAGTGAACATATTAACTCAAATATCCTGGCATAAGTCTAGCCATTAGCCACATGGCATGTGTGCAAATGAGTCCCACTTAAATCTTTAAACATAGCCAAGAATGTGCAAATGTTTGACTCATCTTTGACTACTAAAAGCTTTGAAAATTTGATTCTTGAATTGTAAGGACAAGCATATTTCAGTATCTCTTTTTTTTAATGTTGGAATACATTAGAGATTCATCTAATATATTTATAGCCTGAAACTTTAAAAGCACAATTTTTTAGAAGTTTCTTGCACATCAGTGAAAGTGGTAATGCTTCAAGATTTTCTACTCCAGCTTCCTACTGGATAAATCCCATGTACACTACAAACTATGAAGAGTTATTATGTAATGCAGTTGATCTTAAAGTTCCTAGATTATTTGCATAGCTCTAATCTAATCATATCTGCACAGTGTAATCTAATCACGTAAGCCATGTAGAAATGGAATTATTCCTTGTTGGTTTGAGAAACTCAAAAATACATTCCAAAGATGAGGAGTGTTTCAAGTGATAATCATCATTGACAGTTTTTCTGCGTCTTTTCAGATAACCACGGTTTTGTTCTTTAAGCATATTTTAATAATTTGTTACATTCATTGACTTATGCATGTTGAAGTATCTCTACATCTGAGGAATAACAACTTGATCATAGTGGATGATCTTTTTTGAAGTATTCCTGAGTTCAGTTTCCAAGGCTTTTGTTGTTGCTGCTGTTTTAGTTTTTGAAATTATTATAAAATTACATCATTCCCTACTTCTCTATCCTCCCTACAAACCTTCCCATATGCTCAGCTGAACAATGGCAGTGGGAGACATACTGAAATAGGCAGAAGAAAGCACCCAAGGTCTCAATCCAACACAAGTAGTTTATTGGGGATATAGGTATTTATGTTTATCAGGTATAGTGATCTGTAGTTCTATAAATTTGATATGCTGTTAATTATCTTTATTATTGGAACAATACTAGTTTCATATAAGGTGTATGTTTCATATAAGCTCTATGTTTCACCTTTTTCAGAATAATTTGAAGATTATGGTTGTAGATATTATTTATAAATCTCTAGAACTCTTTTGTAAATCCATCAGAGCCTGGAGTCTTTTTAGTTGAGAAGTTCTTTATTAGTGTTTTGCTCTCTTTATTTCTAATGCACTCATGTTTAGATTGTTCATCTTTTCTTGGATTAACTTTGGTGGCTTCGGTAAATATAAAAATTTATCATTTTTTAAACTTTTCTAAATTCCTTGAAGTACAATATAGACTTTTAAGTTAGTCTTCTGCCTCCATTTTAAGTTTACTTTTTATCTTCACATGTTTCTTTTTGTGAGAATGAGAATGCCTCTTATTTAAATGTATAAGCAAAATAACTGTAATTATGAAAAACAATTACCATTTAAAGGATGAATGACATGTTAATTGCCAATCTTTGAAATTCTATGCATACTTGTGTGGAGAGCAAATATCTGGAAAGGATATAACTGGTTGATTTATGTTTCCATAAATGCCAAAATAATTCAATATGCCACATTTATAAGTACATTAATAGGGTATGCATCCTTGCTTCATAATCTATTCCCATTTGAATGCAATCTTATACTCAATTTTTTCACAACACCTAACTTTTACTTGGGTATTTGAATATAATCAACAGAGCAAATATCTAGGGGATTTTGGCAAAAGACAGAATGAGGAAAGCTCTGGCTAAAATAAGAGTAAATAAATGGAGATGAAGGCAATGTCTAGTAAAGTTTTGAGTGTTATAGTGACAGACTTCTTATTTTCACCAATATTTGCCTGGTGTATCCAGTATTCACTGGTTTAACACATACAGGACACAAACCATGTCCACTAAGTCAACAGAAAGTACACATCTCACAGAGCTCATCTTCTGTGAATCATTACTTATATAAAATGAATTTGTCTCATTAGATGGCTTTCACTGATTTTTCTATCATTAATTCTTCAAAGACAAGACAACCATATTTATCTACATATCTTTATCATAGAAATCTATAATGCTGAGTTTCTATGGAAATCATTTTCTCAAGTTATATTATATTTGCTTTAGAAGTGGGGATAACCTTTGTATACATTCAAATTTTAGTGAAGGACAAACCAAATCACACTCAATAAAATGGGATGAATTGGATTGAGAAAGAACTATTAGAAACGCTACACTGATTGTGAAATCAGAACAGTCAGATTATCACACAGGTCAAGGATAATCAATACATGATGGTGGAAGGATGAGAATAATTAATATTTGAATGAACTGATGCTCACTGTTCAATTATACTTTTCCTCGGATATGTTATTCACACCCCATCAAC
This sequence comes from Mastomys natalensis, assembly GCA_021653895.1. NCBI lineage: Eukaryota > Metazoa > Chordata > Mammalia > Rodentia > Muridae > Mastomys > Mastomys natalensis. Next base: position 231,588 of record JAJTUV010000238.1, on the reverse strand, counting down.
TATCACCATGTTTGGGGTCAGGTAAATTTTAAATACTAGGTCATCATATTTAATCCATGAAATGTTCCATTTTGTTTACTTTTTTTCTATATTAAGGAATATTTTGCTTTATTTACCTTGCCTATCAATTTTATACAACTTACTAATATTTAATTATTGTATAGGAGTCATTAAAATAATATATAGGTTTGTATTTTCATATATATATGAATAAGAATGTCATTCAGAAAATCTATCTAATCCTGTTTATCACTGTTCAATTCAGAAATAAATTTGGCTAAGATAAGGAAATAGTGCCTGGTTTTCTTTATTGCAGTTACCTTTGAATTTAAAATTTGTATTTGTGTTATAATTTTGAACCAGTATTTCCCACTTCAAAGAGGTAGCTTTTTATAATATTTTCTAGAACCAAAACCATTTTAATATGTCTAGAGTAAATAGATGAAAACCGTACATATTGACTTTAGTTTTTAATTTAAAATTCTGTTTATTATACTTATATAAGCTTCAAATATTCCACTTTCCTAAAACATCTATAGGAAGAAAATATGACTTTTTGCATATGGAAAAAGCATCGTATTTTGGAAGTTTCCTGTATTTGCATCTTCCATCCTTTTCATCATTACTCTACATGTATATTCTAATACACTGAAACAATTTATCTTTAAAATACAGTACAAATAAACATTAAGTTGGAACATAACTAAGATACAACATGCATTTAATTAAGAAAGGGGAAAATATAATCAAAAAGCATGTTTCCAGAGATGTTTGTTTTTCAGCTTGTGGACTCATTGATATTAAACAGCTACAAAGGTGTGGAAATGTATACTAGATTCCTTTCACTCCATATACTACAGATGGGCAGATGCTAAGACAAGTGGTTTGCAAATTGTATTGAAAGAATCCATCTTCACAAACCATTTAAGAAGAACAAAACACTTTGTGGTTCTCAGCAAGCTGCCAAATGTCTCAGTTTTTCATTCTTCATTTCATAGAGATGATTGTTATTTTTTTCAAAAACAAACAATTTTGAAAACAAAATAAAATTGAGAATTCAAATGAAACAGTTCTAACAACTTTTTAATTATTTTTCTTTAATCTTTTTTTTTTTTTTTCATCCAGTTGTTATTCCCCTCCTGGTCCTCCCTGACAGTTTCTCATCCCATTCCTCTTTCCTTTACCTCCAATAGGATGTCCCCACTACCACTCTCTTCCCAACCCTAGCAATCCATCAGACCTCCCCACTCCCCGGGAACTTAAGTCTCTCAAGGGTTTGGTGCTTCTTCTCTCACTGAGGTCAGATGAGGCAGTGTCTGCTAGTATATGTGTTGGGGCCTCATATCAGCTGATGTATGCTGCCTGGTTGGTGGCTCAGTGTCTGAGAGATCTCAGGTGTTCAGGTTAGTTGAGACTGCTGGTCTTCCATGGGGCCGCCCACCTCTCAGCTTCTTCCAGCCTTTCCCTAATTCAACTATGGGGGTCCCTGGCTTCTGTCCATTGGTTGGCTGTAATCATGTTAGCTAAGTTCTGCATTGACTCTTTTCTCTGCTTGTTGGGCCTATTGGAGGGCAGCCATACTAGGCTTCTGTCTGTAAGCACACCATAGCATCAGTAACAGTGTCAGGCCTTAGAGCCTCCCCTTGAGCTGGATCAATTTGGGCCTGTCACTGGACTACCTTTTCTTCAGTCTCTACTCCATTTTTGTCCCTCTAGTTCTTTTAGACAGGAGCAATTCTGGGTCAGAGTTTCTGACTGTGGGATGGCAACCCTATCCCTTCATTTGTACTCACTAATAAGTGGATATTAGCCAAAAAATATAGAGTACTCAGGATACAATCCAAAACCTCAAGAAGGTTAACAAACTGAAGGGATCAAGTGAGGATGCCTCAATTCCACTTTGGAGGTAGAACAAAGCAATCACATGGGTGGGCATAGGGAGGGAGGGAGGGATCTGGGTGGGAGAGGGATGGGGAAAGGGAGGGGAAAGGGGGAGCAGGATTGAAGCCCTGAGGGGCAGCAGGAAGAATGGAAACAGGCAATCTCAGGAGATAGGAGGAGGGGGCACTCTAGAATGTACCAGAGACCTGGGAGTTAGAGACTCTCAGGACTCAAAGGGAGGGACACTAGATGAAATGCACAACAGTGGGGAGAGGGAACAAGAAATACTAACAACTTTTAAAGTGTAACTAACAACTTTTAAACTATGCTTGGTTTTGAATCTAAATGTATTAATTATGTAATATTTTAGGGAGAACTGTGTCAGAGTATAGTGGGCTTGTTTGTAATTGAGTCTAGCATAAATCATATTGATTAATGCAAAAGGAAAATACAAATGTTTGCCATCTTGGTCTCTGTTCTATTGTAACTTTATGTGTGTGTGTGTGTGTGTGTGTGTGTGTGTGTGTATGTGTTAGAAAAACCTAAGATTTGTTTTGCTTTTTCTCATGTTACATGCTGTTTTCCCATTCACAGTTTCATGCAGGTTTGTATCAGAAATGCAGAAAAAAAAATCAAAACATACACCAAAAAAGTCCAGAAACGTGACTGTCTGCACAGTGCCATCTGTGCAGCTAATATAGGCACAAACATATACTATCATCACGGTACAACATATTTATGTCTGTGTGGTCAGTGTTAACATTTTCCCTACTCGACACAAACTCAGACATGCCTGAAAAGATGGAGTCTCAACTGAGGATCTTCAACATCATTTTCTTGTTTACTGATTGATATTGGAAGTTCCTGAGCAAGTGAGCCTGCACTGAGTAAAATGGTGACTGAGAAGGTGCTAAGCAGCATCCTGTCACAAATTCTGCATCAGTTCTTGCTGGGCTGTAGCTCATGCATGGGGTGGGTCCTGTGGGCTGCACTATGGTGTTCACCAGGTGGCTGGAACCCCTGCTTAGGGAGCAAAGCACAGGAATTTGACTAAGTTTACTCCACAGCAGGGCGTACATTGGGCTGTGAGAAGTCGCAGAACTCTGCTCCGGGTGTGGGGAGATCACAGTCTGAGACCCACAGGGGCAGAGCTCTTAGGTGGGGACCCCCGGGGCAAGAAGGCATGTGGGGATCAACTGGTCTCAGACTCCTGGGCTCCCACATGCCACTGGGAGCCATGGAAGAGCTGAGAGTGGGGGATTATGAGCTGGACCTGCCTGCAGCTTAGGGGACGAAGGAGAGAAGCTCCAGCGTTGCCCCACAGGGTAGTGAGACTCTTGGTAGTGGCAACTTGCTTAGCTGGGTCATGGCTGGCTCGGCTAGCTTGTTTGAGTTAGCAGCCTCCGTGACTAGGAATGCAGAGAGGTCCTCTGGCATTAGGTGGCAGCTCTTTGGTTGACAGCTCCCTGTGTGTTCTCCACAGCTGGCCCCAAAGACATGAGGAAGTCCATGGTTTTTAAAAGGTTTATTGTCATGGTGAAAAGTGGATGAAGTTGTACCCCATGTCCTCAGGGCAGGCCTGAGGTTAAATATTTTTTGCAAGGAGGAGGGTCTTGAAAAAATGCTTAATTGGCTACACCCTCTGTCCTTTAGGTATCTCATTAATATGGAGATCTCTTGAGGCTTTGCAGCCTGTAGTCACACCCTCTTCCTGTGCTACCTATGCTATATGACCTAAGGCCACAAACCTTTCTTTTGGAAAGGAACCAGGGCCCAGGAGCAAGGCCAAACTCATACTGTCCTATTAGGGTCACCAGGGTTCAAAGAGACTCAACTGGGTACTCCACTGCCTCTCACAGCCCACCACCTCACAAGTTCTTGCCTCCAGGTTTTTATCTTGAGTCCTTTCCCTGGATTCTATGATAAGGGACTGTGAAGTAAAATGAAAGGAATCCTTTTCCTCCTCAAGTTGGTTTTTGTCCAAGTTTTATCACAGCAACTTAAAATAAATTGAAATAAATAATATAAGCCAAAAAGCAGAGACCTACCTTTAAATTCCATTTAGTTGTATACTGACTTGGATTTGTTTTTATTTTATTTTTTAGCATTAGCTTTGAAGTTGTTGTGACCATGTAATATTTTGATGTATGTAGAATATTTTAGACTATTGTGTATAGAATCTATGTGTGCTTAAATTAGGGAATCAGGACAAACATGGCTATCTCTTCAAATTTCTCTTCTCCTTTCCTTCTCTCTCCTCTCTCTCTGTTCTGTTTTGTTGTGTGTGTGTGTGTGTAAAACACACCAAACTCTTTTCTCTAGAATTTAAAATATTTTAGTTTCAATATTTTAGTTCAAGGCTCATAGTCAGTACTGTTGTATGAAACAATGCACTTGGATTTCTTGCTCACAAATATAGCTTTTACTCGTTAGGCCATCTTATTTGCTCTAGACACTGGCAAACAGATACTTAACCTAGAATTCTATGAAATCACCTTTTTAACATTATGTATATATTAAAAACTTAAACATATATTTTTTTGTGCCCTGACTGAGTCAACTATGATATTGCTCTCCAGTTTTGTGTTTTTAGAATGATAGGCTTCACTCTCTTTTATATGAATAATATGTCTTTCCATACTCTGTATTGAATATATATTAGATTATCTATTTCTTTTTATCTTGACTCTCATCAACAGTGGGACAACTAACAAGTGAGAACTGTATCTACCTGGCATATCAACTTCCTCTGTGTTTTGAAGAGTTCTTGTTTAAGATATTTTAGTTCCAAGTGTACCTCTTCTGTTTAGTTCTGTTTACCTCTTCTATTGTCTAATGCACAAATATATTTTTAAAAGCACTGATAACACAGGTACTAAGAACAGTAATTAATAAAAGTAACTTCATGAACTGAAAAACTTTTTTAAGGCAAAGGATGCCTTCATTCAGACAAAATACCAAGTTACAAAATAGGAATCAAGTTTTTTTTTTTTAACCACACATCCAATAAAGGGGTATATCTATAATATATAAAGAATTTAAAAAGCTGAACATCCATAAAACATATAATTGATTTAAAAAATGGGGTACAAGTCTAAACAGCAAATTTTCAAGTAAAGAAATTCAAATGGCTTAAAAACACTCAAAGAAATGTTCAGAATCCTTAGCCACCAGGGAAATACAAATCAAAACAACTATGAGATTTTATCATACATCTGTCAGAATTGTTAAGATAAAACAAGTGCTCAGGCTCTCCAGGAAAGGGAATAAGGAAAACACTCATCCTTTGCTGGTGTGAGTGTGAATTTATAAAACTGGTACAGAAATCAGGATTACAGTTCCTCCCTAAGATGGGAAATAATCTACCTCAAGCTCCACTCATGGGCATATACACAAGGCACACTTCATTCTTGTACAGAGACTATTGTTTAACCATGTGCATTGCTACTCTGTTCAAAATACCAGAAACTAGAAACAACCTAAATATCTGACAACTGTTGATGGAATAAGAAAATGTGAAGTATTTATGCAATGGAAATCATGAAAGTTTTAAGTAAATGGGTGAACTGGAAAAAAAAATATTCATCCTGAGTGAGGTATCGAGACCTAGAAAGACAAATGTGGATTTTATATTCACTTATATGTGGATAATAGCTATTTCATGGATAAAAGAAATCAAAACAAAACAAAATCTTTAATTTATATAACTATAGAGGTTAGGTACTGTGCAAGAGACTAAGGGAAGAATGCATCTCCCTAGAAAGAAAAAATGAACAAATAGTTATGGATTGATGAGAAGTGAGGCTGGAATGGGAGGATAAAATGGGAAGGGAAGAGAGGGAGGAGATTCCTGAATATGTATATAAACAAAGGGGATATAAGTGAAATTGCCAAATAATAGTAAGATAGCGCCTCAACTTGTATGTCTCTCTTCACAAAATGAAGCTTTCAGTATCAAGAATGTGTTACATGTAATTGATTTTCTTTTTTTAACCAAAGGGAGCCTATGGGAATCACAAACAATCCAGGCATTGCCAAGGCTATTGGTTTCTCCTCAGAAACTGACAGTAAGGCCCTATTTCCGAAGACATTGTCTACAGGACTCATTGAACACAGAGTAACAAGCTGTTGTGTACATAAAACTTTACCCCTACATGTTGGTGGTCATGGACTTTTAAGGTTCTCTACAGCTACCAAAAGAGAAAGGGAAACAACAGCATAGGTGCAATCTCTTCATTCCACCTGCCTGCCTGCAAGATATGCTGATGCAATAGTGTCACAAAGCTTGTAGGAGTGACCAATTGCATCTGATTTCATTTAAGGCCTTGCTGAACCATCCTCAAGGAAGTTTCTTTCCAGAGCAAATGGGAACAAATATGTAGAGCCATAGCCAGTAAATATTCAGAGAGTGAGAGAACTTGGAATACTCAACCTTAAATAGAATATCCTCATGAAATCATTACCCTCAGGGCTTAGGGATCCCTGCAGAGGAGAAATCAGGAAGCCTGTAAGAGCCAGACAGGATGTAGGTTACCAAAAAATCAAGGTCTTCTAGACACAATGATGCTGGTGCTCCAATGAACTCACAGAGACTCTAGCAGCATGCACAGGGCCTATGTCTGAACCACATGAGGTCATAGAGCTAAGAAAGGAAGGTGACACGTTTTCAACCCTCACCTATAAGTTATTTACAAATGATAACCACTTGCAGGGGAAAAATTAGTTTTCTCCAAAAGAGTTTCATTGTGGAAAGAAACACCTCTGAAGAGCACACTATTTCCTGCAGAAGACAGACAATGTAAAACAAACTCTAGGTCATCTCTGAAGATTCTTTGTCTTGTCATATCATGTTGGGATTTTAAAAACTATTTTTAATTTTACTTTGTATATATTATAGCATTTGGTTTTGTGTTCTTATGACATCCCTTTGAATGTGAACATCTGTGTCTCTGCATCTATATGTGTTCCTCATGCTTTTTTTCTTTGACCCTTTGTCTTCTATTTGTTTTGTTCTACCCTGATCTTTTCCTTTTTCTTTTATCATGTTTTATTTTCTTTTTCCTTAGGTGCCTATTTTCTAAGGAGAGACAGAGAAGCTGTAAATCCACATGGGAATGGAATTGGAGAGGAACTACCTGGCATTGGGGAAGGGAATCTATAATCAGAATGTATTATAGCAAATAAATTTACTTTTAGTACAAGAAAAAATAAAAAGGGATACTTTTAAAAGTATATTTTGTGACAAAACAGTCACAATTAAAACTTGAATTCATAAAGTAAAAAGTAAAAGACCAAAACAATTAGTGCTGTTACCTATACAAGACCTCCAGAAGATCATTCCAGTTAAAAATTCTTGCATGTAAGGGTCTCTAGAGGCTCTAATCTTAGCTGAAGATCTACTGGGTGTTGGAAAGGCAGAGTAAGTTTTGGTTGGGAGTGTATCCACTTGTAGGTTACTTATGTCCTTGTAGATGACCCTTCACCCATGTTCATTTGAGCATCACTAATTGAACTCAGTGCATTATTTTAAAAATTAAAGAGGACATGAAATTGGGAGTAACCTATTTTTACTCAAGAGCACTGGGGTGTGTTGTATGATCAACATACATCGTATACATGCATTGAATTTTCAATGAATAATTAAATGTTAGCATTTATGTCTAACTAATACACATGTTAAAGTGATCTCTTAACTACTTTAATAATTTTAAATGAAATCTGTTAGGACGGGCTGTTTTTATCCCTCCTCACTCTCATGAGATAATGATTCAGACTTAAATATATATTCACAAATATCTAGGACATATAGCTAATCTTGTTCCCCAACTAGCTAATAAGTTCAAATAACCCATTATTGCTTATCTATACTCTATCACATGGCTGTAATCAATTTATTCACAGGATGATTTTATAATTTCAACTGATTTTGTTTGTTTTTTGTTTTAGGTAGTTTGGTATACATACTATGAGTCTTTGGTGATAATGTGCATTTATTTGACAGATAAATTATCTGTCATTTTTTTTGGAAAGATTATTATGTCAGAAAAAAATATTGAGAAATCAAAATGTCAATGAACATTAACTCATTCTTACAATATAAATATTTACTAAATTAAATGGTGAATAAATTCAATTTAGGCTTTAATATGCTCATTATTTAAATACAAGTGAATTCTGTTACTTTAAATACAAATGCAAAATAATCTGTATATACATTTAGTCATTACATATTACATAAGTATACAAAATGTTGCATCATACACGATAATATATTTATATAAAATTTTTATAAGAGTAAGTTATAAAAATAAAAAGGTAAATTCTTAAAACATTTTTTCTATACCCATACAGGCCACGTTTGAATTAGATATGTGTCTAGCCACCTACAATAAGTGTTGATCATCTGAGACATAATTTAGGTGTTATTTACTGAAAATATTCCATCTGTTGGAAGATTCAGACTATGTAGAATAAATTAGCTTTTTCCTTAGCACCCTTAAATCACCCTCTGTCATTGTGATTTATAAACATTCTTAAAATATTTGGTTATTGAAGAAAAAATCAAAGATATGGAAATATATACTTTAGCACATTTTCCATCTGGGAGAGTTATAATTTTCACAGAGCAGACTAAGCCAGCATTTATACATCACTTGAAGAATGTCTCTGACACTGAACAAACATTTGGTCACTCATAAACCACCAAATATATATATGAACGTCAATGTCTTAATACCACTAACCATGACAAATGTATTGTCCTTTAACATTACGTCGGTTTCAAAATATCATATCATTATACTGAAACCTATCAGAGCTTGTATCTTGTCAATGGATTTAATTTCTATCTTACCATTTTGAAAGTGAATTTGTTTGTTTTTGTTGGCTTTTTCAGATGTTTCAAATTTCAACTTTAAAAAATAAGTGGAAGAAAAAATGGTGGTTGCATTTTGGAGTGATTCTTCTCAGTTTTGTTTTTGCAAGGATGCTGAGTGTAATTACCTAGGATTGTGGTACATGTTGCTGGGAAATCTAGTATTCCTAAATTTTAATAGAGAAATGCTCATTGATCATTCATTGAATGTAGTTCATCCTTGGTGATCAAAAAATAAAAAGTATCTAAGAGATTAAAATAATGTGCTTTTATCATTGTACAACATTCTTAAATAAGATATTCAATAAATCTATAAGCTGGAAGCCCTAATAGATCTATCCAGATCTACTTCATGATTAATTATAATTTTTCAAAATCTAGAATTATATAAGAACATGTAGGTTAAACTTCTCCTCATGAGAAATTTGATTATCAGAGCTATATTTCAAATACAACTGATGATTTCAGTGAATACTGTCAACATGAGAGGCTTCAGCCATTTCAGAAAAGACTAATATGATCAGCTTAGCAAGCAGAGACCAAGAGAGCTTACTTAGGATTGGTTTTTGATCAGAACAGCTTGGCAGCAGGCTGGCTGCAGGAAACAGGATAAGATGGCTACTTGGGGCTAGCCATGGGGTGGGAAAGTCTGCCTATGCTGGTGAATAGCTGGATTTAGCGTGGCTCATTTTTTTAAGACTACACACCACAGTTGTTTGTCAATAAACTAAGAAGGAATAGACTAACCACTCTGTGATATGTCTGGATTAAATGAGATAATCTCAAGCATTAGGATCATGCCTGGTGTTTAGAACGATTCTTAGATTTAAGGTTAGAGGTGGCACTCCAAGTTCTCCTTTATATTTCAAAAATCGGAGTAGATATCTTTGCCTTATTGATAGTTGCAGTGTGTACATCATCACAATTTTGTGTATACGTTTCTTAATGTATGACTTGTAGTTAAAGCTACAGGTAAGCAACAGATGTGTTTTTTACTCTCTATGACATGATAAAACTCACATTAGAATTTGCTAAAACAATTGTGAATAATGAAGAGAAGTCTAAAGATCTTTTGAGTTTTCCCAGTTTCAAGCATGCTGATAATATTAATAAGTAATAAGTTGCTAGTAGTTTAATGAAACCCTTCATCCTATAATTTCAGATTCATGGAACATAAGGACAGTTATGTATGTGCTTTTAGGGAGATTCTGAGCAGTGTGCCGTTTTGTGCTTTCATTGGGCCATTTTGAAGACTATCATGAAAATCCTAAACATAAATTCAATCTTTAACTTGTTTTTAAATAAGTATTACACTACTTACAGAGACTTTAAAAAACAAAAAACAACTCCTTAAATACTACAGGAAAATTCTTATGCATGGAGGTACCACAGTAAAATAGTCCCATTACTACATGGCAAATTTATTACCAACTTTATGTTTTTAATAATGAACATCATCAAAATGTCTAATATATATAGACTGTATCTAATCCAACTCTGGAAGGAAAATAAATTTCTGTCTAAAACTCATAGACACTAACATGGGACTCATTAACAATATCAAAATTTATCATTACCACATACTTTAAAAACAAGGGTCACCAGCTTTTGTTATTTATTTTTAGTCTTTGAAATAAAATGCTCTGCTTTTGAAGAATTTACCCTGGGACTTCTTTTGTTTCAACCATGTAATAAAAGATAAAACGTTAAATTAGCTGACCCATCCTCATGTAAGCCTTTCAAATTTGGGAAACAGGAAAGGAGGATAAAGTCAAACTGGAGTGTTCATGATTATGGATAAGCAAAGCACAGGCACATAAGTTCTACTGCAGCCAGAATAAATCTTCTTCTGGATGATGACTTGAAGGAATCTGGCTTTTCTTGCCCTCAAAAGAAGCCTACAATACGTTAGTAAGCTTATATTCTATAGTGACACACTGCCTTGCCATAGGCTAACCTACCCTCCTTTAGTCCTGAAGGATTCATTGCATTCTGGTCTACTGATCTGAAAGCCAGAGAGAGGACAGATGTGCCGGTGGTCGGGTCCTGGAGAAATAGTCCACATGCTAATGAAGTAGGGTAAAGCAAAGTTTGTGCTTTCAGAACACAAGTGTATGCCCTCAAGACACGTTTAGCAATAAAATTACATTGTCATAGACTCTAACATGCGATTTGACAAAAATCTACCTTAAGGGGAGTAAAGTTGGTCAAAGGGTACAAAGTTTCATTTAGTCAGTAAGTTTTTGAGCTTTATTGTACTGTATAGGAGCCTAGTTGATAATAGTGTGGAGCACACTTCAGAACTGTGCAGAGTAAATGTAAATGCTCAACACTCACGGAAAAGGGAAACCAGGTATGTAGCTTATTAATTAGTTTCATTTAAACCCTTTATATCCTATAAATTAATTAAAACAATATTGGTCCCTACATTTATGAAAAAGACTTGTGAATTTAAAATAATATTAATGTAGAAATTCCCTGTTGCTTATCACATTTCTCAGCTTAGATCCCTTTGGCTTCTGAATCAGTGTCTGTGTGCCTGTCTTCTGGATCCTGGCCTTCCTACAACTACATCTTATAGATCTGGCCCTCTTTGTACTTCATCTTTGAGACCCTGTCCTCCTTGATATGCTGCCTATGAGACACTTTTCCTGGTCCTGCATCTTCTCGACGCTGGCCTCCGTGGCACTACATCTTCTAGACCCTGGTCTATATAGCACTGCTTTCTTCAGACATGATAGTTCTCCCTTCCCTATTTTTCTTCTTTTTTGCATTTCTCTTATATTTTTTACATATTGTAACATTCTTTTACTTTTAAGAACAGTTGCTTTTGTCCCTCCATATACAACTCTATTGGCACTTATCATCCTTGTCTCTTTCTATGGATAATAATCCCATCTTTACCATAGGTAGACAGAAAAACTTTCCTTCCCTTTTGGTTTCTGATCTTTGTTGTATGGGATTTTTGTGTGTTGGTGGTGTTCTGTTTTTTTTGCATTTTCCTTCAGGAACTTCTTAGAAAATTCTATTCAAATATCATTGGAAATGAAAGTGTCATCATTTTAATTTATTAAGTGTGAATGCTATTTATTTTTGATTTTTTAATATGAATGAAGTAACGTGTTACCAATGGGCATGTTCAGAATGCTTTCCTTTAGTTAATTTTCTCCATTTCTTCTGTATCACTTGCCTCTCTGTTGCTATTTTCCTACCTCTAGAAAGTTCTGCTTTTACAAGACAAAAGTCAATTGATTTGAGATATAGTTTTGAAATGTATCTTAGGAAGTTTAGTAGGATAATTAATGATGAATACAAAAAGAAGCCAGATGGAGAATTTAAACAGCCGAGTGGTACCATTTGTTAACTAGGGTAGAGGTACATCTAGTCTGTGTTTGGCATGAAAACTAAGAAATTCCTTTTGAAATATTTATGGTATCTTGGTAAATTTAAATGCTTAATTTTTCAGTATTAAAACCAAACAGAATATAATCAGCTATTTTAATCTTGTAGTTGGTCTCTTTCCCTCCTCTTCTTCCTCATCCTTCTCATCTTCTGTCTCTCAATTCTCCTTTCCTGTCACATGTGGCATATGACGCAACCATTTCACAAACCACTACTGCAGTAATTATATTCCAAATTTGCCCTCAATGCGTGATTCTTGATGTAGCAGTATCAGTATCACACAAGACTGTGTTAACCGAAATTACCAACCCTACCTGAAATGGAAACTGAAGATTCTTTGGAGAGTCAGTTGTGTTGGACGATGTTTTGCTGTGGCAAAGACGTGAAGGAGTGTTTTTTTCAAAGAGACATAGGTGATAAACACACAGGTGAAAAGGCAGACTCCGGAAGAAACGTTTCACTGAAGTAGACCCAGAAAAGAGGATGTTTTACTAAAGCAAGCATGTGAAAGGACACGTGATGAAGGACTCTTTTCTAAGAACACACATGTATCGGTCCACCTTACACTACGTAGTTAAGCTCCATTTGTCAGGACCCTCAGACTTGGGGTAATTGATTGCACGTGCTGAGGCAAGACCTAGCTGAAGCAAGACCCATGCTGATGCAAAATACGTGAAGGACGTGATGTTTGGAGGGCATAAATAGGACTTGAATGGAATGATGAAGAGAGAGCTTGGCTTGCTGGTATAGCTAGCTATGCAAGACTTGTGGGTCTCTTGTCTTCGCTGATCTTTGCTTCCCCGAGAGAGGCATAGTTGAGAATGTCCCCTGGTGTTCCTGTTGGTCTAGAGCTGAGGCTGAGACGTGACTGTCTTTGCTAGGTTGTGTCATCTCTGTTGCTAACTGGACTCTACCAAACTGAACTGCTGTTGGAAGTGTTCGTGAGTGGATCAATCTGCTGTTGCCTGCTAACCTGTTGATTGATCTGCTGATTTCCAGACAACCAGATGGGAGTTGCTCCAAAGAACTTTCTAAACCAGTTCACCTCCCCAGTATCCTTTCTTTTCCACAACTTCTGGTGGGTGGTGGGCTACAAGGAGGTTGAAGTGTTTAAGAACCATCATTTAAAATAAGGCTTGAAAAAAATTAAAGTTACACCTACCCTAGGTCTTGTTGAATGTATTCTGATTTATTTTTAATAAATCCTGAAGTGATTAGCATGTAGCAAATTTTCAAAATCCTTGCATTAGAGTCAGGTGTTGATGAGCACCCAGATATGGCCTTATCTGGTGAGGAAATCAGCTTTCTAAGTTCTAGAGTTATACATCAGATGTATGTCTGGTAAATCCCTCTCAATTCATAGGAATTGGCACAAAAGGGTAGAGAACTTCTGAACTCAAGGTCCTGTCCCTGCTATATGTCCTATATGTTATGGCTAAAAGACTAAATGATCTATTATAGGTCCAGTCTTCCTTATTCAAGGTTTGGAGCAAGAAAATACCAATTTAGGACCATCGTTCCTCCAAACATCAACTGACTTATTTTTATAGTTACATTCTCCAGTCTTAGTTTTGATACCTTTACCACTTACAAATTATATTTAACATAACATTTTTATTAATTATTTTGGAATTTCATATAATGCACCCTAATAATCCTAACCTCTCAGTTCTCATGGCTCTGCCCCCACCCTTGTGGCCTCCACTTTGAAAATTAAGAATAATAATAAAAAAGAAAAACACTAACAAAACTCAACCAAATCCGGTTCATTTTCCATACAGTTACTGAAGCATGGTCAATGTCCTGATGGCGAACTCCTTAAAGAAAAGTGAGTCCTTCCCTAATTCAACCCCTGCCAGTACCCAACAACATTGTCCTGGTTTCTTACAGAGAAGAAGAGAGGGTAATGGAGGAAGGACACTTTAAGGGTGGGACTGGGAAGAGAGGAAGGAGAGGTGTTGTGATCAGGATGTAAAATGAATAAAAATATGAATTAAAGAGAAAAGAAAAGATTGGACTTGTCTTTTCTGAGGATGTTGCTTGTGGCAGTTTCAAATGACAGACCTTGTAGACACAGTGTCACATATAGTTTGTACCCTACATGGCAGCAATAATAAAAGTCCTCATGCCATCATCATTAATACTTTAAACTCATTTGTTTAATGAGGATCTTGTTTGGTGTTTCTTTTATCTCTTAAAGTCAGCTTCTTGAGTTCTCTTGTGTACTGTATGTTTTTATCACTCCTCAATTTTGGGAGTGCTCTTGTTTTTATAACATTTATCTAACACTTCTGTGAAATATGAGGATTGCATTAGTATTCTGTGAATAGTAGCCTATAGTGTACTCATATGGCACCTCTTTAAATGACTTATTCAACACAATTGTGTATGTTTTTTTATCATATTTTTCCCAGTGTTTAAAAGTTTCAAATCTATCCCTGCCCAATATTCCAAATGAGAAACAAGTCCATACAATTAGGGGGACAAATTAACCGAACTTAGTGGCAATTCTTCATTGGGTTAAAAATAAATTCCTTCTTTCTCAAGTCATTTAGTGACAGAATCAATGGATGTACGAGAACTTGGGATAAGACAAGTTCAAATAAAAATTGCTACATCCAACATTAGATGATCATACTCGTCTTTGTTTTTATTCTCATTCTGGATGCAGCTAAACTTTTCAGAATTCTTTGGGTAATAATCTCATTTATCCTCATAGTACAAAGCAAGTAATTATTTTAAAATTTAGCATTCTCTATCTTTGTATGCTTTAATTTGCCTAAATCATTTATATTACTTAGAATGAATTGTATTCTTTGATGAAACCAACACAATCATAAAAATTTATTAAACTAATACTTATTTTGCAAATTGTATTAAGTCCTCACTGTTGCAACTAGAAATATATAGAGATAAAATTTGTTCAAAATACGGTACATATGCATACATAAGAGAACTTAGCTTTTGTAAGAGAAGACAGATATTTCAGCATGATAAATATTATACATGTCAGATATAATAAGTATCATAAGATAGCAAAACAAAGCAGATGAAGAGAAGGTTGCACAGTACCTGGGAATCTGGGAAGTCCAGCATAATCTTTTAAATGATACTTCATGTAAGTATTCTAAAGAAGACATCTAAACAAGGATTTAGGAGAGGAAAGAAGAAACAGAGGAAATAAATCTGGCTTGTACAAAATCAACAGCATGCAAGACATTATTTCCAGGAAAACTGACAAGTAGAACCAGGGATGATGTGAACTTATAGCTACCATGTGAGTTGATTGTACTGTGGACAAATATAAGAATTCATCTTTTGGGTAAACTTCAGAACTCATGATGTTTGTAGGAGTTCTATAATCTTGCTTGCTCTTTGAAAGGATAATTATAGATGTTGTTTTACAAATATAAAAAGACAGAAAGAGAAAACTGGCTGGAATAAGAACAGATTTAAGTCACCAAAGGTAGGATGGTCACAGTGGAGATAAAGAAATGTAAAATATTTAGAAAAATTTTAAAATGAGGAGCTAATGACATATATGGATGTTCTAGATCCAGAGAAGATGAGTGTCAAAGATTCCATCAAAATCTTAAATCAAAGCTTTTTTAATTAGGCAACTGTCTCTAGACATAAAAGAATGTGGGTAGAAAAAGCATTGGCAGAAAGATACTGAGATTTGAATTGTTTGAAATATTTGCCAGGAAGTGTAGAAAAATTGCCTAAAATGATAGAGCTAAAACAAAATGTGTTAACTAGAGAAAAATATAGGATGTCATTGATATACACTTTTTTTTGAGAACACCAGACTGGATATTAGCTATTAAGAAAATTAGTTGTATGGAGAGTAGAACTGGATGGCAAGATTCTCTTTGAAAACTCCATCAGAAAATGTAAATATTCATCAGGGAGGAGTAATACCTAGTGAGGGAGGATGGAGCATGAGAACTCAGTGAAGCAAAAAGTGATGAGGACAGTGTGGCATGGTTAGGGGGAGATCACATGTACCAAACTGGACTCTTTGTAAAGGAAATTTCTTGCCTATCACTACATAACACATGTATATTAATATAAATGTCAGGTAATTTATTACCTGTTTGTCAATATTAAGTCTAATATTTTTGTCCATCTGACCTGACAATTTGTATGATGTTTTTTTCATGAGAGGTGCCTTTGTTGTTTGTTTTCCATATTATTTACTTGGAATCATGTGCTTGCTTAACTCACACAGCCGATGAACAATAAATCATGTTTTCTCTTATGGTTGATATTTACTGACCTGCATTTATGTGCCTTTGAAAGCCTTCCATTTGTTTTCTTCCATAAGAATTTGATGTAAAGTTTCATATTAATTAATTCAATGATTTTCCTTACTGGAACATTATTATGTTATATATTACAAAGTAATAAACATTAAGACTATAAATGTCATACTTATGCATTCTAGCCTTCCAAATTCCTAGAAATATAATCATGAAAAATTATATAAATAAAAAGTCCATTTATGATAAAAACAGAAAAAAGTTTATAATAACTTTTTAAAGTTTCACAAGACTCTGACATGCTGTAAAAATAACTGAAGTCTTAGTAACTATATTCATGATTAGTTGTTTTTTATCTTTTGATTTATGTACTTATCAGTGTTAAAAAATGAGCTGAGCTGAGTTGTTGGTTTTACTGTACCATTTATGGTATCAGAATTTCTACTGGCATTTTTTTTTCTAGAAATCATGAATGATTCCATGTAACTTTTTTCTTCATTAGCTATCTCCATTCATTCAACATATTTTGGTAAGTGAAATTATAAAGGTCATTCTGCCAAAATGTTTCCCTAACTGATGAGTCCTTGTATAGCGCAACGCTGTTGTTAGCTTATGTACTGTGATACGAAATCTCAAGATGTAATAGGCTTGCAACAACATTCAATAATCTTGGATACTGTAGTATGTATTGTATGAAGCTTTGTTTCACATGGTGGACTTCAGAATTCAAGCCAGGACATGTGTTTCGATAGGTAAAGGAATGATAGTAACAAAATGTGTATGTGTGTGTGTGTGTGTGTGTGTGTGTGCATGTGTGTATGTACATGTGTGTGTGTGAGAGAGAGAGAGAGAGAGAGAGTAAGTTAGAGAGAGAACAGAAAAAATAAATCTAGCACAAATGACAATATTTTAATTATTTAATTATACCAAGCTTGAGCCAGTGATCTTCATATTTCATTGACTAAATTAGGTTATGCACACGGCCTGTCAATGGTGCTGATTGAACTCCTAGCATATGATTTAACAGGAAGAAATGGATAATATCTTACGCAAACGTGAAAGCAAACAAAAGCAAACAGAACTCAGGCACTATGATATGCTTTCCTTCTTGACCAGAGACTGTTTCATAGACTTACCATTTCATAAGAAAACATCATGCAATTCCTTTCAGTCAGGTAATCAGTTTAAACCCTGATTTTGATTCTTCTTTGTAACCTCTATTTCCACCCTTAAACTTGGAAGATTTATTCTATTAACTAAGCGTTATTTCTAGGTAGAACTATCTGACCTATTTATTAAATAAAAAGTCCCCTTGACTTCCCTAACATATGTGGAAACTAAACAGCCTAGAGGGCGACATATCTGAGAGACTCACTGCATGACCAGCATGGATGGCCTTCTGCGTCCTGCTGCTAGATGTTGACAACCACCTTCCGTGTGATCTCTGGCTAGAGTTTATTTTACAATTACCAATTTATCTCTCAATACAAGCACTTCTGAAATAGAAAAAATACAGATTTGACTACTTCTCTAATCCTAAACATATCCCAGCGTTTTGCAGTCATCGGCACATGAGCTAGCACTGGAAATATTCATGTGAAAACGTACTTTAGTGGAAGAAAACAGATATACCTACAGAGGGAAAAACAAACAAAGCATTCTGCGCAACCAGGCTTTAGAGAGCAAGGGAAAACCAAACAAAATCTAGGGGGAGTGACTTCAGAATTTTACCACAACAATATGACCATTTCTATAGAAATCCTCTCTAGTCTTGAAGTATTACATTTCTCATGTCTTGTTCCTTTTTTTTTCCACAGTAAATCTATGAGTCTTTAAACTGGTATGTAAAATTTCATGCATAAGGAGGATGCTTCATAGGAAAATAAAGTAATATTAAATGATAGAATTAATTCAGAGTAGAAGGATCAAGAGTTGCTCATAGCAGTCCCACCTATCTTTATACTATAATAAAACGTTCATGATAAAGTTGAAGATCTACATCCATTATCACTAAAGGAAAAAGTTAAATTATGGAATTTCCAGATACCAACCTGTATAATAGCAAAATCAATTACTAATCATTTTCCTAAAAAATATTAACAGAAACAAATTAAATGGGAAAGGTTTTATTTTGGCTAATAAGTTTTGAAACTCCAGTCCCTGATAAATAGGAGGAAAGATATAAGCTTCTCTCTCTCTCTTCCTCTCTCTCTCTCTCTCTCTCTCTCTCTCTCTCTGTTGTGTTTGTGTGTGTGTGTGTGTGTGTTGTGTGTGTAAATAGTTCTGCATTGACAACAGGCTAGTGACATTAGATGGTCACTCTGCAAATCTGCCAGATACCACCTCTTAAAGGTATCATAGCTTTCCTGATTATAGTCCGATGCTGAGAAAATGTGAGTGTATGGAGAACATTATTGATTCAAATTGGCCGGGTTTATAGTAAGAGGTTGGGGAATTTTCAAAGGCCCATGCAAGTCACCCACAGGAGGAGCATGGCCCACTGTGTAACTACTGAGTCTTCCAGACTGACTGATCATTCCTTCTTCTAGTATCCTGAGTTCAGTTACTTCATTCAGTAACTGTGATGTGAAGCAATTGTGGTAAATGAGAAGTTTACCTCCTACATGGATTTTTTGCTTTCGTAACCTTCTATTTCACCCTTTGTCCAGGTTTTCCATTCTCTTTCTGATGGATCAGCAGGTGCCCTGATTACTGCTTTCCTGTATCTTCCTCTTTCCCCATCATCTTCTCCCTGCAGTTGTTATAATTGCTTTTCCTTTCTAAAATAATCTTTTAAATTATAATGTAATTATGTCTTTACCCCTTTCATTATCTCCTTCTAACCCTTCCATGTATGCACACTCACTTCTTTCAAATTAATGTTCTTTTTATTTTGTAATCATTGTTTTGTATGTGTGTGCACGCACGTGCATGAGTGCACATGTCTGTGCATGCATTCCTAAATATAGAAAGACCTGCATAGTCTGTATATTGTTACCACACACACACCCACACACTTTCAGAGCTGACCAATTCTAAATAGATTTGGTCAGATAGGGGTAGTCTTTACTCCCCATCCCATTAAGAAAACTTTTCTTTTTAACAGAAACTGCTAGAGAAAACCACAACCAATCGAAATGTAGAGTTGTGGAATGTAGTCCCAATGGATACATCTCAAGACTCAACAACTCCACTAAGGCTCAAGGATTATTGTGAAAGAGGAACAGAAATATCTTAAGAGTCAGAATTGGGCATTCACTATGAGACTCTGTCTCCTAGAACTATCAGAGATGCACCTATAAAGTGTCACTAATATGACTGCCCAACATGACTTGAACAAAGACAGTCCCAGTACACATGCTAAGGCAGATGGGAGGTGGGTAGGAGAAGAGGGTGTGAGAGCCCATGATGATTCAATCCTTCACAAAGATCTATAAGCAGTGGTAAGTACTGAGAGTTGGAGTCACCATCTTCCTGTGAGTTTTAAAGATTTATTTTCTGATATCTATGCAAAGTAATCAATTTTTTGTTGAAATTTTATTATACCCCCAAAAATGTAACAAGTAAACTGTATTTTCTCATTAAGACCACAGACCAGGCCTGAGGTTAGCGGGATGCATTGTGATTCTACTACGGTAGGTTAGTAGCTAGTAGGGTGTCTATTGTTGGTGGCAGAGGAATATCTCTGTGTTTGCACACATTGGAGAGTTATTCTTTTCCTTGAAGATTAGAAAAAGAAGGAGAAAGAAAGAAAATGTACTGCAATTTCCCCTAATAAATAAACATTACAAGAAACTGATCACTGGGCGAAGAGTAGGTGGGACTTTGGGAAGAGGAAGAGAGAAGGCAGAAGAAAGGAACAACCTCTTTTGGACTAATCGGAGCAAGGGAGGCTGATGGAATGTCGGAAGCCAGAGACTGTCGGTCTGAGTGGAGGATCCACCAATCCACCACTGGAGGAATTATAACATAGGATATTTGTAAAATTAGGATATTAGATTCTGCGCCCAGCGATTGTGTTACCTGTTGATTCTAAACCAAGACTTTGTGGTGTTTTCTTCATGTGCTGATTCACTGAGTTCCAGAGAATGGAAGGGTGGTAGGACACCGCGAAACTTTGGAAGCGAGGGCATGCGTGGCAACAGCCCACCAGGGGACTGAGCTAGCTGAGTGATGAGATTTCAGAGCTCTGAGTCAGAGAGTCAGCCTGGCTGAGACAGGTCTGCCTCTCTGAGGGTGCCTAGCTGGAGACAGCGTGGATTTGCTTTTTTAAAAATATTTCATGCAACGAGAAAAGGCTAGACTTTCCAGGGTGGGGGTGGTAACCAAGGAAACTCCCGTTCTCTGAGGAAAAGGAAGGGACGATGAGGGTTAGGACTGTAAGGGTGGGAATGGAAAGAGGGGCAGGATCCGGATGTAAAGTGAATAAAAATAAATCATTGGAGAACACAAAGACTTGTAAATGGGTAATTATAGATACCTGAGAATTTAAAGCAGATCACTAATAGAAAAATACTAACTTAATTTATAATATTAAACTTTATAATACCAAACTCAACTAAATGAATCAATGTTATCTTTACATTCATATATTTTATAATAAGATGCATCTCTAAATTTAGCTAAATTGTGAAATTATCTCTACTCTTTTAAGCCTTATGCATTGGTTATACGTACATAAAAAATAAGTTGTTTGGATGTTTAAAAAACTAATTTCCCCAGAAAATGATACAGGTTTCAATAGCAAATTCTGAATGCTATTTCCATTTCTTTGCATAGACATGGCCTATTTTCTTTCCATTCTCAATACCCCAGGGTAGCAACAATTTTCTATCATAAGCTTTATATTTCACACCAGAAGATCATATGATTTGCTGGAAACCCTGTTCAAAGGGTGAGGCTTGGTGCTGCCAATCACTTATATTAAAAACAATAATTTATAAATATTTAAAATCAAATAACACAATGTGTTTGAGTAAAGTTTAAGTCCTTTGTTGAAACCTTCTTGGGAAAAAGTTAAAATACTTTGAAAAAAGAAAAAGAAATCTTCACTTACACCTTAACCTCCTTGGATTACCAGCTCCACAATTGCTGGCCCTCTCTCCTATTTAAACCTGGGAGGGAGAGTTTCCCTTTGTCTGAGTGGCTAAAGCAGAGGCTGCTCCCGAGAGCAATGCAAGCTGATTTATCACTGCTGCTCTAATCAGGGAGCTGTTCCTTCAGATAACTCTCTTGCCTGAAATATGAGCCCCACCGAGCGTTTAGTCTGATTGGAAAAGCAGCTCTTCCCCACTCCACTCCATTTATGTCACAGTGCTAGAAAACTTTCTTGCCCTTCAGCAGCTTTTTACCGTGTTTCAATGATTCAAGAGTTTGTAAACTTATATCAATGATTTTTTTCTCTTTCCCTCTTTCAGAAACATGATGTAATTTATGAAGCACAGAATAAAAGTATTCTTCCAGATGAGTATTTTGTAGAATTATGTATTACAATGAAATTTGATCTGGTTTGCACGTCAGTATTTTCCCTTAGAGAGGGCAATAAAATTCTAGTAGCATCCAGACTTATGCTATTGTATTTCTGAAAGGACATTTTATAAATGCAACAGAAATATGCAATTCAAGATGAAGTTCTAAAAGGACACATTTTATATTGTGGCTTTAAGGGTTTTTTTTGTCTGCTAAATCAATGTAATGACATAATTAGATTTTGCATTGTGAAAAAACACAATAGTACTCATACTTCTATTTCTAAATGGCAAAATTTGTCAGATGCAAACTGAAGCTGCCCACAGACTCAGCGCTAGCTGGAGAGGTTTTGATCTGATAACCAGAGTTTGATCATTGCAATACATCTCACTTGGTTTAAATGCTACACAGGACTCTCAAGGACACTGCAGAGACAGATATTGCATAAATACCTGTGTGTATGATGTCCAAAGCACCGCTTTTCATATAAACATGTAGTTGCTGGTTTTAGAAAGAAATATTTACTATTTAATCAGGCTAAATATAGGTATATGAGTTATCTAGCTAACCTCAATCCAAAAAATTCTGAAACAAATGCTCTGAATTTCTTCTTTTCAGTTATGTTTCCATCTTCCTTGTAATTTGTTTTAATAATTCTATAAATTCCAGATGGGATTGGGGACGGCAGAGGATGAAAGTTAACTAAAACTTGGTTTTATTTATGGGACTTGTAATTTTTTATTTTGTGCAATTTTATATGGAACATTCTTCTTTGGTAAAAATATTGAGACTAGTGGTATATTCAAAGAAATAAAGAATTAAAACTGTTTTATAAAAATTGAAGTTTAGCAGGTAAGATTGCTCAATGGGTAAAGAAAGGCATTTTCTATGCAAACCTAAAGACTTTAGGACCCATATTAAGGTGGAAAGAAAATAATTAATTCTGCAAAGTGGTCCTCTGACCTTCATACATGTAGAAGGGGACACAAGCACCACCCCACACATGCTTCACACATGCACACACATACACACATAATACTAATAAATAAAATAAAATTTTAAATATTTATGAAAATGAAAAGTATCATTTGTTAACTTTTAGTCCTGCAGTTAATCGTCTATCATGAATTCTTCAGCACACTTATCTGAAAGAATTAATTAATCATTTATTTATCTTAACCTAGTTCTAGATAACTTCATATTAGTAAAATTTGTGACTATATTACTTCTCAATCTAGTTAAACATTAAACTACAGAACATGGCTATCTCCAATAATTTCATTAAAATGTAAATTTAATAGTATTAAAATGTCTATTATATAGTTTTATACAGATATGTAATTATAAAACATAAAATTTTCATTTTATTAACAAGTGTTGTTATTTAAATCTTACAAAATTCTAAACTTGTATTTATATAACCTACTTGTGAACCTACAGAAACACTCCTAACATTTCCTTAGGAATATGATTACTTCCCTCCCATCATACACCTATTAATTAAACAATACTAATGAAAAAAGGAGTACTGTGTATTTCTATTTGTGTAATCTTAGCCAAATCATGTTACCATAAATTATATTTCTGCTCTTAATGTAAAATATTATTGAGCTTCATGCCTTCTTAAGTTTAAAAATATATAGAAGCATGATAATATATATATATATATATATATATATATATATATATACTTATATAAGTATAGTATTAATGTACTTTAATATACTTATATCAACACTTGGAATACATCTACAAAAAAGCAAAAGAGGTTACAATTTAAATTATAACTATTATTGATATATAAATTATAGTAACAATTTTTGTCTGTATAAGTAGATGATTCATTCAAGCAGCAAAGCAATATGAGTTCACTGATCTTCCCACAGCAAGTTTAAGAGGAAAAACAAATAAATCAAAATCATCTGTTTTATTCACTGTCATTTTGATATCCTCTTATATTAAGGTTCTTCAAATAAGTTAAAAAAGAAATTATTCAAATGTTGAATGCATTAGTTTGCTAACTTATGTAAAATTTTAAGCAAAAGTATTCTTTAACTTTGATACATTTAGTATCATGGGCTTGAGATTAATGCACATAACTGTGCATTTTGACTGCTAGTTTATCTGTTTCTGTAGTATTCCATGACATCAATACTTACAGCTTCAGATAACTAAGTAAAATATGTTGACCATTCTCTCTTAATTGAAGTACTCATCTTGTTAATTTTAAAGATGGGCCCTTCTCTTGGTTTCTTCCACATTCCTGGTTGTTGTGTTTAAACTTGTTTCTACATTCTTTCCTTTTAGTCCTCTAACTTGGTAACTTAGGAGAATCAGAAACAGAAAAACAACATGAACAACAACAACAACAACAACAAAATTCAAACCAATCTAAACAAAGTATATCTATGCTGTTTATTGGTACTGTATTCCACTTCCTTTGCTTAAATTACATAGTACATAGTTGATAATTTAGATTTAATGTACCCGAACTATTACAACTATTAGCAGACTCACATACCAAACTTCCTCATAGTTACCATCTTGCCCACTTGAGTTGTTTTAAAGTGAACTATGATACTATACTCAAACCCATTTCTGTCACAGTTCTGTGCTAGATAATGAAGACTGTACCATTTGATACATTAGATTTTTAGATAGATCAGTGTTTAAGTAAGTACATGTTCAATTTTCAATGTACATGACAGTCTCTATGAATGAGGAAGAGGAAAAAGAGGAAAGGAGTCAAGAAGCCTGAAATGAATGTAAGGGAGGGAAGTAAGGAATGGACAATATCAAAGTATGTCATATGCGTGAGTAACTCATTAGGGTAACTATTTGTGATGATGGAACATAATGACAAAGTCACCTGGGGAGGAAAGAGTTTATTTGACTGATACTTCTTCATCACAGATTATCATCAAAGAAAGTCAGGACAGGAAATAAAACAGGAAAGATATCTTGAGAAATTAACTGAAGCAGAGGTCACGAAAGGGTGCTGCTTACTAACTTGCTCCATTTTATTACAGATCTGCAGGAGAATGATTTCTAAAAAATCACATCATCCAATAAATACTAGTCAGTCCTGAAATCTCCTCTACCAAGTTCATCGCTCTTTGATTTAGACTCGAAGTATATTTTTAGGACAAATGGCAAAAAGCAGCCACATCATTTTTTAAAATAATACTAGAATATTCTCTAGGTCACTTTCTATTGTTCTTTCTTCTACAACCTCTTCAGAAGGCCACCATATTCCGTATCACCCTGAGCACTACAGTCTTCTGTAGTTCTACTACAATAGTCCATTAAGACCTGCTTAAAGTATACAGTTACTTCTCTAATCCAAAGTTCCAAAGTCTACATTCTATCAACACAAAGCATGGTCAGGCCTGTGATAGCACTGCATCATTTCTGGTACCAACTTCCCTTTTACTTACTATTCTATTGCTGTGAAGAAACACCATGATCAAGCTATCCCTTATAAATTAAAGTATTAATTATGGGCTTCCCTGCAGACTTAAAGGCTTAATTAATCCATTATCATGACAAGGAGAATGCCAGCCCAGAGACAAAGACACACACACACACACACACACACACACACACACACACACACACGAAGAGAGAGAGAGAGAGAGAGAGAGAGAGGAGAGAGAGAAAATAGGCTTCACATGAGATTTTTGAAACTTCAAAGCCCATCCTCCACTGAAACATTCTGTCCAAAAAGGCCACACACACTTCCTAAACCTTCTAATCCTTTCAAATAGCCTCCCTAGGGACTAAGCATTCAAATCTATGAGCCCATGTAGGCCATGTTGTTCAAACTATCACACATGTATGAAAATGTCAAATAAAATCCATTATGTTGTATAACTAATATGGACTAAAAATATAATCAAAGATTGTACTTAAGAGACATGTATCTCAGTATTTGAGGGCTGCTCTAAAGGATCACATTTATGCAGGAAACACAAAGCACTTGAACTCACTGTTGACATGTTCTCTCACACTATGGACTAAATGTCTCAATCAATCCTATCATATCCATTCTTTTGTTGTTGTTTTGTTTTTTTTCATTTTTTATTGGATATTTTATTTACATTTCAGATGTTATCCCCTTACCCCATAACCCCCCCCCCCGCCCAGGAACCCCCATCCCATCCCCCCTCCTCCTGCTTCTCTGTGGATGTGCCCTGACCTACTCCACTCCCACCTCCCCACCCTTGAATTCCTTCACACCTGGTGTCCAGCATTCATGGGACCAAGGATCTCCTCTCCTACCTATGCCCAACAGGGCCATCCTCCCTTACATATAGAGCTGGAGCGATGGATCCCTCCCTAAGTGCTCCCAGGCTGGTGGTTTAGACCCTGGGAGCTCTGGTTAGTTGGTATTGTTGCTCTTCCCATGGAGAGCATACACTTTCAACTCCTTCAGTCTTCACTCTAACTCCTCCATTGGGAACCCCTTGATCAATTCAATGGTTAGCTGTGAGCATCTGCCTCTGGATATGTCAAACTCTGGCAGACCTCTAAGGACACATTTATATCAGGCTCCTGTCAACATGCACTTCCTGACATCCACATCAGTGTCTACCTTTAGTGACTGCACATGGGATGGATAAACAGGTGGAATGGTCTCCAGATAGCCCCTCCTTCGGTTTCTGTCCCACACTTTGTCTCTATATTTGCTCCCTTGAGTATTTTGTTACTCCTTCTAAGAAGGACCAACATGCCCCAACTTGGTCTTCCTTCTTCATGAGCTTCATGTGATCTGTGAGTTGAATCTTGGGTATTTCAAGCTTCTGGGCTAACATCCAATAATCAGTGAGTGAATATCATGTGTGTTCTTTTGTGATTGGGTTACCTCACTCAGGATGATATTTTCTAGCTCCATCCATTTACATAAGAATTTCTGGAATTCATTGTTTTTAATAGCTGAGTAATACTCCATTGTGTAAATGTACCACAATTTTTTGTATCCATTCTTCTGTTGAAGGACATCTGGGTTCTTTCCAGCATCTGATTATTATAAGACTGTTAGGAACATAGTGGAGCATATGTCCTTGCTATGTGTTAGAGCATCTTCTGGGTATATGCCCAGGAGTGGTATACCTGGGTCCTCAGGTAATGCTATGTCCAATTTTCTGAGGAACTGCCAGACTGATTTCAAAAGTGGTTACACCACTTGCAATCCCACCAACAATGGAGGAGTGTTCCTCTTTCTTCACATCCTCGCCAGCATCTGCTATCACCTGAGATTTTGATCTTAGCCATTCTGGTGTGAGGTCGAATCTCAGGGTTGTTTTGATTTACATTTCCCTGATGACTAAGGATGCTGCACATTTCTTTAGTGCTTCTCGGCCATTCGAGTTTCCTCAGTTGACAATTCTTTGTTAAGCTCTATACCCCATTTTTAATATGGTTATTTGGTTTTCTGGAGTCTAATTTCTTGAGTTCTTTGTATATATTGGATATTAGTACTCTATCAGATGTAGGATTGGTAAAGATTTTTTCCCAATCTGTTGGTTGCCGCTTTGTCCTATTAACAGTGTCCTTTGCCTGACAGAAACTTTGCAGTTTTATGAAGTTCCATTTGTCAATTCTTGATTTTAGAGCATAAGCCATTGGTGTTCTGTTCAGGAACTTTTCCCCTGTGCCCAAGTATTCGAGGTTCTTCCCCACCTTCTCTTCTACTAGTTTCAGTGTATTTGGTTTTATGTGGAGGTCCTTTATCCACTTAGACTTGAGCTTTATACAAGGAGATAAGAATGGATCGATTTGCATTCTTCTACATGCTGTCCTCCAGTTGAACCAACACCATTTATTGAAAATGCTATCCTTTTTTCCACTGGACAGTTTTAGCTCCTTTGTCAAAGATTAAATGACCATAGATGTGTGGGTTCATCTCTGAGTCTTCAAGTATATTCCATTGATCTTCCTGCCTGTCTCTGTACCAATACCATGCAGCTTTTATCACTATTGCTCTATAGTACAGCTTGAGGTCAGGGATCATGATTCCTCCAGAATTTCTTTTATTGTTGAGAATAATTTTTGCTATCTTGGGTTTTTTTTTTAATTCCAAATGAATTTGAGAATTTCTCTTTCTAAATCTGTGAAGAATTGGGCTGGGATTTTAATGGGGATTGCATTTAATCTGTAGATTGCTTTTGGCAAGATGGCCATTTTTACTATGTTAATCCTGCCAATCCATTTCCACCCAACCATTGAATGCCACTTCCAGAATTATATTAATTTTCCCAATTCCACATACATTCTACAAAACTGAAAATGATTAAAATTGGTATTTCATCTGATATTATTTAATACCCTTCAGACTATTTAAAAAATAAGTATTCCTTTTGCATTATTTGTATCAAAGGTAGACTTGTTAGTTAGATGAATGTCAGACTTCTAGGAGCTCATACAATCACATCGGAATCTGAGTCTCAAAGTCTAGTCTGTACAAATGTGCATGTGAGAATGTCTTGTTAAAAATGATGACACAAGTTTTCTCTTGGATAGCTTTATGTCAATTTCACCCAAGGGAGAGTCATCAGATTATGGAGCCGCAATTGAGAAAATGCCTCCATAAAATCAGCTGTAGGCAAGCCTGTTGGCCATTTTCTTGATTAGTCACTGATGTGGGAGGGCCCAGACCATTGTGAGTGGGGTCACTGCTGGGATGTCAGTTCTGGCTTCTATAAGAGAGAAGACTGAGCAAGCCATGATGAGCTTGAACCTGTAAATAGCACCCTTTCTATGGATTTTGCATCAGCTCCTGCCTCTAGGTTCCTGCTCTTTTTGAGTTCCTTTTCTGACTTCCTTCAAAGATCAACAGTTATACAGAAGCATAAGCCAAGTAAATTTTTTCCTCCCAAGTTAATTTGGTTATGGTGTATCATTTCAGTAATAATAACCATAACTAAAACACAGATGTAAATTTATGCTGTCAAAACCTTTTAATTGCTTCAGACTCATCCAGATAAGATCTTGTAATGTGATCTTGACACAAAAGAACCTCACTGACAGTGTGCCTACTGGCAGCATTTCTTATTACCCTTCCCCATACCTTACAGCATATAAGTGCACACACATACAAGCATACACACACATATGCACAAACACACACAAACTCTTAAGCAGCATCAATTTTTTCTGTCACTTGAAAGTGTGTATATTCCTTATAAAAACATTGTAGTTACTTCGGGAAATATTCTTTCCTCCAAATGTAGGCATAAGTAGTCTTCTATATACTATTAGGATTTTCTTCAGTGTTACTATTTTCAAAATAACCTTACTAAATCTTCAGGAAAGTTGTCAAGGAAATGAAAAATTTTAGATGTTCTGAAAATTTTCCCGATTTACTGTCATTGTACAATAATAGCATAGCATATTTGTGATGTTATAATAGCATGGTTTTAAGAGATCAAATCACCTATTTATTAAAATTTCTCATTTTCTACCTATTTTCTCTGTCCCAGAATCATATCATGATTATATACTGTGGTGGTTTAAGAATAATGGCCCCCATGGCCTCATGGATTTGAATGCTTAGTCATAAGGAAGTAGCACTATTTAAGAAGGCTTAGGACGTATAGCTTTATTAAAGAAGCTGAGGCCTTGTTAGAGGAAGTGTGTCACTGAGGGAGGATTTTGAAGTTTCTTTTTTTTTTTTAATTGGAAATTTTATTTACATTTCAGATGTTCTCTCCTTACCCCATTTCCCCCCTCCCTCCCAGGAACTCAATATCCCTTCCCCCCTCCTCCTGCCTCCACATTGGTGTACCCCCACCCAACCTCCCCCGTACCTCAGCTCCCCACCCTCGAATATCAACCCCCACGACGTCCAGCCTTCATGGGACCAAGGATCTCTTCTCCCACTTATATATAGCTCCCTTGCATATATAGCTGGAGCCATGTGTCCCTCCCTAAGCGCTCCCAGGCTGGTGGTTTAGACCCTGGGGGCTCTGGTTGGTTGGTATTGTTGCTTTCCTCATGGTGTCGCAAATCCTCTCAACTCCTTCAGCCTTCACTCTATCTTCTCCATTGGGAACCCCATGCTCAGTTTAATGGTTAGCTGTGAGCATCTGCCTCTGAGTATGTCAGACTCTTGCAGACTTCTAAGGAGATAGCTATATCAGGCTCCTGTCAGCATGTACATCCTGACATCCACATCAACGTCTACCTTTGGTGACTGCACATGGGATGGATACAGAGACGGGCAGGAAGATCAGTGGAATAGAGTTGAAGACCCAGAAATGAACCCACACAACTATGGTCATTTAATCTTTGACAAAGGAGCTAAAACCATCCAGTGGAACAAGGACAGCATTTTCAACAAATGGTGCTGGTTCAACTGGAGGACAGCATGCAGAAGAATGCAAATTGATCCATTCTTATCTCCTTGTACAAAGCTCAAGTCCAAGTGGATAAAGGACCTTCACATAAAATCACACACACTGAAACTAATAGAAGAGAAGGTGGGGAAGACCCTTGAATACCTAGGCACAGGGGAAAAGTTAGGAGCTTCTTTGACTTGAATATTTGGGTTGGGAAGTTGATATTGTCTGGGCATTAATGTCAATTTAGTGAAAAAAAAATATATATGTTAAATGCTAGTACTTTGATAGTTTTCTAAACATAAAAAAAAAAAATAGCCTGACATATTTTTACTTCTTGGGTTTCATTAACGTTCAGTAAAAGAGCTCTTTTTGAGGCAGTGTAATTATAAAACCTGTATGTCAAGTAGTAAAAATCACTTGCCATAGCATAAAGACAAGCAATGGAAGATAATGCTGAGAAAAGTGCAGTGCACCATTACAGCTACTGTTGTAAAGCATTGTAAAGTTAGGTATATGCAGAATGTAAATCCTTGTCTGAATGTGACTCATACTAAAGTGATAGGTCTCAGGTAAAGGTTTGTGTAGGCAGATGTGAGTGCTTACCATATTCTACCACTTCCAGTGCATCCTGCATAATGGTTTAATGATCAATGACACTGTGATTTGATGATCAAATAAGAATCTTGTTTGTAAAAGAAAGTTACATTTTCAAGAGAATGATTGATTTCCCATAAAACATATGTATTCTTTCAAGACTAGCAGGTTGATATTAATTGGACTTGAGGAAGGAAAGAAGCAAAACGAAAGAACAAATGTCAGGGTTGAGTGGGAAGGAAGAGGAAAATGGAGAGGCTGAAAGTTAAAATATTTGGAGGGAAATTATTATGATGGTCTGTAATCTTTGTAACCAGTTTGCAGAATATACACAACTAAAATGCCATTTTTCCCTTTAACTCCAAATTGATCAGCTTCCTGAGAATTAAATGCCGTGTCCTATCATGAATTGGAACATATATCAGTTGGATAAGCTTTGAATTTTAATTATTCAGGATTTTACTGAATAGCTTACTGAAAAGCTGAATTTGCTTAAAGCTGCCTTTAAAAAAGATAAGTTATAAAATTATTTCAATCAATTAAAAAAAAGAGTATTTGTGCTAAAAAAAAAAAAAAAAAAATCCTTGTACTCCAGACAATAAAATTTTCAAGTAAAGACCAGGAGACTTTTTGAATCTACTATAAAACTACATAATTCAAAAATTGCAAGAAATCTCTATCAAAATATTTTATGGGGTCATGGCAAGGTTTTATTACTTTTAAATCAGAAAAAGACACCTGAATGTCTGCATGAGGTTAAATATACATTATTGTAACATGAATTATATTGTGATGTATTAGATTTCAGCCCCTTTCAAATATCCTTTTTCTGGCAAATAATTTTTGGCATAGCTTCCTGCAAACTCATTTATATCAAATGTATATGTACCACATCTACACATATGTGCCACTGACTGATTTAAAGAATATAAAACATCAGACTCTGCTTTTAGCCATCTGTCTAATAATATGACACAGAGCATGGACATGTTCTATTTATTGGTTTAAAACATATTTAAAATTTAATCTATATTGCCTGGTAAAATATTCAATAAATACAAGCTTAAACATCCAGA
Source organism: Mastomys natalensis (assembly GCA_021653895.1). Taxonomy (NCBI): domain Eukaryota; kingdom Metazoa; phylum Chordata; class Mammalia; order Rodentia; family Muridae; genus Mastomys; species Mastomys natalensis. The sequence goes on along the minus strand of JAJTUV010000238.1, from coordinate 199,688 downwards.
TTTTAGCTTTCCATCTGTGAGTGAGTTGTCTCAGTAAGTATTTGCTACATAACTTTTCTGAAGCAAACCTCCCACTTCAAAATTTTCTGTTTCTTTTAGGACAGAAGGGCATGTAATCAAATATTTTGGATACACTAAAAATAGTTTCATAGACAAAAAATTTGTAGTTAGTCTGTAGGAATAGTTTAGAAGCCATGGGCTAGTCTTCCTTCTGAATGCCTGCTCATATCAACATTTCAATCATAATCTGAGGTCTAAAAAATGTCTAATCCATCATTATTGACACTGAATTGGAAAATAGATATCATAGATCCCAGAGAACAATACACTATAAAACAATGCTTTATGCTGCTTATTATCTAGGTAATATTTTTCAGATGGTACTCATTCCCTCAACCGTGGTCCTTTTCTTACGAGTTTGGAGACAACTGCCTGTTCATACACAGGTTTTGAAAGTTTCATACAGTGGCTCCTTCTACTTCAGTGAATGAAGGTGATCCATAAAGATCATCTTCATTTTTTTGTTTGCTTTTGAACATGAATTACATTGTCCTTGATGCTGCTGAAATATTTGATGCTATGTTTTGGCCAGTGAAAGGTCATAGGTCTCCAGGGAGTAACTGAAAGTTGTAGGGTTCTTGTCTAGGCCTTCAATTGTCAGTGTCCTATACACTCCTTTAAAATCTAGAAAGGAGAAAAAAAACTTAGATTTATTTAAAAATTGGAAACAATTTTTTAAAATGCTTTATTTTATTAATTTTAAAAGCTCTAAATCTTTCTGCACAGTTACTTCTCCCTACGACATAAGCAACCCAAGTGAACACTTTGAAAAAGTGTTTTAGAATTTTTAGAGAAAAATTGATAGAAAAAAATAACTTTGATACAGGGATCTGATTAAAGCATAGCACTGGAAACTCAACTGAACCTTCAGTTCAGTAAACAGTAAAGAAATCACTTTTGAGTTAATAAGAATATTTAGATAATATCAAAATTTTTCAATAATTAAATATTATCTTTTCTTATACTATATTTGGTGTCAATGTTTAGAGACTTGTGCAAAATTATTTTAGCAAATCTTTGAGAATAATTTTAAAATTATTAACATATGTGTGGGACTGATTTTAGTGTACTTAATGAGAAAGTATCAATTTATCTCATTTCCTTTTTATGGTCTAATAAGAACAAATATGATTTTCAGGACATTACTTAGAAATTTGATCATAAAAATGATAATGTCAGTCTAGTAGTCAAAGTATTATTTGTGTGTGCATGTGTGTGTGTTTACATGTCTGTGTGCACTGTAGATTTTAATAAAATATGAAGTTTTTTACATCATGAATTATATTTTAATTTGTAACAAATAGGCCAGTTTGATCACCTTTATATACTATTCCTGATAATACAACATTAATTTATTTATTTCTAGTAAACATTTAATGTTGACTTAATATAAAGCTAGCTAAAGAATACCATATTAAACAGCCCACAAAGATTCTAGCTTTATTTGAAAGTTGTTGAACTGTAAAGGAAGAAACCCAGACTGGATAGCAGTAGGTATTTACTTTGTTTGGAATTTTCTTGAACTAGATTTTATTGTACACAAGATATTTGGTCTGTTTCTTCAGCTATAAAAAGTTTTTAATTATTTTATATGAGAAAATGTCCTTTATTTTTACTATTAATTAACTCACTGGAGTGTGCATAGACATATCAGAATACACAGAAGATGTATAGTTTTGATGGAATAAGTTTATAATTTTATATTAAATATCAGTTGAGACATTTGAAATTTAAAATATAATCAATGGAAATTAAAATAAAATACGAACCAACAAAGAAAGAACATAAATGACTTTACAAGAGAACACTGTGATAGAACTGAATTGAAAAATCAAACATAGGGGCTGGGAGATGGGTCAATAGTTAAGGATCTTCCTGAGGTCCTGAGTTCAATTCCTAGCAACCATATGGTGGCTCACAACCATTTGTAATGGGATCTTATGCCCTTTTCTGGTGTGTCTGAAGACAGCTACAGTGTGTGCACATGTTACACACACACACACACATGTGCACACACAAATAAATATATATTTATTTAAATAAATAAATCTTTCTCTTCCTTTTTAATTGGATATTTTATTTATTTACATTTCAGATGTTATCCCCTTTCCCCATTGCCCACCCCCATATCCCCTATCCCATCCCTCCTCCTCCTGTTTGCTTTTATACCATTTTAATTGCATGTAAGTATTAGGTCAGTTCTAGGTTGAGAAACTAGCAATACAATAGATGCAAAACACAAATAGTCAAAGAATAAACAAGGCAGTAAACAGAATCCCGTGAACACTCCCTTGATCACTGTTTCTAAGGGCTTATCAGGATAATCATAATATCTGAACCTACTTCCCTGTTCTAGCCCAAATCATTTTCATGCCTGAAATCTACATCTTTGTTCTAGCCTAAGATTTAGATTCCTGCCCTTAAATTAATTCTTTGTTCTAACCTAATGTCAACTCCTGCCTGAAGCCACTTCCTTGACCTTGGCCAATGTCAGATTCCCAACAAGCAGCCTCAGACAGCTTCATCTTTTAATCTAAATGAAGAAGTTCCATTATCCTACTGAAATAACCACTACACTGAGTACAAGTTACAGTAAGCTATGAGTATCCTCTCACATATCTCCAATCTTGCATCATATATATTTATAAACCATTCCTAGTAAATTCCATAAGAAAGTTAAATTAATCATTTTTATTAACAGTGTATTTGACATAGTGTACAATAATCTCTACAACAAAGCATCCAGGACAACAGAAGAAGCCTCTAGAATCCACTCCGCACTCTCTCCTGACTACTGTGTATGATGGTCGTTCATTTCTATTTTAAAATGGGGAATTGGTGAACAAAACATGCTTCAAACTAGTTTTTATTAACCTATTTTTCCACTCTTTGTCTCTCTCTGTGTGTGTATACATGTGTTTCTTATAATTTTTCTATGTTTTTTATTCTTTTTAGGGTGTTTCTTGTTTGTTTCCCAAAGAAAGATAAAGAAAGGGTGTGTAGTTGGGTGGGTTGGGAGGTTAGAAGCATCTGGAAGAAGTTGGGAAGGGAAACCACAATCTGAATATATTGCATATTTTTCAACTAAAAAAATTACATAAGAACTCAAATATCCAAGTTCTGCCTCACTACTGATCACAAGGGCTGTGGTAGGTTGAGGGACAGAAGCTAATACTTTTAAAAATAACATAAAATATTGGCACATTGACCCATCAATATTCATGAATACAAGAAATAGAAATGCGAATCACTAAGTCATCAATAGATTAGGTCAATAAAATAAAGATATTAATATGAGTAATGTAACCATTGTCTACAAAACTCTTGAAATTCATAGGTAAGAACCACATCCGTAATTTACATTGCAGTACAGTGTGATCAATCATTCATAGGAATATGTGATCCACAAGATTCTAGAATTAAACTATTAAAGGGTAGTTGATCAAATAATGTGAAATATGAGCTGGATCTTCGGAAATTGAACAGAAGTTTAGAATGTAGATCACAGTTTACAGAATAATGTTTTACTGACAGAAAACACGGTGTCCTGAAAAGCCACACAGGAACTGTAAAAAGTGATACTATTGGCACTGAAACATTACTTATCAAAATTAGTGACGATGTTCTGCAAAGAAGCTGTGGAAATGTAGACTTTCACTCACTGGGAAAAATTTAACGCTGTCTTATGAAAAATGAAGAACCAAAGAAATAACCTAAGTAAGGACACAAAAGCCAGAGTCACCTGATCCCATCTATGGATTGATTCATTGAAAACATTGTAATTTTCTTTGTTTAAAAGGCAAATTGTTAGTCAAAAATTGTATAAAATGTAAATGTTAAATATATTTAATATTATATATAATTTTATATATAGATATATTTTAATTATATATAACCATATATGTATGTATGTATATGTGTGGTGTATGCGTGTATATATACACGTGTGTGTGTGTGTGTGTATACACATACATATATGTATAGTTAACATCATAGTGCCTGACATGAATTAAACTGAAGCATTCATTGTTTTCTATATACAAGTTCATTCCTAAGTTAAGTATTCTTTACAGAAAACAGTCAAAATGGTTTAATGAGTCATTAACATAATAAAATGAATTGCCATCCAAGCAATTTAAAGCCCGCCGAAGATTTTTAAACTCATCTTTCTAAAAAAAATGTGGGTAGTACTGCTCTATTTATAATTGTTCCATGAATGGTGTATTAGATTAAGGGGATTACTTCTTGTTTTATAAATAGCAGGGCACACAAATGCTGCACTTTAAGTTTTTGTTTGAATTGAATTGTGGGTGGTCCTGAACACAACTGAGATCATCACCAGTTAATCCTCCGTCTCCCCTAGAATAGTATTCTTGTTTTTGCCTTCTTCACGGGACACAGCTGCCCCACCTTTCCTGGCTTAGTTGAGAAGATGGGCAGCTGTACTCCCCAAATCACACAAACCACCAGTGGAGCTTATTTTGATTTCTAATTTCTGCTACATCCAGAGACTTTTATAATGCTCGTATATACGTTGCTATGATTTTTTTTCTGTGTATTGTTTCAGCCAGCAAAATGTGTGGGCTGTGGTGTGCTAATTCTGCTGTAAAGTTTGTAGCCTCTTGTTACTCCAGGATGAATGTATACTGTTGGTACAGATTTAAATGGATGTAATCTTGTATTTCCCCCCCATGACAAGCTTTGCCGTTTCTTCTGTCTACTTTACCATACATAACAAGTACAGTTAAGTGTGGGTAGCTTTGGATTATAAAGGATGTTCCCTGCACATTTCTGTTATTATAGAAGACAATGCTTTCTATAAAAGTACTGGAAAATTTTATAGTGAGCATGAGGAGAAAAGGATAGCAAGCAGTGTCATAGACAAAAAGGGACCTCACATGCTAAGTTTCCTTTAATCCAGAATTATATCCTAAACCAGTGCACTGATTGGAAGAATTGGGGAAAATGTGGAAAGACAAGACAGTGCAGAAGTTCCTCATCTTGTATTCTTCTTTAGGCCATTTTTAGGTCGACTTGAATTTATTTCCCTGATGGAAGTCCCATGAAAAATTACTCAAGTCTACTCAACTCTAGGAACCTGAGATCAAGATGTCCCCACAAGATTATTTTAGCTTTCTTAACTGACTGTTTGTACAGAAGATCCTCCAGCTAATTTCTTATCTCAGCTCTGTTAAACTACTAACTTGAGTGAAGCACCACCTTCACTTTTATTGTAGCTGCTGAACAAGATACCAGGATGTGCTTTTTGCCTTCAAAACGCCATGATCCAGACATTGGGTTGTACTTGAGTCCCCAAATAAGTACTCAAATACTGGAGTATAGTCTCAGCTGGCTGGAATAGATTTCAGTTAGCTATAAATCTGTGTGTCTGAGTGGTCATGTCTGGTGAGCTCCCCATAACAACGAAAGTATGTTTATTCACAGATGATATTAATCTGTATATTATATCTATTTATATGAGTCTGAATTCAAGAGAGTTAATTGTTCACTTAACAGATCTCTTTAGATGCATTAAGTATTCCCTCTTCTCTTTCAGTGGTTCTTAGAAGTTTCCAAGTACTTCTAAGTTTCTAAGTACCTCATTTTTATACATTAAGAGTACAATCTACAGAAAATCTTTAAACATGTAATGTCTAGGACAGCTCACAGTTGCTTGAAAATATTAAGAATATGGAGACCATATGCACTGAGAGTTATTTTCCCTCTCTTGCATCTTCTTAGTCACAAAAGTTATCCTGCTACATCTGTTCTCTCAGTGATGCTGAGACAGGTAGGAAGAGATGCTTAATGGTTAGTGCTGTTTCAGCTTTGAGAAGTTTTGGATTTTGGCTGATAGTTCCCTATTCCTGGTGTTGTACTCCGTCACTGATCCTGTATAGTTAGCTCCATCTCTTACCTATCATGTTTCTGGAGTCCACACAACCCACAGGCATCTGTTATGCTCTGGTTGTGTCCTTTCATGATGATTTCACTAAGATACAGTCTGTTACATTGATATGACCATGGGTAGTTCTATTTTGTTTTTGTTGGACCTTTCCTTCCCAATCTGTCATGCTTAGGAGAGTCAGCTCTAAGAAACAATACCCATGTTTTAGGGGACACATTGTTTTGTCATAGGGGACATGTTCTCTGTAAACATCTATGAATTTAGGTCACATGAGGATGAAAGGGGTGGAGAACTAGATCACCATCAAAGAAGAAAACAAACACAGCTTTCATAATCTGCTTTCTGCCATTCTGGATCTTTGAACTTCTGTGCCTACAGGTTTATTCTGGCAACCTGCCATTTCAACATTTGGGTATTTCCTTTCTTTATTGGCCTTGGTGAGAAAAAATTTCTTGGGATATTGGTGTTAGTTATGATTTTATTTCTGAAAGAGACATCATAACCAAGGAAACTCTTACCAGGACAACATTTAATTGGGGCAGATTACAACTTTTAGAAGTTCAGTCCATTACCATCATGGCAGAAGCATAACAGTGTCCAGGCAGACATGATGCTGCAGAAGGAGCTGATAGGTTCTCTGTTTGATCTGAAGACATCCAGGAGGAACTTCCACGGCAGCCAGGAGAGTCTCTCTTCTGAAATGGATGCAGCTTGAGCATAGGACCTCTAAGTCCACCCTTCAGGGGACTTCAAAAAAGCCCACACTTATTCCAACAAGGCACATCTCTTAATGATGCCACTTCCTATGGGCCAAAAAATATTCAAACCACCACAGATATATTTTTCAACCAAGTTAATTCTAAAGTATTTCTGCAATGTCAACAAGCATATCTCAGACAGAGTCAGTAGCAGAGCAGATATGATGCAAGCACCATAAGGAAGATCTTGTTTAATTACACAAGGCTATTATCACAATTTACATCAGCATCATCTATTACAATTTTGAGAAATCATGAATTGCTTAATTTACTATTCTGATCCTTAGGAGGTCTATCAACCAGCTTTTGTTTTAGTGCCCTGAGTATCACAAACCTTGTTAATTCTAAAAATAGCTTGCAAATGCGGGAAAAGAAATGAGTCAGGCTTTAAGCAGAAGCAAGAAGGTAGTGGGCTTGATTATTGCTAGTATAACACTTTAATTACATTAATTGCTAGCACCACTGCTTCTCAAGTACTGTGACACAAAAAGTTAAGATAGCTACTTTTGTTAATCAATACAAAAAATGTTCAAGAGGTTTTTGATAGACATTAGAGAATGGATTGATGTTCTTTATCCATTCAAATTACTGGAAGGACGTTCAGAATTTAAGGGTAAGGAGCCTCTTGAGTGCCATGCCAAATACCATGGGATTCATGTTAGTTCAAAATTTACAGAGATAGTCATTAAAATAACTAAGTTTAATGACATGTGCAGTGTATTTGGCGTAATTCTAACACCTCTTGAGGTGTTTTTAATGATACATAAGGAGCTTATGAATTTCCAAGAATGCTGCCTGCTGAGAGTTGATGCAGTAGACACTACAGATAAAATTACTCAAGGCTTGAGGTCAATATTTCTATTTTGGTCAAGCTTCAAAAAGGATATATTTTGATAAATCATGATCATATAGCCCTTTTATCTTTGGAATTTTTTTTTTGGGGTATTGTGAAAAAGGTTTTCCCAAAAAGGGAAACCCAATTTTGGCACCAAGAAAAAGGCTAGAAAGGCCTTAAACATACTGTAATAAAAAGGGGGAAAAAAAAAATAAAGGGAAAAGGGGGGGTAAGGGGTTCTAGGGGGGGAAAAAAGGGGAAAGGGGTGACCTGTATTGTAAATAAAAAAAAATCCTTTTAAAAAAAGAAAGGGGGTAAAACCAAAAAACCTGAATTCTATTTTTGTTTTTTATGGGGAAAATTTTTTTTTAATTTTAAAACCAAACCCAACCAAAATTTGGCCCAAAGAAATAGTTAAGAAAAATTTAAAAGGTTGGGGGAAAAATGGTTAAAGGGGGGGGGGTTTCCCCGGTTTTTGTGGGGTGGGGGGGTTTTGGTTTGGGGGGGCCCCAAAAAGGTTGGGGGAAAACCCCCGTAAAAAAATTTTTGGGGGGGGGGGGGGTTTGGGTTTGGGGGACCCAAAATTTAATCACCATTCCCGGGGGCCCGGAAGGGGGGGGGGGGGTAAAGGTTTTTTGGGGCCCCAAGGGTTAACCCACCCGGGGTTTCTTTCGGGGTTTTTTCCGGGGGGCTTTAAAAATGAAAAAAATTTTTGGCCATGTAATTTTTAGGGGGGAAGGGGGGGGGGAACCTGTCCTCCCGAATGGGGGGGGGGTAGGGGGGTTTTAAAAAAAAATTTTTCCTTTTGGAAGGGTGATCTCCCGAGTAAAGGAAAAGGTTTGAGCCCCTTTCCCAGGCATACTTATGGGGGTTGGGGAAAAAGGGAACCCTCTTTAAAAATTTTAAAACCCCCAAGGGGGGAAAAAGGGGGGTTGGTGGCTTAAACCGGGTGGGTTGGGGGGGGGCCCCAAAAAAAAGGGGGCTTTGTGGGGCAGGGAAAATAGCGGGCCAATGTTTCTTTAATTTCCCTTTTTGGCCAATAAAATTTTTTTTAATTTTTGACTTTTTTTTCTCTTAAAAAGGGCAAACAAAAGGGGGTTTTGGGCATTGGGCAAAATTCATAAAATGTTTAAGAAACCCAAAGGTCTAGGGGGTTTTAAAAAATGTTTGAAAAAGTTAAAATAAAATTTTTAACCCCTTTTGGGGGGAAAAGGGGTTAAAAAGGGGTTTGGGGAGGGGGCAAAAAACCCCTTTTAAAGGGTTTTAGGGGTTAAAAGGGGTTAAAGGGGATTAGGGTTGTTAAATTTCCCGGGGGGGTTTCCGGGGGGTTGGAGGGGGGTTTAAAAGGGGTATTCAAAAAGGGGGTTGGGGTTAAAGCAGTCCCAAAACCCGGGCCCAGAAAAAATCCTACCCAAACTTTTAATTTTTAATAAACAAGGGGTACAAAAATTAAATTAAAAATTTTTTAAAAATTAAGATTTTGGGGGCCGGTGGTGGAGTAAAAGAGGGGGGGTTTGTTTTTCCCCGTTTGTTTGGGTGTTTTTTTGGGGGGAATGTTTTTTAAAAAGGTGGTTTTTTTTCCGCGTTGTTTTTGGGGGGCACAAAATGGAAAGGGTTTATTAAATTTTTCAAAAATTTTTAAAAAAGATTTATTCCCCCAAAATTTTTTGGGGGAAAAATATAAAATTTTTAATAATGTTTTGGGCCCAAAAAGTTTAAGGTAAATGATGAGGGGAAAAAACCAAATTAAAAATTTGTTTTTAATAGAATATTTTTTTGAAAAGGGGAAATTTGGGAAAAATTTTTTGGGGGAAAAGAAGTTTTTGGGACCCAAACAAAATCCTGCCCAAAAAAAAAAGAAAAATAATTTTTAAGAAAAAGATGGCTATTAAAATGGGTTTATTGGTTTGGTATTATGTTTACATAAAAACATGTTTTATTGTTTTTTTTTCCCCTTTTTGGGGGAACCCCCCCCTCCACCCCCCCCCAGTTCTTCCTACTTTCTCACCCTTTTTTCCACAATGTGTTTCTTTTTTTATTATTTAGTATTTTTTTTTTAGTTTTTGTTTTTTAAATTTTTGAAGCTTTAAAATTTTAAAAGAACAAAAGCCTTTTTTAAAATCTCCATTAGCTTTTGGGGCAATTTAAAAATTTTTTTTAAATTTTAAAAACAAAGGATTTTTAATTTGGTAAACAATAACAAGTTTGCCAACCCCCAATACGGAAACCCCAAAATTTCAAACGAATAAAAAAAATTGGGTTTTACCTGGAGGACTCGAAACACCGTTTTTCCAGTTCCCTTCCCCCCCCCCCTGTTCTCCCCTCTCCCCTCCCCCCTCCCCTCTCTCTTCTCTCCTCTCTCCATATCTCCTAGCCCTCCTCTCCTTCCCCCTTTTCCCCTCTCCCTTACTTTTTCCCTTTCCCCTTATCCCTTTTAAAATTTTTGTCCCCCTATTTTTCCCCCTTTCCCCTTTTTAAATAAAACTTTTCCCCTCAAAATCCCTTTTGAGCATAACTAAAAAAATTTTATCAAAAAGGAAAAAGAAAGACCTAAAAACCAGTCCAAAAAATTTTTTTGACTAAACGGAACCTCTGTAAACCTCTCCTAACTAAAAGACATAGTTCTGAGCCTGGCTTTTTTCTTGACTTTAGATTGAATATCAGCTGAAAACCATCCTCTCAAGCCTTTTCTCTCAAAGTAAATAGCCTGGGTTGACTATGAGACTATAAGTCTTCAACCCCTTCAGAAATCCAGAATGACTGAATTAACTGAAATTATGGGAAGCACAAAGCATAGCTTCTAAAAACTTAGCCAATTTATAGAGACCGCAGAACAGTCCCTATACTATAAAACGTTGGAGCATCGGATCTTCAGCCTTCTGACCCAGGTTCATCTGACAGACCTAGTGATGCAGAATTATTAAGGGCTGATTATTCTGTCTTGGCAGATACAATCAGTCAACTATACTGCAAGTGTGTCCTTTTCAGGACAGTAATTATCTGTAGATGAAAAAGAGGCAATTCTTGCCTAGTGGCTGTCTCACCACAACTGGAGTAACTCCAAAGATGCTCGATTTCTTCTTAGTATCCCAAGACAGGAAGCTGTAAGGAGAAGACAGGTCTCTAATCAAAATGAACCTTAATACAGAATGTTTGTAATGTCAATTCTGTGGACTTCTGACGTTTTTGAAAACCAACTATCCAGGTAAGGCAATCTGGACTGTTGTCTGTTAACTCCTCTCAGCTATTTCTAAATAAAATATAGAAAACACCCTAACAATAAACTCAGAGCCATGAATTTGCTATAGGCCCTTAACTCACAGGCTAACCATCTCAAATCAGTTTAAAAAAGTTAAAGAAGGACTGAGTCTAAGCCTTGTATTTCCTAAATGTTTATATAGGCACAATGCCTATGAGAGTAACAATATTAATCTCATTTCTATATCAATAGGAAACTCATTATACTCTGTCTAATTTCATAGCCAATAAACACACACAGATAAGTACACATTACAAGTAATTTAAAGCTAAAGGATTAAAATGGTATATCACATAAATATCAATCAAAAGGGAGCATGATTTGTTATATAAATGTAAAAATATAGGTGTTAGAGAAGTGAAAATTATCAGAGTAAGGAACATTAGGAAATAATGCAAGACCAGTCCATCAAAGTCACAGGGCATTCCTGAATATGGACCAAAATTATACCTGAAACATATGTGAGACTTCAATTGACAAAACTGAAGAGAAATATGAATCCATAAGCATGCTTAAGAGACTGGGAAGAAAACAGGAACTTTGTCAATCACCCCAAAAGTGTCCAGTTGTATATAACGCTGTCCAACAAAAACAGCACTAACAATTTTTATCAAATATCCATGGAATACATAAAGCAAAAAGGCATATTATGGGAAATAAAATAAACTTTTAATGTTTTTGAAAGAATATAAGTCATATTATCATATCTTAGTCTAATTAATCTAAAAATAAAAAAAGATAGTTTTTAAACACTAAGAACCTACAAAGTACATTTCCAAACAATTTATGTTTGTAAATTGGAAATATAAATAAAATATGTGTTGAACAGGCCATATGTCACCACACTTTTGTGATAGTGGAAAACCAAGGCATGAAGCTTATTAGTTTTATATATAATCTGAACTACATAGAGAAACTCTGATTCAGTGTGTGGTGTGTGTGTGTGTTTGTATGTATGCATTTGTATCTTCACTTATATGTGTGCCCTGTATGTGTTTATTGAACATAAAAAAATAAAAAAAATATGACAAAGATAATTCTATCATTTATCATGATGTAGCATTAAGTAATTGTAGCATAAAAGGGAAACATTTCCAAATAATTATCTTGCCATTCAACTGAAGAGATAATTCAAAAGAGTACATTAAATCCAAAGCAAACAGAATGGAGGACACAGAAGAGAGGCATAGAACTAAATAAAATTTAAAAAGGAAAAAAAGCTAGAGAAAGTTTGGGAGAAAATCCAACTGGTGTGTGTATGTGCATGTGCGTGTTGTGTGTCAGTGTGTGTTCATGAGGGGTGCACAAATATATGTGCACAGATGCATCTGGAAGCCAAAGGAGAATCTTTGGTGTGTTTCTCAGAAGCTATCCAATTCATAATTTAGAAAAGATACCTCCCATCTCCCTCTCCCTCTCCCCTTCTCCCTCTGCCTCTCCCCATCTCCCCTTCTACCTCCTCGCTCTTCTCCCTCTACCCTCCCTCCTTTCCCTCCTTTCTATTTCTCTCTTTCTTTCTCACCCTCTCCCATTGGCCTGGGACATAGCAGGTATTCTAGATAGCTGGCCAATAAAGATACCATTTATTTCTACCTTCCCATTGCTCAATTATAAACATTTGCTAGCATTCCTGGCTCTTAAAATGTGTTCTGGGTATGAAACCTTGTTTGCAAGGCAAGTGCTTTACTAATTGACCTGTCTCCCAGCATCTAAGCTTGAGTTCTTCAGAGATTTTAATAAAATTGACAAAACTATATGAATTGAAGACAGAAAAAAAGGTTTAGTTACTAATCTCACACTTATGGATAATGGCTTAGAACACTAGTTGAGAAACTCAAGGTTAAATTCCCATCAATACAATACAAAACTAAACAAAGTAGTAATTTGAGGAGTGAAATGGAATATATGAAAGACGATCTACATAAAATTGCAAAGTGAAATTTTCAACAAGTATAGTAAATGAATTTGATAACATGGGTAAATGAACCAATTTTCCAAAAGGTATAAATCACCATAACTTTTTAAATACAAAATAGAGTAATCTGAATAACTGTAAAATGTAAGAAAATTGAACATATCAAAACTCATCACAAAAATAAATCTTGGGAAAAAGTCACTTATGAGAGAGTTGATATAAATTTAACAAATGTAATTACAAAGCTTAAAATGCTCTCTAGGTGTTTATTTGCATATAGAAAACAAAATTTTCTATAAGCTAAAAAAAGACCCATTGTCAGTTTGTCTGTGTATCTGTACTGGTCCTGTCTGTCCGTCTGTCTTGTTTCTGTCTCTCTGCATCTCTCTCTGTCTCTTTCTCTCAGTCTCTGTTCTCTCTCTTCTCTCTCTCTCTCTCTCTCTCTCTCTCTCTCTTCTTCTCTCTCTCTTTTCTCTCTCTCTCTCTCTCTTTCTGTGTGTGTGTCTCTGTGCGTGTATCTAACTACTCTTTCATTTGCTATTTTTTGAAATTTCATTTCCAGGTCTTTTTTCTTCAAAAACATAACACATCACAACTGTTCCCACCACAGAGATGCTGTGCCATGCTGGGAAATATTTTTTGCCATTTTATGCAAATTTATTCATACAAACTTACTTCAGTACTCAACAGTCATCACTCTCATGACTGGAGGTTGAAAGTCCAAAACTAGGATGTAGGCATGTTTGTGTCCTAGTGAGGGGTCTCATACTTGATTTTAAAATCTCCATTTTCTTGCTGCCATCTCACCTGGTAGAAAGTGAACAAATAACACATAACAATTGTTAAAAAGTAACAAATCCCATGGGTTTGCTTCTATAGGCCTCCCAGATCTGTCAAAATACCATCATGTTAGAAGCCGCATCTCAAACATATGAATTTTATTGTAAACAAATATTCAGACCATAACAAATTATTTATCCTACTATACAACTTATACCATTACTTCATGAGGACTATGAATGGAAGAATCTCTTTCTCAATAACAGCTTCCTAGGTCATGCCAGGCATATCATCTTTGAGTGTCTTTATTTCATGATTTATTAAAATATATCATAGAATTTATTTGGCCTAGTTATCAAATTTTCAGGAACTGTCATGAGTCTGAAAGTTACAGAATGCTGACTTGAAAAGTTCTACACAATTGGTTCACATCCGAATGCACATGCTGGTGGCATATTGGTGAAAGACTCCAATTTCCTGTATTCACTCTGCAGCCTTAAACTGGTGTGCATGCTGATTCCTTAATATTGTCTGTACCTATGGGATTTTGAGTTTATTATACTTACAGTACATTTGACTTTCTTATATTTATATAACATATTTCTACTATAACATTTCTCACAAACTATTTGTTTGTTCAAACTTGAAATTAATTTTTTATTAATCACTTTATTCATTTATATTACAAATTATATCCCCCATCCTGGTTATCCCTCCACAAACTTGCTGATCCTATATCCCCTCTTCCCCCTGCTCTTTACCTCTCTGAGGGTGCTCTTCCACAAACTCACCCACTCCTGCCTCACCCCTATAGCATCCTTCTATGTTGGACCATCAAGCATCCACAGGACCAAGGGTCTCTTCTCCTATTGATGTCAGATAAGGCCAACCTCTGCTACATATGTATCTGGAGCCATGGATCCCTCTATGTATATTCTTTGTTTGGTGGTTTAGGCTGTGGGAGCACAAAGAGGTTCCTTTAGTTGATATTGTTCTTCCTATTGGGTTGCAATCCCCTTCAGCTCCTTCAATCCTTCCCCTAGTTTTTCCACTGGAGTCCCTGGGCTCAGTCCAATGATTGGATATGAGTATCTGCATCTGTACTGGTCAGGTACTGGTAGAAACTCTCAGGCAACAGCTATACCAGGCTCCTGTCAGCAAGCTCTTCTTGGCATCAGCAGTAGTGTCTGGGTTTGTTGTCTGCAGATAGGATGGATCCCTAAGTAGAGTGATCTCTGTGGATAGCCTTTCCTTCAGTCTCTGCTCAATTTTTGTCTCTGTCTTTCTTTGGATAGGAACATTTCTGAATTAACAATTTAGAAACGGATGGGTGACCCCATCCCTCAACTGGGTGTCATGCTATCTATTGGAGGTGGTCTCTATAGGTTCAATCTCTCTTTGTTGGTATTTGGCTAAAGTCATCCCTGTTTGTCCTGGAACCTCTTGCTTCCTGGCGTCTGGGACTTCTAGTGGCTACCCCAGTTCCTTATCCCACTGCTACATATTTCTCTTTGATTTCCTGACCCTCTCTACTTATCTCTTGTCCTTCCAATACTGATCCTGCCCTCTTTTTCCCTCCCCTTCCTCTCTCCTCCTAAGTCTCTCCCTACCTTTACCTCCTGTGATATTCTGTTCCGCTTCTATGTCGGATTGAAGCATCCATACCTTGGTCTTCCTTTATAAGCTTCATATGGTTTGTTGGTTGTATCTTGGGTATTGTGAGCTTTTGGGCTAATATTCACTTCTCAGTGAGTACATACTATGTGTGTTCTTTTGTGTCTGGGTTACCTCACTCAGGAAGATATTTTCTAGTTCCATCCATTTGCCTGTGAATTTCTTGAAGTCATTGGTTTTATTTGTTTGTTTGTTTTGCTTTTTTGTTTGTTTTTTATTTTTGTTTTTGTTTTGTTTTTAAAGGAAGAAAGGGCATATTTTATTTCAGTTTAAGATATAATCAATCAAACAATTGGTTGCATCACCTTCAGAAATGGAAAATGCAATCATGAATACACACTAGCTCAGTGTCCTTTATCTATTGTACATAGTACAGGAAGCCCTGCCCATAGAATAGTCCTATTCATACTTAAAATGTTTTCCCACATTAGTTAAAAATAATCAAGATAATTTCTTACAGATACTTTAAGAAGCTCATTCACAGATGACTCTAAAGTCTATCAAATTGACTATTAACAGTAACCATCACAATCATTCATCCTGAAGATAGAATTGTCCTCCACATCTTTTTTATTGGATATTTTATTTATTTATTTTATTCAGATGTCATCCCCTTTCCCCATTTTCCCTCCCTAGAAACCCCTATCCCATACCCCCTCCTCCTTTTAGCTTTTATACCATTTTAATTACAAGAAATTATTAAAGTCATTGTTTTAATTAACTAATCAGTAATATAATTTATAAAATATATATCCATTGACTTAATATGATTTATTTCTATTTAAAATCATTAGAATTATAGAAAATATGTTTTATTTAAAGATTAATTTAAAAATTCATTTTGTATGTATTTTTTCTACTCCTCCCTCCTCCTTTTCTTCCTTTTTTCTTTCCCTCTTCTTCTTTTACTTGCTATGTCTTTATGTCATTCTTTCTATAGTTTTTTGAGTTGGCTCATCTAAAGAAACTAATGTTGGCCATGGCTTCAGTATTTAGCTGAATCTGCCTGAACATACTACCAAATGTATATATTAACAATAACTATAAGTTTTTAAGACTTCATGAATGATAATGCATCCAGAAATTCCCTTCTTCTTTACTGTTGTTAAAGAGAAAAGACTATTTTTCTCTCCTAGCTGTTTGATAAGACTTGTTTTGTGTAGTAATCAGGAGATAGAATGTCTGTTTACCACAGTTTCTGAAGTGCAGCTCCATTTTCTCTGACATGTGTAGAAGAATTGAATATTCCCTTTGCAGATAGTATGGATAAAGAGAGATTAGACTGCATTTCCATGCCTATTTGTTTTGTATTCTGGAGGATTGAGCTGGAGATGACTTACACAATCGTCAAAGGATGAAACCAGAGATGGAAGGCTTGCACACAAAATTCGAATTTACTTTTACCTGAACTCAGACTAACTATTTGACTGCTAATAGCAAATTTTTCATCTTAAATTTGGTCATTTTAGTTGTTGATGTTGTTTAGTATTGTTTGTCAACAACATATAGAGGTAAAACAACAAATTGCAGTCACTGGTTGGTAATCCTGAAAGTCCATTGAAATTACCTAGGAAGTTTTTACAGAATAATCATGCTCTTAGTTCACTTAATTGAATCCAAATCAATTAAGTACAAACTGTTTCATCTTTTAAAATAACCTTAATTTTCAGATTTTAGAAAATGTTTTAATATATGGAAACTATATTTTCATATATATATGAATATTATTTCATATACATGAATTATATATATATATGTATATATATATATATATATATATATATATGTAAAGACAACACCTTTTTTTCCTTTTTTTTTTAATCTGTTTTTACAATCCAGACCTTTTCCCCCTCCTGGTCCATTCTCTGACTGTTCCTCATCCCATACATTCTCCTCCTCCCTCTGTCTCCAAGAGGATGTCCCTACCCTCCATCCTCACCCTACCAGACCTCCCTACTCCCTGGGGCTTCAAGTCTCTTAAGGATAAGGTGCATCTTCTCTGACTGAGTCCAGACCCAGCAGTTCTCTCCTGTATATGTATTGGCGGCCTCATATCAGCTGGTGTATGATACCTTGTTAGTAGTTCATTGTCTGAAAGATCTCAGGGGTCCAGGTTAGTTGAGACTGCTGGTCTTCTTATAGGGTCACCCTCCTCCTCACCTTCTTGCAGCTTTTCCCTAATTCAACCACAGAGGTCACCATCCATTGGCTGGATGTAAATATCTACATCTGATGCTTTCAGCTGCTTGTTGGGTCTTTCTGAGGGCAGTCATAATAGTCCCCTATTTGTCAGCACATCATAGCATCAGTAAGAGTGTCAAGCCTTGGGGCCTCCCCTTGAAATGGATCCCAACTTAGGCCTTTCACTGGATCTCCTTTCCCTCAAGCTCTTCTTCATTTTTGTCCTTGCAGTTCTTTCAGACAGAAAAATTCTGGTCAGAGTTTTTGACTGTGGGATGGCAATCCTATCCCTCTACTTGATTCCCTGTCTTTCTGCTGGAGGTGGGCTAATCAAGTTCCCTATCCCACTGTAGGGCATTTCATCTAAGGTCCCTCCATTTGAGTCCTGAGTGTCTCTCATCTCCCAGGTCTCTGGTACTTTCTAGAAGGTCCCCCTACATCCTGCCTCCCAATGTTGCCTGTTTCCATTCTTTGTGATGGCCCTTAGGGCTCCAATCATGTTCCTCTTCCCCTCCCTTCCCCCTTTCCCACCCAGGTCCTACCTCCATCCCACTTCCTGTGATTGCTTTCTTTTCCTTCCCAAGTGGGATTGAGGCATCCTCACTTGGGGCCTTCAATTTGCTAACCTTCTTGAGTTCTGTGGATTGTATTCTGGGTATTCTGTGCTGTTTTGGCTAATATCCACAGTGAGTACATGTCATTTATGTCCTTTTGGGTCTGAGTTTTCTCACTCAGGATGATATTTTCTAGTTCCATCCATTTGCGTGAAAAATTCATGATGTCCGCATTCTTAATGTTGGCGAAGATGTAGAGAAAAAACAACACTCCTCCATTCCTGGTGAGATTGCCAACTGGTACAATCACTCTGGAAATTAATCTTGGGGTTTCTCAGAAAATTAAAAATAGATCTACCTGAAGACCTAGCTATACCACTCTTGAATGTATGCCCAAAAGATGTTCCACTATGCCACAGGGGCATGCCCTTCACTATGTTCATTGTGGCCTTATTTGTGATAGCCAGAAGTTGAAAATAACCCAGATGTCCTACAATAGAAGAATGGATACAGAAAATATGTTTCATTTACAAAATGGAATAATGACTACATTTTTATGGTCAATGTTATGGATAGATTTATTTGGTGTTATTATAGTACAATTTAAATAAAGGCTGAAGCAGTTTCTTATATTAATATTCTTGTCCACTTTTGTTATTGCCCAAATTCCTCAGTCTATATGTTGATATTGAGTGTACAATTCTAAATACCTTTTTCCTTGGCTGCAGAGGTCAACCAAAAGTCTCTTTTAGCCAATATAATAGAAATATATTTTAATAGGGGCTTTAATACCCCTAGTTCACTGGGTCGTGCTTTCTCTAGTATATCTCTTACATGGTTGTGATAATACTGACATGGGAGTTGGACCTGAACTCAAATCCTCTGCAAGAGCAGTATATGCTATTAACCACAGAGCCATCTTTTCTATCCCGAGATTACGGCAGTCCAAACATGTCTTGCCATTTTCAAAAAAGTAGTCATTCAATCTGAAAAGCAAAATGGATGGTAATAGTTCACTTAGCAAGTCATAGAATTTTTAGACAAGGAGTTTGCTGCTAATTCTATACTTTTATGAAGACTAAAGGAAAGTTTGAGCATTAAACAGCTTGAATTTCTAATAGAACATGTCTAAATAAATTTGACAAAGCCTTAAAGATTTGAAAAGTAGACCTTAACATGATACTTGAAAATATAAATCCTGCCAAATGAATAGTAACCCTCAATATCTGCTGCCAAAGAAACTTAAGATACTTTTATTATAGTTAGGTTGCTGTATTGGAAAGGGTACAGCTAACATTTTATTGTAGAAGAGAAACCAAGAATTTGACAATAGATATGTACATGTCCAGCAGGCTCAGTGTTTGGATATGATTAGTACCTATTTTTGTTAATTCTTTGAGAGTCTCATACATTTTATTTTCCTCATATCCATCCTCTGCCTTCAGCTCATCCATATCCACCCCACATTTCACACCCACCCAGCTTTGTGTCCTCACTTTTCTTGTAAACCTACCCAGTTGAATAACTGTTGACTATATACCCTTGAGTATGTGGTCATCAGTTGGATTGTGTTCCACATATCAGAGGCCAGACCTTCAAAGAAAACTAACTCTCTTTTTCCCTTCAGCTATCAATTAGCAATAGGCTCAAAATTACAGACCTTTATTCATATAGCTAACGGATTACAACACAAGTAAATAAAAATAATCAAGTACCCATTCACGGAATAAGACAATTAATGACTCAAAGTTGACTTACTGTCTCTTTAAGGATATGTTACATATAGAGAATTTAAAAACAATAAGGTAAGAAAATGGCTCACTTTGAAATGTAAAATATGCTTAATTTCACCATGTGGCAGGTGTTGCCATGAGTAACCACATTAAGAGCATAAAATTATATTTAGGAGAGCAAGAGTTTGAGAATAGATATTCTCTGCTCAATTTCAAACCTGTTCATGTTCATCATGCTTACATGCCTTACTGCTTCTCAGTCTAATTCTGTGAAGCAATAATACTCTTAATTGCAGAATATATAGCAGGCACAAATCCCTTTCCATTAGAATCCACAATGACGGCCTCCTGGTCTTGGCAGGCAATTAATTCAGTGAGCAATTAATTAGCGAAGCATTGAACTGTGGCTAACTGATCACATTTTACTAATAGGTTATAAATTAATAAGACAAACTACCTAACAGATCTACAATGCTTAGAAAATGCTTCGAAGGGGCAATGAATAAAAATATTATATATATAATATACATAATATATATGTGTGTGTCTCTGTGTGTGATTTGTATATGTAAATGTACCATGATATTTCATAATATAGCATACTATAATATACATATACCATCTTATATATACTCTTCATTTCTATGTAGTATCGACTATTTCATAAGTTGCAAAAATGTAACTATCACTCTTTATTCAACAATTCGGGTATACGTATATGTGTGTATATATATATTTTATGTGTAAATATGTATATATATAATATTCATAATATTGTACAAAATACCAAGATGGTATATTAAGTTCTTATTATTAATATTTTCTTTGTGGGTTCACTGTGATTTCTCAGCAACTCCCTTTTGTTTCATTTCCCAAACAAGCCTATAAAATCTGTAAGTAGGCAATAAAATCAATTGGTCTTGAAATAGTTCTTCAGGCTGGCTTTTTCCCTCTCTAGGAAGATGGCTAATAGCTCCTAAAGCTTCCAGGCAACAGCAAATATAAGTCTTCCAGGAAAAAACCCATCCCAAACCCCTTGATCCTTGAAATGCATGACTGGATGGAGTATATATACAAGTCACATAATTGCTTCATCTAAACTCTTCCATAGAAAAGTACTAACAAGAATTAGGTCTTACAAAGTAGATAAGCAATATTTAAGTGGTTCATCTAGAACATTATTAATGAAGTACTCTCTAGTACATACATTTTCTATTAAATCAATGTAGTGTTTATTTCCAACAATGAGAACATATTTTAAATACATGTATTTTGAGTTTTAAGTACCACTCCATAACAATAGTCATAATAATTATGCAAGTTTTAAAGGTAAAGCAATTTATATGTTTTGGATATGGATTTAAGAAAAACATCTGTATCTATGTTATTTTATACTACTCATGAATGTGCTATTCATGTTCTTGCCCCATTCTGTGGTGATACTTAATTTCTGGAAGACTGTGCCTTTTACTACTTGGTTCATAATTCAGATTCTTGTCATATGGTTGGAATTTTATGACTAAACCTAAAGCATGTGCAGCTGTCCCTATTTTAGGCTTTCTGTCTACTTGTCTGGTACTGTTACGATTCTCTAACCCAATGTTAAGGAAACACTGTGAATCTGAAATGTGTTCCAATACTTACTTTATGATACAGAATTATCAGGCTAAATCACCATGTCTTCTTTTATGAGATAAGCTAGTCTTCCTCCTGTTTTATGTATATCCTTGCAAGAAAATTATTCATTATTTGTTCATACTTATGTTCACAGTTGTAAACAAAATATATTGTAGGTTTTTGTTATTCATTATAGTATTACAATTAATTTTAATTTATGGTTACAATAAAGAGTTTGATATAACTATAAAATAAGAACTGATGAAATCTTTAATATTTAAATAATTTACCAAATGAGAATGGTACATTCTCATTCATATTATAGGAAGTAGAAAAATCATTATTAAGACATAATATTTTTTAAATTAATGTGTATCTTCAACATAAATACATAATTATACAAGCTATAAAATACTCTCTGTATATATTATTGGATGATATTTGATACTGAAAGTGAGAATAACAATGCAAAGTTATATTGTAATGAAACTATTAATATTTATGGTATGTAAGAAGTACTTTGTTGTCAAACTAACTTATAAACATTTTAAAAATATTAGATCATGAAATATATAAAGAGTTGCATGTTTGGTTTACTAAAATTAATTGGGTGACTCAATTAATGTATGAAAATTTTTAATGATAAGTATGATCTTTAATTTGAGAATTTCATTACAGGGTTTCTTAAAAGCTCTTCAGGAAATATTTTATACTATGCTTTCAGCACAGGCTGGGCAGGCTGACTCCAATATCTCTTAACCATTATGTTCCTCATCTTATTTTCCATATATATTTTTTTTTTTTTTTACAAGCAGAAACATGGAGTTTGTCTGTGTCTCTTAAGGTGTGGAAAATAAGAAGCTGCAGAATTCTCAGTCCTAAAAAGATGTATGGACTGCACATTCTCCCATCAAAGGCTCAGGGATCATTACAAAGGATGTTATGAGAAGACCACAAAAGCCAAGGCAATAGATGATTAAAAGGAGATACTCTTTTCTGGGCACAGCAGTATAGCTAGACATATGAAGTCACAGCAGTTGTGATAAAATCTATAAACTGTGTATAAGTCCCAGCATAAGAGGAGGTAAATACGAAGTCCCATTCCTAACAGAAAGTCTTGAGGCAATTGTTAACTGCCAAGAAAGCAAGGGACAGTTTTCTCTAAGAATGTAGTCTTTGGTAACTCAAACATGCTCAAGTAGAATGTTACACAATTGAGAATATTTGGGTGGCACAAAATAGTTTTGGAGGGTATTATTTTGGGGGGCTGGACATAAAATTTTGTGAGTACTGAAGAGGGGTGGATCTGGGAAGAGTTGAGAGATAGAGTCAATATAAACAAAACAATTTTTGAGAATTTAGAGGAAATGTAATCAGAACAAGGTGTAAAAAATTCTCAAAGAACTATTAAAACTTTAATATATTGTTACATATTATATATTAGTTAAGTTGCATAGCATGCCAAGTAGAGTAGATAAACTAATATGAAACAAATTTGAGTCTATGTTATATATTAACTGTCATATATGCCATTTATGAGGTGGGCATGATCCCAAAGTTTAAATTCTAATTTCAGGCAATATAATATGTATATTTAGCGATCGTATGCAACTCTCCTTTTACCCATGTCTAACTGATGTATAAAACACTACGTATAGTTTTTAGTCTATGTTAAAAGAGTTAAGACAAATGTAAATGTTTTAAGAAAAATAGAAAGATATTCATGGGGAAACCAAAATTGATTCATGAATCATAAACAATATAGAAATTATAAAACAATAAGCATTTTTATGGAGTTATAAGTAACTAGGATGACTGATCTTCTGCTCACACAAGAAACAGACAAAAACTTCTGGATTATTCTGCAAGTACTCTCTGACAGATATGACTTGAGCAATTTAGCCTGGGATCTCAGATATAGGGTTTCTAATTTAACCAGTCCTGAGTAGGTCCAGAGAGTAGAGTTTTGAAAATCTCTCAGGTGGTTTGAGCATATTGTGAGACAGGAGAAAATATTGTTTTAACCACTTGCATATACCCTTACATAGCTGCTGCTACTCAGATATGATCTACCACAGAAGAGATAATCTGAGAAGCCAGGATTTAACTTTGAAGAGGGTTTCTCACATGGTGGTCCCTAACCATCAATAATATCATTTGGATACAAGTGAGACATGAAAGTTCTGGCCCAATTAGGCATATTAAATGAGAAATTC
Source organism: Mastomys natalensis (assembly GCA_021653895.1). NCBI lineage: Eukaryota > Metazoa > Chordata > Mammalia > Rodentia > Muridae > Mastomys > Mastomys natalensis. The sequence continues at coordinate 176,198 of JAJTUV010000238.1, read as the reverse complement.
CAGGGATGAGCTCCAGCAAACGCTGGTTTAACAAGCCCTTCTCTTGAATCTTACAACCACTATAGGTCAAGCTCTAGTGTAAGCCTAAAGAAACCAATGAGGCCTCTCAAGTCTACTGGACATATGTCTGGAAATTTCAAGTTCAGAACTATGCTGTTTTTTTGTAGACTTCATATTTTGAAGTCTACATATTTAATTTATACTTCATGAGACGATCCAGTCTCTACAAATTCAGTTTCATGGTTAGGTTTTTCCCTATTATTAATTTTCCCAGTCAGGCTCTTAAGGGTATGTTAATAGCACATATATGTGATATATGTTAAATATGTTTGCAAAAATTTTATAATGAGGTTCTTTCAATTATATTTTGCTAATATAAGTATTTTTGGATATAAGTTTTTAGCAATAAAAATGACATAGCTGACATGGCTGAGTAAGCAACTCATTGTCTATATTTTACATAGTCTACAATATATAAACATTTTCAGTTATATTGCCTATTTTTATGTAGAAAATGTGTGTGAGTGTATATCTGTGTGGATATGAATATGAATGGCAGTCAATGTATCTGTGTGTGTCTGTGTATGTGTTTTTATGGGTATGTGCATATGGATGGCAGTCAATGTATCTATGTGTGTGTGTGTGTGTGTGTGTGTGTGTGTTTCAGATGAATGTTTGTCAGTGTATTTGCATGTGTGCATATGAATGGCAGCCAGTGTATTGATGTGTGTGCATATGAATGACAATCAGTGTATCTGTATGTGTCTGTGTGTGTCTCTCTGTGTGTGTTTGTATGTGTATGTATGTATGTATGTATGTGTGTATGACTGGTAGTCAGTATATCTCCATATGTGCAGATGAATGGCAATTAGTGTATCTGTGTGTGTTTCTCTCTGTGTGAATACGTGTGGTGTGTGTGTGTGTGTATGAATGGCAGTGTAGTGCATACTATATGACCATGTTGTGCATTACTGTGATTTGTATTAATTATTACATATGAAGGTCTTTATCAGTACATTATGAACTTTATGTAGATGAGTACTCAGACATTGGTTGCACAGTAACATTTTGGATATTTAATACTGTAGTTTAAGGTTTCCTGGACATTATTCATACCCAGATTCACTCAAAGTTATTCACTGTGTTTTCAAACAATGTTTTACTCTTAAGCTTTTGAAAGTATCTTTGTTTCTTTTAAAATTGAATTTCATCCTGTGTCAAACACAGGCAATAGCTCTTTCAGAACAACATGGTGAAATTTATATATGAGATAAAAGACAATGTTCCAGTGCACAGAACAAAATTAATATAAATAACGCTCACACATATTGGCCACAAGACAGCACTTGCTAGGTAGAATATGGTATAATTATGTATCCAGCTATAACCTTTTCCTTTTAAGTGTAGAAGCTTTTAGAGTCTGTGTGAAAATGATCATTTTTTTACAATAACTAATAATTACGTTACGTAGTTTAAATTTTTTTCTGGGGAGAAGTTTTCAGACCTAAATGAGCTAGCATAATGCTTAGCAAAGGGCTCTGTATAGTAGGGTATTGTTCACTGCAAATGCTGTGGAACCTTGATAAAATATGACCTGCTACAGCATGAAATTTAGCATAATCCTATTGATTGGTGCTTATTACTGAAGAAAAAACCCCAGAAGGTTCTTGTTATACTATTTTATCTCTATCTCGATTTCTTGGCAAAACCCCAAAGAATCATGCTTTAATGAAGTCCATCTTTGAGGGAAAATGGAACAAAATGCTTTTGTTTTCATAATCATAGAACTCTTAAAACATTTGTTATATAAATGAAGGACAGATACTGATAGGCATCACAAGTTTGGGTGCTAAAAGAAAAGACATTCCAGATTAATATAAAGTTAAAAAATGAAGTTTTGATTTAAAGCTTTAGGAATGTAAAACATAAGATAAGAATTGAATACTTAAAGTTAGATAAATTTAATGCAAATTGTTTTGTATTTTATTTACTGAAAATTTTATAAAATATTTTTATAATGTTCCTTATTCTCTCACAATCTCTCACAGAGCCTTCCCACCTAACACTGTCATATAGGCCTTTAATTCCTGAATAACTTGCATTATGGTGACATTTTAAAAATATCTGCATAAAATACACTGAGAGGTTATGGGCTATATACCAGTTACACTTAAATGCTATAGTTTATATGCTTTGCATTTTACATATTATCTGAACCTTCCTATGTATCATGGCCATGTTAGCATATATAACAGTCTTGCACATAATAGCCACAAGACAATAATTAGGTATTCTGTTTTATTTCTATTGTTATGTATAATACTCATTCATACAACAATAAACATTTATTTTTCAGAGTATAAACTTTCTACTTAAAATATTTTTTTTGTTTTATAAATAAATGAGCGTTTCATTACATAATTAAAGTTTATGGAGAGAAATTTCCAGACCAGCAAGAGCTAGCAAGTGGAATAGCAAAGGGCTCTGTAGAACAGGCTAAATAGGCATTCAGCTAATGTTTTCAGAATGTGTCAAAGTTAATTTTTGCACTGATGTCTCCTCACTGTAAGCATGCTAAAGTCGATGTATGCATTCCTTTTGTGTTAGGAGAGAATAATTACCAATCCTGATGTCTCCTTCTGAGGAGTGTCCATTGGACACTCTCCTGAACTCATCTATTCTTCTATTTCATTTTTCTCTCCCAAGAGCAGAATACCTTAACTGACATTTCAATCTAGACATAGCCTGGGCATGGTCTCCCACCCATCTCACTTCCTTGAGGAATTTAATTCAGAGTCCAGTTTTTCAGGTCTGCCCACAGTCCCTTAGTAAGCTTGGCTTGAAAGTCTCCTGAAAACTGGTTTAGGGGAAAGGGACACTGTGTTTTGTGGCTCACCAGTTATTCGTAAACTGGAATAGATGCATCTACCAATTTCTTTTGTTGAGGTAAGAATATCAACTCCCAGAGATTAGGGCACTGAAAACTTTTAATATTTCCCATATTTTTTCTATTTCTGCTTGTTGAATTGTCTCAGTCTTAATTGGAAAATGTAAAAGTATTGCACATTGAATATGAACAACAAAATATGTATATAATGATATTGAACACTGGAACCGTGTAAGAATCATTGGAACAGAGTATGGATAGTGAGGATTATGTAAAGATAATTAACTCTCCTTCACTGAAGGCCAAATAGTAGAGCCTGTGAGGGAAATCATGAAATGAAACAGACAAGTGTTTATTATTTGAAAAGTCATAAGCACTTGCAAGAACACCATAATGCTGGTAGGTTGGGAGACATGGTATTAAGACTGAGACTCAAAGTATACTTTATATTCCATGAGACTCTGCTAGATACTTTTGAACACTGACAATATACAGAAACATGAACACCTCTAATTCTAAAACCACCACTACAGCTTTAATTCTAAGCATGTATGGATCATCTATTATTTTTAATCTAGTTACTGTTTCTAGTTATTTATCATCTGAAATATGCTCATGATTGCAGGTAATATTTTTCTCCTTTGTATCAGCTACCATTAGTATGCTACATTAATAATTAGATGCAGAAAAGAATTATGCATTATGCATATCCAGAATTTTCCTTTATGTCTCTCTTTTTTTTTCAAAAGTTCATCTTCTTGCTATGCATGAAGTTTGTTTTGTTTCGTTTTTTGAGACAGAATCTTTCTGGCTGGAACTCGGTAAGTAGACCAGGCTGGCCTCAGCCTTGAACTCACAAAGAATCTCAAGCCTCTTGCTCCTAGTGTTAAAGATCCAGATCAATTTATTATTTTAATGGCAATTTACATTTTCATGACTACCAGTCATTTCTTCATGACTTAAATGGAAAGCAGTGAGTGATAGTATAGGACTGTAATCCCAGTTGCTCAAGAAAAGAAGGTGGAAAAATGTCAAGATCAACTTTTGCTAGGTATAGGACTGAATGGAAATCTAGACTATGCATCATGAAGAGATGCTGCTTCAAAATAGAAAGTAAAATTTAAAAAGAAGATGGCATAGCTATAAGTCTGTATTGTCTAGTATATCTACTATATATTGTCTGTTATTGTGTACTATGAACAAGGGCAGAGATTTTATCCCGTATGAGGAAGTATAAAATAGGGAAATACATTCGGTAGCAGTGTTTCCCTGTTACCTTGTCTTAGAGGTAAATTTATTTTTCCAAGTATATGGCTCTCAAATGGAAAAATCTTTAATAACTATAATGAGATTTATTATTCTCTGTTGAAATTATTTGAATATGCACTACATACATACATACATACATACATACATACATACATACAATTATACTGATATTTTCTCTCTTGTGATCTTGTGGTCCTCTAAATCACAGAAATAACCTAACAATGTTTACACTGCTTATCATGTCCTCCAGTCTTATAATCAAGGTTGCTTTTAGATCTTATTGTCATTTAAGATCTTTTATAGCTGATTGAACAGTTTCCTAAAGCACCTTTGCCTTGCTCTCAAAGGCTGCCTCTCATATGGCAGCTCCTAAGGGAACATTTGTTGAGTGAAATTGTCAATTCCTTAAGTGTAGCAGTTATAAGAATAGGCTACATTGGAAAAGAATCGGCTGGTTCAGAGCTGAATGATTCAGAGGACATCCTGAATCTCTTTAAACATTACTTGCGTCCTCTATACAATGAAATGAGATTTCCTATACAGAGTTGTTATAAATGTAGGGTAGAAAATTAATTAAGGGGTAGGGATTTGGAGGCATCCAATGAAAAGTAGCTACTACTATTAATGAATATTTTTATAGTATTGATGATCACTATTATTAACTATGAATGAGTCTTTAATGATCATTATTAGACATTTATGATTGATTATTACTGATGATCCCAACAATCTCAGACATTTAGAGAGAAAAAAAAAACAAAACAAAAAACCACCAGTATTTGATGGCAGTATTTCAAAGGTGTCAAATATCCTAGGATCCAAATTGATTGCAAACATATGACCATGTAGGCTATTCAGCCCCAATATCACTGAGGCATGTGTTATGAACAGTTGGGAAGACTCAGGGATATAAATTATAATATCATTTGTATCCATAGCTTTTTAAAAATTGGATATTGTATTTACATTTCAGATGTTATCCCCTTACCCCATTCCCCCACCCAGCCCCAACCCCGCCCAAGAACCCCCTATCTCATCCCCTCTCCTCCTGCTTCTGTGAGGATGTGCCCCCACCTACCCCTCCACTCCCACCTCCCCACACTTGAATTCCCCACACTTGGTATCCAGCCTTCATGGGACTCCTCTCCCACCTGTGCCCGACAAGGCCATCCTCCCCTTCATATACAGGTGGGGTCATGGGTGCCCTTACTATGTGATCCCAGGCTGGTGGTTTAGACCGTGGGGAGCTCTGGTTGGTTGGTATTGTTGCTTTCCTCATTGGGCCACAAACCCTTTCAGCTCCTTCGGTCTTCTCTCTAACTCCTCCCATTGGGAATCCCTTGATCAGATCAATGGTTAGCTGTGAGCATCTGCCTCTGAATATATCAGACTCTGCAGACCTCTAAGGAGACAGCTATATCAGTATCCATAGCTTTTTTAAAAAGACTCTTTACTGCAACCTTCCTACATTTTCATGAAACCATCACACTGAGCAGATACGATTGTGAACTCCACCTGAGTACTGACTACCTCACCCATGAGAGGGAATCGATATTCACATGGTGACCAGTTTGGCAATGTCCTTTCCTTTTTTCTGGTGTGGATTTCCACTGTTTCTTGACATACATGTACAGCAATCCTTTAAGTTTCTCTGAGTTTCCTGTAGTGGCAACGGAGAGAGGTCACATGTTCAACAAGTTTGACCCTTTCAGTGAACAGGAGGTTTCTGTAGCTTTGATGTGAAATTTAACCCACTGAATGCCATGAATAGTAAGACTTTTGTGGGAATATTCCTTCTACATTTTTAACAAAAATTTTCTAGTAAAATTTAGAAACATAAATTGATGTTTGATGGCAATGAGCTGTATTCCGAAGGTTTCAAATGTCCCATGATACAAATCGCATTCAGCTTGAAGCCTTCTGTTGTTCAGCTCTTGGAAATAAAAAGGATCACTTTTAAGATGACTTTAGTTTGGAGGTTACTGGGCACATTGTTTCCTATTTCTTTTCTCCCATGTAGTTTTCCCACATACTTCTCTTCAGTTGTAGCTCGACCTCCTTATCACAGATCTGCTATCTGCATTTACAGGCCCACTTGGGAAAAGCACAGAGCCTTTGTTCGAGACTGATTTGTATGTGGCTTTATAAAAAAATAAACTCGAGAACAACTGAGTGAAGCGTGGACTTTGACCACTGTGTTCATTCCATCTGAAGGATTGTAACTCTACACCACATCTGAGGTCTGGGCTTCTGAATTCTGGAGCCGCTGCTTCAAACCCTGAGTGACACCCCAAAAGAGAAAAAGCCCATCTTCACCTCCTCCCTTTCTTTATAAAAGATAGTGTTACTATGTCTTATGTAAATCATTTTGAGCCCCTGAAATGAAAGACAATAATAGTAAAGAAAAGTATTGTTTTGTGACTAAAATGCAAAAGAGATAATTTTTTCTTTTATTGAGGAAGGAATGTCCTTATCTTTTGGAAGGCTATAACACAATGTTCTTGAATGTCATAGGATTTAATCTGATATAGTAATCTCTGAATCTATATAAAGATCAAAGACTGTCTTGTTTTCAACCCTATTAAGACCCTTTTCCCCAGCAAATTTGTGATAGGATGTTATAGCCACTTAGATCTTTTTGAAGTTTATGGAGTGTGACCTATTTACAAGGCTGTCTATAAACACATTCTGTATCCCTTTCATAAGGCACAAGGGCAATTAATTTAAGCTACACTTTGGGAGCTACTTATCAAATTTCTTCATGCAGTCAGCCTTTAACTACAAATAAACTTGATGGAATTCACTATGCTGCATTTGTTACTTTTTAGTTTGAAAATTTAAATACACATCAAATAGAAAATCACTAACAGTACATTTTGTATTAAACAACCACTAAATAGATGATAACATTTGCATATTGGCCTTAGAGCCAATGCCACTTTAAAGAATATTGGCTTTGATCTCAACTTTAACAGAAACATTTTCTTACTGTAAGAAAAAAATTATATATATAAATTACACACACATAACTGAGAGTGTGGGACGTCGTGTGTGTGTGTGTGTGTGGTGTGTGTGGTGCAAAGTAAGTTAGAAAAAACACTGGCACAATCTTTCAGTTGAGAAATCAAAGAAGTCATGGGAAAAATGTGAGACCATATAAGTTTCCAAATATATATATATAATTCACTATGAAAATACATACTTTAGCAGCTTCCCTCAGCTTTTTAGTATCTTATTAACATTTACCATAGTCATTTGTTATGTGTGTGCTTGTTCCAGTGTCTACATATCTCAATATTGTATATATCTGTGAAGGCATTCACACATGTGGTGTCAGAGGGGTAGGTCAGCTGTCTTCTTCAATCACTCTTGACCTTATATTTTGAGACAGGTTCTCTTCCTCAACCTGGACCATTGATTAAGCTGAATTGACCAGCTAGTGAGTCCAGGGATCTTTCTCCATCTCCCAGCCATAAAAATCACAAGTGTGTCATGCTATTCCTATTTTTTTTCACAGATGGGTGAAAATTCTTGCAGTACAAGAACTTTACTAACTGAGCCATCTCCAAGGGGCCAGTAGATTTCCTCGGTTAATGGAATGTTAGGTTTACCAAAACATAAGGGCAATTATTTCTAATAAATTAAATAAAAGATAAATACAATGCTCATGTAATATTCTAGTCTTGTCACAGACAGAAGTTCCATATTTCATTTAATTTTATTATTTTATTGTCCATACTCCTAGAGGTGCATAGAAATTGCTCCCATAATTTCAGTTGACACAAACTAACACTGAAAATATATTTCTACTTCTCATCGTGTCTGGACCTTGTAACTGTTTTCGGGGAATATAAACTAAAGAATAAGATTATAGAACTACAGGTCATGCACCCATCTGCATTTCACCTAGAGTTGCAGGTAATGAGAGGCTGCATAGACTGTCTCTATTGGTATGAGTTGTGACCACCAATTGCACAGTGATTCTTACCCCATCACAATCTACCAGTATTATTTATCTTGTTTTTACTTTTCAATGGGTACAAATTTTATTTCCTTATTGTTCGATATAGATAAGAGAGTACAAGAGACATAGACCAATTTTCCTATAAAATTTGTCACATTCATTTATTTTATTTTATACTATCTTAAATAGTATATTTGCATTGTTTTTTAATCATTGAATCTATGAAGTTAACATCCGGCCTGTTGAATGGGCTCCATGGATAAAGGCACTTGCTGTCAAGCCTGTCAATATGATTTCTATATTTCCGAAGCCACATGGTAAAAGAAGAGACCCAACTCTCTCAAGTTTTCCTCTGAATTCTATTTGTGTGCCCCCACATGTGCACTTCAGGAACAAACAAAATAAAATATTAAAACGTGATAGTCTTTGAAAGTTAATATTAATGTATAAACTATGAAAACACTGTAGTGCAATAGGAAATGCCTTTTATCAGTGGATGGTAACCTTTTCCTCTAAGCTAAGAAAAATGTAACTTGATGTATCACTTTTTGTATAAACAGTGACATTCAGTGGTGCTTTAGAATGCACTAATTTGTGAATAAGCTAAGGGTTATCAACTGCTTCAGATTTAATGGATTGCAAAGAATTGCAGCAAATGACCCTTGCAGATTCGTTAAACTTGATCGATCACTACATAATTGTCAAGGTAGAATAGCAATTAATTTTCATTAAGTTGGAAGGTCATTAGTACATTTTTAGAGAAAACAACTATTAAGTTGTGATGCAAAAGATTTAATAGTTTTTCTATAATTAAAGCACTTTGCTTAATTCCATAATTTCATGTGGGGAAGAAATCAACTTTAAAGTATTCAGCTTCTCTACATATGAAAAGTAAAAACAACTTAGCGTAGTAGGTGGACAGCATGAGTGTGCTCACATGTCTGTTCTCACATTGTGTGCTTACATGTGTGTGTGTGTGTGTGTGACAGAGAGAGAGAGAGAGAGAGAGAGAGGAGAGAGAAGAGAGAGACAGAGAGAAGAGAGAGAAGAGAGAGAGAAAGAAAGAATACAGTTACACAAAAAGTTAGGCTTAACAGGAAAACCGAGAAAATCCCGATATTTTCTACTCTGGTTTCATTTTGCATTTGCCATAGCTGTATATATTTCCCTCTATAAGCTCATGTTTTAAAGAATACATTAGTATATCTTTGGACTTAAACTGGAATCATTTAAACTAAAATAACTATCTTTTAAAAAAATTGGCACGAATCTTTAGGAATCCTTGTTGTTACTATTTAATTAAAAATGAAAGTATAGAGTGTCCTCCAATTTCTGACCTTCACTAATGGCTGTCAAACTGAAATGCAAAACATAGCAAAGCAAACTATGATGGAATTTTCTGGACTGCATCTGTGGCAGAAGCATTCTATGAGCTTAATTAAATGCTCTGTGTTACATTTTAAACCAGCACTTCAGACAGTTGTATTATGCCAGGTTTTTTGTTTTGTTTTGGCTTTTTGGTTTGGTTTGTTTGTTTGTGTTTGTTTTGTTGGTTTAGTTTGGTGAGTCATTATTTTTATTTTTCACAAACACTTTTGTATAAATCAATAAAACTGCATTAACTGGGGTTCTCTAGAGTAACAGAACTTATATGATAGATTTATTAGAAAGATTTACCGGTTGCAGTCCAGCTAATCCACAATGGCTGCCTTAGTTTCCTAGTCAAAGTTTATAATTAATCTGAGAGAATATATATTTATGTATTTAATAAAGAAAGAATTGTGTTACAAATTTACCCAATTTATTTAATGTTTAACTATTCCTTCAATGAAAGATCTTTATTGAGATATCATGTGGTATATTTATTTGTTTATCTGTATATAACCTCAGTTCTTTGAGTTCAAGTGAATTGATGGTAGGCAGCTGTCCTTGACTGTCTCATTTGTGTTACTGGTTCCTAAACAATATCTGATTCTTCATAGGCAGACAATAATTTATAATTAGAATAAATCTTAGGAATTATTTCCAAGCATGTGCAATGTACGTCCTTGTGTTTACTTTTTATTTTGATATAAGAACACTACCATAAACATACTTCTTGGAAGGCCTTTTATGTCACAAGAGCCAGTGCTTCCAGGTACATCTTACTAGTTATCTAACTCGTCGTCAAAGAAGTAAATTCAGGAAACCTGGATAGTTGAGTTGACAGAGTATCTTAGATCATATTCATTCACCTAGTCATTCTCTAAATTGGAATTTTAAGAGGCCTGATTGTAAATTGCACAAGGTTAAACTTGAAGATGAAAATATTCCCTATGCAGCATTGGGATTACTCCAGTGACAAACCTTATGTCTTGAAAGAAGCAAATGAATGACAATCTCAGTGTGTATAAGGAGAGGAAAGAACATGAAACAAGCCTCTTGTTTAGATGTGAAATAAGAATCATTTACTCTCAGATTTACATCTAGTACTGAAAGGATGTTACCCATGACCAGAGGCTCAATCAAGGGAGCTCTAGAGGACGAATTTTGGTCACAATGCAGATTACAACTGATTTCAGAAACGTGTGCATTGTTTGATAGGTCAAAGAAATATGAATAATCCTGTAAAGATGGCTTTTAGTTTAAATTTATTTTAATCCAGAAAAAAAGCCCTGATGATAGTCAGCAAAACTATTAAAGATTCAAACAGAGATGGAATGTCAGAGAAATACTCCAGTCTGCAGAAATGATCTTCTGAAATATTAGGCAGTGTAATGGAAAGAAACTATAAGCAAGATGTCCCTGCTGTCCTTTTGTTGATTAGAGTATGCTAGCTTCTTTTGCATGGAGTTCTTCTGAAGTGCATGTCAGAATGAGCCCCAGAAACTGAATTGATTATTAAATCCAGTAAGTTAGAACTCCAAGTTGATTTGTGATTTTCATTATGTAACTGCCAATTAAGTCACTGGAACATAATTTACTGACTCAGAGTAGTAAAATTACATTATTTAAGGAAGATGATTGATTTCCAAAAAATGTAGTGAGTTGGAAATTTTAGGGAAAGAGCCTTTTAATCATGAGTGGGGATCAAGATATATGCTGTATTAGTTTTCATTCCTATCGTTAACAAAATAACTGAAAAACTTCAACAATAAAGGTGGTTTATTTAAAAAAAAGAAAAGCATTAGATACACATAAGGAAAAGATATAAAAACAAGGGGAAAGGAGAGGGGAGAATAATATGAACTTGTTGCTAAGTGATATTAATTTTTTTAATTTTTATTTTATTTTTTCTTATTCACTTTACATCCCACTCTCTGACCCCCCTCCTGGTCACACTGTGCCACAATCCTTCTCCCATGCCCCCTTGCCTTAATTTTGAAAAGATTATTTTTAATTTTAAACACTTATTCATTTTTATCTTATGTGTACATGTATCTTGACTGCCTGTATGTTTGTGTGACACATGCATGCAGTGTCAGAGAGGCCAGAAGATGGAGTTTATTCTTTAAAACTGAGTTATCAATGGTTGTGAGCTGCCTAAAGTGATCCAGGCTTGAGCCTGGATCCTCTGGAAGATCAATCCATGCTCCCAAATACCTAAAATCTTGCCATCCTAAAAAGACTTTTTAAGGTAATAAATGATGAAGAAAAGAAATGAACAAGAATAAGAAACAAGTGGGCTTTCAGTGTCGATGTTCAGTTCATCCGTTTGACAATCAAGAGCATCTTCAACTTGAGGATTATATATACTTTGGTGTGTGTGAGCATGTATGTGTTGTTTCAGTTGTGGTTGTAGTGGATTTGTCATGGGGTCTTGCTATGTAACGATCTGTGTTCCTCATGTCGTCCATGTTGGCCGTTAACATGTAGAAGCTGTTTTATAAAGCTATTAATCTTTGTTATGTTTTTTTCACTTGGATAGCTATTGACAATCCTCACAGATTATGTAAACATTTATCAGAAATCTTCAACATTTTTGAACAGTGATGTGAGACATTATCCCCTTCTTCTATACTTGAAATGGAATTAGAAGCAGTTGGGAAAAAAAAATAAAACCTTGCTTTTTTATGTCCATGTTTTAAAACAATGCTTACAGTTTGAAGAATGACATTCAAATCGATTTGAGAAACTTAATGTGTTGCATCTCTTATGGACAACTTGATCAATTTAACTATCAAGAAGTATAAACCTATTGTGGTTACAACACCAAACTGCAAAATGCTTGAAAGGAGTCATGTCAATCCTCTCAGGAAGAAAGTGATATTGACAGCCAATGTTTTTTGTTGAACATATCGAGAACTAATTGCAAAGTAACTGATATTATTCAGGATAAGAATGGGTAAATATAGAATCCACCACAATGTCTAGTTGCAGCAAAGGACATTCCTATCGACAACCTATTGGACTATTTAACTTAAATTTTGATAAATTCTGGAAGCAAGTAAGGGATGAGTTTGATAGTGATAACGTCTGGTGCTATGATCTAAGGTGGAGAGATACACTCAGGATTCTTTTTCCAGTGAAGAGAAAAGTCTTCATGACTTTGCCAAGAGAAGACAAAACAGTATTTGTATACAATGTTCAAAACATTTTCTATAAACAACACTGAATCCTCAGAACTTCATGAAACTTCCTCTTCTCAGGGAAAGGGCAATTCTCCATCCCTAGTCTCATCAGTCTTCTTGTTTCACAGAAACAGTAAGAGACTGTAGGAAACACTCATGAATATCCCAATATCACAGACAAGCCTTGGAAAGAACTGAGATTTTTAATAGGAAGGTTACAAAACATGTCCTTTTCTAGAAACTTACCAGAACTGCAGGAGGGTACCAACATAAAAGATATTTGTAACTGTATGAGATCCAAGGCACAGCTGCTCTCCAGGAGGAGAACTTTGTGAAGCCCAAAGGCAAGGGAAGAGACAGACAGAGGGACACCAGAGATATTTGGAAGATAAAGCATCTACATGGATGATGTAAACATTAGTTTCCATTGTTTGGCGATTCTGGGTTTTTTTTTTTTTTATTAAGAAATCTCTGGCTTTATTTCTAATGTGATGTTACTTAAAGTGCAGTCAGGTTTCCAAAAGTTCCCAGAGTCCCTTGGAGGTTTTTGTTAGTCATCCTGGCAGGCAGAGGGTCACTGCTCCTTGTCCTTGGAAACAGCCTCTGAACGAGCAGTCGCTAGAGCAGCATATACAGTTGGCTCCTCTGGGGCTTCCCCTGCCTGAGAGAGAGGAGGTAGGTGCAGCTGTCCCCTGTCTGAGTGTCCTGCTGCACAGCTGGGCATAGGCCACATCCTGGGGCTCCTTGGATTCGGCAACCTGACTGTCCACTTCTCAGCCCTCTTCTGCTTGATCATATTCTGTGTCCAGCTGTTCCCTTGACATGACAGAAGGTGAGACGCTCCTGCTCTCCTGAGCCTGGAGGGTTTCACCTGGGCATATGTCTCTCCCTGGGGATCTTCCTCAGGTGGTACTCCAACTGTCCAGCTCCACACCATATCCCAGTTTGCATGTCCTCTGCTGAACATAAAGGCTTTCTTCCTGGATGGCAGCAGTTGGGATGGACCTCTTCTGGTGGCCTCTGTCCCTGGTTATGGGCTCTGCAGCTCCTGTGGAAGTTTCAATTCTTTCTCTTTCTGGGTCTTCTCACTATCCTTCTTGAACTTTTCCTAATGTCTTCTTTGGAGAAGGATGAAGATGAGGATGAAGGGAACAGGAGGAAGGCCACAGACACTCCTATCAGGGCCTTCAGGTACCATGCAGACCATCTGTTGTCATGGACGTTGTGGGCGGTGACATAGAGGTTCTGATGGGTCCTGAGCTTTGAGCTCCACAGGGGCACTGGCATATGACAACAGGCAGAGCAATGTATCTTGAGAACCATAGCACCTGTAGGTGCCTGAGAGATGAGAGGTCACAGCATTCATGGAGAATTCTGCCTGGAACTGCCTGTCTTGGGACTTTGATTTTAGTTGTGGAAGTGGCTGGGCTGATCCCTCCTTGGACAGAATGAAAGTGTCCACACTATACATGGACCAACACAGCAGGGTCACATTCTCTCCAGAGTGTACTGTGCAGTTAGGCTTCACTGAGAGGAAAGGAGTGTCAGCAAGCTGTCCTGTGATCAGGATGTCCAGGGGGTCACTGGAGGCTGACCACTCAGAGGAGAGGTTGTACACACCATAGCATCTGTATTGGCCTCTAGTGGAGCGGCTCACATGGCCCAGTGTGAATCTGGTTTTTAAAAAACAAGTTACAAGACATTGGGAAGAAAACAGCTAACAGTCAGAATCTAGTTCAGATGTAGCACAGATGCTGGTATTATTAGACTAGATATTCTAAATAAGTTTGATCATTACCTTAAGGGCTCTCTAAGTGGAAAAAGTACTGATGTGTGAGAACAGACAAGTTCCATAAACTGTTATATGGCAACTCCAACAAAGAAATCAAATCATTATCAAATATCAAAATCTGCAGAAATGAAGGAAGTCTTGGAGTGGAGACTTCAATGTGCTCCGAAGAGATAGCCTCCCAAGTATAAGTCCAAACAAACAAACAATAAAAAGTACAAAGAATACAAACAGAATAAAGTACAAGAGTACTATGGAAAATATTAAAAAGTACTATATATGAATAATTAGAATATCACAAGAAAACATACTATAAATTGAATTCTAATCTTAGCCTATCAAAATCTGAATGGGAAGATAAATAATGAACATCTACAGCAGCAGGAATCACATTCACCACTTAACAACTAATACCAAAGAGTAGTCTTGAAAAGACAAGACAAAGCCTTTCCTCTCAAGGAAACAGGACGTAGCAGTCATAGTAGACTTTTCATTAGTACAACCTCAAAGCAATAAGAAAATAAGTGAAATATGTAATGCGTCCAAGGCAAACATAAGCAACCAAGAGTCTACAAGCACTACAAGTATCCTTTAAATGCCAATGAGAAATATAGGCTTTCAAGGACCAAAAAGGGAAATTCGCTAATTTTCCATTTTGGCATTAAGGGAATGTATGTTCCTTGAATCTGTGCTTTACCTTTATTTGTCTTTTAATTCTAGAAACTTGATGTTCCAAGAAGCATGACACTGGTATCCAGAACAGTCGCTCATGGCTTGTGCAGAAGAGGCATGTCTGAGGTCAAGTATTGGGGACATATAACAGATTTATTATGTTATTCAGCTTTAGCTATTTAAAATCTGACATATTTGGGTATTTATGTTGTTACATTTCGTGAATTAATCGATTAAACTTTATTCACTTTGTTACTTTTGACAACTCTCATAGCTAGCTTCAGCTTTGAACTTGACCTTAAGTAGCCTGAGGAGAGAGAACCTCAACTAAGAAATTAACCAGACATTTCTGATCTGTGGTGACATTTGTGAGGTATTTTCTTAATTGCTAATTGATGTAGGAAGGCACGCCCACTGTGGGCAGTGCCAGCACTAGGCAGGCATTCCAGGGCAGTATAAGAAAGGTAGCTGAGCAAGCCAGACAGGGAAAACTCGTAAGTAACATTCTCCATTAATTTCTGCTTCGAACTCTTGCCATGGGATTTTTGCCTTCATTTCCCTTGATGACGGACTACAACATATAACATAAAATATATCCTTTTCCAACTTAGGTTGGTTTTGACCATGTTGTTTGTCAAAGGGGAAAAAAAGCAAGATAGAAAAAAACATTCTTAACAAATTATTTCCATTCCTTGTTAGTTTTGTTATTTTGTTTATTTCTTTTTACATGTAGGTTTGGTTATGCTACTGGTATTTAATAGTAATAGTGCCAACTAATGTATTGAATGCAGCAAAGATAAAAAGAGATATTTTGCTACATATGTGTTTATTACACCCCCTAATAATTAAGGATATTAATTTAATTCCTTTTGTATGTGTTATTATACATTCCAGGATTATTTAATGATTATATACTTGTTGTAAATTTTTCCTGTGTATAATAGACTAATATTCAAAATTTCTTTCAGTAATTGTGAAATAAAATAATCTCAGTAACATTCACAATTATTTAAATCTTAGACCCATTTATTCTGTACCATGACTTTCACAAAAGTAAGACTGACAAGTTATATATTGACACCTATCTGCCTTTAGGTGTCAACAGCTAAAGCCCATATATTTTGTATTGTAATTGTGTTCTATAGTCCTAGATTTCTTCATATATAGTTTTATTTTGCAATAATCCTTCCACAATCAGGATTAACTCCTTTAAAACATGCAATATAAGCACATCCCAGTATGCCAGAGAGAAGTTGAACTAAATGCTGGTAACCATTCATAGAAAGAATATAGTCGATCATTGATCTCCTGTGGAAACAGAAGCCTCCAAGGAATGTTGGAAATAGCCTAACGGTAAAGAAATAGGATGTACACACTTCCTCTCCAGTTCTTGGGCCAGACATGCAGAGAGCCTCCAGGAAACATTCAGTATAGCTGCACTGCATTTTAATACCACTGGCTTTGTAAGTCTGCTTTATCACAGATTTAAACAAAATTATACCAGCAGATCACACGTCAGGTCATACATTTGATTCAAAAGGTATGTGGTTTCTTCGTAGAAGCTAGAGGATGGAAGTTGACAGCTTCATGTTAAGTACTATATGGTATCCATTATTTGAAGGGCAGTATATCACCATAATCAAAAGGGGCTGTGGAAACTGGTATGCTTGACAAAAGAAATAGAAAGACTTTCCTATTAAAATAAATTATTTTCAATTTTGCAAGATGACTTACTGTCATAACTCATATATTGCACAATAAAAAATTAGCAGCACAGGCCAACATGTTTACTTTTTAATGTAAAATTTGCTAAGAGATACAGTTTTATTTTACTGTCTCATTAATTTCATGCATTTGCTTTTTAGTTGATTTGTCATATAAACTTTTTCCTGCTAAGTGTAACCATGCCATACTCTTAAATTTTTATTGCTTACTTCTTTATTTGGATGTAAGACATTTTCCTTATCAGAGAATCTTTGTTTATAAACAATTAAAATTGATTGTCTCATCGTTCTAGATTCTAGAAGTACAACATAAGCTGTCAAGTGGCCATATTCTATCCCAAGAACATGAGGAAATGACCTCCTACCTTCTGATGTTTCATTGGTTTTCCCAGTGTAACTCCAAAGTTGGCACAGTAGTCGTTCACACTTGAAAATCCAAATAGGATTAGAAACACAGGCAGGAGGATTACAAATTCAAGACCTGCTTGGGCTACATAAATACATGGCCAATGCAGAGAGCTCAGTGAAAAACTTAAATAGAAATAAATCACATTTCTTTAGAAATACAATTCATAATATATAATAAATATATAACTTATTTATCACATATTCCATTTATTTTATTCTTTAAAAATTCATCTTGTCAAGTTAAATAAGAAAGTCTCAATTCTGATAATGTAAATTTATGGTCTTTAACTATCATTCTGTGAATGTATTGTTATCTCAAATGCATCATGACATTATCATATTATCATAAATTACAAATATTATCATAAATTACAAATATTATTTACATTGTGTTCCATGAAACTCTGTACAATTACTTCTCTTTGCAGGGTAGAAGCCCAGGTGAATGAGAAGATATGTGGTGTTTTAAAAAATAACTGGTTTAGGATATTAAAATTTAATTCAACATTTTTACTTTTGAAATTAAAATATGGTCATATTATGCTCCTCCCTTTACCATTCCTCTCTTTAACCCATTCTATCTAACCACCTCAGTCTCTCTCAAATTAATGGCTTCTATTTTTTATATTGCTATATACACACACACACACACACAACACACACACACTTCCAAATACATAAACACAACCTATTCAGTCACTATAATGTAACTTGTATGTATATGATTGCAGGCTGATTTTTTTTAATATTTAATAACCAATAAATTTGGGCTTTTCTTTGAGGAAGACTATTTCTTCTCTTACTCTCAGCATTTCGTAGTTAAGTGTGGTACCTCGTTTAGGGTTGAGACCCTTTGAGATTCCCCTTTGATATACACACACCTGTAAGTGCTGTCCCTGTCTAGACATTTGTCCTTATTTCCACAGGTAAGTCTTACCTGTCATCAAAGCAATGTCTTCTTGCTACAGAAGGAGACAATCACTGTAATCCACAGTTTACCAACACCAATAAATGTCCTTGAGGAGCCCATCCACAACCAATCCCTATATCATAATTCTTGAACCTATGACTCGGGCTCATAGCAGAAAGGGCAGAAAGTCTGGAAGAAACAGATGAACAAAAAGTTTAGTGTGAGATTCCATTTCCTAGCAACATCAGAGAAGCTTACCATGAGGTTTTATCAAAATGGATGCTGAAAATATAATTTATAAGTTAATTTTCACACCATGAAACACTCTTCATTATTGTGTTGGTAAACTGTGGATTACAGTGATTGTCTCTCTGTACAAGAGACATTGCTTGATGACAGGTGCTTGATGACTCTTGTTTTTTTTTTTGTCACTTCAATTAAAACCTTTCTTTGCTCTCAACATATACAAAAGAAAAGAAAAAATGCTAAAACTTCATTATGATTTCATCTTGTTAATTCTGTATATTAACAGGTAAATCTGTAATTAGATGATTGAAGAATTAAAAAAATTTTCAAACACATTTTTTGTTGCTGAATGTTAGCATGAGCATATATTTCATCAATTTGCAATAGCAAAATTACCCCACACTCATATTAAGAGATTTGATCAAAGGAAAAGAACATGTAACTGAAAAGTATTTACTCAGAACAAATCAGGGTGATCCAGTGTAGACACAGTATCTTACTAATTTTGAAAGTTATGAAATCTCTCTGACTCTCCATTTTCTCATGTAAAAGAACAAGAAAATATTTCAAAAGATAATTGTGAAGGTTGAAAAATGTATATAAAATTACTCAATAGTTTATGATATCATAATAATTATTTTACTTAATTTTATGTTGACATTTGTTCAAAAGAGCAAATTTTATTTATAGTTATTTTACTGAAGATAATTGATCAGTATTCAGTGGAAGAAGGCACTTTTCATTTATTAATATCTACCAAATATCTCTAAATCTCTGTTCTCTTGACAAAAATAATATGGAGATTTACAATTTTTCAGCTTAAATATAAAGAAATTATATGAGATCCCGGGCGGCAGCTCTCCACCAAACCTCACAAAACTCAGCAGAAGGGGGCACCCAGAAGCTCTAACCAGGCAGTATCTCAGGTAAGGAGACAGCAACACCCACTCCAAACAGGGAGTAATGGACCTGGGACCCACTGGGACCCAGGGATTTCAAGTCTGGCCCGAGCACTGGTTCCTCTGGTCTGGGCCCGAGCGTGCAGACAGATCCCTGGCGGCAATTCTACACCCAATCTCACAGAACCCAGGGGAAGTAGGGCTCCCAGGACTCTAACCCTAGCAATATCTTAGGCAAAGAGGCAGCAACACTTGCCCCCAAACAGGGAGTAACCAGGACCCACAGGGATCCAGGAACTGACTCTTGACCCAGAGCACTGGTTCCTTCTGGTCTGGGCCCAAGCACCGAGCAGATCTTGGGCCCCAGCTGTAACCTCAGCAGAAACACCCAACCCAAACAGTTCTGACACAACCAAGAGAATAGGAAAGACAGGCTCCAGTCAGAGACAGCACAGGTAGTACCAAGGAGAGCCAGATGGCAAAAGGCAAGCATAAGAACTATAAGGGCAGCAACCCAGGGCACTTGACACCATCAGAACCTAGTTCCCCCACATTAAAAAGTCCTGAACTCCCCATATACCAGGAAAGCAAGAGTCAGATCTAAAATCACTTCTAATGACGATGATAGAGGACTTTAAGAAGGACATAAATAACACTCTCAAAGAATTCAAGGAGAACACAGGCAAACAGTGTAGGAATAGAACAAAACCATCCAGGACATAAAAATGGAAGTAGAAACAATAAAGAAATCACAAAGGGAGATACTCTGGAGATAGAAAACCTAAGAAAGAATCAGAAGCCACTAGACACAAGCATCACCAACAGAATACAAGAGATAGAAGAGAGAATCTCAGGTGTTGAAGATACCATAGAAAAAAACTGTCAAGAAAAGCAAAATGCAAAAAGTTCTTAACACAAAACATCCAGGAAATCCAGGACACAATGAGAAGTCCAAACCTAAGGATAATAGGTATAGAAAGAGTGAAGATTCCCAACTTAAAGGCCAATAAATATCTTCAACAAAATCATAGAAGAAAACTTCCCTAACCTAAGGAACAAGATGCCCATAATCATACAAGAAGCCTACAGAACACCAAATAGACTAGACCAGAAAAGAAATACCTCCCGTCACATAAAAACAAAACACAAAATGCACAAAACAAAGAAAGAATTTTAAAAGCAGTAAGGGAAAAAGGCCAAGTAACATATAAAGGCAGACCTATCAGAATTACACCAGACTTCTCACCAGAGATTATAAAAGCAGAAGATCCTGGACAGATGTGATACAGACCCTAAGAGAACAAAATGCTAGCCCAGGCTACTATACTCAGCAAAACTCTCAATTACCATAGATGGAAAACACAAGATATTCCATGACAAAACCAAATTTACACAATATCTTTCCACAAACCCAGCACTACAAAGGATATAGCAGGAAAGTCCCAATACAAGGAGAGCAATCATACCTAGAAAGAGCAAGAAAGTAATCCTCCTCCAACAAACCCAAAAGAAGATAGCCACACAAACAATGCCTCCACTTTTAGCAAAAATAACAGGAAGCAATAATTCCTCTCCTTAATATCTCTTAATGTCAATGGACTCAATTCCCTAATAAAAAGACATAGGTTAACAGACTGGGTATGGAAACAGGATCCAACATTTTGCTGCATACAAGAAACCCACCTCAGTGACAAGGACAGACACTACCTTATAGTTAAAAGGCTGGAAAACAACTTTTCAAGCAAATGGTCCTAAGAAACAAGCTGGAATAGCCATTCTAATAGTGAATAAAATCGACTTTCAAATTAAAGATATCAAAAAGGATAAGGAAGGGCATTTCATATTTGTCAAAGGAAAAGTCAACCAACAGGAACTCTCAATTCTGAACATCTATGCACCAAATGCAAGAGCACCCACTTTCATAAAAGAAACCTTACTAAAGCTCAAAGCACACATTGCACCTCATACTATAATAGTGGGAGACTTTAACACCCCACTCTCAGCACTGGACAGATCATGGAAACAGAAGCTAAACAGAGGTACAGCAAAACTGACAGAAGTTATGAACCAAATGGACTTAACAGATATTTATAGAACATTTCACCCAAAACAAAAGAATATACCTTTTTCTCAGCACTTCTTGGTACCTTCTCCAAAATAGACCATATAATTGGTCACAAAACAGGCCTCAACAGATACAAAAAAATTGAAATAATCCCATGCATCCTATCAGATCACCATGGTCTAAAGCTAGTCTTCAATAATGGCAAAGACAATGGAAAGCCCACATTCACATAGAAACTGAACAATACTCTACTCATTGAGAATGAGGTCAGGGAAGAAAAAGAAAGAAATTAAAGACTTTTTAGAATTTAATGAAAATGAAGACACATTATACCAAAGCCTATGGGACACAATGAAAGCAGTGCTAAGAGGAAAACTCATAGCTCTAAGTGCATACAAAAAGAAACTAGAGAAAGAACACACCAGAAGCTTGACAACACACCTGAAAGCTCTAGAACAAAAAGAAGCAAATACACCCAAGAGAAGTAGATGGCAGGAAATAATCAAACTCAGGGCTGAAATCAACCAAATAGAAACAAGGAGAACTATACAAAGAATCAATAAAACCAGGAGCTGGTTCTTTGAGAAAATCAACAAGATAGATCAACCCTTAGCCAGACTAATCAGAGGACAGAGAGACAGTATCCAAATCAATAAAATCAGAACTGAAAAGGGAGAGAAAATTCAACAAATCATCAGATCCTACTACAAAAGCTATACTCAACAAAATTGGAAAATTTGGATGAAATGGACAATTTTCTAGACAAGTACCAATTACCAATGTTAAATCAGGAGCAGATAAACCATCTTAACAGTCCCATAACCCTGGAAGAAATAGAAGCAGTCATTAAAAAGTCTCCCCACCAAAAACAAGTCCGGGTCCAGACGGTTTTAGTGCAGAATTCTATCAAACCTTCAATGAAGACCTAACACCAATACTCTTCAAATTATTCCACAAAATAAAAACGGAAGGAACACTACCTAATTCATTCTATGAAGCCAACAAAGAAAAAAGAACTTTAGATCAATATCCCTTATGAATATCGATGCAAAAATACTGAATAAAATTCTCTCAAACCAAATCCAAGAACACATCAAAACAGTAATACATCATGATCAAGTAGGCTTTATCCCAGGAATGCAGGGTTGGTTCAATATAAGGAAATCCATCAATGTAATCAACTATATAAATAAACTCAAAGAAAAAAAAAAAACACATGATCACATCTCTTGATGCTGAGAAAGCATTTGACCAAATTCAACACCCCTTCATGATAAAAGTCTTGGAAAGATCAGGAACTCAAGGTCCATACCTGAATATAGGTAAAACAATATACAGAAAGCCAGTAGCCAAAATCAAACTAAATGGAGAGAAACTTGAAGCAATCCCATTAAAATCAGGGACTAGACAAGGCTGTCCCACTGTCCCCCTACCTATTCAATATAGTACTGGAAGTCCTAGCCAGATCAATTAGACAACAGAAGGAGATCAAAGGGATACAATTGGAAAGAAAAAGTCAAAATATCACTATTTGCAGATGATATGAAAGTATACGTAAGTGACCCCAAAACTTCCACCAGAGAACTCCTAAACCTGATAAACAACTTTAGCAAAGTGCCTGGGTATAAAATTAACTCAAACAAATCAGTAGCCTTCCTCTACACAAAGGATAAACTGGCTGAGAAAGAAATTATGGAAACGACACCATTCACAATGTCACAAATAATATAAAATACCTCTGTGTGAATCTAACCAAGCAAAGTAAAAGACCTGTATGACAAGAACTTCAACCCCCTGAAGAAAGAAATCGAAGGAGATCTCAGAAGATGGAAAGATCTCCCATGCTCATGGATTGGAAGGATTAATATAGTAAAAATGGCTATCTTGCCGAAAGCAATCTACAGATTTAATGCAATCCCCATCAAAATTCCTACTCATTCTTTACAGAGATAGAAAGAGCAATCTTAAAATTCATTTGGAATAGCAAAAAAACCCAGGATAGCAAAAACTACTCTCAACAATAAAAGAATTTCTGGGGAAATCACCATCCCTGATCTCAAGCTGTACTACAAAGCAATAGTGATAAAGACGACATGGTATTGGAACAGAGACAGGCAGGAGGATCAATGGAATAGAATAGAAGACCCAGAAATGAATTCCCATACTTATGGTTACTTGATCTTTGACAAAGGAGCTAAAACCATCCAGTGGAAAAAGGACAGCATTTTCAACAAATGGTGCTGGTCCAACTGGAGGTCAACATGTAGAAGAATGCAAATTGATCCATACTTATCTCCTTGTACAAAGCTCAATTCCAAGTGGATCAAGGACTAATAGAAGAAAAATAAAAAGGGAAAAGCCTTGAACACATGGGCACAGGGGAAAATTTCCTGAACAGAACACCAATGGCTTATGCTCTAAGACCACGAATTGACAAATGGGATCTCATAAAACTGCAAAGCTTCTGTAAAGCAAAGGAAACTGTCAATAGGACAAAGCGGGAACCAACAGACTGGGAAAAGATCTTCACCAACCCTACATCTGATAGAGGGCTAATATCCAAGGTATACAAAGAACTGAAGAAATTAGATTCCAGACCATCAAATAACCCTATTAAAAAATGGGGTACAGAGCTGAACAAAGAATTCTCAACTTAGGAAACTCAATTGGCTGAGAAGCACCTCAAGAAGTGTTCAGCATCCCTAATCATCAGGGAAATGCAAATGAAAACAACACTGAGATACCATCTCACACCAGTCAGAATGGCTAAGATCCAAAACACAGGTGACAGCAGATGTTGGCGAGGATGTGGAGAAAGGGGAACACTCCTCCATTGTTGGTGGGATTGTAAGCTGGTACAACCACTATGGAAAGCAGTCTGTGGTACCTCAAAAAATTGAACATAGTGTTACCTGAGGACCCAGCTATACCACTCCTGGGCATATACCAGAAGATATCTCAACATACAACAGGCCACATGCTCCACTATGTTCATAGCAGCCTTATTTATAATAGCCAGAAGCTGGAAAGAACCAGATGTCCTTCAACAGAAGAATGGATACAGAAAATGTGGTACATTTACACAATGGAATACTACTCAGCTATTAAAAACAATGAGTTCATGAAATTCTTAGGCAAATGGATGGAGCTAGAAAATGTCATCCTGAGTGAGGTGACCCAATCACAAAGGAACACACATGGTATGCACTCACTGATAAGGGGATACTAGCCCATAAGCGCACAATACCTAAGATGCAAAGTATAACCTCATGAAACTCAAGAAGAAGGAAGACCAAAGTGTGGGTGCTTTTGTCCTTTTTAGAAGGAGTATCAAAAGATTCAACCAGAGCTCCCAGGCTTTAAACCTCTAGCCTGAGAACAAGTAATTGAGGGTGGCCTTGTCAGGCATCAGTAGAATTGGAGAACCATTGTCCCCAAATGTTTGGATTCCCTAGTGTGGGGAATCTGAGAGCAGGAAGATGAGTTTGGGAGGATGTTTGGAGCATACCCTCATAAGAATAAGAGAAGGGGGTATGGGATAAGGGGCTTAGGAGGAGAATGGGAGAGGAGATAACATTGAAAGGTAAATAATCGAAAAAATAAAAGAGGGGAAACTGTTTCTCCCCAGAAGGAGTCTCCTGAAACACTCTCCATCATGCCTTGTTTACGTTTAACTTTCAAAAACTCAAAGCTCATGGCAAATCTGCTGCTGACGCCTCTGGCATCACTGAGACCAATAAAAACTATGCCATAGCTATGTGGAAGGACCCTCTTACCCTTAAATGGAATGGCCTGGACCTAGTTCTCATATGGGGCCAAGGACTGATATGCCTGTTTGATACCACAGAGGCACAGCTAAATGGCTGCCAAAAAGATTAATGAAATAAATATATACCCCCATAAAATCAGGTCCAACTATAAATAGGATGAATAACAAGTGACCTCCAGGGAAGAGAAATCTCCCTGAGAATTCCCTTTTTTTTTTCCTTTCCAGGTAAAAATGAAACACATATGATGTCTGCTGGTAGAAGTTCTAACCCTAATGCTGGCCTCCGGACTTAAACTACTCAGATGGGCCATTGAGAAGGACACCAAACAGCTAGAAATTGACATCACTAATCTGAAGAAATCCCTTGTTTCGCTGTCTGAAATGATCTCCAAAAATTGCAAAGGACTCATTGGACTTGAATTACTCTTTTACAATAGAAAAGACTGTACAGCTCTTGACTGTGTACAGCCCTTAAAGAAGAATGTTGTTCTTACATTGATAAGACAGGGATCGTTAAAGAGAACATGAAAAAGGTCAGAGAAGACCCGAGAAAAGACAAAGAGAGAAAGAGAAAGAGAGAGTTGGTATAAGGACTGGTTTTCAACCTTTCCATAATTGTCAACCCCACTTCCTCCCATCCTAAGATCATTAATTGGGTTATTTTTGCTGATTTCTTTTGGTTCCTGGGCCTTAAATAGACCGACTAACTTTGTGATACAACAGATAGATAATTTGGTAGCAAAATCTATTCGGATACATCAGCATAAGTTAGCTATGGAGGACCACAAGACTCAAGATGAGGTTGTTACTCTATCCAGGGTGCTCCGAAAACCCATCTCCACTCAATCTAAAAGAGGGGACTTCCACCCCTAGACCAAGCAGAGAGGGGCCACCCAGAACCCCCTCTGACTGGCGATCTGAATTTTTGCTTAGGCTGTGAGGCTAAGCACTGCAAGGGAATATAAATAAAAACTAAAAATATTCTCTGGGTTCCCTGAGGGACAAGCCTGACTGCTTAGGGATTGATGTCAAAAGTATCCCCTCTCCAAGAAAAATACATCAGGATGGGTAGGCCCTCATGCCTCACTGGACAAGGACAGGAGGACAGGAGACATTACAAGGTCCCCTTCAATTATTGGAGGTCAGGTCTCTATCCCCTCCTTCGCAAGATTAGATTCACCAAGGCCCTTCTCTACTTAGAGAAGGGAGGAGATGTCAGGAGCAGCCCTGCTTATACAATGAAGGCCTACAATCAGCCATAGGCCTAAAATCAGCAATAAGCCTGACATACATACATGCTAACACAAAGTCTTGGGTCTCTGTGGAAAAACACTGAAACAGATGGCTATAAGCTATTGTAAAGAGGCAGCTTCTGTGGAAACTTACCAGCCTGAGTAGTCATAGATCTTATAAATAGGCAGCCTCCATGGACAGTACCAACTTAGATAAGGACAAGTGAATCATAGGCAGAGTCATAGTGACCTGTCACCTGAACCTTCACCCAGCGGATACCCTGTTCTGAATGGTGTCCGTACTCCCCTGAACACCTATGCTCCGGTGTCATTCCCTTCCCCACATCCTGCCTTTTGTGTTTATAACCCCTGTGTGAAAAAGTAAATTATGGTGTGATTTAAATAAAAAAAATATATATAATAAAAAAAAAATAAAATAAAAATAAGGGAGGGATATTGAAATATGAATATCATCACTTTATCCTACCTTAATGATAAAAAAAAGAAATTATATGATATATATAGCAATAACATCCAAGAGACTGAATAGGTTGTATCTATATACTTAAGAAAATGATATATGTATATGTGTATATATCTATATCTATATCTATATATATTTATTATCTATATATATATCTATATATTATATATCTTATTATATAGATATAGATATAGATATAGATATAGATATAGATATAGATATAGATATATAGATATATAGATATATAGATATATAGATATATAGATATATAGATATATAGATATATAGATATATAGATATATGATATATAGATATGAGACAAAATAAAATAATTTAAGGTTTGGGTGATACATAGTTGTGATTTAGCTATTCTACATTCATCATCTGAATGTTATAAATTGTTTCCTATTAAGAGTATATACATTTTTATGAACAATTGATATATTAATTGATTCAAATATCCCTATGTGTCTGAAATTTTGTTTTAATAAATTTCATAAACTGAACTGGAGTAGCTATGTGTGGTTACTTGCTCCCTACCATATTGGTGAGCACAGCTCCAGACTTTGTGGCAATATTCCATTAAAGTTGCCAATGAAGGTGAAAAGCAATTTGGGGAATGAGAAATGTTATGTAAATGCTGACTAGGCCCCTGGTCATAGGAAATGGAGCAGGAGAAAGCAGGCCTTCTCTATGGTTGTCTCTTTTTCAGCCAGTGCATCTGCATCCACTTGAAATTCAACACTGACAGGTTCTACCTGCTCTGCCTCATGACCCAGAAGCTCTTTGCTTTAGCCAGAGGAGAGTCCATGGAGGACAACCCTGATAGTTTAGTGAACCAAGAAGTCCTTACCCCTGGGCAGCTCTTCCTGATGTTTCTGAAGGTGAGTGCATTGCTGCTGTCCTTGGCCACTGTGTCACTGGTGTGGTTGGATGCCATTTTACTGCATGTTGACAATTCCTAGTGTGAGCATTTTACATCTATCTTCTTTGTTTAGCAGTGAGGGACTCCATCAAAACTCTAGCTTATCCCAGGCCTAGATGTCTAATGTCAATACACATAAAAATAATTCATTTTACTGGAGCCCTCCATAAAATATCACAAGGATGCTAATATGGATCTCTGATAGTCACCATGTAGTAAGGCTGAAAAGTACATTCTTTGAACAAAATATATCAAACTCCCAAAATGTGTTGAAAGTATAATTATTTCTGGCTGGACAGAGGTGGTCTGACACACACCTTTAATCCTAGCCCTTGTGAGGCAGAGGAAGTCATATCTCTATGAGTTTGAAGCCAGTCTGGTCAACAAAATGAGTTCCAGGATGACCATGGCTACTAAGTATAATGTCTGTTGGATCTAATTTAATATTATAGTTTTGATTATCTTTTTAAATTATTGTCATTAAAAACAAATTTTATTCACATTCATTCTAAAGCTATTTAAGTCAATTAAATGTCTTAAAGCCACAATACTTTTACCTTTTTCCCATAGCTCAGTGTCAAATCTAAAGTATAAGTTTGGCTTAAATTAGCACTTTCATCTCAAATTTCTGTAAATCTCAGTGCTATCAATATTTTTATTATAATATTCTTAGGAACATGCTTTAACAATGTGTTTATCCAGTGTTAGTAGTGTCTCTTATCTTGTGTTTTAATTATATTCTGTTTCTATTATGGAGATATTATTACCAGAAATGTGTGGAGCAGTGTGTAGTCTATATTTATGTAGAGAACAGTGGGCATTTATAAATAGTGTAATAATTAGCTTAGAAATGGAAAAGAGAATGCATGAGGCTTGAATATTAGAACTCACAACAATAATAGAAATTAGACACTGAGTGTCCATTTTGTATTTTGTTTATCTTGGTTAATGAATTCTATTTTTGAGAGATCAAAACAATTTCTTAGGCAATCAAATATTTTTTTTCCTAAACAACTTTTTGATGAGTTAAGTATAAATGAATCAGTACCATATGGGAAAAGTTTCCCTCAGAACACACACTGCCTTAATGGAAAAAGTGTTTATGAGAATGGATTTTGGTTTTTAAAAATTTGAAAAATATTTTGGGGAATAGCTTAACAATTCCAAATGTGGTTTATTCATCTGTTCCTGGTATAATAGACATCAAAGGAAATTCCTGGAAGCCAAACAACTTTAGGGCATAGTTAATCAGGGTGATATCCCAAAATCTGATGTTTATCAAGACTTTTTCAGTGTCTCAGGGAGCTGCGCAATATCTCAGGGAAGTGAACAAGGTAGAAAAAAATTGGTTCTGGCAGCTTGAAAAATGCAACAAAAACAGATTTCATGATCATCACACAATCTTTCCTCATGAGATCAGAACTCAGTCCTTGTCCTTCCTTCCAATCCAATCAATAACTGGTGTGGAACCCTAGTAGTTCTCATAAATACCACTTCTTTGTCCACAATATATATGGAACAACTGAGCAAATAACAAAAGAATCAAGAGATGGAAACCTAAAAGTCACTAATTCTATTGAGAAGTTACACCTTGACACTGGAAAAATGGACTTGAATTCTTGTCCTCTTCAGTCACAGCATTTCCCACTGACTGAATTATGGAGGTTATTCTCCCAAACTTCAAAACACTGATTCTTTTTATTTATTTATTTATTTTTATTGGATATTTTATTATTTACATTTCAAATGTTGCCTCCTTTCCTGGTCTCCCTTCCACAAACTCCCACTCACATCCCTCCTCTCTTTTGTCACTAAGAGGGTGCTCCTTCACCCACCAATCCATTCATGCCTCACCCCTACACTGGTGCATCAAGCCTCCAAAGGACCAAGCACCTCTCTCCTATTGATTCCAGATAAAGCCATCCTCTGCTACATATGTAGCTAGATCCATGGACCCATCCATTTATGCTTTTTAGTTAAGTCTCTGGGAGGTCTGGGGTGCCTGGTTAGTTGATTCTTAAATATGGAGCTTTTCTGAAAGAATTAAGTTTAGATTGGATTGTTGCAATCCTTTGAGAGGATTAATATCCTTAAAAGACAAAGAAGAAACATTAAAATTGTCTCCCTCCATGAGACCAGTCAAGGTGTTATTCTAGAAGTCAGAAAGTCACCCCTTATAGACCTCAACCATGGCAGGGTCCTTATCTTGTACTTCAACCCTCAGAAATGAGAGAGCATAAGTTTTTATTATTGATACCTCCCAGTTTATGGTATTTTGTTCTGGAAGCTCATGCTGTATCACCATGGAACAAGCTCTTGAGTGAAAATTTCAGTGAGGGCAGATGAGTAATGTCTGTCTATACAATAACACTATAGAATTAAAAGTAAAAGAAATACATCCTGTGTATGCTGAGTATTGGCTGCTTTGTTCCATTAAAAATAAGCTGAGATACTAGGTAAGAATTGAGTCAGCAAGGTTGGATCCATGCCAGGCCTTTCTGCTTGACTTATAAATCCTGGGCTTCTCTCTGTCTTCGTAGCTTCTTCCTTATATATATATGTCAGGGCTAAATTTTCTCTTATGTTCACATCAGTTATATTGGATTTGGATTAACCCTAATGACCTCATTTTAACTTAATCATGCCTGGAGTCTCTCTTTCATTATTATATTCTGCAGTACCAAGTGTATACCTTCAATATGTCCAGTGAAGAGTGATGAAATTAAGGGACAGGATTCAACCCAAAATAAGCTGTCACTGACTCATAGAGACCTGATTTTATCTATGCTGGAAACTCTTTACCAATTATCTGAGTTGTCTTTAAGTCAAGCATATCTAATTTCTGTAAGCATGCAGAGATTATGTTGGCTTGACTCCAGATCTATTTTGAGACTTCTTAAGAGGCAAAGATTTAATAGGGCATATAAGACTGCCACTGTCATGTCTGTTTTCACAGTGGATACCAGAGACCATACCCAAAGTGCCCTGGTCTCCAAATGAGAAGATATAGATGTACATTGTATTCTTGTGGTTAGTCTCAGCAGGATGCTGTACTATTTATGATCATTATCCAAAGTCCACTAAAAGGTAAGGTTGTATGGAGAAATATTGACATTCTTTTACTATATCTAGAGGAAATATAGAATAAAACTCATCTCTCAGGCATCAGTATTTAATGTTTGAATTCAATTTAGTAATTTACAGTCCTGATGGCCACAATGAAGGTTTTATTTGTGGCTTATTTCTCACACTTGAATAGTTTTCAAGATACTTAATTACCATTTTCTCTCTGGCATAAAGAATTTAAACATCGGCAATTTTTAGTCGTCCTTATAGTGAATATAAATTAAAATGCTTTACAAATTGAAACAGCAAATAGTACTTAACTTTCCAGCCTCTGAAGTGCCTTTAAAAAATCAATCTTCTCTTCCCTAGTTGAATGCTTGCCTCTGCTGCATGTACTTTGGTTAATCAGCTCTCCTGATGCCACACATGCACTAGGTACTGTTAAAGGTCAGCATGAGGAATTCTGGACCAAAAGCCTGAAGCAGCTACCTCAAGGGAGGGTTACCACTAATGATTTCTTTGATTTTGCCATTTCATACTCTTTAAGTATAAGTTTATTTAAAAGTAAGTACTCTTTGATGTAAAAATGTGCTTCTCAATAGTAGTCTATTTTTTTCATTAGGTAAATTATATTTC
This sequence comes from Mastomys natalensis, assembly GCA_021653895.1. Classification (NCBI taxonomy): domain Eukaryota; kingdom Metazoa; phylum Chordata; class Mammalia; order Rodentia; family Muridae; genus Mastomys; species Mastomys natalensis. The sequence continues at coordinate 144,703 of JAJTUV010000238.1, read as the reverse complement.
CTAATATATCCCAGTTGATAATGGGGGTTTCTGTTGGAAAATCTATAGGTCTTCTGTTGGTCTTATCTATAATTCAAAAAATGAGAACATATAACTAGGAAATCTTTCTTGAATAATACTAATATTTGAATAATATGTATATTTCTATTTCCATCTCTGTATCTATATATAATCTATATCTATAAATACATAAATAGATAGATAGATATAGATACACATCAGTAATGGTATAAAATTATTCTAAAACTAATAAAGGAATATCTCCATCTCCTCCTCTCTCCCTTCCTCCATCCCTCATCTTAATTCCAGACTATATGTTACTCCAAACACCGACATCTGTTGGACCTCTCATGATACCTGTGACTATTTTTATATTTCAGTTGGTGCTTTCCAGTGGATGAGTAGCCTTGATGTTACTAATTAGAGTCAAGTTGAGAGCAAAGGCAACTTTCTACATCATTGAGTTCAAGCAGAGTGTTGAAGTCTCTGAGAAATTGCCTCACATTCTTGTCTCATCTTTTCTCTATGTTGATATGAGGAATGATGCAGCTTTAAGAGTGCAATACCCAAAACATTCACATTGCCATTTCTGATTAAATGGTAAGTACAGAATTTATAGAAAAACAAAAAGTGAAATTGCTGTCTGTAAAACTCAGGAATGACAGCCACATTCTGAAAATAGAGCTTAAATAAGATGCAGTATTATCAAGGTTACTAAAGTAAGGTCTTACAAACAAATGAATGCTAAAACAACTATTGATGAATACTAGAAAACAAAAAGTGACACAATTAAGTCAATAAAAACTTAAATGTGGACACAATATAAATGTAATCCAAAATTTTACTTCTGTTAGAAATGGACTCTGATTTGCTGGTGAGTAGAATGTTTCCCTAAGGATCTAACTTAGCTCCCTTGAGAAACTCAAAACTTGGAAATATAAACAATATTGGGTAAAAAGAAAATGTAGATCTTTAAAGCAGAATTTTTCAGATGTTATTTTATACAGTATGGTTTTAGAACTTTGATTCTAAATATATACCATCAGTATGAAATAACTTGACATTGGAATAGAAATTTATAAAACTGCAGGTTTTCATTCTTTAAATATAGATTTTATATTTGTAGATAATTATAAATAAAACAATTTGATTGAGAGTAAAACTTTAGTCCTTTGCTAACCAACATTTAAACATGTTAAACATAATTAATAATAACTGACAAACTATTTTTTACAATGGAAACTTATAAAAGTACTCCCAAGTGCCTTGATTTATCAGATGCCAGTAAATGAGTAGTGTTGAGGTACTTTCATATTCCTTTTACTTGAGCTGTTTATAAGCAATAGGAAATGGAAAAATGTTTCCTTTTCCTCATAATTCTGTGCAGAGGTGTGGGCACATTTTTTAGATCAATTATTCTGTAGACTAATGACAGTAAGGCATTTCCTCCAGATGGGATAGTAGGATAAAAGGAAGGAGAATGAAGAATGGTTAGGATATAAACACCAACCCCACGTATTTTATGGAAACATGACCTTGCTAGTGGATAAAAGTTTTCTTCTTGATTTTTACATTCTTGAAGTAAGGAATTCAGAAAGGAGGTAATACAACCCAAACAGAAGTATTAAAACAAAGCCAAGAATAGCCTAAATGGGTTCTGAATTGTGGGGTTTCATGAATATTTATAAGTGGTTAGCATATTGATGGAGATAATTGATTCTTTTTTCACTCCAAAATTATGGTAACCTGGATCTCACTTTTAGCATCATTTTCTAAGTTATTTATTTATTTATTATTTAATTCTTTAGTCTTCATTTACAGTCCAGTCTTTATCCCCCTCTCCATCTGCCCTCCCACTGCTCTTCATCCCATTACTCCTCCCCCATCTCCAAGAGTATGTTCCAAAGTTTTCTTTAGAAAATTGCATAATACAAAATATATCATAATGAGGCCTTGATATTTTCAGAGGATTCAGGTCTTGCTCCCTGGCACCTTAGTTTCTCATTCAGTGGAAAGAATCTAACTGAAGTATTATGATTTGTAACTATAAAGAACCATTCTCTGACCCAGAATTGTTCTTGTCTAAAAGAACTTCAGGGACAAAAATAGAGAAAAGACTTGGGTAAAAGGAGGTCCAGTAACAGGCCCAAACTGGGATCCAGCTCAAGTGGAGGCTCCAAGACCTGAAACTATTACTGATGCTATCGTATACTTACAGACAGGAGCCTAGCATGGCTGCTCTCCGAGAGGCTCAACAAGCAGCTGAAAGAGTCAGATACAGATACTTACACCCAACCAATAGACAGAAGCCGGGGGACCCTGTGGTTGAATTAGGGAAAATATTGAAGAAACTGAGAAGGAGGGCAACTCCATAAGAAGACCAGCAGTCTCAACTAACCTGGAACCCTGAGATCTCTCAGACACTGAGCCACCAACGCATATACAGCAGAGGATTGCCTGGTCTGGCTTCAATCAGAGAAGAGGCACCTAACTCTTGAGAGACTTGAGGCCCCAGGGAGTGGGGAGATCTAGTGGGGTGGGGACATACTCTTGGAGATGGGGGAGGAGGAATGGGATGAGGAACAGTGGGAGAGCAGACAGAAGGGGGATAAGGACTGGACTGTAAACAAAGATTAAAATAAATAAATAAATAAATAAATAAATAAATAAATGAATAAATGAAAAATTCTGCCTGTTAGGACACATGGCTACCAAGATACAATTTCAACTTCTTTGGTTCTTATTGAACTTCATACCTAACCAAGAGACACAAACACTAAGATAGAGCTATACAGTTCTCTCATCTCCTATCTAACCGCCTGCCCATCTGGCCTTAATTCCATTAAGTAGACAATATTTTAAATGGAAGCTTATTGGTTGTTCATAGGAGAAATTAAGTCTCTTGAACCATATAATATACTGCCAGATTTTACCCTGGGTAAATCAGATATAGTGAACCATAGAAATCAGTTTTTTGAAAAAGGAATAATTTGATTTTCCTATACCTTACTTCCTTGAGAATGAACAGAAAAGATATAACATTGACCCTTTGAATTAAGAGACTAAACAAATGAGAAAATGGTCTATACTTAGTACATTACAATTTTGGTTGACATAAAGAATTCTTTTTAGAATACTTTCTTGACAGTTTAAATTTCTTAAAGAACTAAAACCAAGTAATATTAAAATAAAATATTCGTCACTTCTTCTTAAAGTTATCAATTGCTATTTTAAAAAATTGTCCATTCTTTTACAATTGATTTTGCTGCTTTTAAAAATTATCTGCTGGTAGGATTTTCCAGATTAAAATTTTAACTGTAACTAACTTGCACAGCTGCTGGAAGTTTGTGAATATTTGGATAGTGCTATAGAAATGTAAAAGTTGTTCATCCTTTACACTTTTGTTGCTTGAAATAACAATTGGAAGCTTGTGATTTACAACAGACAAAGAAGACGGAAGGAAGAAACTCGAGTATAGCTTTTTTGTGCGTTTTCTGAGAAAATCCTATTAACATTATAATGATTTCTATGCGTCATATGGTGTTGTTGTTTTGAAACCATAAAGTCCATACTTTAAAATAATCACCACAATATTGTCAGCATTTAATGATTTTATATATCTTCCGTTTTCAATGTAATTGTAGAACACATTTAAATTGTGTTAAATTTTATTTTTATTTTTAATTGTCAAATATTTAATATATTATTTATGCAAAATATTTTTAAGTGTGCATATTATCACACCTGGCTTTCCAGGAAACCCCAGGGATATATATCTGCCTGCTTCTCCAACCTGGAACTGTAAGGATGCACTACCCCATTCTAGCCCTTTTATTCCTTCAATGGTTCTATGGATCAAACTCTGGCACTCATGCTTGCAAGACTAGTCCTTTACCTGTTCACCTTCTTCTCATGACACTGCATTATTGGCTGATTAATAATAATGCAAAATCAATGCACTATTGACTTTTAGTTTCTTCATAGCTTATACTTGATAGATTTATTTTATCTAAAGTACCTTATTTTTATGGTTTCTTTAAACTGAAAATAGATTCTTCTCAAACACAAAATATCCTGACTACAGTGTTCCTCCCTCCACTCCTCCAAGCTTATCTCCACTTCCCCTCTCCCCAAGACCCACCCCCTTTGCATTTCCCCTCCAAAAACAACAGGCTTCCAAGACATAACAACCAAACATAACAAAATATGATGCAGTAAGACAAGGCAAATCTCTCATAGCAAGGCTGGACAAAAGGAGGAAAGGAGCCCAAAGAGCAGGCAAAAGAGTCAGAGAGTTGTGGGCAGAGGGTCGCCCATGGAGATCTGTAAATGACCCAGGTTACTGATAGAACAGAAGCTTACTCTCTTAAAACTAACAGTGCACCCCATTGCCAAAGAAACTGTGCGAAAAGGGGCCGCGCAGTTGAGGAGTCCCGGAGGCCTACAGGCAGCGGGGTCCCACATTAGGAGAAAGGTCTGGAGTTTCAAAGGCTGGAAGCTTTGGCGACAACAGGTTCCAGTGATAAGAGGAAATTCCTTGGTTCCAGGAAACCCCAGGGATATATATTCTGCCTACTTCTCCAACCTGGAACTGTAAGGATGCACTACCCCATTCTAGCCCTTTTATTCCTTCAATGGTTCTTCCCCTAGGAGATCCAGGAACATGACTAGCATTTAGGCTAAGACCAACATGTCTCTCACTA